>NC_069469.1:22690706-22760706 GCF_026875155.1 Cherax quadricarinatus
GGCAGGTCCCGGACGGACACACACACACACGCAAAAAAAAAATGGAAAACAAAATTAAATTTCCAAACTGCCCTAAAAATTTTTTAAATTAGTGTTCTTGCAGCGGTTGGCCGCAGTCATTACTCTGGTGGACATTACAAATTAATGCCAAAATCTCTTCAAGGAGGAGCCGGCACAGCCGTAATTAACGAGGTAGATAAATACTGGAGCTAATTCCTGATGCGGGCGACCGTGGAGGCAGTGCCAGAATTATATACGTCGGCTCAAAGCACTGAAGAATCCTACTGTGTAGGCGAAACGTTTCGGAATAGATACCAAACTGTTGCACATGTGTCTTATCAACCTCCAAGCACACCTTGATTACTGGGGAATATCTGAAGTTGAAGATTGAGACACTTATGCAGCATAGGGAATCTTTATTCAGGAAACGTTTCGCCACACAGTGGCTTCATCAGTCCAATACAAAGAGGAAGGCGTAAGGAGAGGAGGAGAATGAGGTAATCAGTCCCTCAACCTGGAGTCGATGTGTTCAGTCCATCAATCTTGTAGATTGATGTACTGAACACATCGACTCCAGGTTGAGGGACTGATTACCTCATTCTCCTCCTCTCCTTACGCCTTCCTCTTTGTATTGGACTGATGAAGCCACTGTGTGGCGAAACGTTTCCTGAATAAAGATTCCCATATGCTGCATAAGTGTCTCAATCTTCAACTTGTCGGTTTTTCAAACCATTCATCACAATATCTGAAGTCTTCACTACACGCCTCCCCATCTATCCCCATTGTTCCTCATGTAACCTAGTGCCCAACCTCCCAAACCACCTTCCTCAAAATGCCCCCTCCACAACCTCTGACACCTTCTCCACCCAACCCAATAACTTCAGGTATAGTTTCTCAAGACACAGTAGTCGATCCAAACTTTCCCTCCATGCTCATGGAGCAAGGAGAGAGAACCAAGTAGCGAGCAGTGGAGGCGCCAGGAGCTATGAATCGACCCCCTGCAACCACAATTAGGCGAATACAGTTAGGTGAGTACACAAATCATAACACTGCACAATCCTCTACCTGGAGAGCTTACCTTGAGAAGGTTTCGGGGGTCAACGCCCCCGCGGCCCGGTCTGAGACCAGGCCTCAATACTAGAACATTTAAGAGTGTCCTCCACTGGCAATATCCAGCCTGACATTAACCAAATCACCCAGTTGTCGTCAAGAAACAATGTATTTAACACACACCACTTTCACAGCAATGGCCCCGGGGGGCCAATACGGCATTCCCATGCCCCTGGGCTACAGTGGCCTTCACACGCCCCAGGGCCACGGTGACCTACACCCGCCTCTTGGCTACAGTGACCTTCACACGCCCCTTGGCTACAGTGACCTACACCCGCCTCTTGGCTACAGTGACCTTCACACGCCCCTTGGCTACAGTGACCTTCACACGCCCCTGGGCCACCAGCACCCAGGGTCCTCTGGCTTCCAACTGGTACACCCTTGAGTGTTCTTCAGGTCACCGACAACAATATTACTTTGATAAAATTCCAACGGGCAAGAAAACAATATTTCTAAAAACTTCTTGACGTTGGACAACCATGCGCTTGACACGAGGGCGTGGGCGTGTGGGCGTGAGATTGGCGTGAGACAGGCGTGTGGGAGCGTGAGACGGGCGTGTGGGGACGAGAGGGAAGGAAAACGAACGTAAGACAGGTGAGGGATGGGCGCAAGAGGCGTGGGCGTAGGAGCGTGAGACGGGCGTGTGGCAGGCGTAAAACGGACGTGAAGGTGGGTGGGAAAGGGCAATGAAAAGGAAGGAGTAAATGAAAAGGGAAGTGGTCGAAGAAAATGTGCCAATTTCTTTCCTTTATTATTTACTAAATACCTCCTACATCCCCTCTTAGACACCTACATCCCCTCTTAGACACCTACATCCCCTCTTAGACCCCTACATCCTTACCAATTCCCTCTTAGACCCCTACATCCCTCTTAGACCCCTACATTCCCTCTTAGACCCCTACATTCCCTCTTAGACCCCTACATTCCCTCTTAGACCCCTACATTCCCTCTTAGACCCCTACATCCCTCTTAGACCCCTACATCCCCTCTTAGACCCCTACATCCCTCTTAGACCCCTACATCCCCTCTTAGACCCCTACATCCCCTCTTAGACCCCCTACATTCCCTCTTAGACCCCTACATTCCCTCTTAAACCCCTACATTCCCTATTAGACCCCTACATTCCCTATTAGACCCCTACACTCCCTCATAGACCCTACATTCCCTCATAGACCCCTACATTCCCTCACAGGCCCCTACATTCCCTCTTACATCCCTACATTCCCTCATAGATCCCTACATTCCCTCTTAGACCCCTACATTCCTTCTTAGACCCCTACATTCCCTCTTAGACCCCTACATTCCCTCTTAGACCCCTACATTCCCTCTTAGACCCCTACATTCCTCACTAGACCCCTACATTCCCTCATCAGACCCCACATCCCCTTCCTCCATATCCTTATGATCCTAATATCAAACATTCCTGTTAAACTTTATAGACTCCTAATTCGCCTTAGACCCTACATTCCTTCTTAGACCTTCTTTAGTTCCTCTTATTTCCTACTTTCCCTCTTAGACGCTACATCCTTAGACCCTACATTCCCTCTTAGACCCCTACATTCCTTCCTAGACCCCTACCTTCCTTCCTTCCTAGACCCCGCCCTTCCTCCATATCGTTTAGTGGATCACTAAGTATCAAACGGAATCCTGTTAAACGTTTTACACTCTGGCAGGATCGGCACATGTGTTTGTAGTTCTCATTATTTTTTTTTACTTTAACCTAGAGGTGATCTGAGAGCGGGGGGCGGTGACCCCTGGTACAATTATTAGATCAAGAGATAACCGTTTTCATAACACTACAAGAACACTGACAGCAACACTGGCAGCAACACTGACAGCAACACTGACAGCAACACTGACAGCAACACTGGGTACTGCCTCTCCCCGCGACACCTCAGTGAGAATCATGATCACATTAATAATGCAGTTGCACAAGTTGGTATTATATTGCTGTGTGAATCTATTTGCAATAGTCGGCTTTAATATATCCAGTCAAATGTTTAGCGAGTGCTGTATATGAGGTACTCACCCGGGGGGGAGGAAGGGGGGGTTAATGGTTGTGGTGGTGGTGGTAGTGGTGGTGGTGGTGGGGTCAAAAATCTACTACAAGTATAGCACCTGGTGTTATCTAGTACTGCTGGTGAGCACCTTAACTTAGAGGTTACCTTAAGAACGATTTCGGGGGTCACCGCCCCCGCGCCCAGGGTGCCGGACCAGGCCTCCCTGTTGCTGGCCCAATCAACCAAGCTGTCAGTGCTGACTGCATCCAGTCCACAGTACGCACTGCAGCAGCTCGGTTGATCAGCATTTGACTTTAAACTTGTCAACTTCCCCCTAGAACACAGCTACGAACAGTGATGAAGAATCCGGGTCCTCTTACACTCACTGAGTTATCTTTTAGTGTAACCGAATCCCTGCTTTAATTGGAAGTATCATGCACCATCTGGTGGTTTAAGTGGTTGGTTGACAGGGTTTAAAGCCTGTCGACTACACGTTTAATTGAAACCTTCAACGCCAACCAAAACCTTTGTCGATTTTTCCGACTCTAAATCAGTTCGTGAGTAGTGTTAGACACAGAGCTTTGCCGACAGTCGTTTCCAAGAAGCTGAAGCGGCGGTACTTCCTTCGTCAGCAAACAGGCCAAGTGTGTCCTAAGGGATCAGTGTCAGCTGATGACAGGTAAGTGGTCAGGCTGGATGTAAACATCGTGCAGCGGACAAGGAAGGGCAGACACACGTTTCAGATTAAGCCTCCATCGTTTCGCCCTATGTAGAATCATGATTCAAAAAGCCTCCACACAGAGCGAAATGCTCTCTCAATAACATCATCTCGTACAAGACGTATTTCTTCAAAGATGCTGTACTACCCATCCACTCTTACCTACCATCTACATCTCTGACATCTTATTCCCATCGGAAAGTTCCCTTTGGTGAGCTGGCGGCGCGAGCATCCCGACTCTCCTCAAGAGACGCTTCAAATACCTCTCCGAGTGCTGAAGGCTTTTGAAGGAATGCTGGAAATGTGAGGGCCAATAATTCCACATACTTGTTGTTGCTATCAGACGTGGGAGACGCCTGTCACCTCACACATGAGCAACACCAATGTGAGGGTAAGGTATGACCACCGTCTAGCCGAGAATAGCAAGGGGAAGAGTGAACAAATACAATAAGTGGACAAATGAAGAGGTAGAAAAGTGAACAGAGGAGCACAAAAGTACATATGTGAAGAAATAAACACGTAAATAAGTAGACGAGTGAAGAAATATATAAGAAAAATATATAGGGAAGTGAAGTATAGTAAGAGTATAGAAATTTGTTACGATTTACTTGTCATCTTACGTGTTCATGAGACAGAGTACACAACATTTAACAGGCTTCCATTTCACACTCGTCACAGGAAGGTACCACCTCCTTGGATGGTTGCTGTCTACCAACCAGCTTCTTGTCACTCACACGACAGGAGACTAGCACCTATTTGGACGGTTGTCTACCCCCACATGCTACCTGTGTCTCAAACAAAGGTAAGACATGTGCAAACAGTTGGGCATCATCATTATCGAAACGTTTCGCCTGCCCTGCAGGCTTCTGCAATTGAATAAAGAGGTGACAGATACTGCAGACAAAGGAAGCAATAAAGAAATAAAAATGGCGTAATCAGTCCATCAGTCTTGAAACAGATATGAGGTGGTGAATCCCTCAACCTTGAAAGTGTTCAGCTCCACAATCCAGTTTTAAATTCTTTATTTTTTTCGTAGCGGAGTAACTAAAATTTGTCATCACTGAATATATTGTTCTCTATGGCCCACTGGAAGACTTTGTTTACATCAGCTCAACGAGTTCCACTTTCATGCAAATTCTAGTATATGTAATCAGTCCATCAATTTTGAAAAGAATGCAGTATATGCACGAAGAAGGGGCTTAGTGTAGCCAGGTGAGCTGAAGCAGTCGTAGGCGGCGTCACCGTGGACAAATCCACAGGTGGAAGTAGGTTATGCCTATAGGTTAGACACGCGTAGAATTCCCTATATCAAGATCCCAAGACGATGCTGTGTCTGACAGGCTAAGGGACTGATTACCTCAAAATACTAGTACAGTCTGCAAATGGATTACACATAATAACTGCAACTTTCAACTAATTCTCTGCTCTTTAACCGAGAGTACATACGGCCAACTGAGCAGCGGATACGTTGAAAATCACACTTGTAATGCTGTAAGCACGTTACTCATGTTTGAATAAACAGCAAGAACGTTGTGTCTCACCCATCAACTCTTGTACGTTAAAATTACCACTTATAGTGAGTAAACTGAGGCAAGGCTTACCAAGCAGTCGCAGACAAGGTGGTTATGAAAATAATACAGATCTACAAGGAAAGATAAAGAAAATGGAGTGAGTAGGAAGATGGTATACAACATCAACCTACACAGTAGGCTTCTTCAGTCGAGTTCAGAGGAGGCAGCAGAAACATTAGAGATGTAAAGCCGATGTAATCAGTCCATCACCCTTGAAGACGTAGTTTTAAGGTGGTCAGTCCCTCAGTCTGGAGAAGAGTTTTGTTCCACAGTCTGGAATAATGTGGAGCTGAAGCGACAGTATGTGGCTTCAACTTCAAAGAGCATAGAGCTAGAGTGTCACGTTCATCTGCCCTGCCAGGGATGCCATGCACGCCCGGGGCCAGGTGCTAAACTTACAACAGCTGGGAATTTATACTCGCCATGGTGTATGTCATGCAACAATCTACTTCGTGAGTTTCGCACTTTTTCGATACTTGATTGCTAACACACACAGACATAACGAGAGAGCTGAAGGCAATGCACCGCCGAAACAGATAAAATCATATTAAAAAACTTGTGTGTCAAGATTTCTACCAGTACACCTGCCCATCACAACTCTGCTTGGTCCATTCTCAGAATTACCCGAACCCTTACCCATCCATCTCAACCTTCCTTCTCTCTCTCTCTCTCTCTCTCTCTCTCTCTCTCTCTCTCTCTCTCTCTCTCTCTCTCTCTCTCTCTCCTCTCTCTCTCTCTCTCTCTCCCTCCCTCTCTCTCTCCCTCACACATTCACACACACGGGACCAAGAACTATGAATCGACCCCTACAGATTAAAAAGGCTGAAAAAGGAGGGGAGCTCACTAGAAATTACCAGGTAGTCTGAGAGAAGCTGAAGAGGAGATTTAGGGAGATATTCTCCATGGAATCAAGAGCACCGCGAGATAATTAAAGAGGGAGAGTGCACCAATAACTACTGGACATAATACATACAGCAGGAGAAGAGATAAAGAAATTACTTAGAAAGTTAAATACCTTGAAGGTAATGGGACCAAACAACATCAATCTGTGGGTTCTAAGAGAAGGGACAAAGAGACTGAATCAGCATCAACACGAAGTCATTCACGGCACTACACAACATTTGTCATGCCCATCTTGGAGTACGTGGCACTAGACATCAAAATAGTAGAAGCAGGATCCATACATAGTTTTAAGAATAGGTATGATAAGGCTCACGCAGCCAGGAAAAAGAGTGAACCCAACAGCGGCCAGCGGAAAGGTGAAGCCAGTAGCTGAGACTCGACTTCTGGAACTACGAGTACAAATAGGTGAGCATAAACACAAATTTACCTAACCTAATATGATTCAATAACTAAATGGTTATAATTATATCCACAATTTTTAAAGAGATGGAGGGATAAGCCAGTGGAAGGCCTCTGTCAGATGACCAAAAGCTCCAGCTGCGGGTCATCATATGACTAAGACCCGCGTCAGGAAAACACTTGTCCTAATATGACTTGAAACAGTCAAAAAACCGACTTACTAAAATGAGGACAGGCTGCCCACTTCCACCTCAAGATCACTTCAAGGCTTCGCAAACCTTATGGAATTCAACTTTCGGCATCCATTTCCGACTGTGTAATCCTCGCTGCCATTTCTACTCCGCATTGCTCAGCCGAATAAACTTCTCCCATTGGAAATTCTGATATTTATATTTTGCCTCTGAAGAAAAACTCTGAACATGGGAATATGGAAACGACTGTTGTTCAGTTTCTTGAGGAGAATAACCAGTAGGGAGAAGGACGCAGCCGGTGTTGTGTTGGTGAGGTGGCAGAGTTAGGATTCAAGAAGCCGGTGCTGTGTTGGTGAGGTGGCGCAGTTAGGATTCAAGAAGCCGGTGTTGTGTTGGTGAGGTGGCAGAGTTAGGATTCAAGAAGCCGGTGTTGTGTTGGTGAGGTGGCAGAGTTAGGATTCAAGAAGCCGGTGCTGTGTTGGTGAGGTGGCAGAGTTAGGATTCAAGAAGCCGGTGTTGTGTTGGTGAGGTGGCAGAGTTAGGATTCAAGAAGCCGGTGTTGTGTTGGTGAGGTGGCGCAGTTAGGATTCAAGAAGCCGGTGTTGTGTTGGTGAGGTGGCAGAGTTAGGATTCAAGAAGCCGGTGTTGTGTTGGTGAGGTGGCGCAGTTAGGATTCAAGAAGCCGGTGTTGTGTTGGTGAGGTGGCAGAGTTAGGATTCAAGAAGCCGGTGTTGTGTTGGTGAGGTGGCGAGTTAGGATTCAAGAAGCCTGTGTGTTGTGTGGGTGGATGAGGGTTTGTGAGTGGCGCAGTTAGGATTCAAGAAGCCGGTGTTGTGTTGGTGAGGTAGGCAGAGTTAGGATTCAAGAAGCCGGTGTTGTGTTGGTGAGGTGGCAGAGTTAAGATTCAAGGTTAGGATAAAAAAATATGATTTACGATCCACTAGCACCTTCTACTTGACGATTTTCAGATACAAAACTTGAATTATCTAATTAACTAGCTGCCACGGTCATTATATAAACCCTAATTTTTGAAGGGGTGGAGAGGTAAGCCATCGGAAAGCCTCAGTCAAATGACCAAAAGCTCCAGTGGCGGGTCATCATGTGACTAAGACCCGCGTCAGGAAACACTTGTCCTGTTTCCTGATGAATCTTACCTAGGTGCCACAATTACATGTTTTTGGATTGCTTTACATTTTGCTGCGTTCAAAACCCTTTACATTTACACAAAATTTTAACGAAAGGTTCAATATCCCCGCCGTTTAGGCCGACAAATGGAAGGTTGGCATCTCGTTCAAGTTTCCAAGTCGCTCAAACCTAGCATGGCGCTATTGGCCCATACTAAGCAGGTCCAACTCACACCCACTCAAGAAGGAGCACTTCGGGGGAACATAATGTAAGTTCCCGTGGCCCGGTCCTAAGCCTACCTACTGGTCTACTGATCAGACAAGCTGTTGGTGGTAGCAGCAGGCAGTCCAACGTGGCCACCACAACCCACGTAGTCACCCCATAAACCCCACTGCAACAGCAACAAATACACGGTCATGCTCCCCCAGCCCCCAGGAGCCGCCACACCTCGGCAACAAAAACATCCACAACAAATAAAGTTTATGAGTGGGGTGGAGAGAGAGGGTTGAATATTCAACAGCTGAAACTCTCCGTCTAATTGAATTAAAGCAACCAGGGAAAAAGTGGCGACACATTCCTGTATTCTAGGCCGCTGGTGGCTCTCAACTCTACCCTCTACCTCCCCCCCCTGTCTCTCGCTTTCTCTCACACCTGTTTACCCCCAGTGCACACACCTGTCAGCAGCCTGCTACTCAAGCAGCACACACATCTATTAACCTGATACCTAGCAACACACACCTGTCAATCTGATACGCAAGCAGCACACACCTGTCAACCTGCTACTCGCATAGTGCACACCTGTCATCAGCCTGCTACTCGCACAGTGCACACCTGTCATCAGCCTGCTACTCGCATAGTGCACACTTGTCATCAACCTGCTACAGACTCATGTACATACCTGGCAGCATCAGGGTGATACATACAGGAGATACTCAATTCCAAGCCCGTTATGACAGACAAGCATCCTGCTCCAACTCACAAAACCTGTCAGGAGGGTACTGGAGCACTGGCAGAACACCTCCGTCAGTGTGGTACTGGAGCACTGGCAGAACACCTCCGTCAGTGTGGTACTGGAGCACTGGCAGAACACCTCCGTCAGTGTGGGTACCGGAGCATTGGCAGAACAATTCCGTCAGTGTGGGTACTGGGGAGCACTGGGAGAACACCTCCGTCAGTGTGGTACTGGAGCACTGGCAGAACACCTCCGTCAGTGTGGGTCCTGGAGCACCGGGAGAACACCTCCGTCAGTGTGGGTACCGGAGCACTGGGAAAGCACCTCCGTCAGTGTAAACACGGGATCCAGCACGGCAAACACTGTCTTATAAACCTACTAGAGTTATATGCCAGAGCTGAAACTGGTAGAGCGGGATGGATGGACTGCAGTCTTCCTTGATTGCAAAAAAGCACTGGACACGGTTCCTCCAGCTGAGATAATTACTGACTTGGGCTTCAATTATTTCATTAAGTATATGCAAGACGAACAAGTATCTTTTTATAGTCCCCTGAAAACTGATCCCCAGGTCTCTCTCTGACTGGATCCCCCCAGGTCTCTCTCTGACTGGATCCCCCCAGGTCTCTCTCTGACGGGATCCCCCAGGTCTCTCTCTGACGGGATCCCCCAGGACTCTCTCTGACGGGATCCCCCAGGTCTCTGACGGGATCCCCCAGGTCTCTCTCTGATGGGGTCCCCCAGGTCTCTCTCTGACGGGATCCCCCAGGTCTCTCTCTGAAGGGATCCCCCAGGTCTCTCTCTGACGGGATCCCCCAGGTCTCTCTCTGACGGGATCCCCCAGGTGTCTCTCTGATGGGATCCCCCAGGTCTCTCTCTGACGGGATGCCTAGGACTCAGGTCTTTCTGGAACCGCTAGAAGAGCCACTAAACTGCACTGAGTGACACGGGAGCGACCCCTGCCGTAAGCAGTGAAGGATCAACGCCATTAGCGGGCACTGAGGAAGCAGCAACAGTTGTCCCGACTCAGCCGGAGTTTTGACCCGCCTCGCGTTTCCGTGGAGCGGCGGTGGCGCGCGGGACACTCTACGACAAGATTAACCAGAGGGTAGTAATTGGAAGCTGTAACCAGGTAAGTTACACAGCACCTGCAGACTGGAGGCATAGGAAGGCACATCCAATACCGTGAATCAAGAACCATTCACCGGCATCAAGGTAACCCCATCCCACCCCAGGACCAGTGACTAGTTTGTGTGACGTCACGTGATGCCGCATGAGTGCGTGGAATGCGCTGCATCGGCCTCAGTTCCCCCGTAGGCCTAGCAGGCGACAGGATAGGCAGTTTGGGCTTTCCTTTCTCACACTCTGCAATATAGTGTTACCATCCAACAAGTGTGTTTAACTCCAATCATATCTCCACGAACCCTTTCCACACCCCCACATTCACTGTAGGGGTTAGTCCAGGAGAGGTGGGGGCATATCCCATACACAGTTTAAAGAGTAGTTATATTCGAACTCTGGAGGCCAGAAATCAGAAAAGTCGGTCGACGGTAGTTAACAGGCAGGGCCAGGAGCTACAGACTGACTTCTGCAATTATAACCTACACATAGGAGAGAGAAGCTTACCACGACGTTTCGATCCAACTCTGATTTCCCTGATTTCCCGCTGTATTTCTGCAACATTGAAAGCTCCTGATGTATTGATTGCAACACGAAAGACCCCTTCCCCTGTGGTTATTTTACACACACACACACACACACACACACACACACACACACACACACACATGATAGCTTACCATAATGTATATACAATTTTGTTTAATAATTTTTTCGGAAGCGTAAGAAGTAATCAATCATTCTATTAGCCAATAATGATTCAATTATCTGGAATTATGAGTCTTAATGAATTACTAATTAAAATGGAAACAAAAAAATCTCTGGTAATTACCTTAGTATTACACAGCGAGCCCCCCGTCAGCCAGGTGGTGGCCCTACACTGGTCAGCCAGGTGGTGGCCCTACACTGGTCACAGTTTGCCTAATGTCAGCCAGTGTGCCTACACTGTCACAGTGTGGCTACACTGTCAAGCCAGTGGAGCCCTACAACTTCAGCAGTGGTGCCCTACACTGGTGAGCCAGGGGGTGGCCCTACACTGGTCAGCCAGGTGGTGGCCCTACACTGGTCAGCCAGGTGGTGGCCCTACACTGGTCAGCCAGGTGGCGGCCCTACACTGGCCAGCCAGGTGGTGGCCCTACACTGGTCAGCCAGGTGGTGGCCCTACACTGGTGAGCCAGGTGGTGGCCCTACACTGGTCAGCCAGGTGGTGGCCCTACACTGGTCAGCCAGGTGGTGGCCCTACACTGGTCAGCCAGGTGGTGGCCCTACACTGGTCAGCCAGGTGGGGCCCTACACTGGTCAGCCAGGTGGCGGCCCTACACTGGCCAGCCAGGTGGTGGCCCTACACTGGTCAGCCAGGTGGTGGCCCTACACTGGTGAGCCAGGTGGTGGCCCTACACTGGTCAGCCAGGTGGTGGCCCTACACTGGTCAGCCAGGTGGTGGTGACCTAACACCCGTCAGTCACCAGTCACCTAGTTATGGAGTCACCAGTTACCAAGGGCGACTCAAAGGGAACAGTTACCAAGGGTGACTCAAAGGGGACGGTTACCAAGGGTGACTCAAAGGGGACGGTTACCAAGGGTGCTCAAGGGGGTCAGTCACCAGTCACTCAGCACCTCTGATATACATTTGAATTGTTTCAAGTTTTCCAATCCCTGCAGCCCGGCCCTGGCCAGGCTCGTCTGGTGTTTTTCTGGTCAACTAGGCTTTTCCTGCTGGCAGCCCGCCAGCCTACATATCCATCACAGCCTGGTTGATCTGGCACTTGGCTGAGGTATTTGTCCAGTTTCCCCTTGAAGACTTCTACACTTGTTTCAGTAGTGTTTCTGATATCTTCTGTTAAGATGCCGAACAGTCTGCGACCACGGATGTTGATACAATGTTCCCTTATTGTGCCACGGAGCCCCTACGTTTTACTGGATTTATTTTGCACTTTCTCCCATATTTCTCACTCCAGTATGTTGTTATAGCAGTGTGAAGATCTGGGACCAGGCCCTCAAATACTTCCCAGTTATATATTATCATGTATCTCTCTCTCCTCACGCCAGTGAGTACATATTTATGTTTTCTAGACATTCCTGGTGATCGAATTTTTTTAAGGTTCTATGCAGGTAGTAAATGATCTTCGCTCGTAGGGGCCTCCTACGAGTGAAATACCTTGTATCACTCCATGATCACATTTGTCAAAAGCTGTGAAATCCGTGGTAACAACATATGCGTTTTGGTAATTTTAACAAGAATGATCTTTCCGCTCTATATTCATACTAATTTGGGTTGTGCAGGTTGTACCGTTCTATAAAATCCGTAAATTGGCAGTTCATCACTCTTTTGAGGACTTTTATAATGTGGGATGTTAGAGCTAGAGGTCTGAAATATCGGGTTAGCATTCTACTGACTCCTTTATGCAAAAGCTCTGTCTGCACTATTTAAGGCCTCTAGTATTCCACCCAAGTCTAAGCTCTTTCTCTAAAGGATACTTGAGTGCTAATGGTATTTTGCCCATTTTTTTATAAGGAGTTCTACGAGTACTAGCTCTTGCATGAATTGGGATTTTTCTATTTATCTTTTTTTTCGAGTTCTGCTGATTAGCTCTGTCAGTTGTATGATGTGTGCGACTTTTAGAGGCACAGGTTCCTAGGGTAACCTTACGTGATTCCTGCGCAGGAGGAAAAAGGAGGAAGATTAGCAGGAGCAAGAACAATAATAACTTGTTGTCCTCGTCCCCGCCTCCTCTCCTCCAGACCAAGCATAATGAAATGCAAACGTTACCCCTGAGAGTTGTCCCCATCACGGCCCTGTGAGAGAACCACTTGTTCTTTGAAAAAAAACATTTTTTTTACCATTTCTCAAAACTCGTACACTATATTTTAGGTAAAGATGGGTCATATGAACAAAAACTCAAGATTATGGTTGATCAGACGACTGAGACCCATATTGGAATACACCTATTCAATTTTCCAGTGAATAAAATACCAGCATCTCACCAGAAAAGTCGTGTAAATTCGTGGGTTATCTGGCTTTCCCATGTACTTCCTTACCACTGCCCACAGCCACCTCCCACGCCTACGTATCTACCTGATGGAAGACCATTATTACTTTGTGAGAACTAGATCAACTGATAGTACTGGGCGTAAAATTAAATCCAGAACTGCAACAACGAATACTTTGAAGCCACCGTAGCTGATAAACCCATAGTGGAATATTTGACTATAATTAAGGAGGCTTGGTCTGAGACCGGAACGCGGGGACAATAATCCCCATAACCACCAACAAATAATAGGTATCCTCGTTGACCTACTGAAGTCTCCCAGCTCAGAATGACAGGTTGCATTACCTGATACAGGCAAGCCATCCTGCGCGACGCAATATGACAGGGAAACATAGCTAGCTTTTGTTTCCACAATGTAACTGTAATATTGAGTAGGGTAGCAGCACAATACTGAGGAACCAAATTTGTAAATATATATTATATATATATATATATATATATAATATATATATATATATATATATATATATATATATAAGTGCGAGGAATAAGTTAGGGTTGATGCAGTTGATGTGTGTCCATGAGTGAGAGAGGCCATCCATGTCCTCCCAAACACTACCTAGGCCTATTCTCCACCCAGTGTGGGGACCACTGCAATTGTAACAAAATTAGGTGCGCATGAGGCGTGTGCTCTGCCTTACTCTAAGCTAGTTACACAGTGGAACAAGAGCTCCGCTTCCACGTTGTATTCCATCACAACGGACGACTGTTTTACACCAAGAAATGTGTCAACCTGAGCTGGAGAAAACTTCAGCAATGCTGTGAGGATATTGTCCAACATTCCATTGTACGACTGCTTCATGTAGTCCTATCTTCTGTAGCCCTACCAACCCCAGTACACCCACACTCTGGACTACCTACCACCATCATGTACCCACCTACACCCACCACCACTGTCGGAAAATTACTGGGTTAATACTGGCCCACACCAAGGTTAAGGTTAATCCCAGGGCCTCAGCCTCTACACACTGGTGTGTAGGTAAATGGTTCAGAGAACTGACAAGTTGATAAATTAGACACATGTGCAACACTTGGGTATCTATCTTTATTGTAGCAACGTTTCGCCACACAGTGGCTTCATCAGTCTACCATTAACCACCACCCACTGTCACTACTACCATTAACCACCACCCACTGTCACTACTACCATTAACCACCACCCATTGTCACTACTACCATTAACCACCACCCATTATCACTACTAAAATTAACCACCACCACTGCCTCTACTACCATTAACAACCACCCACTGTCACTACTACCATTAACCACCACCCACTGTCACTACTACTATTAACCACCACCCGCTGTCGCTACCATTAACCACCACCCATTGTCACTACTACCATTAACCACCACCCACTGTCACTACCACCATTAACCACCACCCACTTCTTCTTCTTATGATGACCAGAGCTTTGGTAAGATGGGTAAGGAAGAAGGATGGGTAAGGAAGAATGATGGGTAAGGATGGAAATATTGGAAAAGGATGGGAGGGGGGAGAGAGGTAGGATATAAAAGGTAAGTGGCCCAACCACTTTGGTGTAATTTAAAAAGTGTATGTGAAATTATAAGATATTCTTTAAGGGGTATAATACTAACCCATCAGAGTCACATAGATATAACAGATATAAGTACATGACTCTGAATTGGTAGTAATTATACAAGTTGCAACTGCCTTTTTTTTTTTTTTTTTTTTTGCGATTGCACAACGGATATTTATGCGACAATGAAGGCAATAATTTTCTGGCCAGTTTATGGAATTACGCGACAATGGCTTCTTACAGGTGGTGTCCAGCCATGGTAAGTAGCATAATTTTTACATTAAACTGTTATATAAGATGTCTCCCTAATTGGGGGCGATGATTTTCTTAGTATACATAGGGTCGAGGGTAATCATCTTTATGTATAAAACGACGAACCCTCTGTGGGAGAGTCATTCTTTGAGTCCTGTGAGGAGGAGTATTGATGATATAATCTGTGGTATTTACCACTGGTATAGGATGTTCTCTATCTGGCATGTATAGTTCTTGCACTGAATAGAGTTGTTTCTTTTTTAGAGTGTCGAGGCGTACATTTATGGCAGTAATATCTTGTTGTATGTGTAAATCTGCCATTTTAACTCTGTCTCTCATCCTGGTACCCGTAATGAAGCGAAGAGCTCTATTCTGGACTCTTTGTAGCCGTAGCATGTTGGTCTTTGTTGTTAATGACATTGGGACACAAGGGTATTCAAGTATAGGTCTTATTATCATTTTATACAGATGTTTTTTGACATGTTGAGGGGCTTGATTGAATCGAAAGAGACTGCTAAGACCGGCTTTGGCTATGTTGATCTTTTTAGTTACATGAGATGTTGAGTGGAGCAGCCTGTCTATTTCATATCCCAAAATCTTGTTAGGGTTTCTAATGACTACAGGTATACCTCTGATGGAGATACCTCCTTTATCTTCAATTGTTGATGCAAAACATCCTATCGTGCTAACAAGGACCTTGTCAGGATTAGTCGTAATTCTCCATTTCTTTTCCCAATTAGATGTTCGACGAAGTTCAATATTCATTTTTTCTATGACTCTCTCATACTTGTATTTTCCTGTTACCGGAGTTGATGAGACGACATGAATAACATCTGCAAACTGTGTCACAATTGTGTCACTAAACTCTGGTTGAGGAAGGTCATTCACATAAATATTGAACAGAAGGGGACTGAGACAAGAACCTTGTGGGACACCAGCTGTCGGTATAAAAGGCTCTGCCGACCTGCCATGAAAGGTGGAAATGATTTTTCTTTGAGTTAAGAAATTATATATTACTCTGAGAAAAGTCCAGTTATGGTCTGGTAGGTCAATGAGTTTGTATATAAGACCATCATGCCATAAGCTATCAAAAGCTTTATGAACATCTCTGGTGGCAATTAAGGCAAGATTCCCCTGATGTTTTAGACTTGCTACAGTATCGAAAATAACATTTATTGCATGATTGGTACCTCTGTGTGTTCTTAAGTCAAATTGTTTTTCAGTAAAAAAGTGATTAAACTCCATATAGTAGTTCAATCTGTTGGAAATGACTTTCTCAAGAACTTTTCCAGTGACTTCAAGTAAAGATATAGGTCGATAGTTCCCAGGTTGGTGAATGTCTTTATTGGGCTTACCTAGAAAGATCATCCTAGCAGTCTTAAAAACCACTGGAAAATGTCCTGAGGCCAAGATGGCATTAAAGATATTTACCAAAGACTGTTTACAATTTCTGGGTAGGAACTTTATTTGTTTCATTGTTATTCCAGAGAGGCCAGGGGCTCTATTACGCATTCTTCCAATAACCTGACTCATCTCTAGTCACTACTACCATCAGCCACCACCCACTGTCAGTACTACCATTAACCACCACCCACTGTCTACTACCATTAACCACCACCCACTGTCACTACTACCATCAACCACCACCCACTGTCACTTACCATTAACCACCACCCACTGTCACTACTACCATTAACCGCCACCCACTGTCACTACTACCATTAACCGCCACCCACTGTCACTACTACCATTAACCACCACCACTGTCACTACTACCATTAACACCACCATGTCACTACTACCATTAACTACCACCCACTGTCTACTACCATTAACCACCACCCACTGTCACTACCATTAACCACCACCCACTGTCATACTACCATTAACCACCACCACTGCACTATTACCATTAACCACCACCCACTGCCACTACCACCATTAACCACCACCCATCTGTCACTACTACCATTAACCACCACCCACTGTCATACTATACCATTAACCACCACCCACTGTCACTACCATTAACCACCACCCACTGTCGCTACACCATTAACACCACCACCACTGTCACTACTACCATAACCACCACCCACTGTCATACACATTAACCACCACCCACTGTCACTACTACCATTAACCCCACCACTGTCACTACTACCATTAACCACCACCCACTGTCACTACTACCATTAACCACCACCACTGTCACTACTACCATTAACACCACCACTGTCACTACTACCATTAACCACCACCACTTCACTACTACCATTAACCACCACCACTGTCACTACTACCATTAACCACCACCATGTCACTACTACCATTAACTACCACCCACTGCCACTACCACCATTAACCACCACCCACTTCACTACTACATTAACCACCACCCACTGTCATACTACCATTAACCACCACCCACTGACACTACCATTAACCACCACCCCACTGCACTACCACCATTAACCACCACCCACTGTCACTACCTACCATTAACCACCACCCACTGTCACTACTACCATTAACCACCACCCACTGTCACTACTACCATTAACCACCACCCACTGTCACTACTACCATTAACCACCACCACCACTGTCACTACTACCATTAACCACCACCCACTGTCAGTACCACCATTAACCACCACCCACTGTCACTACTACCATTAACCACCACCACTGTCACTACTACCATTAACCACCACCACCACTGTCACTACTACCATTAACCACCACCACTGTCACTACTACCATTAACCACCACCACTGTCACTACTACCATTAACCACCACCCACTGTCACTACTACCATTAACCACCACCCACTGTCACTACTACCATTAACCACCACCACTGTCACTACTACCATTAACCACCACCACTGTCACTACTACCATTAACCACCACCCACTGTCACGTACTACCATTAACCACCACCACTGTCACTACTACCATTAACCACCACCACTGTCACTACTACCATTAACCACCACCACTGTCACTACTACCATTAACCACCACCACCACCATGTCACTACTACCATTAACCACCACCCACTGTCAGTACTACCATTAACCACCACCCACTGTCACTACTACCATTAACCACCACCACTGTCACTACTACCATTAACCACCACCACTGTCACTACTACCATTAACCACCACCACTGTCACTACTACCATTAACCACCACCCACTGTCAGTACTACCATTAACCACCACCCACTGTCACTACTACCATTAACCACCACCACCACCCCTGCCAGTAACCAGCCTCTCCTTACATCCATCTCTGTCACGCACACACCCAACTCAAAATTTTCTGCCACGTTAAAATCCTAATATAATTTCAAATTTATCTAAGAAGTCTTGTTTAGCGCTATTAATCTGGAGACCAACAGGAGAGTAATATCGTGTGTCGAGTTTAAAATATAGTCAGGGAGAGGTACCGTAACCTTACGGCTCACCAGTGGATCGTAACCTTACGTCACACCAGTGGATCGTAACCTTACGTCACACCAGTGGATCGTAACATTACGTTACACCAAGGGGAGTTCGTAACCTTACGTCACGCCAGGGGATCGTAACAATACGTCACACCAAGGGAGACTCTTAACCTTTAAACCCTTGATGGGTTACGAGAGTTATCCCTACTCTCGCATCCCGGCCCTGGGCCAGGCTCGTCTGGTGCTTACCTGGTCAACCAGGCTGTTGATGGTCCACATATCCATAAAATCTTGTTTTGATCAAGCGCTTAGCGGAGGTATAGTGATCCAGTTTTCTCTTGAAGACTTCTACTCTTGTTCAGGCAGTATTTCTGATAGTGTTTGGTAGTATGTTGATGCTAAATAGTCTAGAAACACGGATGAGAGAGAGAGAGAGAGAGAGAGAGAGAGAGAGAGAAAATGGTGAGAGGGCACTGGAATGAGAGGGAGAGATGAAAAAAAGGGGAATAAAAAGTGAGGGTAGGGGAAGGGAGAATGGGGAATGGATGAAGGGATGGAATGTAAGAGGCAAGAGAGGAACGAAGACAAGAAGTAAAAAATATAAATTATTGCTATTGTTATTAAGTGCATGAAATGATCCAACAGGCTGTTGGTGTTTGTGGCAGGACCAGGGAGACAGCATGAGAGGTTCATATACATACCATACATACACCATACACATACCAGACATATACCATACATAGCCTCATCCCTTCCCTCCATGTTAGACCTGGTCACTCTACCCTCACTAGACCTGGTCACTCTATCTACCCTCACTAGACCTGGTCACTATCTACCCTCACTAGACCTGGTCACTCTACCTACCCTCACTAGACCTGGTCACTCTATCTACCCTCACTAGACTTGGTCACTCTACTACCCTCACTAGACCTGGTCACTCTATCTACCCTCACTAGACTTGGTCACTCTATATACCCTCACTAGACCTGGTCACTCTACCTACCCTCACTAGACCTGGTCACTCTATCTACCCTCACTAGACTTGGTCACTCTATATACCCTCACTAGACCTGGTCACTCTATATACCCTCACTAGACCTGGTCAATCTATCTACCCTCACTAGACCTGGTCACTCTACCTACCCTCACTAGACCTGGTCACTCTATCTACCCTCACTAGACCTGGTCACTCTATCTACCCTCACTAGACCTGGTCACTCTACCTACCCTCACTAGACCTGGTCAATCTATCTACCCTCACTAGACCTGGTCACTCTATCTACCCTCACTAGACCTGGTCACTCTATCTACCCTCACTAGACCTGGTCACTATCTACCCTCACTAGACCTGGTCACTATCTACCCTCACTAGACCTGGTCACTCTACCTACCCTCACTAGACCTGGTCACTCTACCTACCCTCACTAGACCTGGTCACTCTACCTACCCTCACTAGACCTGGTCACTCTACCTACCCTCACTAGACCTGGTCACTCTACCTACCCTCACTAGACCTGGTCACTCTACCTACCCTCACTAGACCTGGTCACTCTACCTACCCTCACTAGACCTGGTCACTCTATCTACCCTCACTAGACCTGGTCACTATCTACCCTCACTAGACCTGGTCACTCTATCTACCCTCACTAGACCTGGTCACTCTACTACCCTCACTAGACCTGGTCACTCTACCTACCCTCACTAGACCTGGTCACTCTACCTACCCTCACTAGACCTGGTCACTCTACCTACCCTCACTAGACCTGGTCACTCTACCTACCCTCACTAGACCTGGTCACTCTACCTACCCTCACTAGACCTGGTCACTCTACCTACCCTCACTAGACCTGGTCACTCTACCTACCCTCAATACTACACCTGGTCACTACCTACTCTCAAGACCAGACCTGGTCACCTCTCTCTACCCAGGAAGAGAGAGATCAATATTCATAACAGTCACAGGAGCGGCAAAAAAAAATTATGGTAGTAATCTCGTGATATCTGGGAGAGATTTCAGATTTCGTTAGCATACTAAACGTCTGGTACTCCCCTCTCTTCCCCTCTTCAACGATTTCCCTAATTCTACCCCAGATTTGGCACTGACACGCTCTTATAACCTCGTGTTGAACAAGCATATCGTCCAGTGAGCACGAACAGCCTGGCCGATCAAACCCATAACCAGGAGACCTAGTCCGAGACCGGGCCACCGGGGGAAGCATCCCCAAAACCTGTACTCGATTTCAGGGGGTCATACCCCCCCTGATGTCCAGGACCTAGACCAGGCCTCCTGTCTGATGACTAGATCAATTAAACTTTTGGTACTCGCCGCTCGCAGTCCACCTTAAGCCAGGAACTTGTCCAGTATGTATATAAGGGAGGTTAGGTCACCAAGACTCCCCTCACTATCTTCAAAGGGAACTGACCAATATCCTCAAGTCAGTTCTTGATCAACCAGGCTGTGAAGCCTATCCTCTTATCCTCGCCCTCTTGTAGGGAGCAATTTCAGTGTGCAAATATTTTGGAAGCAGGTGCTCCAATATGTTGTATCCTTATCGCCAGTGTTCCGGGAAGTACACTCTTAAGGATTTCACGTCACCTTAGGGACAATGACGTACGTGTCTTGTACGTGACTGTGCAGTTCTGTAGCAACTGTGAACTTGACTGTGCTTGGGTGTTCACCTGGCTGAACGTGGGTATGTACGTGGCTGTACATAAGACCTGTGCGTAACTACGAGTGTGACAGTGTTCCTGTGTGACTGAACGTGGGTGTACGTGGGTGTGTACTTGACTGTACGCTGCTGCGAGAATGAGTCAGGGAGGATGAAGAAGGTTAACATGTTTACGTGTGGTTTACTGCTTGTGGCGTACGTAGATGAGACAACAACAGCCCCTGCAGCAGCAGCAGTAACAGAAGTAACAGCAGAATTAGCAGCAACAGCAAAAATAGCAGCAAGAGCGGCAGCAACACCAGTCGCAGCTGCTGCAACAGCATTAGGAGTAGCATCAACAGCAATATTAGCAGCAGCAACAGAAGTAACAGCAGCAGCGCCTGTAGTAGCAGCATCGGCAGTAACAGGAAAAGGAGCAGCAGCACAGTAGCAGTAACAGTAACGCCAGTAGCAGCAACAACAGCAAAAGTAGCAGCAGCAGAAACAGCAGTAGGGACAGCAACAGCAGTAGCAGCAACAGTAACACCAGTAGCAGCAACAGAAACAGCAGTAGGGACAGCAACAGGAGTAGCAACAACAGGAAAAGCAGCAACAGGAGTAGAAACAGTAACAACAGCAGAAGTAGCAGCAGCTGCTGCTGGAGGTCCCTGGCTACTATGCACTGTTCCACCATCATCAGCATCTAAGTCTTCTCATTGTGGCTGGATGTTCTCTCTAGATGCACTGTTATAGTATGCTGGTAGTGGTGGTGGTGGTGGTGGTGGTGGTGGTGGGTGCTGGCAGTGGTGGTGGTGGTGGTTGCTGGTAAGTGGTGGGATGGTGGTGGTGGGATGGGTGTGGCTGGTGTAGGTGGTGGTGGTGGTGCTGGTAAGTGGTGGTGGTGTGCTGTAAGTGGTGAGATGGGTGGCTGGTGGTGTGTGGTGCTGGTAAGGTGGGTGGGTGGTGGTGTGTGGTGCTGGTAAGTGGTGGATGGGTGCTGGTAGTGGTGGTGGTGGTGGTGCTGGTAGTCGTGGTGTGGTGGTGGTGGTGGGTGCTGGTAGGTGTGTAGTGTGGGGTGCTCATAGTGGTGGTTACTACTGCTACTACCAGCAGCAGCACAACACTGGGCGTCACTATCACTGAGGTGGTAGTTGCAATACCACCAGTCGCAACATTGGGCGTCACCATCACTGTGGTGGTAGTAGCAACACCACCAGTCACAACACTGGGCGTCACCATCATTGTGGTGGTAGTAGCAACACCAGTCACAACACTGGGTGTCACCATCACTGTGGTGGTAGCAACACCACCAGTCACAACACTGGGCGTCACCATCACTGTGGTGGTAGCAACACCACCAGTCACAACACTGGGCGTCACATCACTGTGGTGGTAGTTGTAACACCACCAGTCACAACACTGGATGTCACCATCACTGTGGTGGTAGATGTAACACCACCAGTCACAACACTGGGTGCCACCACCACTGTGGTGGTAGTTGTAACACCACCAGTCACAACACTGGGTGCCACCACCACTGTGGTGGTAGTTGTAACACCACCAGTCACAACACTGGGTGCCACCATCACTGTGGTGGTAGTTGTAACACCACCAGTCACAACACTGGGTGCCACCATCACTGTGGTGGTAGTTGTAACACCACCAGTCACAACACTGGGTGCCACCATCACTGTAGTGGTAGTTGTAACACCACCAGTCACAACACTGGGTGTCACCATCACTGTGGTGGTAGTTGTAACACCACCAGTCACAACACTGGGTGCCACCACCACTGTGGTGGTAGTTGTAACACCACCAGTCACAACACTGGGTGCCACCATCACTGTGGTGGTAGTTGTAACACCACCAGTCACAACACTGGACGTCACCATCACTACGGTGTAGCTGTAACACCACCAGTCACAACACTGGGTGCCACCACCACTGTGGTGGTAGTTGTAACACCACCAGTCACAACACTGGGTGCCACCATCACTGTGGTGGTAGTTGTAACACCACCAGTCACAACACTGGACGTCACCATCACTATGGTGTAGCTGTAACACCACCAGTCACAACACTGGGTGCCACCATCACTATGGTGTAGCTGTAACACCACCAGTCACAACACTGGACGTCACCATCACTATGGTGTAGCTGTAACACCACCAGTCACAACACTGGACGTCACCATCACTATGGTGTAGCTGTAACACCACCAGTCACAACACTGGACGTCACCACCACTATGGTGTAGCTGTAACACCACCAGTCACAACACTGGACGTCACCATCACTATGGTGAGCTGTAACACCACCAGTCACAACACTGGACGTCACCACCACTATGGTGTAGCTGTAACACCACCAGTCACAACACTGGACGTCACCATCACTATGGTGAGCTGTAACACCACCAGTCACAACACTGGACGTCACCACCACTATGGTGTAGTTGTAACACCACCAGTCACAACACTGGGTGCCACCATCACTGTGGTGGTAGTTGTAACACCAGTCACAACACTGGGTGCCACCATCACTGTGGTTGATACTAAACAACAGTGTACAAGAACCTGGAGGAGGCTAATGAAGGAGGTTCACTGAGAACTCAACTGTCCTCACTGCTAATGGAGGGTGATGGTGGAGGGAATACTAGTGCACTCTCCCCACCTCCCCCACCATCACCACCACTCCAACAGTACCTCGTCCCCTCTTCCTTCCACAGATCCAGAGTTGGGGAATCCTGAAGACAGTATATGCATTTCAAACCTGTATGTATAGACTTTGTTTCGTTCTAAACAGAGTTTGACAATGTGAAAATGATTTCTAAATATACTGCTTGAAGAGCTGCTAGTGTGTGCTATAAGGAGAGAATGATGGAACTAAACTTATCACCTTTGAAGAGAGGATGACTATGGGAGACATGATTACGACATACAACATACTCCCGGAAATTAACTGGGTAGATAGTGACCGACTGTTTAGAATGCGTTGCTCAGCAACAATGGTACACTGAAGAAAACCAAGAACACAGGCTGAGGGACTAATTACCTCAAACTTCTCATCTTCGTCTGTTTTTCTCTGCATTGGACTGAAGAAATCACTGGCTTCTTCAGTTCAATACAGATTCCCAAATGTTGCTCAAACTTCTCATGCTTCATCCTACCAGAAGACATCAGAAACACTGCTGGGACAAGTGTACGAGTCAAGAGGAAACTGTACAAGTATCTTCACCAGGTGCCAGATCAACCAGGCTGTGACGAATATGTGGGGTAGCGGGCCTGTAGCAGCAACAGCCTGGTTAACCAGGCTAGCACCAGACGAGCCTGGCCCAAGGCCGGGCTTCGAGAGTAGAAAAACTCTCTAAGTGGAATGAGCCGGAAGCTGCAGAGACAAACTCCATACACAGTTTCAAGTGTAGTTATGACAGTATCCACTGAGCAAGAGACAAGTAATACCGAACCACGAAGCTCAAGAGGCGGGGCCAGGAGCTAGAACCCGACCCCCGAGAACACAAATCAGTAAGCACATACATACGGGAGCGTAAATAACCCTGTCGACTAATTTGGGAAAGTCACTTCCGCCGCTGTACACAAGCCAGAGACCAGAACTGACAGGAGGGGTGACAAAATGTTTGCTAGGGAGACCTGGTCATGGACCGGGCCGAGGGGGGCGTTGATCCTGGAATACCCTCCAGGTAGACCCTCCAGGTAGGTAGGTTTCAAGTCTATCGACGAGGCTAACTGCGGCTGCATAACTGATGTATAATGGCAATAATACTTTAATCCATACGAGAGATTTGAGTATACTTAATATATACAAACAAGGGTACACACACCTCTAAAATGTATACGAGGAGGCATTACACTTGTATGTATATACAAAGATACAACCCTTCTCTCTCTCTCTGCAGATATTACACCTCTCTCTCTCTCTCTCTCTCTCTGTATACACGCTGTAAGATATACAGACTTCGCGCGTGTGTACAGTAGATGTACTTAAGCATAGTGAACTGAAAATATGTAATGTTGGATCCATATTAATGGAAATATAAAACATGCATTTAGTGAGAGCAGGGAGGCTGGTAGGGAATATTACAGTGACAGAGGCAGGCAATATTGCAGGAAGACTAGCAGGGAATATTGTAAAGGAAGAGAACAGAACAGGAAGACTAGCAGGGAACATTACAGAAACAGAAGCAGGAAATATTGCAGGGAGGCTGGGAAGGAATACCGCAGGAAGGCTGGTAGGGAATATTACAAAGGTAGGAAATATTGCAGGAACTGGCATAGGAGAGGAAAGTCGGCAGGGAATATAGGAAAGATGCTGGGATGGAATATGGGTGGGAGGCTGGCAAGAGGTTGGCAGGTAGGGCTGGCAGGGAGGTAGTGGTGGTTGTATCAACTAAACACTCAACATCCACCTCCACAGAAAATAAAAATCTCCCTTTCAATGTCTGCCAATTAGTGATGCTATCCCAGCTGTTTTTATGCTGATGTCTTGGTCCTGATACAGCTTTCTGCCGCCACCCTCTCTCTCTCTCTCTCTCTCTCTCTCTCACACACACACAGCGAAGAGTCGTGGCCCAGAAGCTGTGAATCAACCCCTGCAACCACATATTGGTGAGTACACACACACTACCACCACCATCAACAGTAGTATCTACTACTACTACCACCACCACTTTTCCAAACATTACGCTGCCACACCGACCAAAGTCCCATCATGATGTATATGTACAGAGAAGATCCATTTGCTTGTAGTGAGCTGGAAAGTCGGGAAAGTTTAAGAGTAGGTTTGGCGAGAGAATAACTCCAGATTCAGACTGGACACAGCAGTCAATCCACAGTCATTACAACCCACTGACGCTGCTCCACTCTATAAAAGCAGCGGAATAAAGCAATTGCAAGAAAAAACTACGCACCACCAGCAGTAAAGTCTCACATTATTACAATTTTTGAAAGGTTTCAATAAGACTAATAAACACAGTTTCACAGCTGAAGAACCCAGGGCCTTATGGATTTAGAGCAGGTCGTTCCTGCCTCTCGCAACTGCTGGACCATTACACTGTTGGATACACTGGAAAACAAAGGAATTGCAGATGCAATATAGACTTATTTTTGCAAAAGTCCTCGACAAGTGTGATGATGGCGTAATACGCACAAAATACTTGGAAAAATGGGCAGATGAATATTTAACTTTCTAACAACTTGAACCCAAAGAATAATAATGAACATAAAATCAAAGGCTGCTGCCACCGTGATAAACTGTGTTCCCCAAGGCACAGTACTCCCTCCGCTTGTCCTTTTTTTCTCACGTCTAACACAGAGACAAATTATAGCACTGTATAATCAACAGCCGACACTGGAATTTTTATAAGTGATATCCACTGAGGACACAGCAAATCTCCAAATTGATAATGGTCCAACTCGGACCGAAACGTCGTCATAAGTTTTCTACGTGCGGGTTATCTATGTATTACTCCAAACTGATATACAACATGATAAAACTAAGACTTTCAGTGAACCACGGAACATAATGTTCTATACGGACAACTTTCAGTTACTCTGCTATGAAAAATTTGATGAAACAGACACAGGAATATAGTGTAAAACAAATTCAAACTGGTATAAAATACCGACAGGTTGTTAGGTAAGACACATATGCAACAGTTAGGTATCTAAATAAAGATACCTAACTGTTGCATGTGTCTTACCTAACAAATTCAAACTACTCACTAAAGAGGATTAACATGAGCGATTTAGTGATGTCATATCCTGAGGTCGCCACAGTCACGCTGGCAGGAGATTTATAATTATTATTATAATCAAAAAGAAGCGCTAAGCCACAAGGACTATACAGGGCAGGAGATTCATTTGTAAAAACTTGCATTTGTGGTCACAGTGTGGCCCATGCTGACCACCTTATGGTGTATAGAAATATACCTAGTTGGATGAATCTTATTTGTAGCCAGCTGGCCCAGTGGCTTACGCACTGGCCTGGAGTTTTACGACTCACTCTCCATGGGTTCCAACCTCACCCGTTCCGTGGTTAATAATTTCATGTCTTATACGCAATGATCACAACAAAGTTACTATCACAACCGCAAGCAAACTGAGGGTATGGATAGCTAGAACCTTCAAAATAAGAGATACCGACCTATTACGAACACAAGTAATGAATGGCCTGTGAGACCTGGTAGTAATGGGAATTGGAACAAACTCAGCAGTAGACTATAATATATATTTTGCCTTCACCCACTATATACAGGTATGTACACTATGTACAGATGGAATAATAAGTGTACACCACTGTGACAGATGGCAAAACAGAAGCCAGAGAGAGTGCACCGTACTCAACCAGCTGGTGGGCAAGTCTGTCAATGTTTACCGCAAGTGAACCACGTTGCTTCAGCTTTGGCGGGCTTGCCTGTGATTGGTTAATGAACCAAGGAACTGATTTAGCGACGGGTACCCTACTGATCGTTAAACCCTTAGCATCCTGTTCGCTGGTTGGGAGGCAGCTTATATGGGAGTGTGACATACGCCGAATAAACTGTAACAAAGTTTTTTCATGCCACACGAGCCAACGATATAATTTAAGCCATTTCTTGTCTCTAGACTGGAATATTACTGCACCCTGACAGCCGCTTGTAAAGCAGGTGATATCGCAGATCTGTAGTACGTACCGAGAATTTTCGCTGCTTGCATAAACTCGAGTCAAAGACTTAAGTTGTTGGAAACACCGGGACTCGAGAAAGATTCATCATAAGTTACACCTGGAAAGTTTTGGATGGATTAGCCCTAAATCTGCACACCGAAATCACCCCTTACAAAAGAAAGGGGCTCGGGAAACGGTGCAAAATATCCTCACTGAAAAAACAAGGGTACAATGAGTATATCAATCAGATAACACAATAAGTGTAAATGGCCTAAGGCTCTTCAACACCCTCCATTCATGCATAAGGGGAAATTACCATCAAACACTTTGATGTCATCAAGAGGGAGCTTAAAGTCGTTACTTAATCAGCCGAGCTGTAAGGTCTACTTATCGTAGACTGCGGTGGGGTCAGCACCAACACTCTGATTAGGCCGTCAACTCGGAGGCCTTGTCTCGGACCAGGTCGCGGGGGGCAGTGATCCCCATATGATGTACATGTAAAAACTCACTGACTACCACCACAGTGGGCAATCAGTGGCGAGTCTTTGATCAAATGGTCGCTGATTCCACAACAAAGATTTCAATATTACTGAAATGAAGCCTTTGAAATGCAGGCAAATCTCCACAAATACATTTATTTCCAATTAAGTACCTTAATAAACCGTAATTATATCGTATATCACAGAGTATAAGAGCGAGGGTAGGAAGAGAGGGGGAGAGGGGTGAGTGGAGGGAGGGAGAGACAGGGTTGAAGGGGGGAGAGAGATGGGGGTACAGGGAAGGAAAGGGAAGGGAGGGGAAGGGCAAAACAAAGGGACAAGGGGAGGGAGAGATAGGATGTGAACGAGGAGAGGGGAGAGAATAATGAAGGTAATAAAAAGAAAGAAGGGAGAAGTGATCAGGAGACGCATATACCCAGGGTCACAGGTACCCAGGGTCACACATTACATGTACCCAGGTCACAGACGTCATTACATTCCCAACAGCAGGACAGCAGGAGACTTAATGGAAAAAAACGCCGACAGAATGCAATTAATACGTATCAAGTCCCATTAATTATCGCCTAAGATGAGATTCCCAGTTGATCTCCCGCCTCAGCAAGCACGGTGAGCATCTTACCTCCCTCTTCACGTTTATCACACTAACACCCGAGAAATCAGTCAAGGAAACACAGCTACATTCATTACGTAACAAAATCACTCGCAAAAATGAGACGCACATCATCCCGAATTGCCAATGTTGTTAGGTTAAAAGTCAGGTTCATTTTTTTGATACACAATGAGGATTGCCGAATGAGACACGCACTAAACACCCTGAATGAGACACAAACACCATTAGGCTGTTACATCTAAAAAAAGATGTGTTTTAGCAGCTTGAAAGGAGCCCAACTATTACATGAAAGCCAGAGCATAATTTATCAAAAACAAGTGACTGATCAGCCAGACTGTGAGAGCTATGTTTACCATCGAGCCTGTGACAACTAGTTTCGACAGCTCTTATCTCGCAACTCGTCCAAAAGCCAGGCTGCCTTATTGGCTGCATAGTCAACCAGACTGTTGCTTTTAGTGGTATGAGAGCTCATACAATCATCACAACCTCGCTGATCAAATACTTTCAAACAATATTGTTTCAGTTTTTGCTTGAAAAACACTATGTTCCAGCAAATATTTCTTACATACTTGCTGAGAGTAAATTGAATAATGCTGGTCCACGGACGTTGGCACAGTGTTCACTAACTCTGCCTATGAAACCCTGGCTTTTCGCTGACAACAACAGGTTGGATGGTTAGGCAATCAAGTCTGACGAGTAGAACCGAAAACTGGTCACAGGTATATCGGAGACCCCTGCTTAAGACACTTGATAAACAATCTGTGAAGGGAACAGAAATGTCAGGATAATACTATGGACACAATAAGGAATGACAACCCACGTGACTTGTTTTATCAGGGGCCGTCACCAGCAACACCTGGTTTCAACAGTCCTGGCTTCAACAGTCCTGGCTTCAACACTCCTGGCTTCAACACTCCTGGCTTCAACACTCCTGGCTTCAACACTCCTGGTTTCAACACTCCTGGCTTCAACACTCCTGGCTTCAACACTCCTGGCTTCAACACTCCTGGCTTCAACACTCCTGGCTTCAACACTCCTGGCTTCAACACTCCGGCTTCAACACTCCTGCTTCAACACTCCTGGCTTCAACACTCCTGGCTTCAACACTCCTGGCTTCAACACTCCTGGCTTCAACACTCCTGGCTTCAACACTCCTGGCTTCAACACTCCTGGCTTCAACACTCCTGGCTTCAACATCCTGGCTTCAACACTCCTGGCTTCAACACTCCTGGCTTCAACACTCCTGGCCTTCAACACTCCTGGCTTCACACTCCTGGCTTCAACACTCCTGGCTTCAACACTCCTGGCTTCAACACTCCTGGCTTCAACACTCCTGGCTTCAACACTCCTGGCTTCAACACTCCTGGCTTCAACAGTCCTGGCTTCAACAGTCCTGGCTTCAACACTCCTGGCTTCAACAGTCCTGGCTTCAACACTCCTGGCTTCAACACTCCTGGCTTCAACACTCCTGGCTTCAACAGTCCTGGCTTCAACACTCCTGGCTTCAACACTCCTGGCTTCAACACTCCTGGCTTCAACACTCCTGGCTTCAACAGTCCTGGCTTCAACACTCCTGCTTCAACACTCCTGGCTTCAACACTCCTGGCTTCAACAGTCCTGGCTTCAACAGTCCGGCTTCAACAGTCCGGCTTCAACAGTCCTGGCTTCAACACTCCTGCTTCAACAAGTCCTGGCTTCAACAGTCCTGGCTTCAACAGTCCTGGCTTCAACACTCCTGGCTTCAACACTCCTGGCTTCAACAGTCCTGGCTTCAACAGTCCTGGCTTCAACACTCCTGGCTTCAACAGTCCTGGCTTCAACAGTCCTGGCTTCAACATCCTGGCTTCAACAGTCCTGGCTTCAACAGTCCCTGGCTTCAACACTCCTGGCTTCAACAGTCCTGGCTTCAACAGTCCTGGCTTCAACAGTCCTGGCTTCAACAGTCCTGGCTTCAACAGTCCTGGCTTCAACACTCCTGGCTTCAACACTCCTGGCTTCAACAGTCCTGGCTTCAACAGTCCTGGCTTCAACACTCCTGGCTTCAACAGTCCTGGCTTCAACACTCCTGGCTTCAACAGTCCTGGCTTCAACACTCCTGGCTTCAACAGTCCTGGCTTCAACAGTCCTGGCTTCAACAGTCCCTGGCTTCAACACTCCTGGCTTCAACACTCCTGGCTTCAACACTCCTGGCTTCAACAGTCCTGGCTTCAACACTCCTGGCTTCAACACTCCTGGCTTCAACACTCCTGGCTTCAACAGTCCTGGCTTCAACACTCCTGGCTTCAACAGTCCTGGCTTCAACACTCCTGGCTTCAACAGTCCTGGCTTCAACAGTCCTGGCTTCAACACTCCTGGCTTCAACAGTCCTGGCTTCAACAGTCCTGGCTTCAACAGTCCTGGCTTCAACACTCCTGGCTTCAACACTCCTGGCTTCAACAGTCCTGGCTTCAACACTCCTGGCTTCAACAGTCCTGGCTTCAACACTCCTGGCTTCAACACTCCTGGCTTCAACACTCCTGGCTTCAACACTCCTGGCTTCAACACTCCTGGCTTCAACACTCCTGGCTTCAACACTCCTGGCTTCAACACTCCTGGCTTCAACAGTCCTGGCTTCAACACTCCTGGCTTCAACACTCCTGCTTCAACACTCCTGGCTTCAACACTCCTGGCTTCAACACTCCTGGCTTCAACACTCCTGGCTTCAACACTCCTGGCTTCAACAGTCCTGGCTTCAACACTCTGGCTTCAACACTCCTGGCTTCAACACTCCTGGCTTCAAACACTCCTGGCTTCAACACTCCTGGCTTCAACACTCCTGGCTTCAACACTCCTGGCTTCAACACTCCTGGCTTCAACACTCCTGGCTTCAACACTCCTGGCTTCAACAGTCCTGGCTTCAACACTCCTGGCTTCAACACTCCTGGCTTCAACACTCCTGGCTTCAACACTCCTGGCTTCAACACTCCTGGCTTCAACACTCCTGGCTCAACACTCCTGGCTTCAACACTCCTGGCTTCAACAGTCCTGGCTTCAACACTCCTGGCTTCAACACTCCTGGCTTCAACACTCCTGGCTTCAACATCCTGGCTTCATACACTCCTGGCTTCAACAGTCCTGGCTTCAACACCTCCTGGCTTCAACACTCCTGGCTTCAACACTCCTGGCTTCAACAGTCCCTGGCTTCAACAGTCCTGGCTTCACAGTCCTGGCTTCAACACTCCTGGCTTCAACACTCCTGGCTTCAACACTCCTGGCTTCACATCCTGGCTTCAACACTCCTGGCTTCAACACTCCTGGCTTCAACACTCCTGCTTCAACACTCCTGGCTTCAACAGTCCTGGCTTCAACAGTCCCTGGCTTCAACACTCCTGGCTTCAACACTCCTGGCTTCAACACTCCTGGCTTCAACAGTCCTGGCTTCAACACTCCTGGCTTCAACAGTCCTGGCTTCAACAGTCCTGGCTTCAACACTCCTGGCTTCAACACTCCTGGCTTCAACACTCCTGGCTTCAACAGTCCTGGCTTCAACACTCCTGGCTTCAACACTCCTGGCTTCAACACTCCTGGCTTCAACAGTCCTGGCTTCAACACTCCTGGCTTCAACACTCCTGGCTTCAACAGTCCTGGCTTCAACAGTCCTGGCTTCAACACTCCTGGCTTCAACACTCCTGGCTTCAACAGTCCTGGCTTCAACAGTCCTGGCTTCAACAGTCCTGGCTTCAACAGTCCTGGCTTCAACAGTCCTGGCTTCAACAGTCCTGGCTTCAACAGTCCTGGCTTCAACACTCCTGGCTTCAACAGTCCTGATTCAACAGTCCTGTCTTCAACAGTCCTGACTTCAACAGTCCTGACTTCAACAGTCCTGTCTTCAACAGTCCTGTCTTCAACAGTCCTGTCTTCAACAGTCCTGTCTTCAACAGTCCTGTCTTCAACAGTCCTGTCTTCAACAGTCCTGATTCAACAGTCCTGTCTTCAACAGTCCTGACTTCAACAGTCCTGCTTCAACAGTCCTGACTTCAACAGTCCTGGTCTTCACACTCCTGGCTTCAACACTCCTGGCTTCAACATCCTGGCTTCAACAGTCCCTGGCTTCAACAGTCCTGGCTTCAACAGTCCTGGCTTCAACAGTCCTGGCTTCAACACTCCTGGCTTCAACACTCCTGGCTTCAACAGTCCTGGCTTCAACAGTCCTGGCTTCAACAGTCCTGGCTTCAACAGTCCTGGCTTCAACAGTCCTGGCTTCAACAGTCCTGGCTTCAACAGTCCTGGCTTCAACACTCCTGGCTTCAACAGTCCTGATTCAACAGTCCTGTCTTCAACAGTCCTGACTTCAACAGTCCTGACTTCAACAGTCCTGTCTTCAACAGTCCTGTCTTCAACAGTCCTGTCTTCAACAGTCCTGTCTTCAACAGTCCTGTCTTCAACAGTCCTGATTCAACAGTCCTGTCTTCAACAGTCCTGACTTCAACAGTCCTGACTTCAACAGTCCTGACTTCAACAGTCCTGTCTTCAACAGTCCTGTCTTCAACAGTCCTGACTTCAACAGTCCTGTCTTCAACAGTCCTGATTCAACAGTCCTGTCTTCAACAGTCCTGACTTCAACAGTCCTGACTTCAACAGTCCTGACTTCAACAGTCCTGTCTTCAACAGTCCTGTCTTCAACAGTCCTGTCTTCAACAGTCCTGTCTTCAACAGACCTCATCCACTTCACTGGATCAATCTGCTCCACCAGTTGAGGAGAAATACATAGCTCCCACTGACTTACCAGGTGAGAAGATGGGTATAACGAACTTATTGTCCCATCGTATTCCACTTGAACCTGGTACTAGACCAAGAATTACTGTATCGAACAGCCGAGTTGGGTACTCCTAGCAGAAGAGTATACCAGTTAGTAATTCCACAGTCACTAGTGAATGTAGCCTTACAGCTAGTTCACGATGTACCAGGTGTTGCGCACCCTGGTATGGATCGTTCAGTAAAACAAGCCAGATTGAAATACTTTTGGCCTCGTATGGCGACTGATATTTCTGAGTATGTTAAGAAATGTAGTGTCTGCATGCAACATAAAGGTAATGCTAATGGTCCTAATCCAATCCAGGTGTATCCAACCACTAGCAAACCTTGGGAAAGAGTTGCGCTAGATTTGTTAACTAATTTCCAATGTTCCCTCCAAGGCAACAAACATCTATGTGTTATGGTAGGCCATTTCACCAGATATTGTGAGTTAGTTCCTATTGCAGATAAGACTGCCGAGACAGTAGCTAAAGCGTTTAAAGAACGCATTATCTGCAGGCATACCACCCCTAAGTCCCTAGTAACAGATAATGGAGGTGAATTCTGTAATGAGATTCTTGAAAATTTGTGTACCTTGTACAAGATCTCTAAATCCACCATTGTTCCTCATCATCCTCCCAGCAATGGGTTAGCGGAACGTACCAATAAAAAAGTACTTGATGTCTTGAGAGCCACTATCAATCCCAACAGTGAAACTTGGGATGAAGTTATACCTGATGTGCAGTGTGCTATAAATTCTGCTTACAATGTTTCTATAGGTGACACTCCACATTATGCATTGTATGGTGTAGATAAACGTTTGCCTTATGAGTTGCTATATTCTAATCCGAAACCAAATTACAACCCTGATGATTTCATAGCAACTCGTACCAGCTTAGCTCAAAGTGTTTTTAGAAGAATCCGTGAAACATTTCATAAATCAACACAGAATTACAAGAGTCGCAAACACTCGAGAAAAGCCGTCCAAAATCAAGTAGGTTCGAGAGTTATGCTGACTAACTTTAACAAAACGTCTGCAATGCCAAACCCTTGATCAAAAGTTTGTTGGTCCTTATCGAGTAGTTGAACATATCACTGGTAATAAGTATAAGGTTAGAGAAATTAGTACGGGTCAGTATAAAGAATCGCATTTAGATCATATGAAGTTAGTTTGTGATGATAATGATGTTCCAACCCAGACTAATATGACAGACTCTGACAATCCTCCTGATCCTGTACCTCTACCTCTTGATACTCAGTAAAGACGATCAACCTGAATGTCGGTTATTCCCTACTACACGACAGTATTGAGAAATCCTCAAGATCATTGTAACTAAACCAATTCAGATTTGCCTCAAAAACAGCATGAGTAGGGAGTGCAACAGAGTTTGATCCTCCCAGAGATACACCCATTCTGCATAAAACAATCTCACCCTAGCAGATTGGGGTTAAATTAAATAACCTATATAATGAATAATTACAGTAAACAACTTATCAGTATTCAAGAATTTTTTTTTTTGTGTTCACGTTCTCTCCCCAATTCGAGAGTTAACAGTCAGATTTGAGGCACCGAACTGCCTTTCTGTTAAACACTTCTTTCTTTGTAAAATATTCCTTCCTCAGAATCCGTAGATCACATGGATACAGATCGATCGATCAACATTTTTTTTTTTCACTCTATTGTGTAATCCCAACGTTGATTTTTTATTCGATGAGTTTGTGCTATATCATACCTTGTATTGCATTACAGTTTTATTACAGTTTCAGTTACGTAAGCTTCCATTCCAATATTCTACTTATGTATGTTATAATGTTCAATTGTTGTTACTTTGACATTGTATAGAATCAGCCCAAGCCGTACACATGCCGTCTCTAGTTTTTATTAGTTGTATGTGGGACGACATAACGTTAGCTTCGCCGAGCTCTCAGTAGTATACCAGTTCCTAGCAACCATTCCCAGTAACCAGTTGTACCAGTAGATGACTCACTACCAATGTTGTGTGAATCATTGACTGTATTCATATTGCTGCTGCCTTAGCAGGATTTCAAACACCCTCACCGTAGCACTTGGGCCCGGGTACTTAGTAGGCAGCAAGAGGACAGGTCGGCTGTTGGCGCTTCCATACTTCCCAATATATATTATACATACTACCCACCTGAACTTTGAGAAATTTTGTACCATCACGTATCGAAAACCCACGACAGCCTGTCTTCACAGTCCTGGCTTCACAGTCCTGTCCTTCAACAGTTCCTGTCTTCAACAGTCCTGTCTTCACAGTCCTGTCTTCAACAGTCCTGTCTTCAACAGTCCTGGCTTCAACAGTCCTGGCTTCAACAGTCCTGTCTTCAACAGTCCTGTCTTCAACAGTCCTGGCTTCAACAGTCCTGGCTTCAACAGTCCTGTCTTCAACAGTCCTGGCTTCAACATTCCTGTCTTCAACAGTCCTGGCTTCAACAGTCCTGGCTTCAACAGTCCTTGCTTCAACAGTCCTTGCCTAAGGACTTTCTTATTGACTGCCTGATCCTCCCGGCTGTTGGTGGTACTCCCCCAGGGTAACCTGGGTTACAGAAGGTTTCTCTTGCCTCTTCTCGCAATTGTGTGACAATAACGACACGCTTTTTGACGTAGTATTGAACGACTTAGCCAAAAATCTTAGTGACTCACGAAATAGCGATAGTACGATTGCAAACCAATCACGGAACGGTCGTAACACTCCAGGGCAGTGCGTAAGCCAACTGGCCGAGTGGTTAACGCACCGGCCTGGAATTTTACAACTCACTTGGGTTCTAACCCCATCCCTACCGTGGTTTGTCTTCAAGTGTCATGCTGTAATAACACACATGCATGAAAAAAAGGCATAATCGAGACATTGTATAAATGGCTCTTCCATTTTATAATATATCAAGCCTGGCCCATGGCCAGCTCCGGGAGTTGAAAGACTCTCGAAACTCGTCAAAGGTATATATCGAACCAAAAGAGTAACAGTCAATAAACTAAAACCAGAAGCTGTCACAACGAAAAGCTCCTCTCGTCAAGTCATATTACTTGGTCCAACTCTCACTGTGACCGCGCTCCCTGGTAAGTTACACCAGCCCTGTCGTACGGAAGGCCTCACATACCTGGAGTATACCGGGAAACGATTTCGGGGAGTCTACGCCCCTGCAGCCCGGTCTATGACCAGGCCTCACATAGATCTGGGACAGCTGGCATCTGAGCTACACTGACGTCTGATTAATAAGTTTGTCAAGGTAGAAACCCCCGCCCCATCTTTTTACCCCAAAACTGGAGTAGAGGCAAGATATATCACATTATATACGTGGATGATACAGGATAGAAAGTGTCCAAGTTTGCACGCTGAAGCAACTCCCTACGAGAGTCTGGACTCCAACAATGTTTTTTTCTTAATGCAAAAATAATAATAGAACTGTAAAACACAATTATGTTTGCAATATTTATGGAATTTATGTTTACAAAAATGTGCCTTTTAAATTAATGTTTACGAAAATGGATTAAATTTTATGTAAAATACTATTAAGGTGTCAGTCAAAATATAATAATAATAATAATAATAATAATAATAATAATATAAGAATGAAGCACACAAAGCTTATTTTTAAGCTGTATGAAAACTTTCTTGACCTGAGAGATGGGCTCTTTACAGTCGCCTCAGCCAGTGTGTGTGTGTGGGGGGGGGGGGATGGGGGGAGAAGTGGTGGAGATAGTGGTGGGAGGGCGAGTGGTGGAGACTGGCGGGAGAGATGGTGAGGATGGTGGTGACTGGGAAGATGATGGATAGGATGATAAGGTGATGGGAAAGGAAGTGGGGAGGTGACGGGGAAGCCGATGGAAAGGGGAAGGGGATGGTAAAGGTGATGTGAAAGTGATACCCGAAGGATGTTTGCCGGGGTGGGCGGTCGACACCCACCTCAGCCCGTTTCCAAACCAGGCCTTCCTAGTGAGGGTGACAGTGAAGGTATCTAGGACGTAGTAATATTAGGTAACTTTACTGATGTCCCTCACTCAGCTACCTTTGATATACCTTTGATTGCGTAGTTCAGCTGGGCTTGTGAGGTCTCTTGGGAGACCTAATTTAACTAATTATATGGTCACACCTGCCTTGGCAAATGTCGGGTAGCCACGCCCACGTCTGAGGTCTTTTGTTCTTGACGGCGTCAGACCTAGGCGTCAGGTCGTACACGTGGTTGTGGGGTGTGCTTGGACCACCATATAAGCCAAAGGAACAGCTGAGCAGAGGAGATTCGTGCAGAGCTCTGGCCTGGGTGCAGAGCTCTGAGCAGAGAGACTTCGAGAGGAGCTGCTGCTGGGGTGCAGGGCTCGGGAGAAGGCTGCTGAAGTCTCTGGAGGAGACTGTTGGAGGCATTGGGCAGAATACTGGCTTGGCGCAGTACTCGTGCTGTGTAGGTCTTGGGACCTGTGGCTTAGTTCCTGTGGTGAACTGTCCTCTGAACCATATTGTAAGTTATATTCTGTTTCGTCTAGTTGATTGTGTTCCCTGTCTCACTGCTTATATGTACCATCCCATTTATCTAAACACAATAATGTGCTCCTGTTCCCAAATATATCATTGCTCAAAGACTTAATAATAAACTGTGTTTGAGTAGAATAGTAATATTCACTGTCCCCGTTATTTACTCATTTCTCCATTTATTTATGTTTAGTTAAAGTAGTGAGAGGGTGAGTAGTGTGGTGGGTAGAGAAATGAGAGGTGAAGATGTAATCACCAGTGACCTCACATTACCTACCTCTGCTAATCATCTCTCCTACTGCCTCGCCTGTCACCTACCTACCACCTCACCTGCCTGTCCCCTGCCTGATCCTAGTTTACTCACAATTCCCAATTACTTACATCACGATATCCCAGCGGTGTCTAAGCGTGTGGTTCTTATTATAGTAGGAACCAGTCCCATGTGCCTTTTTGACTGCTCGGTTATACTTATGTTATGCTACCATTTTTTTTCCTTGTGTGTGTAAAGCTAAAGTAAATATCTGTATGATATTATAATCTTAGTGACCTTTTTTTTAGACGGTGGGTCTGAATAATTGTTTGGGTGTAATATTATATTTGGTGGAGTTGGTTGTTGGTTTGGGATAAATGGTGGAGAATATCAGTATTTGGGTGAGACTTTTGGGGGAAGCAATTGCTGGCCGAAATTGAATATTTACAGAAGAACGAGAAGTCACCCAGCCCACCTTGGAAGACTAGCCCACAACTGTCACCCACTGAAGAGATGCCTATGATTATTATCCACCTGATGTGCCCAGTCACTCAGTTGATGTGCCCCAGTAGATGTATTGCTGCCCTGGTCTGTCATCCAGTGTAGCGGGTGTCTGTCTGCATCACCCAGCCTCTGTGACCATCACCCGCGGACCGCCAGTTACCCGCAGTTGCCAGGGATGGGTGATCGTACCTGCTGTTGATGACCTGAAGTGACCTCACCTCACCTCGATCAACTGACCATAGCCTGCTACTGCTGATGTCGGCTGCTGTGATGCTGTCTGCTATGCTGTGGCCGTGCTGCGATACTGTCTGCTATGCTGTGGCCGTGCTGTGATGCTGTCTGCTATGCTGGAACCGTGCAGGAATGCTGAGATGTTGGGACCGTGCTGTGATGCAGTAGCTGTGCTGTGATGCTGCGATGCTGCCTAGCTCAGGAGGAGGTGGCGGTGATGCTGCACTGGTGTGTGAGGGATCCTGGCTGGTGTGCCAGGACAGGAGAATCTACTATGAAGGAGCTGCCATCCTCGGAGATGTGGAAGGACGTGAGCCGCGGAGATGGACTCCAGCTGCTGGGACCAGCCTGCTATCAAGGACGGTATGGAGGTGTATCCTGCCTTGCTGGTCGACCTGTACGACAGGTATGCGGGGATGCCCTGCCAACCATAGAGACTATTAAGAGTGTGAGATGTCCCCAGCCTACTTTGACTTGCCAGAAGTGTTAGTGTTACCTGTGTGAAATAAGGTGACCTTGAAAACGGTCCAGTGATTATGGCCGCCTTGTTTTATGAGGCCAGTGAATCCTAGTAGTGGCATAGGATAATGGAGGGTCTTAGCTGCGATGCCTGCCCTGTCTCGATTTTCAGATGTTGAAGTGTGCATGTGAAGTGTGCTGAAAATGCGACCTTGGTGGTCGTGAAGTGGTCCAGTTGCAGTTACTTGAAAGAATGCAACCCGTTGGAGCAGTTTTCCACGCCAAAGAAGCCTAGAGAGGTTTGGCCCAATGGATAACGTGCGAGGGTGACTAGCATTGGCTAGTGCATTTCTAGTAGAAGTAGGGAAGGCACTGGAGTCCGATATTTAGGTTTAAGGAGAAATGACGGGTAAGGAGGCTTTGCACCAGAGAGCAACTATTATGCTGGTCAACTGCCAGGTGTACTGATTATGCTGCCTTGTGGTAGTTGAGGAGGTTGAGGGAAATATATGTAATTGAATAATTTTGTATTATGTATAATTTTGTCTTTGTATTGTAATAAATTTAAGGGGTTAGGATTAAAATAGTCTAATAACTAGGACAAATTGTCCTAGTTCTCAGATATTTTAAATTGGGGGAGAAAGGGGGATGTGATGTAGTTCAACTGACTTGTGACGTCTCTTGGGAGACCTAATTTAACTAATTATATGGTCACACCTGCCTTGGCAAATGTCGGGTAGCCACGCCCACGTCTGAGGTCTTTTGTTCTTGACGGCGTCAGACCTAGGCGTCAGGTCGTACACGTGGTTGTGGGGTGTGCTTGGACCACCATATAAGCCCAAGGAACAGCTGAGCAGAGGAGTTTCGTGCGGAGCTCTGGCCTGGGTGCAGAGCTCTGAGCAGAGAGACTTCGAGAGGAGCTGCTGCTGGGGTGCAGGGCTCGGGAGAAGGCTGCTGAAGTCTCTGGAGGAGACTGTTGGAGGCATTGGGCAGAGTACTGGCTTGGCGCAGTACTCGTGCTGTGTAGGTCTTGGGACCTGTGGCTTAGTTCCTGTGGTGAACTGTCCTCTGAACCATATTGTAAGTTATATTCTGTTTCGTCTAGTTGATTGTGTTCCCTGTCTCACTGCTTATATGTACCATCCCATTTATCTAAACACAATAATGTGCTCCTGTTCCCAAATATATTATTGTACAAAGACTTAATAATAAACTGTGTTTGAGTAGAATAGTAATATTCACTGTCCCCATTATTTACTCATTTCTCCATTTATTTATGTTTAGTTAAAGTAGTGAGAGGGTGAGTAGTGTGGTGGGTAGAGTAATGAGAGGTGAAGATGTAATCACCAGTGACCTCACATTACCTACCTCTGCTAATCATCTCTCCTACTGCCTCGCCTGTCACCTACCTACCACCTCGCCTGCCTGTCCCCTGCCTACTGACTCCCTCCGTTTACTCACATATTCCCCAATTACCCCTTACATTCCGATACCCCCCTACATGACATGATGAGTTTCCAGTCTTTCTACTCCCTGAGCCCGGTCGTGGGCGAGGATCGTCTGGTGTTTCCGTGGTCAACCAGGCTGTTACTGTTGCTGGTAGTAATTGTCTGTGACATACCAGTGACCAGTTTCAAGGGCTTCCCTAACCTGGTAGCTCACCCTGAGGCTTCCCTGTGACTTGTTAAAGCAGGTTGTTGCTGTTGGCGGCCTACACAGCCTGGTTAATCTTGCAGTTTCCTCTTCGTTCAGACAGTATCACTGGTATCGAGTCTTGATTCAAGGAATCGGAGCCACCTGGCCGTGCACTGAATTAAACCTGCTTATCTCTCATAACCCCCACCCCCCACCGCAACCCCCTCCTAAAAACCCCCCCCCCCCCGGCACCCATCCCGGGTACCGTCACTTCATCCAGAAAGAAATGGTTATTTCTGTTGATATCTGCGCTTCTTGCAGCCATGCGCTGATGCTCACCTCACCACAACACACACACACACACACACGCACACACATACAATCACCACCACCACACGCACAACCACAACAACAACCAACTATTCTCTGACATAAAAAACGAAGTGAGGTTGACCACTGAGAGGAGCCTTCTCCATGACAAGTGCCTCGTCCCACCTGCTGGCACTATTGTGGCATCAATTACTCCACAAAATATGAAGCCATAAAGCCGTGGTCAAGTTTGACGAGCAGTCTTTACAAACACTGTAGGGTTTCCAGAGTTGTCCCACTGATGCAGTTCAGTCCTGGGCCAGGCTCGTCTTGTGTTTGTCTGGTCAACCAAGCTGTTGCTGCTAGCAATCTGCGAGTCTGAGAGGTTTTCTCAATCTGTCTAATACACACAAGGACCCCAGTGGAAATAAGTCACCTGTCTGACCTTTCTTTTCTGGTTATCCTGACTACTTTACACATATGTTAATGTATAATAATTGTACTTATGTGCACATGTACCTAAATAAACTTACACTTGTGGGAGACACTGGCACAGTGTACTTGTACAGTGTACCTGTACTTGTGTTACAGCAATAACTGCAGCATCTGTTTGCTATGTTACAGTCCTGGGCCACGGGTCATGCCACAGTGTTTTCTTGTGTCTAGGGTCTCCCCTCTTCCTAACTGGGTTTATTCTATGTTTCCTCCCAGGTCTCTCACTCCAGTAAGTGCAGTGTGTAGATTGAGGAGCTGGCCTTCCGGTATCTTCCTAGTGTTTATTACTTATTTCTCTTTTTATTACAGATGTGATGAGAGATCACAAGCACTCTTCCACCCCACACTAGCGCTCCTCTCTTCCACCCTACTCTAGCACACTCCCTTCCACCTCACACTAGCGCCGCCCTTTCCATCCCACACTAGCGCCTTCCCTCCCACCCACACTAGCGACTCCCCTCCGACCCAAACTAGAGACTTCCCTCCCACCCCACACTGGTACCACTGCCATAGTTCAAACTCTCAATACACAGGTGGAATGTTGCAATTCGGAAAGATTTATAGCGATGGAGAGAAAAACTGACAGGAAGGGAGTACGAGTGCTCAGGATTGATCCACTCCCAGTCGGCCCTCACACCAGACTTTGATATACACCATCATCGCTAGCATACACCAACTCACCAACACACCGGACGTAAAAACTAGATGCTATTTCGATCCATCCTGGACTTGACAATAGCCCAGAAAAGACCAAGAAAGTTAAGAACTGTGGAGTGTTTTAATTTAGTAGCGCCCACTAGTTTAGATTTTTTTCAATGATTTGCTGCGGGCAGTATACTATCTCTGGACATTTTCTAGCTCTGCTATCTCTCCTGCTCTGAAAGACACTGTGAACACACGTCAGTATTCAAGTCATGAAACCACTATTAGAAATCTACCAGCACTGTCACTGCTTATCTTATTCTGAAAGTTCTGGGAATCTATCATGTCCCTGTAACTGCACTTTCCTTACTGCGGCTTCCAAAATGACTGAACATTTAACACAAATATTCATAAGGCCTTTACCTTTTTCTTACGTTTTATGCATATTGTATACTATGCTCGTTTCCAGGTCTTCATTCTTCCCTGCTTGAACAGATGACATCTGTCATCGTTCATCGTTGAACATCATGTTATTTCTATTTTCTCATTGGAAGACTTTGCCGATATCTGTTTCTTCTACTGAGGCGAATCTTCAAGCTTATTTTGGTATCATCTACAAGAGATGATACAAAGCTGTGTTTGGTGTTCTTACCTACGTCTACTATAAGGATGAAAGAAACATTACCGGTGCTAAGACCCTGCCTTAGGGTGCTGAACTTTTTACCTGCTACGACTGGACTTCTGTTTACCACCATTCTTTGTGATCAGTCTGCTAAAAAATGTAGATACATTTCCCTCCTGCTCATGTTACACTTGACGATTAATACACATGTGCAACCGTTGGGTATCTTTTTGTTGAAACGTTTCGCCTACACAGTAGGCTTCTTCAGTCAAATACAGAGGCGGGTGTATTAGTGAAATGAAGATGTAATCGTGTTATACTTACTGACCTCGCTGCAGTAACTATTATTACATGGTTGCATTTTAAAACGCCTTTACAAAGTCCGTGCGGATTACTGCAGCATTTTGTCTTTCCAAGGCTTCTGTAGTTTTGTCACAGCGATGTAACAGTTGTGACAGACAAGATATTCCTGCTCTAAAGTCATGCTGAATTGGGTTGAGAAGCATAAGCTTCTCCATAAAGTCAGTAAAGTGGTATCTAGGAACCTTTGCAAAGACTTTTGTAATGTGTGATGTTAGTGCTACTGGTCTGTATTTTTTGTTATTGTCTGCAGCTCAAATCATATCCACAATTTGTTCCAGGTCATAGGTACTAAGTCAAATTTAACAAAAGGGAAAACTTCCCGGCTAGTTAGGCAGAGAGGAGAAATGCAGGGGTTGAGATCTTTCATGACAGAGGAGCCAGGGGCAATTTAGCCAAGGGAAGTCAGCAGCTCGTAAGTGGTCCAGGGTAGCTGCAAACAGGCAAGTCTGACAAGCTACAGATCAAGGGAAGTTGGTGCCTGCTACCAACAGGTGGTAACGAGCAGATGATGCAGTGGTCACCTCAAAGATAAAGGTGACTAAATACTGGAGAGGAGTAGCAGTGACGATGTAAGGATGAGGTGGTGCAGTGGTCACCTCGAAGATAAGAGGTGACTAAATACTGGAGAGAAACAGCATCAGCAGTGAAGAGGTGATCAGTCACTCAGCTTTATCTTCTTCCTCCAGTCCATCCGACTCTCCTTGCAATCCATCCACCTTGCCTTGCAGCGACCCTCTCTGGGCGTGCAGTAATTAATGAGGGAGGATAGCCCTCTCGCATCTCCCCCCCAGGCCCACAACTTTGCCAATATACTGCTCTCCCGCTCACTAACTTGTCTCTCACTCACTTAATACTGACCTACACACGCACCTGCCCCTCCCTCTCTCACTCACACCTCCCCTCTCTCACACTCACTCACTAATACACACACATACACAGGAACCAGGAACTGAGACTCTACCATATATAGATGAGTACCCTCTCTCTCTCTCTCTCTCTCTCTCTCTCTCTCTCTCTTTCTCGTGGCCTCTAGCTACCTCTGAAAGCTAGGTCAATCACCAGTTTTAAAGTTCCTTTACATCACAGTTTCTGGTCCACTATTCACTCGCCCGCCACGGTCCTCGCCCGCCACGGTCCTCCAGCGGCTTCATGCTGAAACTCCACCTTCCACGCTTAAAGATCCGTCTTCCATCAGGTGTTTTCTGCCGTGAATTCTGCACAATTATCTGAAGTTTTTATATTTTGCTTATTGTGTTAGTTGTTGATTCCTGGACATTGTAAAATACTCTCGATTTTAAACAAAATATTAACCCTCCCCCCCCCCCCCAAAAAATATTACCCCTCCCCCCCAAAAAAATTCCTATATACTTTTTCTATGCAAAATTCAAGGTAAAACATTATAAATTAAAAAACTAAATACTTTTTACTATGCAAAATTCAAGATAACATTGCTTCAATCCCTCATTCAATTACATCTTGACATTTTTTCTTCATGTGAGATTTGAAGAAAATGCCTCGTACCACTGAGCTCATTCTCCTCTCCTCTCCTTCCTAGTCCTTTTCCTCCTAGCTTTCCTCCTGCCTCCTCTCCCCGGCAAGGCTCCAGTGCCTCTGAGTGGCACACTTTATAACTTGCAGGTCCTATTGTTTCCCCGGCCAGTCACCTGATTGGCACAGTCTTCACGTGTCTGCAGTCACCTTCATCTCTCACCACTCCCTAACTCCCTAACCTAACTCAGCATAACCCCTTCTCACTCCCTCCCCAACTGCTCCTCGTTCTCTCCCCTTCACTGGATAACTAGAACATTCAAAAGAAGAAATGCTGAACCAGTGGTGACACTTCACGTCACTTGTTCTCTCCAGGCTGACATACTGCTGTACACTAACAGTCCTCTTTAAGACAGGCGAAATTACAGAAATGTAGAGAGTACAGAGAATCTTCACTGGTCGTATAAATTCAGTCAAGTATCTGAAATACTGGAGTGATTTAAAGGCCCTTCCACCGTACTCCGTAGACGAGAACGATACGTCATACGCATATACTTATTACAAAGCGTTTCGGTCCTGGCACCTTGATCAAGGTAATCAAGTTCCCAGTTTTCTTATACCACTCTGTTGGTATCTATTAACAAGGTTCATATCATACATCATAATCACAATGGGACTATCACCCACAGTGGGGCTATCACTCGCAGTGGGGAGTTGTCAAGTACGTGTTAAAGCCCCACAGTGGGTGAGATGTCGAAAGTTAAACGTTTTCCCCACTGAAAAATCTATGAATTACCACTTGTTGAAATTAGGATATTTCTTGTAGCTTCAGACACGTCTGATAATCCCGTCATATTCTCTCACCAACGCTAACAGGCGATAAACGGGGGAAGCCTGGCTTTATGAACGAGTTGCGAGGGTAGAAAAAGAAACATGAAGCAGAGTCACAAATATCAGTCACACTCTCCCCAGCGCCGCCTCTCAACTCCACGCAAAATAAACGTAATATTTCAATAGTAATGGTAATTTCCCGAGCGTCGGAATTATTGATCAGATACGTTGTTAATTAATGAGCTGGAAGGTGAGATGCGAGTAGGAGGCTGGAGACGGGACCCTCTCAGACGGTGAGACGGGAGCCTCAGACGGTGAGACTAGTTCTGATATCGGGGCCTGAGAAGGTGAGACGGGTCCTGCAGTTGGTTTCTATGATAAGAAGACGGGCTTTGAGACGGGTCCATTAGCGGTGATCCTGTTTTTTAGACGGTGAGACAGCACCTGTAACTGTGATTCGAGTTTTTGGAAGGTGAGACGAGGCCTGGTACACCAGCCTACATCATTTTGCTTCGTTAATTTAACTGAAAGATTCCCAACATCAATTTAATAAAGTTCTCTGTAAACTAACAAATATAATTTTAAGTTACACGAAACTATAAAACTGCTTATCTAACCAGAGCTGTGAACATTGTAAACACGGCTGCGGCACATCAGGCAACGAGGTAGCTGAGCAGCGCCAAGTAACGTTGAAATCAACACGAGTATCACTGGCGGTGAGAGAAGGTGTTGAAGACAAGCAACTGGTGTCTTGTTAAGGACTTTCTCAAGAACGTGACACGTGTTTACGAGCATGTGTCAATCTCCTCGTGTTTTTTCCTGTCGCCTGCGTTGCTGGCTGCCTGACTTGTTGCTTGCCTGGCTTATTGCCTGCCTGCCAGCCCGCTTGCTTGCTTGCTTGTCTGTCTACCTGCTTGTGTCTGTGGCTGACAAATGAATGCTACGTGTCTTGGGAAGACACACGTCAAGGTCTTCTTGGCAGACCTGTCTGGGTGCTACCTGCGGCTTAATATGGGGTCTTCCTGGGCTAGACCTGCACACTGTTTCAGGACTTTTTGGTCAGTGTGGCAGAGGTGCGGAGAGGCGGGAGGTGGGAGAGGGAAGGTGAAAGTTTGTTTCATGAAGAGTGAGAGTGAAAGAGAGAGAGAGAGAATCTCCTCTCTCTTCCTTCCTTTCTTGTACTCATCTGATCACGCACGTTTAAATTTCTTTGCCTGTATACAGTAACGCATGTACAACTACGTGACTTAGCATAGTGTACATTTTGTTTGTAACCACCCAGTCAACCTACACTTAGTTGACGTTGCTTAGGACAAGTGAAGTTGTGGTTGATCGTGGTGCTCAGGCTGGTTGTATCCACGTTAGTGTACGTATTCTTAGGCGCGTTCGTGGTGCTCAGGCTGGTTGTATCCACGTTAGTGTGCGTATTCTCAGTCGTTTACTGTAGTTTTGAGATCTGCGTTGCTTATATACCAATGTGGGCAGTAAGATCACAGTAAACAGGTGATATCACAACATGCAAAATAACCACAGAAGAAAAATAGTGAAATTCCAACCGCTTTCGTGATTTCTCACATTATCAAGAAATGTTCCTTGATAATGTGAGAAATTACGAAAGCGCTTGGAATTTCACTATTTTTTCACTGTGGTTATTTTGCATATTGATGTATGTATGTATTCTTAGATACACAATGTAGCCCAGATTCCCTTCCTTTCTCTTTTTCTTTACTCATATATATATATATATTATATATATATATAAATATATATATATATATATATATATATATATATATATATATATATATATATAATATATATATACATATATATATATATAATAGCTTATGTTGCCCCGATCGGTTATGGGAGATATCTTCATAAAACTCCCATTGTTTTTCCTGTGTATGGGGCATCCCATGCTGAGAGGCGGTAATTCCTAGGTCATGGTAACTCCACCTCTGCTGTAGCGAAACCTTGGAAGCTATCGTAAATATTGAACCCCTAATACATGACGATATCTTCAGTTCCAAGGTGAAGTCACACAGCCCAGACTGACACACTGAACACTATGTGACCAAGCCTGTCTGATGCACTATGACAGGGAAACACAGCTTCCGTTCCCACTACGTAACCCGTGACGTCACATGCAAAGCCTCAATACTGCCCACTCAAACCTTATACTACCAAATTGCCAAAATTTTCAATTTAGGACGACGATACACAGAGTAACAGAACACTCCTGATGTATCCATTTTCGCCAGATAAAAGAAATTCTACTCACTCACTCTCACTCTCTCTCTCTCTCTCTCTCTCTCTCTCTCTCTCTAGTAACTTACCTTGGCTGGTTCCTGGAAGACAGGCTCTCTACCCTGAAAAGATAAAATGCATGTGTAAATATGTGAGTCCAAAAAATCAGTGAATACATCAAAGGCGATCACTTATTCCTGGTGAGTCAAGATACCCACGTCAGGCTTAACCTAGATATTGCTTAGGTTGTACTTGCCAAGGATGATGATCATCATAGTGATGATGATGATGATGGTGGTGGTGATGGTGGGGATGATTATATTAATGATAGTGATGGTAATTGGTGATGATAGTTGTCACTGTATTGATAATAGTGATTATATTGATGTTAATTGATGATAGTGGTCATTATATTGATGATGACAGTGGTAATATTGATGGTAATTGATGATAATGGTCATTATGGTGACGGTAACTGATAATACTGGTCATTATACTGATAACGACAGTGACCATATTGGTGTTAATCTTGGTAGTGAGTGTAGGGAGGTATATAATGACGTTGAGGTTGTATCTGCAGCACTCCACCTCCAGCAAGACACATACGACCCTCCACTGCATATCCCGACGGTTTTAGCGCCTCCCCATCACTATATCAATACCAAGCAATGTTCCATCATGAATACCATAAATATTTTTAAGAGGAATCATTTCTCCCACATACACACACACACATAGGAAGCAGAGAGAGAGAGAGAGAGAGAGGACCTAGTAGAGATCAGTGAAGAGGCGGGGCCAGGAGCTGAGTCTCGACCCCTGTAACCACAATTAGGTGAGTACACACACATATTTGTCCGGGTTTATGTAACCTAACCTAACTTTTGCCTAAATTAAAAAATAAGTTGACGCTGGGAACGTCGAAAAACAGACGTAGTGAAATGAAATTGATTTGGTATATACGTTTAAATAAATAAGAAATAATATGCAATCTACTGAGAAAAATCTATGTTCTCTGCTACCCAGGGTTCACTTGCTGCCTGCTACCCAGGGTTCACTTGCTGCCTGCTACCCAGGGTTCACTTGCTGCCTGCTACCCAGGGTTCACTTGCTGCCTGCTACCTGCTGCCCAGGGTTCACTTGCTGCCTGTTACCTGCTGCCCAGGGTTCACTTGCTGCCTGTTACCTGCTGCCCAGGGTTCACTTGCTGCCTGTTACCTGCTGCCCAGGGTTCACTTGCTGCCTGTTACCTGCTGCCCAGGGTTCACTTGCTGCCTGTTACCTGCTGCCCAGGGTTCACTTGCTGCCTGTTACCTGCTACCCAGGGTTCACTTGCTGCCTGTTACCTGCTGCCCAGGGTTCACTTGCTGCCTGTTACCTGCTACCCAGGGTTCACTTGCTGCCTGTTACCTGCTGCCCAGGGTTCACTTGCTGCCTGTTACCTGCTGCCCAGGGTTCACTTGCTGCCTGTTACCTGCTACCCAGGGTTCACTTGCTGCCTGCTACCCAGGGTTCACTTGCTGCTGCTACCCTGGGCTCACTTGCTGCCTGCTACTAGGGCTCACTTGCTGCCCTGCTAACCAGGGTTCACTTGTGCCTGCTTGCTACCCAGGGTTCACTTGATGCCTGCTACCCAGGGTTCACTTTCCTTGCCTTGTACCCCAGGGCTCACTTGCCTAGCTGCTACCTAGGGTTCACGTGCTGCTGTACCCAGGGCTCACTTGCTGCCTGCTTACCCCAGGGTTTCACTTGCTGTCTGTTAACAAGGGTTTCCTTGCCTGCCTGCTACCCAGGGCTCACTTGACTGCCATGATACCCAGGGTTCACCTGCTGCCCTGCTAACCAGGGTTCAGCTTTGCTGTCTGTTCCCTGGGTTCACTTGCTGCCTGCTACCCAGGGCTCACTTGCTGCCTGCTACCCAGGGTTCACCTGCTGCCTGTTACCCAGGGTTCACTTGCTGTCTGTTACCCAGGGTTCACTTGCTGCCTGCTTACCTGGCGCTCTACTTGCTGCCTCGCTACCTGGGGCTCACTTGTGCCTGCTACCGGGTGCACCTGACTGCCTGTTACTCCAGGGTTACTTTGCTTGTCTGTATCCAGGGTTCACTTGCTGCCTGCTACCCAGGGCTCACTTGCTGCCTGCTACCCAGGGTTCACTTGCTGCCTGCTACCCAGGGTTCACTTGCTGCCTGCTACCCAGGGCTCACTTGCTGCCTGCTACCCAGGGTTCACTTGCTGCCTGCTACCCAGGGTTCACCTGCTGCTGGTTAACCAGGGCTCACGCTCCCTGCTACCCAGCGGTTCAATTGACTGCCTGCTACCTAGGGATTTCACTGATGCCTGCCTACTAGGGTTCACCTGCTGCCTGTTACCCAGGGCTCACTTGCTGCCTGCTACCCAGGATTCACTTACTGTCTGTCAAAGTATCGGTACTGGTATCGGTTAATTCTGACGGTATCGGCGTCAGACGGACCCACCGCAAAGTACCTCAAGTATATTTGTAGAATGCTATTTATTAACAATCTAAGCACTAAACCCACAAGGGTCGTTTCCAGAGTATATGTAGTGAGCTTTGTACGGCTGCTATGAGGTAGTCACAGCTCTCCCACTTACTCTGCTACCATCATTTTTTTCCTTAACTGTATAGCCAGTTGATTAAGGTTGAATACCTGTCACATGGTGAGTGGGAGGAAAAAACACTGAACACTGGTGATCAGTGTTTCAAGAGCTGCACTTCTCCAGTAATGGTGTTCTCCAGTTTCACTGGAGGGTTCATCAGGCAGGCTTCGTGATGCACTACAACCTTAAAGTTATTCACTGTAATTAACGTACAAAGTTGCAATTATTATAAAAAAATGCTTCTCATAATTGTCGATTTTCTTTCTTTCTCTCTTCCTTCTCTCTCTCTCTCCTCTCTTGCCTATGATTCACAAGGACGCTCTCGTCTTCCCAAGCTTATTTTGTAGTTTATTCGCTTAAGGACGAATTCTCTACGTTCAACCCTCCAGCGATATGATCCACAGGACTGACGAAAAACAGAGACCAACTTGCGATCAGTAGACGGAGAATCGACTGCCCCCACCACTACTTTATGCTAAATAACTGTTACACTAATTTACGTCAATTTTATGCTCAGCTTATACACACACACACAATCACACACTCACTCACACACACACACACACACACACACGACGTGGAAGCAACAGAGCTTGATCGACACATAGCAAGTGAGCCAGGGATGAGCACACAGGGGGGGTGCAAAGTTATTAGTTATGGGTGATTTCAATCACAAGGAGATTGACTGGGAAAAACCTGGAGCACATGGCGGGCCTGCTGAAACATGGTGAGCAAGATGATGGATTGTTGGTACTGGGAAAACACATGCATCTACATGTTAGAGACACTACCAGAGAGAGGGAGAGGATGAACCAGCAAGGCTGGACCTTGTATTCCCTTGAGTTAGTTCGGACATCGTGGGTATCATGTATGAAAGGCCACTACCGGGGAGCTTGTGGTCATTGAGGTTCTGTGCTTCGACTACATAGTTGAGCTTCAAGTGGAGAGAGTCAGCAGGAATAGCTGGGAAAAACCAAACTACAAAAGAGGAAACTACTTAGGCATGATGAACTTCCTTCAAGACATTCAGTCGGGGAGGAACGGAAGGATAAAACACATGTACAAGAAATGTGGACTATGTGGCAACAAAATGACCAAGGAGAAGGTGGAGAGGGAGAGTTTGTTCCAGGGAAACAGAAATAATGGGAGAACAGAACGGTCCTTGGGTCACCAAAGGTATGTAGGGAGGCAAAAACTAGGTGTATAGAAAATGAAAAAAGGTAACAGAAGACAGAGAACTCGGAGAAAATAAGGAAAATCGCCGAAGTGAAATGAGCCAGAAAAGATAAGAAGGAGGCGTCCGAGCAATATGGAAATATGACATAGATCAAAAGTGTGAAGATGACGAAGCTGTTGTACAGCCACATCAGGAGGATAACAACAAGTCAAGGCCAGGTAATCAGACTGAGAAGAGTGATGGGGAATTCACAGAAACGAACATAATAGGTATGTCAGGTGCTCAACACAAGATTTAAGAGGTATTTACAGTGGATACCAGTAGGACTCCAGGAAATCAGAACAAGGGGGCACACCAGCAAGTGCGGGATGAGTACTTATTAAAGGAGCGAGGTGATGATTAGAAGAAGCTGCTTAATGCGAACTTGATCACCTCAAGGGGTGTGGGACCAGGATCAACATCTCTCCATGGGTCCTTAAAGAGAGGAGCAGAGATATTGTGTGAGCCATTAAACAAAGATCTTCAACAACATCATTTGAAATGGGCCAACTCCTGAGGTATGGAAAATGGCAAAATGTTGTCCCAATTTTTTTAAAAGGGAGACAGACATGAGGACTAAAAACTACAGACCTGTAACACTAAGTGTATAGTATGAAGGTCATAGAGGAAGATCATCAGGAGAGTGGTGGTGGCGGACACCTGGAAAGAACAAGTGTATAACTGGATAACAGCACGGCTTTAGGAGGAATATCCTGTGTCACAAACCTACTAGAGTTTTATGACAACGGGGGACAGAATACAAGAGAGGAGGGGTGGATCGAATGCTATTTTTGGACTGCAAGAAAGGCCTTCGACACAGTTCTCACAAGAGGTTACTGCAAAAGCTAGAGGGGACTCAGGCGCACATAAAGGAAAAGGCAATGCAATGGATCAGAGAATATCTGACAGGGAGGCAACAACGAGGTCATGGTACGCGACGATGTGTCAGAGATGGGGGGCCTTTGACAAGCGGGGTTCCACAGGGGTCTGTCTAGGGACCTGTGCTGTTTCATTGGTATATTGTGGAAAACGACATAAACGGAAGGGAATAGGACTCAGAAGGTCCTTGTTTTGCAGATGATGCGAAGTTATGAGAAGAATCAAATAAGGGATGAGGATTCAGGCAGGACTACAAAGAGACATGGACAGGCTACAAAGCCTGGTCCAGCAACTGGCTCCTTGAATTTAACCCTGGCCAATGCTTACCAGGGTTTCACTTGCGCCTGTTACATGCTCCCAGAGTTCACTTGCTGCCTGTTACTGACTGCGGGTTCACTTGCTGCCTGTTACCTGCTGCCCCAGGTTCACTGGCTTGCCTGTTAACCTGCTGCCCGGGGTTTCACTTGCTGGCATGTTACCTGCTTGCCCAGGGTTCACTGGCTGCCTGTTACCTGCTGCCCAGGTTCGTTGCTGGCTGTTACCCTGTGCCCAGGTTCTCTTGCTGCCTGTTACCTGCTGCCCAGGGTTCACTTGCTGCCTGTTACCTGCTGCCAGGGTTCACTTGCTGCCTGTTACCTGCTGCCAGGGTTCACTTGCTGCCTGTTACTGCTGCCCAGGGTTCACTTGCTGCCTGTTAACCTGCTACCCAGGGTTCACTTTGCTGGCCTGTTACCTGCTGCCAGGGTTCACTTGCTGGCTGTTCTAGCTACCCAGGGTTTCACTTGATGCCTGTTACCCCCCCCTGCTACCCAGGGTTACTTGCTGCCTGTTACCTGCTGCCCAGGGTTCACTTGCTGCCTGTTACCTGCTGCCCAGGGTTCACTTGCTGCTGTTACCACCCTGATGCCCATGGGTTCACTTGACTGCCTGTTACTGCTGCCCAGGGTTCGCACTTGCTGCCTGATTACTGCTACCCAGGGTTCACTTGATGCCTGTTACTGATGCCCAGGGTTCACTTGCTGCCTGTTACCTGGATGCCCAGGGTTCACTTGCTGCCTGTTACCTGCTGCCCAGGGATTCAATTGATCGCCTGTTACTGCTGCCCAGGGTTCACTTGTGACCTGTTACCTGCTGCACAGGGTTCACTTGCTGCCTGTTACCTGCTGCCCAGGGGTTCACTTGCTGCCTTTTACCTGCTTGCCCAGGGTTCTCTTGCTGCATCGTTACCTGCTGCCAGGGTCACTTGCTGCCTGTTACCTGATGCCCAGGGTTCACTTGCTGCCGTTACATGCTGCCAGGGGTCATTGCTGCCTGTACCTGCCGCCTCAGGGTTCACTTTGCTGCCTGTTACCTGCTGCCAGGGTTCACTTGCTGCCTGTTACCTGCTGCCCAGGGTTCATTGCTGCCTGTTTACCTGCGGCCCAGGGTTCACTTGCTGCCTGTTACCTGCTGCCCAGGGTTCACTTGCTGCCTGTTACCTGCATGCCAGGGTTCACTTGCTGCCTGTTACCTGCTGCCCAAGGGTCACTCCTTGCTGCCTGTTACCTGCTGCCCAGGGTTCACTTGATGAATGTTACCTGGCTGCCAGGGTTCACTTGCTGCCTGTTACTGCTGCCCTGGGTTCACTTGCTGCCGTTACTGCTGCACAGGGTTCACTTGCTGCCCTGTTACCTGCTCCCAGGGTTCACTTGCTGCCTGTTACCTGCATGCCCAGGGTTCACTTGCTGCCTGTTACCGCTGCCCAGGGTTCACTTGCTGCTTTACCTGCTGCCCGGGTTCATTGCTTGCCTGTACCTGCCTGCCCAGGGTTCTACTTGCTGCCTGTTATCTGCTGCCAGGGTTCACTTGCTGCTGTAGACTGCGTGCCCAGGGTTCACTTTTGCTGCCTGTTACTGCTGCCCAGGGTTCACCTGCTGCACTGTTACCTGCTGCCCAGGGTTCACTTGCTGACTGTTACCTGCTGCCAGGGTTCCTCTTGCTGCCTCGTTTACCTGCTGCCCAGGGGTTCCTTGCTGCCTGATTACCTGCTGCCCAGGGTTCACTGGCTGCCTGCTTAACCCTGCTGACCAGGGATTCACTTGCTGCCTGTTACCTGCTGACCAGGAGGGTTCACTTGCTGCCTCTGCTTACCTGCTGCCAGGGTAGTTCACTTGCGCCTGTTACCCAGGGTTCACTTCTGCTGTGTACATGTGTGCACAGGGTTCACTTGCTGACTGTTACCCAGGGTTTCACTTGTTGCCTGATGCCTGTGCCCAGGGTTCACTTGCTGCCTGTTACAGGGTTCAATGTTGCCTGCTGCCTGTGCCCAGGGTTACTTGTTGCCTGCTACCCAGGGTTCAAGTGCTTGCTGCTACCAGGGTTCCACTTGCTGCCTGTGTACGGGTTCACTTGTTGCCTGCTGCCTGCTGCCCAGGGTTCACTTGCTGCCTGGTACCTGCTGCCAGGGTTCACTTGCTGCCTGTTACTGCTACCCAGGTTCAATTGCTGCCTGTTACCACAGGGTTCTCTGATGCCTGCTGCCTGCTGCCCAGGGTTTTTTCACTTGCTGCCTGTTACCCAGGGTTCAATGTTTGCCTTGCTGCCTGCCGCCCAGGTTTCACTTGGTGCCTGCCTACCCAGGGTTACTTGCCTGCCTGGGCTACCAGGGTTCTCTTGCTGCCTGTTACCCAGGGTTCACTTCGTTGGCCTGCTGCCTGCTGCCCAGGGGCTTCACTTGTGCCTGTTACCTGCTGCCCTGGGTTCACTTGGTGCCGTTCCTGCTGCCCAGGGTTCACTTGTTTTACTGCCTGTTACCCAGGGTTCTACTTGTTGCTGCTGCCCTGTGCCCAGGTTTCACTTGCTGGCCTGTTACAGGGTTTCACTTGTTGCCTCGCTGCTGCTGCCCAGGGTTCACTTGTTGCCTGCTACCCAGGGTTCACTTGCTGCTTGTTACCTGCTACCCAGGGTTCACTTGCTGCCTGTTACCCAGGGTTCACTTGTTGCCTGCTGCCTGCTGCCCAGGGTTCACTTGTTGCCTGCTACCCAGGGTTCACTTGCTGCCTGTTACCCAGGGTTGCACTTGCTGGCCTGCTACCCAGGGTTCACTTGCTGTGCTGCAGGGTTCACTTGTGCCTGCTGCCTGCTGACCTGGGTTTTTCAATTGTTGCCTGACTACCCAGGGTTCACTTGCTGCCTGTACCCAGGGTTCACTTGCTGCCTGCTACCCAGGGTTCACTTGCTGCCTGCTACCCAGGGCTCACTTGCTGCCTGCTACCCAGGGTTCACTTGCTGCCTGCTACCCAGGGTTCACTTGCTGCCTGTTACCCAGGGTTCACTTGTGGCCTGCTGCCTGCTGCCCAGGGTTCACTTGTTGCCTGCTACCCAGGGTTCACTTGCTGCCTGTTACCCAGGGTTCACTTGCTGCCTGCTACCCAGGGTTCACTTGCTGCCTGCTTGCCCAGGTTCACCTTTTATTGCCTGCTGCCTGCTGCCCAGGAGTTCACTTGTTGCTGCTACAGGGTTCACTTGCTGCCTGTTACCCAGGGTTCACTTGCTGCCTGCTACCCAGGGTTCACTTGCTGCCTGCTGCCCAGGGTTCACTTGTTGCCTGCTGCCTGCTGCCCAGGGTTCACTTGGTTTTTTTGCTGACATTACCCAGGTTTCACTTGCTGCCTGTTTACCCAGCGGTTCACTTGATGCCCTGCTACCCAGGGTTCACGTTGATGCCTGCTACCAGGGCTCACTTGCTGGGCCTGCTTCCAGGGTTCACTTTTGCTGACCTGCTACCCAGGGCCACTTGCGCCTGCTACCAGGGTTCACTTGCTGCCTGCTACCAGGGTTCACTTGCTGCCTGCTACCAGGGCTCACTTGCTGCATGCTACCCAGGGTTTCACTTGCTGACCTGCATACCCAGGGATTCACTTGCTGCCTTGCTACCCAGGCTCACTGTGCCTGCTACCCAGGGGGTTGCACTTGCTGCATGCTACCCTGGGTTCACTTGCTGCTGCCACTCTCAGGGTTTCATTGCTGCCTGATACCCAGGGTTCACTTGCTGCCTGCTACCCAGGGCTCACTTGCTGCCTGCTACCCAGGGTTCACTTGCTGCCTGCTACCCAGGGTTCACTTGCTGCCTGCTACCCAGGGTTCACTTGCTGCCTGCTACCCAGGGTTCACTTGCTGGCATGCTCCAGGGTTCACTTGCTGCTCTGCCTTCACCTCAGGGCTCACTTGCTGCTGCTACCCAGGGTTCCACTGCTGCCTGCTACCCAGGGTTCACTTGCCTGCCTGCTACCAGGGTTCACGTGCAGCCTGTGCTACCAGGGCCTCACTTGCTGCCTGCTACCCAGGTTCACTTGCTGCCTGATACCAGGGCTTCCACTTGCTGCTGCTACCCAGGGCTCACTTGCTGCCTGATACCAGGGTTCACTTGCTGCCTTGCTACACAGGGTTCACTTGCTGGCCTCCTTACCCAGGGTTCACTTGATGCCTGCCTAACCCAGGGTTCACTTGCTGCTGCTACCCAGGGTTCACTTGCTGACTGCTAGCCCAGGCTCACTTGCTGCCTGCTACCAGGGTTTCACTTGCGCTGCTACCCAGGGTTTCACTTGCTGCCGGGACCCAGGGTTCACTTGCTTGCCTGCCTACCAGGGTTACTTGCTGCATGTACCCAGGGTTCACTTGATGCCTGCTACCCAGGGCTTCACTTGCTGCCTGCTACCCAGGGTTCACTTGCTGCTGCTTTACCCGCAGGGCTCTCACTTGCTGCCTGCTACCCAGCGGCTCACTTGCTGCCTGCTACCAGCGGTTCACTTGCTGCCTGCTACCAGGGCTCACTTGCCTGCCTGCTACCCAGGGTTTCACTTGCTGCCTGTACCTGGCTCTACTTGTGCCTGCTACCCAGGGCTCACTTGCCGCCGCATGCCCAGGGTTCACTTGCTGCCTGTTACTGCTGCCCAGGGTTCACTTGCTGCCTGTTACCTGCTGCCCAGGGTTCACTTGCTGCCTGTTACCTGCTACCCAGGGTTCACTTGCTGCCTGTTACCTGCTGCCCAGGGTTCACTTGCTGCCTGTTACCTGCTACCGCCAGGGTTCACTTGCTGCTGTTTCTGCTGCCCTGGGTTCACTTGCCCTGTTACCTTGACTGCAGGGTTCACTTGCTGCCTGTTACCTGCTGCCATGGGTTCACTTGCTGCCTGTTACCTGCTGCCCAGGTTCACTGCTGCCTGTTACCTGCTGCCCAGGGTTTCTCTTGCTGACTGTTACCTGTGCACAGGGTTCAACTTGCGGGCCCGGTTACCTGCTACCCAGGGTTTACTTTGCTGGACTGTTACTGCCTAACAGGGTTCACTTGCTGCCTGTTACCTGATGCCCAGGGTTTCACTTGTGCCTGTTACCTGCTTTACCCAGGCGTTTCACTTGCTGCCTGTTACCTGCTACCCCAGGGTTCCACTTGCTGCCTGTTACTGCTGCCCAGGGTTCACTTGCTGGCTGTTACCTGCTCCTGCCCAGGTTTCACTTGCTGCCTGTTACCATGTGCCCAGGGTTCACTTGATGCCTAGTTACCTGCTACCAGGGTTCATTGCTGCGTTACCTGCTGACCAGGGTTCACTTGACTGCCTGTTATCCTGCTGCCCAGGGGTTCATCTTGCTGCTGTTACCTGCTGCCAGGGTTCACTTGCTGCCTGTTACCTCTACCAGGGTTCACTTGCGCCTGTTACCTGCTGCCCAGGTTCACTTGCTGGCCTGTTACCAGCAACCCAGGGTTCACTTGTGCCTGTTCCTGACTGCCCCAGGGTTTCACTTGCTGCATGTTACCTGCCTTGCCCAGGGTTCCACTTCGCTGGCTGTTACTGCTGCCCAGGTTTCACTTGCTGCCTAGTTACCTGCTGCCAGGGGTTCACTTGTGCTGTTGACCTGCTGCCCAGGGTTCACTTGCTGCCTGTTACCTGCTACCCAGGGTTCACTTGCTGCCTGTTACGCTGCTGCCAGGGGTTCACTTGCTGCATGTTACCTGCTACCCAGGTTCAACTTGCTGCCTGTTACCTGCTACCAGGGTTCACTTGCTGCCTGTTACCTGCTGCCCAGGGTTCCACTTGCTGCCTGTTTCTGCCTGCCCAGGGTTCACTTGCTGCCTGTTACTGCTGCCAGGTGTTCACTTGCTGCCTGTTACCTGCTGCCCAGGGTTCACTTGCTGCCTGTTACCTGCTGCCCAGGTTTCTCTTGCTAGCCCTGTTACCTGCTGCCAGGGCAGCGCCACTTGCTGCTGTTACCTGCTGCCCAGGGTGCACTTGCTGCCTGTTACCTGCTTGCCCAGGGGTTCTACTTGTGCTGTTACCTGCTGCCCAGGGTTCACTTGCTGCCTGTTACCTGCTGCCCAGGTTCACTTGCTGCCTGTTACCTTGTACCAGGTTCACTTGCTGCCGTTACGCTGACAGGGTTCACTTGTGCCTGTTACCTGCCTACCCAGGGTTCACTTGCTGCCGTTCCCTTTTTTGGCCTAACCAGGGTTTCACTTGCTGCCTGTACCTGCTGCACAGCGGTTCACTTGCTGCTGTTACTGCTGCCAGGGGTCACTTGCTGCCTGTACTTGCTGCCCAGGTTTTCACTTGCTGACCTGTTACCTGCTGCCCAGGGTTTCACTTGCTTGCCTGTTACTGCTACCCATGGTTCACTTGCTGCCTGTGTTGTTACCTGCTGGCCCAGGGATTCACTTGCTGACCTGTTACCTGCTGCCCTGGTTCACTTGCTGCCTGTTACTGCTGCTCAGGGTTCACTTGCTGCCTGTTACCTGATGCCCGGGTTCATTGCTTGCATGTTTCCTGTGCCAGGGTTCAATTGCTGCTGTTACGCGGTGCCCAGGTACACTTGGCTGCCTGATTACTGCTGCCCAGTATCCTTGACTGCCTGTTTCAGGCTGCCCAGGGTCACTTGCTGCCTTCGTTTACACTGCTGCCCAGTTCACTTGCTGCCTGGTTACTGCTGCCAGGGTTACTTGATGCCTGTTCCTGCTGCCAGGGTTCACTTGCTGCCTGTTACCTGCTGCCCAGGGTTTCACTTGCTGCCGTGTTACCTGCTGCCAGGGTTCACTTGCTGCTATGTTACCTGCCTGCCAAGGGTTTTCACTTGATGCTGTTACCTGCTTGCCCAGGTTTCATTGCTGGCCTGTTACCCTGCTGCCCTGGGTTCACTTGCTGCCTGTTACCTGCTGCCCAGGGTTCACTTGCTGCCGTTTACCTGCTGACAGGGTTCATTGCTGCCTGTTTACCTGCTGCCCCCAGGGTTCACTTGCTGCTTGTTACCGGCTGCCCAGGGTTCACTTGTGCCTGTTACCTGCTTTGCCCAGGGTTTTTCACTTGCTGCCCTGTTACTGCTGCCCAGGGTTACTTGCTGCTGTTACCTGCTGGCCCCAGGTTCACTTGTGCCTGTTACCTGCTGCCAGGGTTCACTTGCTGCCTGTTACCTGCTGCCAGGGTTCACTTGCTGCCTGTTACATGCTGCCCAGGGTTCACTTGCTTGCCGTTAACTGCTGCCCAGGGTTCTATTGCTGACTGTTACCTGCTGCCCAGGGTTCACTTGCTGGCCTGTTAACCTGCTGCCCTGGTTCACTTGCTGCCTGTTACCTGCTGCCAGGGTTTCACTTGCTGCTGTTACCTGCTGCCCAGGGTTCACTTGCTGCCCTGTTACCTGCGCCCAGGGTTCACTTGCTGCTGTTACCTGATGACCAGGGTTCACTTGCTGCCTGTATACCTGCTGACCCAGGGTTCATTGCTGCCTGTTACCTGCTGCCAGGTTCACTTGCTGCTGTTACCTGCTGCCCTGGGTTCACTTGCTTGCCTGTTACCCGGGTTCATTGCTGACTGTACTGTGCCCAGGGTTCACTTGCTGCCTGTTTACCCAGGTTTCACTTGTTGCCTGTGCCTGCTGCCCAGGGTTCACTTGCTGACTGTTACCAGGCGTTCACTTGTGCATGCTGCCAGCTGCCAGGGTTCACTTGTTGGCCCTGCTACCCAGGGTTCACTTCTGCTGCCTGCTACAAGGGTTCATTGCTGCCTGTTACCCAGGGTCACTTGTTGCCTGCTGCTGCTGCCCAGGGTTTCACTTGATTTGCCTGTTACCTGCTTGCCAGGGGTTCACTTGCTGCCTGTTACCTGCTACCCAGGGTTCACTTGCTGCCTGTTACCCAGGGTTCACTTGTTGCCTGCTGCCTGCTGCCCAGGGTTCACTTGCTGCCTGTTACCCAGGGTTCACTTGTTGCCTGCTGCATTGCTGCCCCAGGGTTCACTTGTTGCCTGCTACCAGGGATTCACTTGCCTGCTGCTTCCCAGGGTACACTTGCTGCCTGTTACCCAGGGTTCACTTGTTGCCTGCTGCCTGCTGCCCAGGGTTCACTTGCTGCCTGTTACCTGCTGCCCAGGGTTCACTTGCTGCCTGTTACCTGCTGCCCAGGGTTCACTTGCTGCCTGTTACCCAGGGTTCACTTGTTGCCTGCTGCCTGCTGCCCAGGGTTCACTTGCTGCCTGTTACCCAGGGTTCACTTGTTGCCTGCTGCCTGCTGCCCAGGGTTCACTTGTTGCCTGCTACCCAGGGTTCACTTGCTGCCTGCTACCCAGGGTTCACTTGCTGCCTGTTACCCAGGGTTCACTTGTTGCCTGCTGCCTGCTGCCCAGGGTTCACTTGTTGCCTGCTACCCAGGGTTCACTTGCTGCCTGTTACCCAGGGTTCACTTGCTGCCTGCTACCCAGGGTTCACTTGCTGCCTGCTGCCCAGGGTTCACTTGTTGCCTGCTGCCTGCTGCCCAGGGTTCACTTGTTGCCTGCTACCCAGGTTCACTTGTGCTGTTACCCAGGGTTCACTTGCTGCCTGCTACCAGGGTTTCATTGGATGATGCTAAAAAAAAATAAAAACCCCCCCCAGGGGGCTCACTTGCTGTGCTAACCCCAGGGTTCCACTTGCTGCCTGCTACCAGGGTTCACCTTTGGGCCTTTTTTTTGCCCTGTTACCCACGGGGGGTACTTGTTGCCTGCTGCCTGCTTGCCAGGGTTCACTTGTTGCCTGCTACCCAGGGTTCACTTGCTGCCTGTTACCCAGGGTTCACTTGCTGCCTGCTACCCAGGGTTCACTTGCTGCCTGCTGCCCAGGGTTCACTTGTTGCCTGCTGCCTGCTGCCCAGGGTTCACTTGTTGCCTGCTACCCAGGGTTCACTTGCTGCCTGTTACCCAGGGTTCACTTGCTGCCTGCTACCCAGGGTTCACTTGCTGCCTGCTGCCCAGGGTTCATTGTTGCCTTGATGCCTGCTGCCCTGGTTCACTTGTTGGCCTGCTACCCAGGTTTCACTTGCTGCCTGTTACCCAGGGTTCACTTGCTGCCTGCTACCCAGGGTTCACTTGATGCCTGCTACCAGGGCTCAATTGACTGCTGCTACCTGGGTTCACTTTGGCTGCTGCTTACCCAGGGCCTCACTTGTGGCATGCTACCAGGGTTCACTTGATGCCTGCTACCCAGGGTTCACTTGCTGCCTGCTACCCAGGGCTCACTTGCTGCCTGCTACCCAGGGTTCACTTGCTGCCTGCTACCCAGGGTTCACTTGCTGCCTGCTACCCAGGGCTCACTTGCTGCCTGCTACCCAGGGTTCACTTGCTGCCTGCTACCCAGGGTTCCACTGGTGCGCTACCCAGGTTCACTTTGCTGCCTGCTACCCAGGGTTCACTTGCTGCTCCGCTACCAGGGTTCACTTTGCTGCCTGCTACCCAGGGTTCACTTGCTGCCTGTAACATAGGGTTCAATTTGCTGCTGCTACCCAGGGTTCAACTTGCTGCCTGCTACCCAGGGTTCACTTGCTGCTCTGCTAACCAGGGTTCACTTGCTGCCTGCTACCGGTCACTTGCTGCTGCTAACCAGGTTTCACTTGCTGCATGCTACCCAGGGTTCACTTGTGCCTGCTACCCTAGGGTCCTTGCTGCCTGCTACACAGGGCTCACTTGCTGCTGCTTACCCAGGGTTCCTTGCTGACCTGTTACCCAGGGTTTCACTTGCTCCCTGCTACTCCAGGCTACACTTGCTTGCTGCTACACCAGGGTTCACTTGCTGCCTGCTACCCAGGGTTCACTTGCTGCCTGCTACCCAGGGTTCACTTGCTGCCTGCTACCCAGGGTTTCAATTGCTGCCTTACCCTACCCAGGGTTTTTCACTTGCTGCCTGCTACCCAGGGCTCACTTGATGCCTGTTACCCTGGGGTTCACTTGTGTACTGCTACCCGGGTTCTCTTGCTGCCTTGTACCCAGGGTTCACTATGCTTGCCTGCTACCCAGGGTTCACTTGCTGCCTGCTACCCAGGGTTCACTTGCTGCCTGCTACCCAGGGTTCACTTGCTGCCTGCTACCCAGGGTTCACTTGCTGCCTGCTACCCAGGGCTCACTTGCTGCCTGCTACCCAGGGCTCACTTGCTGCCTGCTACCCAGGGTTCACTTGCTGCCTGCTACCCAGGGCTCACTTGCTGCCTGCTACCCAGGGTTCACTTGCTGCCTGCTACCCAGGGTTCACTTGCTGCCTGTTACCCAGGGTTCACTTGCTGCCTGCTACCCAGGGCTCACTTGCTGCCTGCTACCCAGGGTTCACTTGCTGCCTGCTACCCAGGGTTCACTTTGCGCCTGCTACCCCCAAGGGGTTCACTTGACCCCCCCCCCCCCCCCCCCCCCCCCCCCCCCCCCCCCCCTGCCTGCTTCACCCCCCTCGGGCGCCCGCCCCTTTGTGTGTGTTGCTGCCTGCTACCCAGGGTTACTTGCTGCCTGCTACCCAGGGTTCAATTGTCTGCCTGCTACCCAGGGTACACTTGCTGCTGTACCCAGGGTTAACTGCTGCTGCTTACCCAGGTGTTCACTAGCTGCCTGCTACCCATGGGTCACTTGCTGCCTGCTACCCAGGGTTCACTTGCTGCCTGCTTAACCTGGGTTCACTTGCTGCTGATACCCAGGGGTTTCACTTGCTACTGCTACCAATGGCCTCACTTGCTGCCGCTACCGGGTTCACTTGCTGCCTGTTACCCTGGGTTCACTTTGCTGCCTGCTACCCAGGGTCTCACTTGCTGCCTGCTACCAGGATTCACTGCTGCCTGTACCCAGTGTTCACTTGCTGCTGCTACCAGGGGGTTTCATTGTGTGCTACCCAGGGTTAACTTGCTGCCTGCTACCCAGGGTTCACTGCGCCTGTACCCAGGGCTCACTTGGATGCCTGATACCCAGGTTCACTTGCTGCCTGCTACCCAGGGTTTCACTTGCTGCATGCCACCCAGGGTTCACTTGCTGCCTGCTACCCAGGGTTCACTTGCTGCCTGCTACCCAGGGTTCACTTGCTGCCTGCTACCCAGGGTTCACTTGCTGCCTGCTACCCAGGGTTCACTTGCTGCCTGCCTACCCAGGGCTCACTTGTTGCTGCTACCAGGGAACTGACTGCCGGTACCAGGTTCACTTGCTGCCTGCTACCCAGGGCTCATTGTGCTGCTACCCAGGGTTCACTTGTCTTGCCTGCTTACCAGGTTCACTTGCTGCCTGTTACCCAGGGTTCACTTGCTGCGATACCCAGGGAATCACTTGCTGCCTGCTACCCAGGGTTCACTTGCTGCCTGCTACCCAGGGTTCACTTGCTGCCTGCTACCCAGGGTTCACTTGCTGCCTGCTACCCAGGGTTCATTTGCTGTCTGCTACCCAGGGTTCACTTGATGCCTGCTACCCAGGGTTCACTTGCTGCCTGCTACCCAGGGCTCACTTGCTGCCTGCTACCAGTCGTTCTCTTGCTGACTGCCTACCAAGGGTTCACTTGCTGCTGCTACCCAGGTGTTCACTTGCTGCCTGCTGACCCTGGGCCTCCTACTTGCTGCCTGCTACCAGGTTCATTGATGCCATGCTAACTGTGTTCACTTGCGCCTGCTACCCTGGGTTTCACTTGCTGCCTGATACCCAGGGACTCACTTGCTGCCTGCTACCAGGGTTTCACTTGCTGCCTGGTTACCTGGGTTTCACTTGCTGCATGCTACCCAGGGCTCACTTGCTGCCTGCTTCCCAGGGTTACTGCTGCTGCTTCCCAGGGTTTCACTTGCTGCTGCTACCCAGGGGCACTTGCTGCCTGCTACCCAGGGTTCACTTGCTGCCTGCTACCAGGGTTCACTCCTGCGCCTGCTACCCAGGGCTCAACTTGCTGCTGATACCAGGGTTACTTGCTGCATGCTCCCTGGGTTCAATTGCTGGCCTGCTACCCAGGGTTCACTTGCTGCCTGCTACCCAGGGTTCACTTGTTCTGCCTGCTACCCAGGGTTCACTTGCTGCCTGCTACCCAGGGTTCACTTGCTGCCTGCTACCCAGGGTTCACTTGCTGCCTGCTTACCCAGGGTCTCTTGCTGCTGCTACCAGGGCTCCTCACTTGCTGCCTGCTACCAGGGTTCACTTGCTGCCTGAACCCAGGGTCACTTGCTGCCTGCTACCCAGGGTTCACTTGCTGCCTGCTACCCAGGGTTCACTTGCTGCCTGTTACCCAGGGTTCACTTGCTGCCTGCTACCCAGGGCTCACTTGCATGGCTGCCTACCCAGGGGTTCACTTTGCTGCTGCTATCCCAGGGTTCACTTGTGCTGCTACCCAGGTTCACTTGCTGCTGCGACCCAGGGGCTCCTTGCTGCCTTGCTTCACCAGGGTTCATTTGCTGTCGCTTACCAGGGTTCACTTGATTGCCAGCTACCAGGGTTCACTTTGCTGCCTGCTACCCAGGCTCTCACGTGCTGCCTGTACCAGGTTTCACTTGCTGCCTTGCTACCCGGGTTTGACTTGCTGACTGTTACCCAGGGTTCAACTGCTGCCTGATACCCAGGGCTTTTGATGCCTGATAACAAGGGTTCACTTGCTGCCTGCTACCCAGGGTTCACTTTGCTGCCTGATACCCAGGGTCAACTTGAAATGCTGCTAACCATGGCTCAATTGCTGCATGCTACGCTCCAGGGTTCACTTGCTCCTGCTACCCAGGGTTAGTCGCAGACACATTGCTGCCTGCTACCCAGGGTTCATTGCTGCCTGCTAAAAGGGTTTCACTTGCTGCATAGCTACCCAGGGTGCACTTGCCTGGCCTGCGTACCCAGGGTTTCACTTGATGCATGACACCCGGGTTCACTTGCTGCTGTACCCAGGGTTCACTTTCTGCCTGCTACCCTGGGTTCACTTGCTGCCTGCTACCCAGGGTTCACTTGCTGCCTGCTACCCAGGGCTCACTTGCTGCCTGCTACTAGGGCTCACTTGCTGCCCTGCTAACCAGGGTTCACTTGTGCCTGCTTGCTACCCAGGGTTCACTTGATGCCTGCTACCCAGGGTTCACTTTCCTTGCCTTGTACCCCAGGGCTCACTTGCCTAGCTGCTACCTAGGGTTCACGTGCTGCTGTACCCAGGGCTCACTTGCTGCCTGCTTACCCCAGGGTTTCACTTGCTGTCTGTTAACAAGGGTTTCCTTGCCTGCCTGCTACCCAGGGCTCACTTGACTGCCATGATACCCAGGGTTCACCTGCTGCCCTGCTAACCAGGGTTCAGCTTTGCTGTCTGTTCCCTGGGTTCACTTGCTGCCGGCTACCCAGGGCATCACTTGCTGCCTTGGCTACCCAAGGGTTACCTGCTGACTGTTACCCAGGGTTCACTTGCTGTCTGTTACCAGGGTTCACTTGCTGCCTGCTTACCTGGCGCTCTACTTGCTGCCTCGCTACCTGGGGCTCACTTGTGCCTGCTACCGGGTGCACCTGACTGCCTGTTACTCCAGGGTTACTTTGCTTGTCTGTATCCAGGGTTCACTTGCTGCCTGCTACCCAGGGCTCACTTGCTGCCTGCTACCCAGGGTTCACTTGCTGCCTGCTACCCAGGGTTCACTTGCTGCCTGCTACCCAGGGCTCACTTGCTGCCTGCTACCCAGGGCTCACTTGCTGCCTGCTACCCAGGGTTCACCTGCTGCCGGTTAACCAGGGCTCACGCTCCCTGCTACCCAGCGGTTCAATTGACTGCCTGCTACCTAGGGATTTCACTGATGCCTGCCTACTAGGGTTCACCTGCTGCCTGTTTACACAGGGCCTCACTTCTGCCTGCTACCGCCAGGATTCACTTACTGTCTGTCAAAGTTTCGGTACTGGTATCGGTTAATTCTGACGGTTATCGGCGTCAGAAGGACCCACCGCAAGGTACTCATGTATATTTGTAGAATGCTATTTATTAACAATCTAAGCACTAAACCCACAAGGGTCGTACAGAGTATATGTAGTGAGCTTAGTACCGCTGCTCTGAGGTAGTCACAGCTCTCCACTACTCTGCTACCATCATTTTTTTCCTTAACTGTATAGCCAGTTGATTAAGGTTGAATACCTGTCACATGGTGAGTGGGAGGAACACTGAACACTGGTGATCAGTGTTCAAGAGCTGCACTTCTCCAGTAATGGTGTTCTCCAGGTTTCACTGGAGGGTTCACAGGCAGGCTTCGTGAAGCACTACAACCTTAAAGTTATTCACTGTAATTAACGTACAAAGTTGCAATTATTATAAAAAAATGCTTCTCATTATTGTCAATTTTCTTTCTTTCTCTCTCTCCTTCTCTCTCTCTCTCCCTCTCTTGCCTATGTTCACAAGACGCATTCTCGTCTTCCCAAGCTTATTTTGTAGTTTATTCGCTTAAGGACGAATTCTCTACGTTCAACCCTCCAGCGATATGATCCACAGGACTGACGAAAAACAGAGACCAACTTGCGATCAGTAGACGGAGAATCGACTGCCCCCACCACTACTTTATGCTAAATAACTGTTACACTAATTTACGTCAATTTTATGCTCAGCTTATACACACACACACAATCACACACTCACTCACACACACACACACACACACACACGACGTGGAAGCAACAGAGCTTGATCGACACATAGCAAGTGAGCCAGGGATGAGCACACAGGGGGGGTGCAAAGTTATTAGTTATGGGTGATTTCAATCACAAGGAGATTGACTGGGAAAAACCTGGAGCACATGGCGGGCCTGCTGAAACATGGTGAGCAAGATGATGGATTGTTGGTACTGGGAAAACACATGCATCTACATGTTAGAGACACTACCAGAGAGAGGGAGAGGATGAACCAGCAAGGCTGGACCTTGTATTCCCTTGAGTTAGTTCGGACATCGTGGGTATCATGTATGAAAGGCCACTACCGGGGAGCTTGTGGTCATTGAGGTTCTGTGCTTCGACTACATAGTTGAGCTTCAAGTGGAGAGAGTCAGCAGGAATAGCTGGGAAAAACCAAACTACAAAAGAGGAAACTACTTAGGCATGATGAACTTCCTTCAAGACATTCAGTCGGGGAGGAACGGAAGGATAAAACACATGTACAAGAAATGTGGACTATGTGGCAACAAAATGACCAAGGAGAAGGTGGAGAGGGAGAGTTTGTTCCAGGGAAACAGAAATAATGGGAGAACAGAACGGTCCTTGGGTCACCAAAGGTATGTAGGGAGGCAAAAACTAGGTGTATAGAAAATGAAAAAAGGTAACAGAAGACAGAGAACTCGGAGAAAATAAGGAAAATCGCCGAAGTGAAATGAGCCAGAAAAGATAAGAAGGAGGCGTCCGAGCAATATGGAAATATGACATAGATCAAAAGTGTGAAGATGACGAAGCTGTTGTACAGCCACATCAGGAGGATAACAACAAGTCAAGGCCAGGTAATCAGACTGAGAAGAGTGATGGGGAATTCACAGAAACGAACATAATAGGTATGTCAGGTGCTCAACACAAGATTTAAGAGGTATTTACAGTGGAAACCAGTAGGACTCCAGGAAATCAGAACAGGGGGGCACACCAGCAAGTGCTGGATGAGGTACATATAACCAAGGAGGAGGTGAAGAAGCTGCTATGCGAACTTGACACCTCAAAGGCGGTGGGACCAGACAACATCTCTCCATGGGTCCTTAAAGAGGGAGCAGAGATATTGTGTGAGCCATTAACAAAGATCTTCAACACATCATTTGAAACTGGGCAACTCCCTGAGGTATGGAAAATGGCAAATGTTGTCCCAATTTTTTAAAAGGGAGACAGACATGAGGCACTAAACTACAGACCTGTAACACTAACGTGTATAGTATGCAAGGTCATAGAGAAGATCATCAGGAGAGTGGTGGGGCACCTGGAAAGAAACAAGTGTATAACTGATAACCAGCACGGTTTCAGGGAAGGAAAATCCTGTGTCACAAACCTACTAGAGTTTTATGACAAGGTGACAGAAGACAAGAGAGAGAGGGGTGGATCGACTGCATATTTTTGGACTGCAAGAAGGCCTTCGACACAGTTCCTCACAAGAGGTTACTGCAAAAGCTAGAGGATCAGGCACACATAACAGGAAAGGCACTGCAATGGATCAGAGAATATCTGACAGGGAGGCAACAACGAGTCATGGTACGCGACGATGTGTCAGAGTGGGCGCCTGTGACAAGCGGGGTTCCACAGGGGTCAGTCCTAGGACCTGTGCTGTTCTTGGTATATGTGAACGACATAACGGAAGGGATAGACTCAGAAGTGTCCTTGTTTTGCAGATGATGCGAAGTTAATGAGAAGAATCAAATCGGATGAGGATCAGGCAGGACTACAAAGAGACCTGGACAGGCTACAAGCCTGGTCCAGCAACTGGCTCCTTGAATTTAACCCTGCCAAATGCAAAGTCATGAAGATTGGGGAAGGGCAAAGAAGACCGCAGACACAATATAGTGTAGATGCCCAAAGACTGCAAACCTCACTCAAGGAAAAAGATCTGGGGGTGAGTATAACACCGAGCATATCTCCTGAGGCGCACATCAATCAGATAACTGCTGCAGCATACGGGCGCCTGGCAAACCTACGGATAGCGTTCCGATACCTCAGTAAGGATTCGTTTAAGACTCTGTATACCATTTACGTCAGGCCCATACTGGAGTATGCAGCACCAGTTTGGAATCCACACCTAGTCAAGCACGTCAAGAAATTAGAGAAAGTGCAAAGGTTTGAAACAAGACTAGTCCCAGAGCTACGGGGATTGTCCTACGAAGAAAGGTTGAGGGAAATCGGCCTGACGACACTGGAGGACAGGAGGGTCAGGGGAGACATGATAACGACATATAAAATACTGCGCGGAA
>NC_069469.1:22765706-22778206 GCF_026875155.1 Cherax quadricarinatus
CCGACATATAAAATACTGAGAGGTATAGACAAGGTGGACAGAGACAGCATGGTCCAGAGATGGAACACAGCAACAAGGGGTCACAGTTGGAAGCTGAAGACAAGATGAACCACAGGGATGTTAGGAAGTATTTCTTCAGTCACAGAGTTGTCAGGAAGTGGAATTGCCTGGGTAGTGATGTAGTGGAGGCAGGATCCATACATAGCTTTACGAAGAGGTATGATAGAGCTCAAGGAGCAGGAAGAGTGACCGGGTAGCGGCCAGGTGAAGAGGCGGGGCCAGGAGCTGACTCGACCCCCGCAACCACAACTAGGTGAGCACACAAACCATATACTACCCTCTGGTGGGATTCGAGTTTTCCTACTCCCGCAGCCCGGCCCTGGACCAGGCTTATCTGATGCTTGCCTGGTCAACCAGGCTGTCGCTGCCACGCTCATCAGGCAGGCACCTGGCTGTCTTCAAGAAGGAGAGATCTTAATAAGTTTCTCAAGCCAGTTTCTGATCGGCCGGGCTGTGGTGTATACGCTGGACTGCGTGCGGATAGCACCAACAGCCTGGTTTTTCAAACTATCAATCATTAGGCCTGGTGTGGGACAAGAATCAGAAGAGGCTGAAACAGAAAGAACAGCAGCAGCAGCAGCAGAAACAGCAGAACAGCAGGAGCAAGAACAGCAACAGCGTCAGCAGCAGCAGCAGGAGCAAGAACAGCAACAGCGTCAGCAGCAAAAACAACAGCAGCAGGAATAGGAGCAACAGTAGCATGAACTGCAGCAGCGGGAACAGCAGTAGCAGCTGCAGCAGAAACAGCAACAGAAGGAACAGCAGCAGCAACACACAGCCTAGAGGTATCTTCATTAATAGCTGTGTGTTTTGAGTCGGCCCAGAGGAAACAAAGAGCCAGCCATGATGTATTGCTTCTCCCACCCCGTCAGGGAGGGAGACACACACAGACACAGACACACAGAACAGAGACACAGAGACAGAGTTATTTTCAAAGTGTCTCTCTGCTTTCTTCTTGATGTTGGTATGTACATCGCCTGTCCTCTTGCCTGTTGCTCTCTTGTCTTTCATTTGCTTATTTCTACGCTGTATTTTCTTTTCCCAGGATTCCACCCTGGCTTCCCTGTCCCTCCTGATGAACCACACAAGTGTTGCCATCTTTCTTACTACTACTACTACTACTACTACTACTATTGCTACTACTACTGCTGCTACTACTACTACTACTATCTATGAATTTTCTCACACCATCACAATTATCTTTCCTCAACGCAGACTTTCTGGATTCCTTTTCTGCATTCTGGCTTGTATTCCTATTCAATATTCGATATTCTAAGTATTTTTTTGTGTCATAATATCTCCACGATCCTCTTCTCTTAGTGTGTCATAATATCTCCACGATCCTCCTCTCCTAGTGTGTCATAATATCTCCACGATCCTCCTCTCCTAGTGTGTCAATATCTCCACGATCCTCTTCTCCTAGTGTGTCATAATATCTCCACGATCCTCCTCTCCTAGTGTGTCATAATATCTCCACGATCCTCCTCTCCTAGTGTGTCATAATATCTCCACGATCCTCCTCTCCTAGTGTGTCATAATATCTCCACGATCCTCTTCTCCTAGTGTGTCATAATATCTCCACGATCCTCCTCTCCTAGTGTGTCATAATATCTCCACGATCCTCCTCTCCTAGTGTGTCATAATATCTCCACGATCCTCCTCTCCTAGTGTGTCATAATATCTCCACGATCCTCCTCTCCTAGTGTGTCATATCATCTCCACGATCCTCCTCTCCTAGTGTGTCATAATATCTCCACGATCCTCTTCTCCTAGTGTGTCATAATATCTCCACGATCCTCCTCTCCTAGTGTGTCATAATATCTCCACGATCCTCCTCTCCTAGTGTGTCATAATATCTCCACGATCCTCCTCTCCTAGTGTGTCATAATATCTCCACGATCCTCTTCTCCTAGTGTGTCATAATATCTCCACGATCCTCCTCTCCTAGTGTGTCATAATATCTCCACGATCCTCCTCTCCTAGTGTGTCATAATATCTCCACGATCCTCCTCTCCTAGTGTGTCATAATATCTCCACGATCCTCCTCTCCTAGTGTGTCATATCATCTCCACGATCCTCCTCTCCTAGTGTGTCATAATACCTCCACGATCCTCCTCTCCTTGTGTAGGTAAATTCCTCCCGTCTCTCCTCCTAGTTCATTAATCCTATTCTGGAACTACTGGCTATTTTTAATCCGTTTTTCTATGTTATTCTCCGGACATTTCTGTATCAACCTGACCACCTTCCCTACATTTTTTTTAACAAAACCAAAAACGTGATCAGCGTGTTCTGTCCTACTCTACATGACAGCTACACCGTGGGAACAAAAACAGTTTCCCTGTCATACTCCAGCACACGGGATGGGATTCTTACAGTGGGTAATGGAGTCTGTCGGCCTGAGCTGAGAGATTTCTAAAAGCGGTCTTTAAGAGATAGATGAGTACAATAAAGCAGGTCATCGCGTTATAGGACGGAGGATCGAGCCTCCACCAATCCGTCCTCTGAATAAGCCACTCGCATTTAGCGTTTTATACGTAAGAGTAATTCAGAAAATCGGTTAGGATATGGGCTCTATTACACTTGCCTGCTCCTCCAGTACATGTTCGTCTTCTGTACTACACCTGCTTGTTCCTCCAGTACATGCTAGTGCCAGTTGTAACTGCCATACCTGTGACATGTGTCTAGGGTTCATCTACCCTCATAACACGTCCGGAGGCCGCGGGTTACTGACCACCTGATCCAAGGGTGATGGACTGATTACATCGTCTTCACATCTCTACTGCTCCTGCCTACTTTCTGTACTCGACTGAAGAAGCCTACTGTGTAGGTGAAACGTTTCGGAATAAAGTTGTCTATGTGTCTTACCTACCAACCTGTCGGTATTGTATACCATTTTGATATTCACCCGATCCATCATATTGGTGATGCTAGCGGCCCGAAGGTCCACGTAGCCATCACAAACTGGCCGATCAGGTACCTTCAGGAGACAGTTGCCAACTGCCGGCAACTACATCCAGTTAATCAGGCACTTGCAAGAGACACTGCCGGCAACTACATCCAGTTAACCAGGTACCTGCAAGAGAGCCACTGCCGGCAACTACATCCAGTTAACCAGGTACCTGCAAGAGAGATGACTCACTACCAACCGTCTGTGTGAATCATTGACTGTATTCATATTGCTGCTGACCATAGCAGGATTTCAAACACCCGTCACCCGTAGGCACTTTGAGAGTCAGTCGAAGATAGGGAGCAGAGAGAGGCAGGTCGGCTGTTGGTGCTTTCCCATACTTCCGTTATATTATACGTACTACCAGCCTACGTGAGTATTCTTACCCCATCCACGTTATCAAAAACCCACTTGACAAACCAGGTACCTGCAAGAGAGCCACTGCCGGCAACTACATCCAGTTAACCAGGATCCTGCAAGAGAGACACTGCCGGCAACTACATCCAGTTAACCAGGTACCTGCAAGAGAGCCACTGCCGGCAACTACATCCAGTTAACCAGGTACCTGCAAGAGAGACACTGCCGGCAACTACATCCAGTTAACCAGGTACCTGCAAGAGACACTGCCGGCAACTACATCAGTTAACCAGGTACTTGCAAGAGAGCCACTGCCGGCAACTACATTCAGTTAACCAGGAACCTGCAAGAGAGACACTGCCGGCAACTACATCCAGTTAACCAGGTACCTGCAAGAGCCACTGCCGGCAACTACATCCAGTTAACCAGGTACCTGCAAGAGCCACTGCCGGCAACTACATCCCAGCAACTATTACAAACTCGTCAAAACGTCTCCAACTCTGCAACTGGGCGAGAGCGCCACAAATAAGAGCAGCCGCGTGGATAAAAACATTGTAGGATAATGACATGTCCTCGGGCTAGAGACGAGGGGAAACTCAGCCAAGCTTGGAAATCAAAGGTAATGGTTAATATTAGGGCAGCCAGAGCGTTTGTCACGGCTGGCGGCCGCTTCATCAACGGCAAAATAACCAAAATATGTGGGTGGGTGATGGGGGTGGTAGTGAGGGCGGTGATGAGGGCAATAGTTGGGTAACAGGTTTTGAATGGGGTGGTATGAGTGGCGATGTGGGCGATGATGAGTGGTTATGAATGGGGTGATGTGGGGTAGTGATGTGGTGGTGAAAGTAGTAGGTGACAGATTTTGAAGGTGGGCGGTGTTGTGAGCGGTGAGATGAGAACCACTACAATCACTACAACGACAGCCACCATCACAATCACTACAACGACAGCCACCATCACAATCACTACAACGGTAGCCACAATCACTACAACGACAGCCACCATCACCACAATCACCACGACAACAACCATCACGACCACAATAACTACGACAATCACTATCACCACAATCACTACAACGACAGCCACCATCACCACAATCAATACAACGACAGCTACCATCACCACAATCACTACAACGACAGCTACCATCACCACCACAATCATTACAACGACAGCCACCATAACCACAATCACGACGACACTTCAGACACTTAAATCAGTGACTACTAAAGTGGGGGATACCGTTCCCCTGGGGCGGTGGAAAGATGCAGGGGGTCGCTGAGGAAAAAGGGGGCGGTAGGGTCTCCATTCAAAGCAGGTGAAATCGCAGATCTAGAGAGTGTACAGAGATCCTTTACTGCATGTATAAGTTCTGTCAAGCACCTTAACTACTGGGAACGCTTGGAAGCACTTGACTTGTACTCGTTGGAACGCAGGAGGGAGAGATATATCATAATCTACACTTGGAAAATCTTGGAAGGAATGGTCCCAAATCTGCACACAGAAATCACTCCCTACGAAAGTAAAAGACTGGGCAGGCGATGCAAAATGCCGCCAATAAAAAGTAGGGGCGCCATTGGTACACTACGGGAAAACACCATAAGTGTCCGGGGCCCAAAACTGTTTAACAGCCTCCCATCAAGCATTAGGGGAATTGCCAATAAACCCCTGGCTGCCTTCAAGAGAGAGCTGGACAGATACCTAAAGTCAGTGCCGGATCAGCCGGGCTGTGGCTCGTACGTTGGACTGCGTGCGGCCAGCAGTAACAGCCTAGTTGATCAGGCCCTGATCCATCGGGAGGCCTGGTCATGGACCGGGCCGCGGGGGCGTTGATCCCCGGAATAACCTCCAGGTAACCTCCAGGGGAGCAGCAGGGTGACATCAGAACCAAGGTAGTGTTTGATTTACAAAATCTGTATATGACAAAATTTAAATCACGACCACTTAGCACAAATGCTTTACGAAGAATGAAACTAACACAGAGTTATTCAAACGTAACATAGCCCGTCGTGAGCTTGTCCAGTTTCCAGGACTCTCTGAACTGGAGGAGAAGAGAATACCAGACGATGACCTTCAAATGCACAACTGATTGAGCTGCATAGAGACATGTCTGACAAATTTCAGAATCTTTTTTTGCTTAAAATACCAGACTGTGTGATCAATCCATTCCTGGATATCAGTGATGAAGAAATAGGAATAGTGGAGGAAGAATTGGTTTCACTCCAAAATAACAATGAGCTGAGGCCAAAGTTCAAAAAATCAAATCAAGATTTTTGGTTACAAAATATTTCTGACCGCCACCCTGTATTGTGTAACAAAGTCAAGATGTACTTTATTGCCTCCCCAGCATCATTTTTAGTAGAGCGAGGTTTCAGTGCAGTCACCAAGCTTCTTTATAAGTAAAGTAAGACTGAAAATTACTGATCGTGGGGATCTAAGACTTCTTCTTAGTGCCTTTATTAAGTCTGATATTGAGAAGTTAATGTCCCTGCATTATGCACATCCATCTTATTAAAATTGTGATGACAATGTAGTTATAGACGAGATGTAAATTTACCCTTTCATATTGTTAAATAAATACGCTTGTTTACAGTGTTAAATTAGTTGTGGTTTTGAATTTACAGCAAAACCCTAAATACCTGATTACCTAAACCTACCCCATCACATCACTCCAGTTAATACTACCAACCATTCACAACCCACTCCAGTACAAACCTTTAACTCACAAAACTCCCACCATCATCACCCCCAAAACCACAACCAGTTTAAATCGCAGAAAAAAACCGCACTTAGGAAGAAACTAAAAAGGCAATTCAGTGGGAAATTGAGTTGGCCTTTGGCTCCTTTTTGTGTGTGTACGGCCGGGTACCCGATTGGGGCCCTTTTCGTATTACAATGGTACAAACCTCGCTTGCGTTCTCTCTCTCTTCTCTTCTCCTCTCTCTCTTTTCTCTCTCTCTCTCCCTTCTTTCTATCTCCACTTACAATCCAACAATTCCATTTAATCCCTCTCCCACACCAGTGGAACAACAGACTATCAGTGGGAGAGTGCTTGCCCAAGTGCGTGCATGCTGGAGTGTGCACGCACTTGCGTGAGCGTGTATGCGTGATTAGGCACTAGTATCCATAACTACGAGAGCAATGTACACGAGGATCAATGAACCTGACGGGTTTTATTTCACACTGTAGTCGATTCTTGGGGGGGCCATCCCCCCCCGCGAGCGGGCTTCCTGGTTCACACCTTCATCACCCAGGCTGTTGGTGCTAGCAGCACGCAGATCAACGTAGATCATCACAGTCCGGCTTATCAGCAAACAGAACCGACTTGAGGAACGTGATATAGCGCTTACGTTGGACTTCGTGATGCTAGCGCCAATAGTCTGATCTAATCGACGCCAAGAGAGTTGAAGATCCATAATTTTTATAAATTCAGTCCGCCTTACAAACTATATATCTGACATTTACACATACCCATCAGATTTCGAATGGGCAATACCCAACATACCCAAACATGCAGCTCTTGGACCTGATTACTGGAATACGGTGATTATGATGGAGTACTTTGTGTTTTGCGGAGATTTTAGACCCAATTGACACCCGAGACAATAACCAGAGGGAGTTTTAACCCAAAATGATACCCGAGACAATAACACCAGAGGGGAGCAGAACCCAACTGTACCGAGACAATAACCCAGAGGCAGCAGAACCCAACTGATACCCAGACAAAAACACAGAGGAAGCAGAAACCCAACTGATACCGAGACAATAACGCCAGAGGCAGCAGAACCCAACTGATACCCGAGACAATAACACCAGAGGCAGCAGAACCCAACTGATACCCGAGACAATAACACCAGAGGCAGCAGAACCCAACTGATACCCGAGACAATAACACCAGAGGCAGGGAGGACCCAACTGACACCGAGACAATAACACCAGAGGCAGCAGAGCCCAATGACACCCGAGCAATAGCACCAGAAGCAGCAGAACCCAACTGACACCCGAGACATAACACCAGAGGCGCAGAACCCAAAATGACACCCGAGGGCAAAAACACCAGAGGCAGAAGACCCAACATGACACCGAGACAATAACCCAGAGGCAGCAGAAAACCCAATTGAACCCCAGACAATAACACAGAGGGAGCAGAACCCAATTGACACCCCAGACAATAACACCAGAGGCAGCAGAACCCAACTGACACCGAGACAATAACAACAGAAGCAGCAGAACCAATTGACCCCGAGACAAAAACCAGAGGCAGCAGAACCCAAAATGATACCCGAGACAATAAACACCAGAGGGCAGCAGAACCCAACGATACCCGAGACAATAACACAGAGGCAGCAGAAAACCCAAGACACCGAGACAATAACACCAGAGGCAGCAGAACCCAACTGACACCCGAGACAATAACACCAGAGGCAGCAGAACCCAACTGACACCCGAGACAATAACACCAGAGGCAGCAGAACCCAACTGACACCCGAGACAATAACACCAGAGGCAGCAGAACCCAACTGACACCCGAGACAATAACACACAGAGGCCCAGCAGAAAAACCCAACGAAACTCCCGAGACAATAACCCAGAGGGCAGCAGAACCCCCCTTGGACACCGAGACAAAAAACACCAAGGCAGAGTATAACCCAAATGATAACCGAGACAATAACACCAGAGGCAGCAGAACCCAATTTACACCCCAGACAATAACACCCGAGGCAGAAACCCAACTGATACCCGAGACAATAACCCAGAAGGGAGCAGAACCCAATGATACCCGAGACAATAACACCAGAGGCAGCAGAACCCAACTGATACCCGAGACAATAACACCAGAGGCAGCAGAACCCAACTGACACCCGAGACAAAAACCCAGAGCAGCAGAACCCAACTGACACCCGAGACAATAACACCAGAGGCAGGGAGAAACCCAACTGACACCTGAGACAATTTAAAACCAGAGGCAGCAGAACCCAACTGACAACCGAGACAATAAAAACCCGAGGCAGCAGGAACCCCCAAATGACACCCGAGACAATAACACCAGAGGCAGCAGACCCAATGACACCCCAGACAATAACACCAGAGGCAGCAGAACCCCAACTGACACCCGAGACAATAACACCAGAGGGGCAGAAACCCAATTTACACCCCAGACAATAACACCAGAGGCAGCGAAAACCCCAATGAACCCGAGACAATAACACCAGAGGAGCAGAACCCAATTGACACCCGAGCAAATAACACCAGAAAGGGAGCAGAACCCAATTTACAACCGAGCAAAACACCAGAGGCAGCAAACCAACTGAACCGAGACAATAACACAGAAGCAGCAGAAACCAACTGACACCCGAGACAAACACCAGAGGCAGCAGAACCAACTGATACCCGAGACAATAACACCAGAGCACAGAACCCAACTGATACCCGAGACAATAACACCCGAGGCAGCAGAAACCAACTGACACCGAGACAATAACACCAGAGGCAGAGAACCCAACTGACACCCCGAGACAATAACACAGAGGCAGCAGAACCCAACTGACACGAGACAATAAACCAGAGGCAGCGAACCCAATGACACCGAGACAATAACACCAGAGGCAGCAGAACCCAACTGACACCGAGACAATAACACAGAGGCAGCAGAACCCAACTGACACCCGAGACAATAAACCAGAGGGGAGCAGAACCAACTGAACCCGAGACAATAAAAACCAGACAGAAAAACCCAATGACAACCCGAGACAATAAAACCAGAGGCAGGGAGAACCCCAAATGACACCCGAGACAATAACCAGAGGCGCAGAACCCAACTGACACCGAGACAATAACACCAGAGCAGCAGAACCCAACTGACACCCGAGACAATAAACACCAGAGGCAGCAGAACCCAACTGACACCCGAGACAATAACACCAGTACAGAAAAACCCAACTGACACCCGAGACCAAAAACACCCGAGGCAGCAGAACCCAATTTACACCCGAGACAATAACACAAAAGGCAGCCCGAACCAATGACACCCGAGACAATAACACCGAGGCAGCAGAAACCCAATGACACCCAGGGCAAAAACACCAGAGGCAGCAGAACCCAACTGAAAACCGAGACAATAACACCAGAGGCAGCAGAACCCAACTGACACCGAGACAATAACACCGATCAGCAGAACCCAACTGACACCCGAGACAATAACACCAGAACAGAGAACCCAACTGACACCCGAGACAATAACACCAGAGGCAGAAAAACCCAAATGACACCCGAGACAATAACACCAGAGGCAGAAAAACCCAACTGACACCCGAGGGCAATAACACCAGAACAGAAAAACCCAACTGACACCCGAGACAATAACACCAGAGGCAGCAGAACCCAACTGACACCCGAGACAAAAAACACCAGAACAGAAAGAACCCAACTGACCACCGAGACAATAACACCAGAGGCAGCAGAACCCAACTGACACCCGAGACAATAACACCAGAGGCAGCAGAACCCAATTGACACCCGAGACAATAACACCAGAGGCAGCAGAACCCAACTGACACCCGAGACAATAACACCAGAGGGCAGCAGAACCAACTGACCCGAGACAATAACACCAGAGGCAGCAGAAACCCAACTGCACCCGAGACAATAACACCAGAGGCAGCAGAACCAACTGACCCCCCGAGACAATAACACGAGGCAGCAGAACCCAACTGACACCCGAGACAATAACACCAGAGGCAGCAGAACCCAACTGACACCCGAGACAATAACACCAGAGGCAGCAGAACCCAACTGACACCCGAGCAATTAACACCAGAGCAGCAGAACCCAACTGACACCCGAGGACAATAAACCCCGAGGCAGCAGAACCCAACTGACACCCGAGACAATAACACCAGAGGCAGCAGAACCCAACTGACACCCGAGACAATAACACCAGAGGCAGCAGAACCCAACTGACACCCGAGACAATAACACCAGAGGCAGCAGAACCCAACTGACACCCGAGACAATAACACCAGAGGCAGCAAGAACCCAAATGAACCCCCGAGACAATACACCAGAGGCAGCAGAACCCAATGACAACCCGAGGGCAATAACACAGAGGCAGCAGAACCAAAATGACACCCGAGACAATAAACCAGAGGCAGCAGAACCACTGACACCCGAGACAATAAACACCAGAGGCAGCAGAAACCCCAAATGGGCACGAGACAATAACACCAGAGGCAGCAGAACCAACTGACACCCGAGACAATAACACCAAAAGGCAGCAGAACCCCAAATGACACCCGAGGGCAATAACACCAGAGGCAGCAGAACCCAACTGACACCGAGACATAACACCGAGGCAGCCCGAACCAATGACACCCGAGACAAAAACACCAGAGGCAGCAGAACCCAACTGACACCCGAGACAATAACACCAGAGGCAGCAGAACCCAAGTGACACCCCAGACAATAACAAACCCGAGGCAGCAGAACCCAACTGCACCGAGCAATAACACCACAGGGCACAGAACCATGACACCCGAGACAATACACCAGAGGCAGCAGAACCCAACTGGACAAATTCATTCCTTCAAAAATTATCACAAATTACCTTCTCCTAAATCAACCCAAGTTAAATATCCGTGCAATAACTATCCACAGCAAAGGGCAGTTTGTAATTACCCTGGTAAGTTAACACTTGGTAAGTTAACCTTACTTGCGTATGTTAACCTTCCTTCCTTCCCCCTATATGGGGATGCAGGGGTTGATTCATAGCTCCTTGTCTCAAGTCATACCTCCTGTGTGCGTGTGAAAAACATTAACAGCAGCAAACCCCGAGAAAAAAAAAACAATAATGGAGTCAAGGTAAGTCCTATGGACAAACCAGCTGGAGTTGTAAAAAGTGTGTCTCAGCAGGAGCCCTGGCCCAGGCCGGGCCTCCCAGTGTAGTAAGACTCTCGAAAATTATCAAAGGTAAAAAGAGAAACAAGGATGAAGGGGCTGCATAATCCATGACTGTCAGAATGCATTGGACACAGTGCCACGCCATCACCAACAGCTGGGATAGACGGAGACCGTGGCCACGATTGGCGGACGCAGGTTCGAGCCTCCTAGCGCTGGATGACTCACTCTTACAGCACTTCATGGAAAAAAAAAGGGAAATTCACACCGGCCTGATGAACAAAATGGTGGCGGCAACGTGAACAGTGCTCTTGTCTACGTGTTGTTGTCGATGACGATGATTATGTTCTGTCTACCTGTTGTTGTGGGTGACGATGATCATGTTCTGTCTACCTGTTGTTGTGGGTGACGATGATTATGTTCTGTCTACCTGTTGTTGTGGGTGACGATGAACATGTTCTGTCTACCTGTTGTTGTGGATGACGATGAACATGTTCTGTCTACCTGTTGTTGTGGGTGACGATGATCATGTTCTGTCTACCTGTTGTTGTGGGTGACGATGATCATGTTCTGTCTACCTGTTGTTGTGGGTGACGATGATCATGTTCTGTCTACCTGTTGTTGTCGATGACGATGAACATGTTCTGTCTACCTGTTGTTGTGGATGACGATGATCATGTTCTGTCTACCTGTTGTTGTGGGTGACGATGATTATGTTCTGTCTACCTGTTGTTGTCGATGACGATGATCATGTTCTGTCTACCTGTTGTTGTGGGTGACGATGAACATGTTCTGTCTACCTGTTGTTGTGGATGACGATGATCATGTTCTGTCTACCTGTTGTTGTGGATGACGATGATCATGTTCTGTCTACCTGTTGTTGTGGATGACGATGAACATGTTCTGTCTACCTGTTGTTGTGGATGACGATGATCATGTTCTGTCTACCTGTTGTTGTGGTGACGATGATCATGTTCTGTCTACCTGTTGTTGTGATAAACGATGAACATGTTCTGTCTACCTGTTGTTGTGGATGACGATGATCATGATCTGTCTACCTGTTGTTGTTGAATATTAAAATGGTATAAAATACCGACAGGTTGTTAGGTAAGACACACATGCAACAGTTAGGTATCTTTATTTCGAAACGTTTCGCCTACACAGTAGACTTCTTCAGTCGAGTACAGAAAAGCTGACAGAAGCAGAAGAGACGTGAAGACGATGTAATCAGTCCATCACC
>NC_069469.1:22783206-22820706 GCF_026875155.1 Cherax quadricarinatus
AACACCAGAGTTACGACACAATAATGTTACTGTAACACCAGAGTTACGACACAACAATGTTACTGTAACACCAGAGTTACAACACAACAATGTTACTGTAACACCAGAGTTACGACACAACAATGTTACTGTAACACCAGAGTTACGACACAATGTTACTGTAACACCAGAGTTACGACACAACAATGTTACTGTAACACCAGAGTTACGACACAACACAGTTACTGTAACACCAGATTAACGACACAACAATGTTACTGTAACACCAGAGTAACGACACAACAATGTTACTGTAACACCAGAGTAACGACACAAGAATGTTACTGTAACACCAGAGTAACGACACAACAATGTTACTGTAACACCAGAGTAACGACACAACAATGTTACTGTAACACCAGAGTTACGACACAACAATGTTACTGTAACACCAGAGTAACGACACAACAATGTTACTGTAACACCAGAGTTACGACACAACAATGTTACTGTAACACCAGAGTAACGACACAACAATGTTACTGTAACACCAGAGTTACGACACAACAATGTTACTGTAACACCAGAGTAACGACACAACAATGTTACTGTAACACCAGAGTTACGACACAACACTGTTACTGTAACACCAGAGTTACGACACAACGTTACTGTAACACGTTACGACACAACAATGTTACTGTAACACCAGAGTAACGACACAATGTTACTGTAACAGCCAGGTAACACAGTAAAATCACTGTAACAACAGAGTAACATTGCTCGTCGTCGTTCTAAGGGAACAATGTAAACACTGACGCTGACTACTGCCATATTTCATTACATTAACGTTCTGGTATCAACATTTGTTTAGGAATACCGGGAATTATAAAACACTGTGTTAAGACACTGCCATTCTTCAAGGTACCTACTGAAGGACTCCTGATCAAAGGAATTGGAGAAATCATCCCTATCCTTAGAATGAACTAGATTACCTCCCACTCCACAGGTGCCGTGCAGACCTTATGGGTTTAGCACTTACCCATGAATACTACTACTACTACTACTACTACTACTACTACTACTACTACTACTACTACTGGTAAGCCAGTAGAAGGCCTCGGTCAGATGACCAAAAGCTCCAGCGGAGGGTCATAAGACTAAGACCCGCGTCAGGAAACACTTGTCCTGTTTCCTGACAAATCTTACCTAACCTCTACGACTACTACTACTACTACTACTAATAATAATAATAATAATAATAATAATAATAAATTACCACCTCACGTCTACTGATGTATAATACCAAGAAGATTTGGGAGAGATGCTATGAGAAGATCTCATATTCAAGGATCACAACAATGTTGCCATCGCTATCGGAAGAAAAACGTTAGGTTGGATAACCACAAGTCCTAAAATAAGGCATAGTGAGCCAATGATGACACTCGTCGTCACTTGTCTCCAGGTTAGAATACTACTGTAATGCTAACATCTCCTTTCACAGCAGAGAAGACTGCTGACCTGGAAAATTGCAGAGAAATTCTGCTGCTCCATATACGTCCAATCACACATTTAAAATACTGAGAACGCCTTGTAACATTAGCGAGAAACGTACATCATTACTCACACATGAAAATCCTGGACGGACTGATGCCAAACCTGCACAATGAGATCAAACACGCGACTTGGCAGACTAAAGAGACCAGGGGCGCGACGAGTACACTAAGACAGAACTCGACGAGTGTCAGAGGTCCCCAACTCTTCAACGTCCTCTATGCGTAAGGAGAATTACCAACAAACCTGCCAGAGTGCAAAACTGCAAACAGGCTTCCGTTTCACATTCGTATGACAGGAGGGTAGCACCTCCCTGGATGTTGTTGTCTACCAACGTACCACAGATACAGCCGCAGTACCTGCACCACACACAGTGATACATCTGGTGGCATCAGTGTGGCTACACTTTGTAAATATGCCGCTATAATCCTCTTCCGTGGTAATTACAGGTGATGGACATAATACCTGACCCACACACGCTCGTCACTGGTAAATAAAACCATTACCAAAGGCAAAGTAAAATTTATGATATTTTGGAAAATTTATCAATAAACACCTACAATTATATACATTATATATATATATATATATATATATATATATATATATATATATATATATATATATATATATATATATTAATATATATATATAATATGCAATATACCCACAGGGAAAAAAGAGTAATAAGCAGTTTCATGACTTCTCAAATTATCAAGGAACAGTGTTCCCCGTTATAAGTGGGCCAGGGGGTCTCCAGCAGCAACAGCCTTGTTGACCACGCAAACTTCAGCCAAGTCTGGCCCAGGGTCAGGCTGCGAGAGTAGCAGAACTCTCCAAATCATCAAAGGTACACGAAAGGTGGTCTTACCTGTCTGGTAACTAAGTTCGCACTTTGATTAACCTGTATTCTCAATACTCTGACAGTAACTCGAATAATCTGTAGTGCTGTAAGTTACTTGTAGTACTATAGGTTACCTGTAGTCTTATAGGTTACCTGTAGTGTTATTGGTTACCTGTAGTGCTATAGGTTACCTGTAGTATTATTGGTTACCTGTAGTGTTATAGGTTATCTGTAATGCTAGAGGTTATCCGTAATGCTATAAGTTACCTCTGGTAAACAGAGTTAAATCAGATGCTGCCATAGTGAAGAGCTCTGTCCCACAAGGCACAGTACTCGCACCTATACTGTTCCTTATTCTCATATCAGACATAGACAGAGATGTAAACCACAGCGCTGTATCATCTTTTGCAGACGATACTAGGATCTGCATGAGAGTGTCATCCACTGAGGACACTGTTAACCTCCAAGAAGATATAAACCAAGTTTTCCAATGGGCAACAGAGAACAAGATAATGTTCAATGAAGACAAATTCCAACTACTCCGTTATGGAAAACTGGACGAAATGATAACTAGAACTGAGTATACTACAAACTCCAATCACACAATAGAGAGGAAAAGTAATATGAGAGACCTGGGAGTGGTAATGTCAGAGGATCTCACCTTCAAGGATCACAACAATGCCACTATCACATCTGCTAGGAAACTGATAGGATGGATAATGAGAACATTCAAGACAAGAGATGCTAAGCCAATGATGATCCTTTTTAAATCACTTATTCTTTCTAGGCTGGAATACTGCTGTACATTAACATCCCCATTCAAGGCAGGTGAAATTGCAGAGCTAGAGAATGTACAGAGAACCTTTACTGCACGTATAAGTTCCATCAAACACCTTAACTACTGGGAGCGCCTGGAAGCACTTGACTTGTACTCACTAGAGCGCAGGCGAGAGATATATATCATAATCTACACCTGGAAGATTCTGGAGGAACTGGTCCCTAATATGCACACAGCAATCACTCCATACGAAAGCAAAAGACTTGGCAGGCGATGCAACATACCCCCATTGAAAAGTAGGGGCGTCACTGGTACACTAAGAGAAAACACAATAAGTGTCCGGGGCCCAAGACTGTTCAACAGCCTCCCACCAGCAATAAGGGGCATTACGGGAAGACCCCTGGTTGTCTTCAAGAGGGAGCTGGACAGATACCTAAAGACGGTGCCGGATCAGCCGGGCTGTGGTTCGTACGTTGGATTACGTGCGGCCAGCAGTAACAGCCTCGTTGATCAGGCCCTGATCCACCGGGAGGCCTGGTCGTGGACCGGGCCGCGGGGACGTTGATCCCCGGAATGCCCTCCAGGTAGACCCGTAGTCCTGTAAGTTACCTGTAGTCCTATAGGTCACCTGTAGTCTTATAGATTACCTAAAGTCACTTCGAGGGGTCAGGGCCCCCGCGGCCCTATCTCAGACCTCTTGACTTCCCGTCCGGTTAAACCAATATTAATTAATGTACATTAGAGTACTTATCGTGCACTAATCACGTCGCCATCATTACACTATTCCCCAGATACCTCTTATCAAACACTCTTCTCACACCCCAGAGATTAACCGCATGATACAGCAAAACAGAATATAAACACGGCGGGTACAAACAAAAATATATACAGAGGAAGTCTGGGAATTAGGTTAGAGGAGAGAGTGAAAACTTAAGCATTAAATTCAGACTATTTAGCGTATATCAGCACAAAGTTACATGACTATGCAGTTAAGGTATTTTCCGGCATATAAGGCGCACGATCTTACAAGACGATGTTTGCAAGTAGTTGTAGCATAACGTTAGTAAACAACTGCTAAAGCGTAACACACAGCCTACCCTTGACCCTGACCTTGATCATATAAGACGCAGGATGATTTTCCAAGACTTTTTGGGAGTGAGAAAGCGCGCCTTATATGCCGGAAAATAAGGTAAGCAACAGAAATCTTGTACATAATAATTATAAAATAATGAGACTGATATTGTTGACAGGGATAACAAAGTTGAGAGAGACTCATAGACAATATTCATAAATCTACTCTTCCATGGTACTCACCAGAGCTTCATTAAAACTGAACTAACCTTCCTCTTACTCCTTCCCTATTCTCTCTCTCCCTCTATCACCTCCTCCCGCTACACATCTCTCTCTCCCTTCCTCCTTGATCTAAGAGCAGGCATGTTTTCCAACTTTTAGTCAGTCGTTTAACTTCTAAACGCGAAATAAGAAGCCGGCAAACTGTACAATTCTATCAATACATGAGACCTTGATTTGATAAAATCAAAGGAGATGATAAATTTAAAAGTTGCGGGAATGCTATTTTGGTACACAATGTATGGCATAAGACTGACAGTCCTCATTTATTCACTATGCTTCTGTCGAATGTCTTGAAAACCCATCAATCTAAGATTCTGCTCACTTTTGCAGCATCCTGGACTCATAGGAAACTTTCGCCCACAAGTTTAAGCTCAGCCATCGTTACAAGATGCTAAAGGGATGAGTCCTGAGTAATCAGACCGCAACCTTCACCATGACAACTCGACTCCAGGCTTGGGATCTGATTAACTCAGTATCCTCCTTCCTTACGTTCTTTTAAATTGGCGGAAGCCTAGTTTGGCGAAACGTTTCCTGAATGAAAGTATGCTGCAAGTGTCCTCCATTAGTAAACATGGGGTAGCTATGTTGAAAATGGTATTGTTGAAACGTTTCGCGCACACAGTAGGCTTCTTCAGTCAAATACAGATTCAGTAGGTGTAGTAGTTAAATAAAGATGACGTAATCAGTGCATCAACCTTGTAGAAACAGCATTGAGGTGGTCAGTCCCTCAGTCTCAACACTTCTCAATATACGGTAGTTACTACAGCGGGAAACATTCCTCGCAACGCTTTACTTGTGAGGAACCGGGATCACCGCTCCTGCGACCCCAGTGCCTCGTCGTTCAGCGGCAACGCCTTCGGCTCAAAATCTAAGAACCCAGGTTCGATCTTGGGTTTGAGGGGAGACGTACACCTTTCCTTACACCTTGGTGCTTACCCGACTGTTGTGGGTAGCATTCCGGGGAAGATGATCCAATTAAACCCCAATGATAATAAGCTACACTGACCGGCTTTCTTGCATAACACTGGGTTGTTATCCCCCGGGTTAATAATCCCAATAAAATATTTACTTTGCGCTATCTTTATACCTTTGATATATCTTTGATGAGTTTCGAGTCTTAGTATTCTCGGAGCCTGGCCATAGCCAGGCTTGTCTGGTGCTAACCTGGTCAACCAGGCCGTTGCTGCTGGAAGCCCACTGCCCCACGTATCCATCACAGCCTGGTTGATCTGGCACCTGGTGAAGATACTTGTCATCAGGTTGAAATGAGTAGTTGCTTGCTTGACCACGTGTGTAGTGTGATTCAGGCATCTTGAAGCCTCTCCTTGCTCTCTCTCTCTCTCTCTCTCTCTCTCTCTCTCTCTCTCTCTCTCTCTCTCTCTCTCTCTCTCTCTCTCTCTCTCTCTCTCTCTCTCTCTCTCTCCAGTCTTGCATGCCACCAAAAACTGGTTATAATAATAACCGTAATTTTTAAAGGGGAGGACCGGTAAGCCAGTGGAAGGCCTCGGTCAGATGACCAAAAGCTCCAGCTGCGAGTCATCATATGACTAAGACCCGCCTCAGGAAACACTTGCCCTGTTAACTAGCGTAACGTTGCATGCCATGTGTGTGTGAGACACCGTGTCCCTTTACTCAGCTACTGAGTTACCACATAGCAACACACTGTTTAGCCATTTCTAGCACTGACGGCTTGGTCTGTAATAGTATCAAACCACAGGTGTCCAGGGTAACAGGCGCCCTCGTAAGAAAACTGACTAATCACCTTCCATTCTACACATCTGGCGTTTCCCCTCCTTTCCTGACCATAAGAAAACTCTCCAACACCTGCTGCAGGTATTTAAACACTGGCTAGACGGTATCAGCACAACAGGGTGGCTCTAATGATAATTAAAAAATCGCGGATGGGGAGGGATTTTCCCGCTAATCCTAAGTATTTCCTTGGCTCCTCTCTCTCTCTCTCTCTCTCCACCCGAGCCCAAAATATACCCCACGCTCCTGCTCCTCAAACTTCAAAGAGAACAGACGACGATTCCAAGTCTTAGGCCTACGGTCTAGTGATAAATGTTCGTCTTCAGCCCCACCATTCTAACTTTTTATGACTACCCCTATGTAAGGTAGACGTGCTACCCTTACACACACACACACACACACACACACACACACACACACACACACACACACACACACACACACTAAAGGTTTTGTGTATACTGTGTTGATATGCACCACAGGGGCGGTAGTAATGCAAGGGCAAAAACTACACACCAATAGCCGTATTATCCCACATTATCAAGATCTTTAAAAGGGGTTTAAGACGCAATATTACTAATCGAATGGAATCGCAGCAATTGCACAACCCGGGTCAACATGGGTTCAGAACAGGTCGCTCTAGCCTTTCGCAGTTGCTGGACCATTACCACATGATCCTGGATGCAACTGATACTGCTGCATACACTAACTACCTTTTATAAATACGACCAGGGAAAAAATGTGCACAAAATACATGTAAAAGGAATAAGTGAGGAGGGCAGATGGATATTCAACTTCCTAGTAAACAGAACCCAAAGAGTAATAATAGAGTGAAATCAGGGGCTGGTACAGTAAAAAGTTGTGTTCCCCAAGGCACAGTACTCGCCCCACTTCTCTTTCTCATTTCTGACAAGAGATAAATCCTTTGCAGACGATATTAAAATTTGTATGAAAGTGACGTCCACGGAAGACACAACGAACCTCCAAGCTGATATAAACAAAGTCTTCCAGTGAGCTACTCAACACCATGATGTTCAATGAGGATAAATTTTAGTTATTAGGCCATGGAAGAATGGAGGAAATAAAAACAAGATCATGGGACTCCTGCTCTTCCTGTGGTCTACCAGTTGATTTCAGGGGTGAACGCCCCCCGTGGCCTGGTCCTGTTTTATTTCATTTCCACATCGTTCACACCAGTAACTTGTCTACCATGTAAACTTGAGAGACGGGCCGAGGCCCATGACCTCCACGGTTCGTGGTCATAAGCTGGAATATGCTTTTTACTCCAAAACAAAGCAGTTCTATCCGCAGATCAACCAGATTCTCAGGATTTTACTGAGAATGTTCTGTCAAGCCCAACCCCCTGGGCGCGGAGTCCTTGACTGTACCGTTGACCGAGGAAGATATGTCTAATCTAACCATCTGAAATCTTGCGAAGTAATGTCCCAAATCTGCACACAGAAATCATCCCTACGAAAGTAAAAGACTGGGCAGGCGATGCAAAATGCCGCCAATAAAAAGTAGGGCGCCAAGGTACACTAAGAGAAAACACCATAAGTGTCCGGGGCCAAAACTGTTCAACAGCCTCCCATCAAGCATTAGGGGAATTGCCAATAAACCCCTGCTGCCTTCAAGAGAGAGCTGGACAGATACCTAAAGTCAGTGCCGGATCAGCCGGGCTGTGGCTCGTACGTCGGACTGCGTGCGGCCAGCAGTACAGCCTAGTTGATCAGGCCCTGATCCATCGGGAGGCCTGGTCGTGGACCGGGCCGCGGGGGCGTTGATCCCCGGAATAACCTCCAGGTAACCAGGAAAACTTGGTCAGGGACCGGGCCGCGGGGGCCATGACCCCCGCGGGTCAGGTGGGTCAGAAGCATGAGAAATGCTTTTTACTCAAGAAAGTGAAGCCAGTCTCCTTTTCCTCAGATCAACCCTGATTCCTCAGGGATTTCTATCTGGAAGGTGTTCTGGGAGTCAATGCCCCTGCGGCCGAGTCCTTGACCAGGCCTCCCGATATATCAGGGTCTAATCAACCAGGCTGTTACTGCTGGCCGCACGTAGTCCAACGTACGAACCACAGTCAACAACAACGTCCCAAGAGCTAGAGTTCAATACTCAGCCACCCAGCGAGTGAGGTCGATAAACACAAGGTCAAGGCCGACAAGCCAGTCACCTCCCCACCATTCTGTGGTCAGTAAACACACCAACTTAATTTCGGATACGATTTCCGGCGAGCCTCGATTAATCGTTGTATTTCCGATAGTGCTTGCTATTACACACGGAGGAGGAGGAGGAGGAGGAAAAGCAGTAGGAAGAGAGGAGAAAAGGAGAGAGTAGCGGAGGTGGAAGTGACGACCAGTGCAGTAGAGCAGCACCAGAGTTCACACATCAACGACAATAAAACTCTTTATTTCTCCTTTATGGATCACCGGATGTGCTAAAAAATACCTCCTTGAAGAACTTCTTTCCGCCCTTCTCAATAAAAACATAGTGCCTGATCTAAAATCAATGTGGTGGGCATTCTTAATGATGCCTTGCGAGGCACTGTCACCCTGGCCATTCTTAATGATGCCTTGCGAGGCACTGTCACCCTGGCCCGCCTCTACTGCACTCGGAGATACGTTTAGAGAAAAGGTCGAGCAACTGGTATTAAGCAATCATAACATGAGCTAACGGGGAGACAATATGTCTTGGATGCATCTTATGCGTCTTAGAAATAGTGTGGGCATTCAGTGGGTTCGGCATTCTCCGATACCCTCACACCCCACTGAATGAGCACTGCCCCTTGGTTCTCTGATACCCCCACACCCCACTGAATGAGCACTGCCCCTTGGTTCTCTGATACCCCCACACCCCACTGAATGAGCACTGCCCCTTGGTTCTCTGATACCCCCACACCCCACTAAATGAGCACTGCCCCTTGGTTCTCTGATACCTCCACACCCCACTGAATGAGCACTGCCCCTTGGTTCTCAATCTCGCCTGAAAAACAAGAAATCAAAGAAACCAGGACTCAAAGAAACTAAGACTCGAGAGGCGGGGTCAGAAGCTATGACCCAACCCCTGAAAACACAGGGCAATACCCCCCTCACACCCACCCACTACCTCCTCCCCCACACACATACACAAGGACAGATAGCCACACACCCCACATGGGTACACACGCCACACACACAGCTCACCCAAGACTCACTAACCAAGGCGGGACTGGCTCCCTATTTTTATGGTAATATAATATAGGCTGAAGGTGAATATCGCACAGACGTGAGTTGTGGGACGTACCAGCAATGTCTCGTGTTTTAGTCCGGTGCCGGTCACAAGTTGCTACCACAGTTGTATACACACGTGTAGCAGGTGCAACGAAAAGTATGGCAGGTGCCATGAAAATATAACAGGTGCCATGAAAAACATGGCACTAGAGGAAAAGAGGGAAAGGCTGGGGGGCGTAGGAGAGGTGCCATCAAGGTATCCGACAAGGAACGCAGTGAATTAAAATGACTGGTATACCGTGACATAGTGCAACTAACTGCTCGTGACACTGGCAGTTTGAGAGATGACACTGAGTAAAGACTGGTAACACTGGAAGCATGACGGGTAATACTGACAGGTAAGATGCGTGGCACTGAAGAGGAACGCATGACAGGGAACGAAAGACAGGGTGGGAAGGGTAAGACAGCTCGACACAGGGGTGACAGCTACCCTGCAATGTCTACCATTGACAGACAACATTATGGAAGTAATGTAAAAACAGAGTGCAGGAGGAATAAGAAACTGACTCAGTGCTCGATACAGTATCACACCACAGCCTGGCTGATCAGGAACTGGCTTAATGTTGCCATCTTGTAATTTCTTGGTTGATGGTGCAAGGACATATTTTTATGTACTATATGGTGCAGGTGGGACATATGTGGGTTAAAGTGGGCCATGTGTGGTTCAAGTGGGACCATAGGTACAGGTGAGCAGCACGGCGAAGGTCATAGGCTCCCCCCCCCCACACACACACAGCAGCAGCAGCTGGGGAGGGCCATGGTCAGGGCCATGGCCCGGAAGGAGGCCCGACAGTGAAGATAACGCCGGGGATTTAGCCAGTGTTTATGAGCTTCACAATGTGTTGGCCACGAGGAAGTGAGGGGGAGGGGAGGGGAAGGAGGGGGAGGGGAGGGGAAGGAGGAGGGAAGGGGCGACGGAAGAGGGAGGGAGGGAGGGGTGGAGAAGGGCTAGGAAGACAATGAAGACAGAGTAGAACGAGGAAAGAATGGGAGGTTAAGGGAAGAGATGAGAAGGAGGAGGTGGTGAAGAAAGAGGGGAAAGTGGAATGAGGTAAAATAAGTAGTAATGAAGAGAGGCAAGAAGGGAGAAAAAGAAGAGCAGGAAAATGAAGAAAATAAGGAGACAATACCAGATAAGGAAGAGACAATGAATATAAAATGAGGGACTAGAGAGAGAGAGAGAGAGAGAGGAGAGAGAGAGGAGAGGTGGGGGGATGGAGGGATGGGTGATGTTGGTGGGGGATGGAGGGTGAGGTGTGCAAGATCAAGGGGTGGGATGTAGAGTGTGTGAATGAGCGAGGCTGAATGAGGGGCAATGAGAGAGGCAGTGAGGCAATGAGAGAGGCAGTGAGGCAATGAGAGAGGCAGTGAGCAATGAGAGAGGCAGTGAGCAATGAGAGAGGCAGTGAGACAATGAGAGAGGCAGTGAGGCAATGAGAGAGGCAGTGAGGCAATGAGATAGGCATGAGAGGCAGTGAGAGGCAGTGAGGCAGTGAGGCAAGTGAGAGAGGCAAGTGAGGCAGTGAGGCAGTGAGAGGCAGTGAGAGAGGCAGTGAGGCAGTGAGAGAGGCAGTGAGACAGTGAGAGGCAGTGAGAGAGGCAGTGAGGCAGTGAGAGAGGCAGTGGTGGAGGCAGTGAGGGAGGCAGTGAGGCAGTGAGAATAAGAGGCAGTGAGGCAGTGAGAGAGGCAGTGAGGCAGTGAGAGAGGCAGTGAGGCAGTGAGAGAGGCAGTGAGGCAGTGAGAGAGGCAGTGAGAGGAGGCAGTGAGGCAGTGAGAGAGGCAGTGAAGGCAGTGAGGCAGTGAGAGAGGCAGTGAGAGGCAGTGAGGCAATGAGAGAGGCAGTGAGAGAGGCAGTGAGAGGCAGTGAGAGAGGCAGTGAGAGGCAGTGAGAGGCAGTGGAGAGAGGCAGTGAGGGCAGTGAGAGAGGCAGGGGGCAGTGAGGCAGTGAGAGAGGCAGTGAGGCAGTGAGAGAGGCATGTGAGAGAGGCAGTGAGGCGGAGAGGCAGTGAGAGAGGCAGTGAGAGAGGCAGTGAGAGAGGCAGTGAGAGAAGGCAGTGAGAGGGCAGTGAGAGAGGCAGTGAGGCAGTGAGAGAGGCAGTGAGAGAGGCAGTGAGGCAGTGAGAGGCAGTGAGAGAGGCAGTGAGAGAGGCAGTGAGGCAGTGAGAGAGGCAGTGAGGCAGTGAGAGGCAGTGAGAGAGGGCAGTGAGAGGCAGTGAGAGGCAGTGAGAAGGAGGAGGCAGTGAGAGAGGCAGTGAGAGGCAGTGAGAGAGGCAGTGAGAGGCAGTGAGAGAGGCAGTGAGGCAGTGAGAGAGGCAGTGAGGCAGTGAGAGAGGCAGTGAGAGAGGCAGTGAGGCAGTGAGAGAGGCAGTGAGAGAGGCAGTGAGAGAGGCAGTGAGGCAGTGAGAGAGGCAGTGAGGCAGTGAGAGAGGCAGTGAGGCAGTGAGAGGCAGTGAGAGAGGCAGTGAGAGGCAGTGAGGCAGTGAGAGAGGCAGTGAGAGAGGCAGTGAGGCAGGCAGTGGGTATAATAACCCTTGCTTTAAATAACATTAGCTTCTTTATATGGCCAATTAAGGATAATTACCCTTAAATACCGACCTTAACAACTCTCAAGAGTCTTCCTTGGCTAACTTTTAAATCACATTACTTAATCACCTTTGATATACCTCTGACGAGCTTCCAGAGTCTATTCCCGGAGCCCAGCCATGGGCCAGGCTCGTCACTCCTAAAGTATTTCTCTGTAGCTTCTCAAGCTATCTCATGCACAACAACAGACACTACAGCTCAATGAAACACACACACATTATATTTTACCGGACAGGATCCCGGTGTAAAATCTGAATAAAAATTTGGGGAATTTACAAAAAAAAAAATTATATTTAAAATTTTAGAAGCGGCACAGATTAATTTACATACATGGGTTAAATCGGTTCATTGGTATTGAAGATTCCAGGATTCTAATCCACCCTTCATTGTTTACCGCTTGATCAGCCAGGCTATTAGTTCCTGCAGTCCATATAGCCAAACAGCCGTCGCAGATACATTAAATAATAATAATCTTTATATCTACACGCACATGATACAACTTATACAGACCATAGCTGACATCACTGACATAATATATAGAAAGCCTCTGGTTATGCAGAGCATAACTTGGGTTAATCTTGTCCCCAGGATGCGATCCACACCAGTCGACTAACACCCAGGTACCTACTTACTGCTAGGTGAACAGAGACAGCAGGTGTCTTAAGAATCACACTCCAATGTATCCACCCGTACTGGGGATCGAACCACAGTCCTGTAAAACGTCTGATGGACTCCATCATGATACAAGAGCAAACATGAAGATTAACAGGTAGGGCGAACTTACATTTACCTTTAATATACCTTTAAAGGGTTTCAAGAGTTTTCGTACTCCCGCAGGCAACCCAGCCCTGGCACTTGCCTGGTCAACCAGGCTGTTGCTGCTAGCGGGCCGCTGGCCCGAATATGCATCATAGCCTGGTTGGTCAAGTCTCGTGACAACTGGATATCAAAATCACTCTTCAGAAATGGCAGCAAAACAGCTGGTAAATTTTCTCGCAATCAGTAAAGTAACTTTATTAGTATCTCGTGTAAATAGGAAAAATACTGACTGAAGCAGCGTCAGCAATGGTGGTATGTTGAAAATGGCTGGGTATCTTTATTGATCAAACAGTTGGGTATATTTGTTGATGAAACGTTTCGCCTACACTGTAGGCTTCATCGGCGAAGTATTGTAATCAATCCATCAATCATGGAGAAATAGTTTGAGGTGGTCAGTCCCTCAGCCTGGAGAAGACTTCGGTTCTATGGTCTGGAACGATGTGAAGCTGAAGCATGAGAATGGAGGCATAAATATTGTCGAGGGTAAGGTGTGCAAGATCTTGAAGTCGTTCCAGAGGACAGGATTCTCTAGTAGAGGCAAGACACAGGTACAAATAAGTACAATTATCATACATATGTATAAATTACCAAGGATAACCTCCCCCCAAAAAGTCAAAGTGATTTATTTCCAGTGGGGTCTTTGATTTCCACTGAAGGGGAAGGGGGCCTCCTTGATTTCCTTTGGGCTCCCTAGCCGCGCAAACCACACCACAGCGTTAAGGTAACCCAGCGTCAGGAACCTTCAAAAAGAGGCCTTCACAATCAAGACACTCTCCCCTCCTCCCATGTAGAGCACCAGGAAGAAAGCTCTCTGCTGATACCTCTCTCCCCACACCCACACAGTTATAAACATATACTAAGTGGATGAGGGAGAGAGAGGTGCAGGATCCCTGGCAGTGTGAAGGGATTACTGCATCACCATAACTCACAACCAGCGGTATTTTAAGTTGTATTCACACCAACTATCTCCCTCCCAGTCTCAACATTATATATATATATATTATATATATATATATATATATATATATATATAAAAAATATATATATATATATATATATATATATATATATATATATATAATATATATATTTCCCTCATAAACACTTAAGATAGCTGGTACATCTTACTAACTTCTACTTAATGTCAGTATAAACTTCTCTTCACTACCTCGTGTTTCTTAATATATGTGATGTGTCTGCTAATTATTGCGGGATTATCAGCATCATACCAGGCCTTCTGAAGTGGAGAAGTAATATTACAGAAGTAAAATATAAGAGAAACCTTTAGGAAAGTGAAGGTAAGTGCGTAATGAATGTAAGTAGAAAGCTCCTAGAGAGTAAAACGTTGCCACAATAAAAATGTTGCTGCGCATGCCTCCTACCTAACATATTGTCGGTAATTCTACCAAAAATATTACAACAGTCCTGGTTGATAATCAGTCAGGAACAGATCTCTGTCCTCAGAACAGACTGCAAGAACAGATCTCTGTCCTCAGAACAGACTGCAAGAACAGATCTCTGTCCTCAGAACAGACTGCAAGAACAGATCTCTTTTAGAAATCGGTCACAGGCGCAGGTAAGCTCCGACAGCCACTGAAGCCTCACCTTCCCAGCAACAACAAAGGCGGACCTCGTCCGCAACCAACACACAATAAACGACTTAGTGAACAATCTTAGCCCCTGGGAAAGATTTACCAGGCACAATGGTCTCTGCAGGAAACTTTAAAAAGGATAGACATCTTTGGAGACTTTATAAAGAATTAAGTTAACGGCTGTGAAGTTAAAAAGCTTAGTGGAAGTGTAGACTAGTACAGTCTAGAATTTTTAACTTACCTCGGCATTACGCTAACACAACCCATTACATTATTCTACCGTACGTTTCATAGATACCCAGTCAGAATTAGTGGCACTGTGGGTCACAATGGCACCTGACACTCTCCATAAAAAGCAGCTGCAACACTTCCCACAATAAAATTAAAGAAACGATCTCCAACATAGGATAAATAATTAGACCGGACATCACAGGTCATAACAGAAAACGTGTAACCTTGAAACACAAACCGAAAACACTGCACAAACATTAATTATTGCTCACTGATAATAGCCACAAATTAAAATACAACTTTACCCATAAGAATGAAAAATACTAACCAAAAAAATAATTGCAAGATTAATCTTAAAAAAAAGAAAATAGTGAAAAATTAGCCCCAAAATACAAACAAGAAATTCCGTCCCAAATAATATAACTCTTTTAAGCACAAATAACATTAAGAGTCGTGAATTGTGGAAGATGTGTGTAAGGGAGCTGGACTACCTGGCCAGCCAGGCTATGATTCGTACGGTGGACTACATATGGCCAGCAGGAACAGCCAGGTTGATCAGGCCCTGATCCATCGGGAGGCCTGGTCAAGGACTGGGCCGCCGGGGCGGTAACCTCCGAAAAGGGGTCCTACTAATTACCGAGAACAACCGAGGATAACCGAGAACAACTCCAGGTAAACTTATGCGCTGAATGACAAGCGCAGGTGTACGACTTCACGCACAATGCGCTACTTTAGCAATGTGTTGTTTCGTGAGTTCGTGCCCCGGGCAGCGTTCATGAGTTCCAACCAATAACTTTTTTTTCAAAATTAGGTCGTGTTTAGAGTTATATCAGAAATGTTGGCAGAGTTTGGTGTCACATTTAACGTGTCACTGAACATTTAACTGTTGCTGTTCAGCCTAATAGTAGTAGTAGTTGACAGTTGCTTTCTCTCTCTCTCTCTCTCTCTCTCTCTCTCTCTTTTCTCTCTCTCTCTCTCTCTCTCTCTCTTACAGTGGCTTATTCTTGCAGTTTTTACTCATTGCTTTCTATTTTTCAAACTATTACTTAACTTCCTTCTCAAAAAATCTAAAATATCTTGAAATCTGTGACTCGACCTGTTTTATTTATTATTATTATTATTATAGTCGTGGGGAAGAACTAAGACCATGGAGAGCCTGGGGTATGAGGACGGGGGGAGTAATGAGGTTTGACTCATGGGGAGAGGAGGGTGTAAGCCTCAATTCTTTAGATCAAGAGCCCTTCTCCAGCATCAAGGCACTCAGCCTCCTTGATGTTCAAATGAGACTGAAAAACGTCATAAAAAATTGTATAGCGTGATCTATGAAGTTTTTTTTACACACGCTATGCAATTTGGAGGATTTTTTCCAGTCGTGTTTACCAAAACAAAAATACTATAACGTGGAGCTTTATAAGAGGGTTTACTGTATTTACAACGATAAATGATAATATTAACATGACACAATAACAAGGCTGGAACAATTCACAACCCACAGAATAACTATAACGAGGCTGGAACAATTCACAACCCACAGAATAACTATAACGAGGCTGGAACAATTCACAACCCACAGATAAAACGAGCTGGAACAATTCACAACCACAGAAAAACAATAACGAGGCTGGAACAATTCACAACCCACAGAATAACAATAACAAGGCTGGAACAATTCACAACCCACAGAATAACAATAACAAGGCTGGAACAATTCACAACCCACAGAATAACAATAACAAGGCTGGAACAATTCACAACCCACAGAATAACAATAACGAGGCTGGAACAATTCACAACCCACAGAATAACAATAACAAGGCTGGAACAATTCACAACCCACAGAATAACAATAACGAGGCTGGAACAATCACAACCCACAGAATAACAATAACAAGGCTGGAACAATTCACAACCCACAGAATAACAATAACGAGGCTGGAACAATTCACAACCCACAGAATAACAATAAGGCTGGAACAATTCACAACCCACAGAATAACAATAACAAGGCTGGAACAATTCACAACCCACAGAATAACAATAACGAGGCTGGAACAATTCACAACCCACAGAATATCAATAACGAGGCTGGAACAATTCACAACCCACAGAATAACAATAACAAGGCTGGAACAATTCACAACCCACAGAATAACAATAACGAGGCTGGAACAATTCACAACCCACAGAATAACAATAACAAGGCTGGAACAATTCACAACCCACAGAATAACAATAACGAGGCTGGAACAATTCACAACTAACCAACACTATCCGTCCTGAACCAATATAAATTCCCAACTTTCAGTAAATTTTGACTAAAGGTAAAATATCCCCAGTATTTAGGATAACAAAAAATCTACTATTATAATCTTAAGACACTCAAGCCGCTCCATCATTGCAGGGCACACTACTAAATGGGTGGGTGCCAGTATGGGTACATGTGCTACTAAGAATGTGGGAGCGTACAGAGTTGGGCTACCTGCTCCGCCATTCCCCCACGAGAAGAGCTGTGCTACCCGCTTCGCCATTCCCCCACGTGAAGAGCTGTGCTACCCGCTTCGCCATTCCCCCCACGTCAAGAGCTGTGCTACCTGCTTCGCCATTCCTCCACGTCAAGAGCTGTGCTACCTGCTTCGCCATTCCCCCCACGTCAAGCGCTGTGCTACCTGCTTCGCCATTCCTCCACGTGAAGAGCTATGCTACCTGTTTCGCCATTCCCCCCACGTCAAGAGCTGTGCTACCTGCTTCGCCATTCCCCCCGCGTCAAGAGCTGTGCTACCTGCTTCGCCATCCCCCCCACGTCAAGAGCTGTGCTACCTGCTTCGCCATTCCCCCACATCAAGAGCTGTGCTACCTGCTTCGCCATTCCCCCACGTCAAGAGCTGTGCTACCTGCTTCGCCATTCCCCCCACGTCAAGAGCTGTGTGCTTCGCCATTTACTCACGTCAAGAGCTGTGCTACCTGCTTCGCCATTCCCCCCCACGTCAAGAGCTGTGCTACCCGCTTCGCCATTCCCCACGTCAAGAGCTGTGCTACCTGCTTCGCCATTCCCTCACGTCAAGAGCTGTGCTACCTGCTTCGCCATTCCCTCACGTCAGGTCTGTGCTACCTGCTTCGCCATTCCCTCACGTCAAGAGCTGTGCTACCTGCTTCGCCATTCCCTCAAGTCAAGAGTTGTGCTACCTGCTTCGCCATTCCCTCACGTCAAGAGCTGTGCTTACCCGCTTCGCCATCCCTCACGTCAAGAGCTGTGCTACCTGCTTCGCCATTCCCTCACGTCAAGAGCTGTGCTACCTGCTTCGCCATTCCCTCAAGTCAAGAGCTGTGCTACCTGCTTCGCCATTCCTCACGTCAAGAGCTGTGCTACCCGCTTCGCCATTCCCTCAAGTCAAGAGCTGTGCTACCTGCTTCGCCATTCCCTCACGTCAAGAGCTGTGCTACCCGCTTCGCCATTCCCTCACGTCAAGAGCTGTGCTACCTGCTTCGCCATTCCCTCACGTCAAGAGCTGTGCTACCTGCTTCGCCATTCCCTCACGTCAAGAGCTGTGCTACTGCTTCGCCATTCCCTCACGTCAAGAGCTGTGCTACCTGCTTCGCCATTCCCTCAAGTCAAGAGCTGTGCTACCTGCTTGCCATTCCCTCACGTCAAGAGTGTGCTACCCGCTTCGCCATTCCCTCACGTCAAGAGCTGTGCTACCTGCTTCGCCATTCCCTCACGTCAAGAGCTGTGCTACCTGCTTCGCCATTCCCTCAAGTCAAGAGCTGTGCTACCTGCTTCGCCATTCCCTCACGTCAAGAGCTGTGCTACCCGCTTCGCCATTCCCTCAAGTCAAGAGCTGTGCTACCTGCTTCGCCATTCCCTCACGTCAAGAGCTGTGCTACCCGCTTTCGCCATTCCCTCACGTCAAGAGCTGTGCTACCTGCTTCGCCATTCCCTCACGTCAAGAGCTGTGCTACCTGCTTCGCCATTCCCTCAAGTCAAGAGCTGTGCTACCTGCTTCGCCATTCCCTCACGTCAAGAGCTGTGCTACCCGCTTCGCCATTCCCTCAAGTCAAGAGCTGTGCTACCTGCTTCGCCATTCCCTCACGTCAAGAGCTGTGCTCTACCTGCTTCGCCATTCCCTCACGTCAAGAGCTGTGCTACCTGCTTCGCCATTCCCTCAAGTCAAGAGCTGTGCTACCTGCTTCGCCATCCCTCACGTCAAGAGCTGTGCTACCCGCTTCGCCATTCCCTCAAGTCAAGAGCTGTGCTACCTGCTTCGCCATTCCCTCAAGTCAAGAGCTGTGCTACCTGCTTCGCCATTCCCTCAAGTCAAGAGCTGTGCTACCTGCTTCGCCATTCCCTCACGTCAAGAGCTGTGCTACCCGCTTCGCCATTCCCTCACGTCAAGAGCTGTGCTACCTGCTTCGCCATTCCCTCAAGTCAAGAGCTGTGCTACCTGCTTTTGCCATTCCCTCACGTCAAGAGCTGTGCTACCCGCTTCGCCATTCCCCACGTCAAGAGCTGTGCTACCTGCTTCGCCATTCCCTCAAGTCAAGAGCTGTGCTACCTGCTTCGCCATTCCCTCAAGTCAAGAGCTGTGCTACCTGCTTCGCCATTCCCTCAAGTCAAGAGCTGTGCTACCTGCTTCGCCATTCCCTCAAGTCAAGAGCTGTGCTACCTGCTTCGCCATTCCCCCACATCGAGGTCCACTACACACACGTATACATCTATATATGTGTGCGAGAACCCACCCTCCTGTCCGGGCTGCTTTACTGGGACACTTCATCTCTCCCCTCCCTTACCCTCTCCCATAGCCCGCTTGTCCTTCCTTCGTCCTTTCATTCCTTCCTTCTCTGACTCTGTCTCTCCCTCTCTCTGGGAACACCTCTGGCTTAACATTCTCAGTGTAATGCCCGTTAAATCGCTTAATTCCAAAGGCGTTCCAATATCATCTGCTAGAGGCGCCGCTCATCAAATTAGAAACTATTGGATGAGCTTTGAAGATTGTCTCCAGTCTGCTAAGTGGTGGTACACACTCTCCCGCCGGCAAGGTTATTAATTCCCCGCCATCACGCACGCACACGTACGTAACACACGCAAACGCACGTACCCACCACACACACACGTACAGCACGCCCCACCGCTGAAGAAATACTCCTCCAGTGGTAATCCTGAAGACAAGACCCATCACTAACCTAAGTTAATATATTAAGTTTAAGAGAGGGGGCTATCATATGAGGATCATGCCTCCGTCTCAAGGATCGTCAAACAAGCATACTCACCTCCACTACAACTCGTTAAAATGCTTGAAGAGATTACAAAACAAGCTTCAGATTGGTGCCCATGCTCACACTTTCCAGTTCTCCCAACACCAGTCGAGGTGGTAAGACACATGGGTTAATCTCCGTACACCCAGGGGCCCCTTGTTCACCTTATGGTACCTAGATGTTGGTGGACTGTTGTGGGCCGCATCCTAGGCCCACTGGGAATCTTTACTAGCGAAACGTTTCGCCTGTGCTGCAGGTCTCATCGGTGGAATACAAAGAGCCTGTAGCGCGGGCGAAACGCTTCCTCAAGATTCCTAGTGTTGCCCATGTATCTTACTGATCAACTTCTCAGTACTAGCTACAATCTATATGATGCTAGTTCGGGTGCCAGGTAGTATGTGTCTTCTACACACATAACAGGTATATATCAGGTGACATGTATATACACATGTATCACATATGCCTACCTATAACCTGTCAGGATTACATTATTATTATTATAATCAAGGGGGAAGCGCTAAACCCGGAGGATTATACAGCATCAGGATTACAGGAGTCCCTGGTTAGAGGGAAACCTCTCAACAGCTCTGTAACATGGTATCTAGAGCGACAGGATACAAGTCCCAGGGCGGGCAAATCGCACGTTCGAATCCCTTTCATCTCTTACGATCCTTTAGCTTTCTTCGTGATGGAATCGCGGTTCATACTGTTCCATTCACCAGAACACTAAAAGACGTTATAAATGACCTGAAGAGCAGTGTGTGTCCCTTGAAAATCTCTGTCACGTGGGTTGCACCTCTCCTTTAAACCAGCTCAGTATACTGGGACGTGTCTGTCTTTATTATGCACACGGGAGCACTGTTTTCTTGTGATGCACTACTCGCAAAACACTTAAAAATTCTCTGCCCTTCTTGAAAGATTTCTCTGCCCTTCTTGAAAGATTTTCCTGCCCTTCTTGAAAGATTTCCCTGCCCTTCTTGAAAGATTTCCCTGCCCTTCTTGAAAGATTTCCCTGCCCTTCTTGAAAGATTTCCCTGCACTTTTATTTGAGATCTCTCCTGACCCCAAGAAAACTGCCCGTCCAGCAGACTGGGACACCACTCGTCCACCAGGCTCGTCCTCTAGGTTCGTCCTCCAGGCTCGTCCACCAGGCTTATCCACCAGGCTTATCCACCAGGCTCATCCACCAGGCTCGTCCTCCAGGCTCGTCCTCCAGGCTCGTCCTCCAGGCTCGTCCTCCAGGCTGGAACACCACCTGTCCTCCAGGCTCGTCCTCCAGGCTCGTCGTCCAGGCTCATCCTCCAGGCTCGTCCCCCAGGCTCGCCCTCCAGGCTGTGGCAGCATTTGGAGAGTATAAAGTAGGAGCGGACACCCGCCATTTGCATCTTGGTCCAAGTTGATGGTTTAATTCAGTGAAGCCGCCCATTACTGCCGCCCACCGCCCATGCATAGTGATCAGTGGGCGGCCCACAAGTGCCGCCCGCCCACCCACCCATTATGTTAACGCCCAACTAGCCCACCCACCCGTCAACCTGCCACTCAACTAGCCCACCCACCTGTCAACCTGCCACCCAACTCGCTCACCCACCCGTCAACCTGTCACCCACCTCGCTCACCCACCCGTCAACCTGCACCCAACTCGCTAACCCACCCGTCAACCTGCCACCCAACTAGCCCACCCACCCTTAAACTGTCACCCAACTAGCCCACCCACCGTCAACCTGTCACCCAACTTGCTCACCCACCTATCAACTTGCCACCCAACTAGTTCACCCACCCGTCAACCTGCCACCCAACTCGCTCACCTACCCATCAACATGCCACCCAACTCGCTCACCCACCCGACAACCTGCCATCCAACAAGCCCACCCACCCAAGGTAGTTACCCACTCGCCAATCCACCTAAAAGGTCCACCTACCCAAGGCACCCACCCACCTACATCTTTCACCGCCGTACTGATTTAAAGTGAGTTAAACACTGAAGATGAAAGAACAAGGTGGGGAGGTGAGGGGGAAGAGAGGGGAGGAGAGGGGGAAGAGAGGGGAGGAGAAGGGAGGAGAGGGGAAGAGAAGGGAAGAGAGGGGAAGGGAGTAAATAGGAAATTAAAAGTTTTAATATGATGCGAGAAACGTGGTGAGAGTGGGCCGCGGGCGCCATAATGCTGGCAACTGTGGAAGGTCAGCTTCTCAGCGGTTGGTTAGGCGAAACGTGCTCTTAATATCTGAGACATTGTCGGAACCAGTGTCGATCTCTTCAAGAAGGAACTGGACAAGTATCTCCCCCAAGTACCAGGCTGTGTTGGATATGTGGGTCAGCGGACCGCCAGCAGCAACAGCCTGGTTGACCAGGCAACCAGGGCAGGGCTGCCAGAGCAGAAAAAAACTCTCTCAGTGCAGAGTAGCCATGGCAACAAGACTCATCTAGTATTTTCCACAGGTAATGCTCCAGCTACCTACGGAAAACATGTACCTGTGCGCCGGCAATATTTCTTATGATGAATGGTTTGAAAAACCGACAAGTTGAAGATTGAGACACTTATGCAGCATATGGGAATGATGAAGCCATTGTGTGGCGAAACGTTTCCTGAATAAAGATTCCCATATGCTGCATAAGTGTCTCAATCTTCAACTTGTCGGTTTTTCAAACCATTCATCACAACTGTCAGACACTGCAGCATCATGGGATCTTGTTACAAAGAATTCTTCAACACTTGTTCAACCTTTGGACGAAGACCTACTTCGACTAGTGGATGGTACCACTATGACCCCGCCTCCGCCTGCTTCACCTCACCTTACTACAGTATATAAGCCACGTCTACGGCCCTATGCTGTACATTCTACAAGATTGATGGACTGAACACATCGACTCCAGGTTGAGGGACTGATTACCTCATACTCCTCCTCTCCTTACGCATTCCTCTTTGTATTGGACTGATGAAGCCATTGTGTGGCGAAACGTTTCCTGAATAAAGTTTCCCATATGCTGCATAAGTGTCTCAATCTTCAATATTTCTTATACCTGATGATAAATTAGACACATGTGCAACTCTTGGGTATCTTTATTGAGGAAACGTTTCGCCACACAGTGGCTTCATCAGTCCATACAAAGGAGAATCTTGAAGAACAGGAGGAGAATGAGGTAATCAGTCCCTCAGATACCCAAGAGTTGCACATGTGTCTAATTTATCAACATGTCGGTTCTCTGAACCATTCATCTACAAATTTCTTATACCTGCTGGTACCAAGTTGAAGAGTCTTGGACCGAACATGCTGACACAGTCTTCACTTACTGTGCCTATGGTGCACTCGTGCACTATTCCACGTTTCCTCCCGTAAATATCAAGTACTCCGAGGTGTCCCCCAGTAGTTCGGAATCCTCCAACACCAGGATTCCACGATGATACTTACAAGTCTAAGCTTCCTTTACAAAATACACTAGAAAAAGCTATTGGGGACTCGTCAGCTTCGCGGATCCCTTGACGTAACTCGGGGAACTTCAGGGGTCCGCGACCCACTGATTGCCAACAAATAATTTATATTATAAATTGATTTTATACACGCATAAGACTCAAAAATTTATAATTATCTTGAAAGCTGCGAGAAGAAATTTATATTTTAAACATTTGGAAGGCTACGTAAAGAACACTTCCGAGGGTCAACGTTGCCACTGCCTAGTTCCAGGACCAGACCTCCTGGAGGATCCAAGTCTCATTAACCACAGTGTTGCCAGGTAGTAACCTAGCAGCAAGTGTTGCCAGGTAGTAACCTAGCAGCAAGTGTTGCCAGGTAGTAACCTAGCAGCAAGTGTTGCCAGGTAGTAACCTAGCAGCAAGTGTTGCCATGTAGTAACCTAGCAGCAAGTGTTGCCAGGTAGTAACCTAGCAGCAAGTGTTGCCATGTAGTAACCTAGCAGCAAGTGTTGCCAGACAGTAACTAAGCAGCAAGTGTTGCCAGGCAGTAACCTAGCAGCAAGTGTTGCCAGGTAGTAACCTAGCAGCAAGTGTTGCCAGGTAGTAACCTAGCAGCAAGTGTTGCCAGGTAGTAACCTAGCAGCAAGTGTTGCCAGGCAGTAACCAAGCAGAAAGTGTTGCCAGGTAGTAACCTAGCAGCAAGTGTTGCCAGGTAGTAACCTAGCAGCAAGTGTTGCCAGGTAGTAACCAAGCAGCAAGTGTTGCCAGGTAGTAACCAAGCAGAAAGTGTTGCCAGGTAGTAACCTAGCAGCAAGTGTTGCCAGGTAGTAACCTAGCAGCAAGTGTTGCCAGGTAGTAACCTAGCAGCAAGTGTTGCCAGGTAGTAACCTAGCAGCAAGTGTTGCCAGGTAGTAACCTAGCAGCAAGTGTTGCCAGGTAGTAACCTAGCAGCAAGTGTTGCCAGGTAGTAACCTAGCAGAAAGTGTTGCCAGGTAGTAACCTAGCAGCAAGTGTTGCCAGGTAGTAACCTAGCAGCAAGTGTTGCCAGGTAGTAACCTAGCAGCAAGTGTTGCCAGGTAGTAACCTAGCAGCAAGTGTTGCCAGGCAGTAACCAAGCAGAAAGTGTTGCCAGGTAGTAACCTAGCAGCAAGTGTTGCCAGGTAGTAACCTAGCAGCAAGTGTTGCCAGGTAGTAACCTAGCAGCAAATGTTACCGGGGGGGGGGGCCCATGGGAAGGGCTTTACCTTTGATGAGTTTCGGGAGTCTTTCTACTCCCGAAGCCCGGCCATGGGTCAGGCTCGTCTGGTGCACAACAAAATATAAAACAAGATCGTAGGGCGAGGTGAGAGGTCTCAGAGAGAGTTAAGGGTCGTAGAGCGAGGTGGGACTGCCGTAGAAAGAATCAGGAGCAAGGAATCGCAGGAAGGATGGAAGGGAAGGGGGGGGGGGGGAGGGGGAGGGGAAGGTAATGTTGAGTGGGTGCAGACGACCACTCGACCTCCCAGCAATTGCTAGTTGCCAGGGTCGTTACCAGGCTGTGGCCGTGGCCAACAGCCTGGTAACGACACATTACTGCCGCCTCTCACACAACAGCTGATCCTCCACCATTGTCAAGATGCATCTTAGCGTCCTCGTCAAATCTCAACCACCCGGAGTAACAAGGCGCTCCAGCGTTACCACCCACTCGGACTAATGTACCAGCCTTACTGCCAGGATTATCGACCTTATGTCTTCCCCGTGGCAGGTCAGGTTCAAGACTCTGGTCCCAAATTACCACGCTGAGAAAACTAGTATATGAGGCAGAGACCATATGGGTGAGGCTTCCACGCTGAGTTAATGGCACCTACGACCTTGTGTGACCCAGTGGTTCGTCACTCGCTACACCCGTCGTCAGTGACCTGCCATGACGACGACCACAGACTATCCTTCTGCTGGGAAATGCGCCTGTGTCTCGCTTAATTGTCCGGACTTCGCCAGCCACTTTATGGCAACCTTGGCAGTGGTACCACCATCACTGCTGACACCACTACTACCATCACTGCTGACACCACTACTACCATCACTGCTGGCACCATTACTACCATCACTGCTGGCACCACTACTACCATCACTGCTGGCACCGCTACTACCATCACTGCTGACACCACTACTACCATCACTGCTGGCACCACTACTACCACCACTGCTGACACCACTACCATCACTGCTGACACCACTACTACCATCACTGCTGGCACCACTACTACCATCACTGCTGGCACCACTACTACCATCACTGCTGACACCACTACTACCATCACTGCTGGCACCACTACTACCATCACTGCTGGCACCACTACTACCACCACTGCTGACACCACTACTACCATCACTGCTGACACCACTACTACCACCACTGCTGACACCACTACTACCATCACTGCTGACACCACTACTACCATCACTGCTGACACCACTACTACCATCACTGCTGACACCACTACTACGATCACTGCTGACACCACTACTACCATCACTGCTGACACCACTACTACCATCACTGCTGACACCACTACTACCATCACTGCTGACACCACTACTACGATCACTGCTGACACCACTACTACCATCACTGCTGACACACTACTACCATCACTGCTGGCACCACTACTACCACACTGCTGGCACCACTACTACCATCACTGCTGACACCACTACTACCATCACTGCTGGCACCACTACTACCACCACTGCTGACACCACTACTACCATCACTGCTGACACCACTACTACCATCACTGCTGACACCACTACTACCATCACTGCTGACACCACTACTACCATCACTGCTGGCACTACTACCACCACTGCTGACACCACTACTACCATCACTGCTGACACCACTACTACCATCACTGCTGACCACTACTACCATCACTGCTGACACCACTACTACCATCACTGCTGACACCACTACTACGATCACTGCTGACACCACTACTACCATCACTGCTGACACTACTACCATCACTGCTGGCACCACTACTGCCATCACTGCTGACACCACTACTACCATCACTGCTGACACCACTACTACCATCACTGCTGACACCACTACTACCATCACTGCTGACACTACTACCATCACTGCTGGCACCACTACTGCCATCACTGCTGACACCACTACTACGATCACTGCTGACACCACTACTACCATCACTGCTGACACCACTACTACGATCACTGCTGACACCACTACTACCATCACTGCTGACACCACTACTACATCACTGCTGACACTACTACCATCACTGCTGGCACCACTACTGCCATCACTGCTGACACCACTACTACCATCACTGCTGACACCACTACTACCATCACTGCTGACACCACTACTACCATCACTGCTGACACTACTACCATCACTGCTGGCACCACTACTACGATCACTGCTGACACCACTACTGCCATCACTGCTGACACCACTACTACCATCACTGCTGACACCACTACTACCATCACTGCTGACACCACTACTACCATCACTGCTGACACCACTACTACGATCACTGCTGACACCACTACTACCATCACTGCTGACACCACTACTACCATCACTGCTGACACTACTACCATCACTGCTGGCACCACTACTGCCATCACTGCTGACACCACTACTACCATCACTGCTGGCACCACTACTACCATCACTGCTGGCACCACAACTACCATCATCACCAGTAACGCTGGCACCAACACTACCACTAATATCACCAGAAGAAACATCAACACTAACAATAGAAGCATCACCAGCACCACCAACAGCACTAGCATCACCAGCACTACCAACAGCACAAGCATCACCAGCACTACCATCACTAGCACCCCAGGAGGCAGCAGCATGCCCCTAGAAGGCGAGGTCTGGTGCCAAGGTCAGGTGATGCCAGGGTCAGGACTGGTGCCAGGGGCACGCCTGGTGCCAGGGTCAGGACTGGTGCCAGGATCAGGTCTGGTGCCAGTGGCATCACCGCAAGCGCCCCTCCAGCGTGGATCGACGTTAAAACTACAAATGTATCACCCGCCTCAACCCTCTTATGTGTGATCCCCAGGTGATCCATGCAGACACGTTCCTCTCTCACCTCTTCCTCATCTCTCTCACCCTATGTCTACACAGTCTAACCTCATCTTTCACCCTATGTCTACACAGTCTAACCTCATCTCTCACCCTATGTCTACACAGTCTAACCTCATCTCTCACCCTATGTCTACACAGTCTAACCTCATCTCTCACCCTATGTCTACACAGTCTAACCTCATCTCTCACCCTGTGTCTACACAGTGTGAGATCATCTCTCTCTCTACGACTAGTGAAACATTCCTTGCTTCCCTATTCATCCACTGACTCTAGTTTTTTCAATCTCTCTCTCTCTCTCTCTCTCTCTCTCTCTCTGCAACCCATCTTCGCAGCACACACGACTTGGTCTCAAAATTTAAAAGTTGCCCGGGCTTGACTGCTATACTTCCCCAGGGAAGCGCTAAACCAGTAGGGATCACAGAGCCTGTAGAATAGGAGGCAAGTGAGTCAGGTCTACGGAAAGAAAAGAGAGCAGCTCCAGCTTCCTCCCGTCAAGATCCCTTCGTCACCAGCAAAGCGCCTTGAAAGATGCCTAAGCTGCAGCCAAACTCGTCTACCTACCTGGAGTCTACCCAGAGTGTACTGCAAGAGTCGACAGCCCCGTGGCCCGGTCCCAGACTAGGCCCCCCAGTGAATGTCCTGATGAACTAGGCTGTTGGTGCTAGATGCGCGAAGTCTAACGACTGCACCACCGCCCGGGTGGTCAGGAATTGCTTTCGAGGTATCGGTCGAGTTATCCCTTGAAGGCAGCTAGAGGTATGTTGGTAATTTCCCCTTATACATAAAAAGAGGGTGTTGAAGAGTCGTGGTCCCTTAACACTTATTGAGATCTCTCTCAGTGTACTCATCTTTCCCCTGCTTTTCACTGGAGGTATCCTGCACCGTCTGCCAAGTCTCTTATGTCCGTAAGTAATAATTTCGGTGTGTACGTTTGGCACCAATCCCTCCAGTATTTTCCTCGCCTACGTTCTAAAGAGTCCAGTTCCAGGGGCTTCAAACATTCCCAGTAATTCAGTTGTTCGACCATGGTACCACTTACCAAGTATTTCACTTTTTCCCATCTCTACCTCTTAAAAATCACAAATAATTTACCCTGTGACATTATTCCCAAACTGATAAAATACAACCAATACAAAAAACAAGTAACTTATGGCCGCACATTCCAGTAATAATAAGCCCGGTGTATTCCTTCACTTGAACTTGAGAATTATCCCAATAAGAAATATTCTTTATCACTGTGGTTCTGCTAAAACTATTAAGGCATATTACTGAACTGGCCACCGAGGTGAAAAGGGCGTCTCACGCCCCTTTTTAGAAAGTGGTAATCTAAGTTGCTTACCAAGTTGAGAATGAATTAAACTTTTTTTCCCCTGGGTAAGTGGTTAATTGATTACTCCGGCTAAGAATCTGGTTAAGTGGTAGAGAACTCTAGGCGGGTAATTAAGTGGTAATTACTAATTTGCTCTGTCATGAGTAATTAGGAAACTAATTACCTACCTCGTGTTATGAGAGCTGTGGTGGTGACTACAGTGGTAGTGATGGTCATAGTGGTGATGCATGCTGTGGTGATGACTATGGTGGTAGTGATGGTCATGTTGGTGATGCAGGCTGTGGTGATTATGGTGGTAGTGATGGTCAGAGTGATGATGCAGGCTGTGATGTCTATAGTGGTGATGCAGGCTGTGGTGATGGCTATGGTGGTAGTGATGGTCATAGTGGTGATGTCTATGGTGGTAGTGATGGTCATAGTGGTGATGTCTATGGTGGTAGTGATGGTCATAGTGGTGATGTCTATGGTGGTAGTGATGGTCATGGTGGTAGTGATGGCCATGGTGGTGATGCAGGCTGTGGTGATGACTATGGTGGTAGTGATGGTCATAGTGGCGATGCAGGCTGTGATGACTATGGTGGTAGCGATGGTCATAATGGTGATGCAGGCTGTGGTGATGACTACGGTGGTAGTGCTGGTTATGGTGGTGATGTAGGCTTTGGTGATGATTATGGTTACTATCAAGTATCGTAGTGATGGCAGGTGGGACGGAGAGAGAAATAGCGGCTAGGGTGGAAAAAGAGGGAGAAATGGCAGCCGAGACGAGAAGAGAGAGAAGGGATGGGAGAGTTGTAAAGAACTTCATGGATGTATCAACAAAGGTCCAGCACACGGCACCAGGCACCACAAATAACATTTACATGCGAGGGACAAAGCGTAACAATAAGAGAATTCAGCATTCAATCCACAGACTTCTGCCACACACACACACACACACACAAACACCTTACCCATGTACAAGGAGCAGGAAATCAGGAAGACAAAAAACCAGACGACAGTATCAGAGAGGAAGCAAAGTACGCTACACAAAAACAGATGGAATAACGGCGATGAACGAAACGAAAACATAGTGGAGATATATCCCAGGCATCATAGAACTCACAGAAACAAAGCTCATAGAGGTTATAACAGGTGTGATATTCCCAGCTGGATATCAGATTATGAGGCAGGACAAAGAAAACTGAGGAGTAAAACTACTAATCAGAAACCAGTGGAGTTTCGGGAAAATAATAATAAATAGTGAGAAGACAAATGTGTGTATAGTAGGCACACTTAAGACTGAAGCTCTCAAAGTGGCGACGGCAGTGATGTACAACCCTCCACTGGACTGGAGGCGCAGCCAGTGGCCACCCATGGCCCTCCAGAATTACAACTACTGATGCCAATAACAAAATCCCCCCAACAAACACAGAATACAACCTCGTTCATATTTGCTTATACAGGGCCTTAAGCCATCCACCAACAACAAAATACCTTTTATCAGTGGACTTCTAGTGGAGTCTAATGCAATGTTTGCAGCCTTCACAGAGACTCACACAAAAGATCACTTTGACAGTGAAATATGGATAAGTGGTTACAACCTTTTTAGATGCGACAGAAAAAACAGGCAACAAGGGGGGGTTGGCCTGTATGTCAAAGAGTCCCTTATCTGCATGGAGTTGCTGAACACCACAAATGAGGTAGTTGAAGTTCTATCAATAAAGATCGAGAACCAAAACCTAGTCATTGTGGTTGTATACAAGGCACAGATGCAACCTCACAACAGTTCAAGGAACAGCTATGAAATCGATTACTGTTTGGAAAACCTCCAGCTCCATCCCCAAACATTTACTGCTTGGTGATTTCAACCTAAGGCATACAAAATGGAAGAATGTAGCAAATAATGTTATAGCTGAAACAATCCCCGAGGTAGCGCAGATGAAAGGTCACACACACATGAGCTACTAAGTCTCTGCGAAAAACACACACTTAAGCCAGCAGATAGTGGAGCCAACAAGACTAGAAAACACACTTGACCTTATCTTCACAAATAATGAGGACTGATAAGAGACATAAGAATATCAAAAACAACTAATTCGATCACAATCTAATCGAAGTCCAGACGTACATGCATAGGGGTCCTGAACAGCAGAATGCATGTACCTGTGAAGGTGTCTTCACAAAATACAATTTCAACAACAAGAACATCAACTGGGACCAGGTAAAACCATGTCCTAAACGAAACATGTTGGAAGATGTTTAAGTGACATGGATCCAAACCAGTGCCTTGAAAGGATCAACTTCCTGGTAGCCGAAGCATGTTCTAGGCATATTCCCCTAAGAAAGAAGAAGAGCAGATGTAAACTGGAGAGAAAAAGACGCTCCCTCTACAGAAGACGACGAAGAGTCACTGAGCTCCTCAGGAGTGCTAGAATATCTGATACACGAAAGGAGGCGCTGACCAGGGAAGTGGAAAACTATCGAACTTAAGCTAAATGACTCTTACAGGAACCAGGAGAGGCAGGAGGAGCTTAAAGCATTAGTGAAATTGAAAGAAATTCAAAATATTTCTTTTCATATGCCAAAAACAAAGGCAAATACCACATCTAGTATCGGGCCCTTACTCAGACAGGATGGGACTTACACAGATGACAACAAGGAAATGAGTGAAATATTGAAATCCAGTACGACTCTGTGTTTAGTGAACCACTAATCGGTCTGAGGATCGACGACCCAAATGATTTCTTCATGAATGAGCCTCAAAACTCCATAAATGTATGCAGATTTCCGACATTACCCTAACTCCGATAGATTTCGAAAAGCCATTGACAACATGCCTATGCACTCAGCCCAGGACCCAGACTCGTGGAACTCTGTTTTCATTAAGAACTGCAAGAAACCCCTCTCGCGTGCCCTAAGTACACTATGGAGGAGGAGCTTGGACATGGGTGAAATTCCAGTCACTTAAAACAACGGATATAGCCCCACTCCATAAAGGTGGCAGCAAAGCATTAGCTAAGAACTATAGACCAATAGCTCTGACGTCCCACATCATAAAAATCTTTGAAAGAGTGCTAAGAAGCAGGATTGCAAATCACCTGGATTCCCAAAATCTGCACAATCCAGGGCAACATGGGTTCAGGGCAGGTCGCTCCTGCCTCTCACAACTACTGGATCACTATGACATGGCCTTGGATGCACTGGAAGGAAATCAGAATGCAGATGTAATATACACAGACTTTGCAAAAGCAATTGACAAATGCGATCATGGCGTAATAGCCCATAAAATACGTGCTAAAGGAATAACTGGGAAAGTGGGGAGATAGATCTTCAACTTCCTAACAAATCGAACACAAAGAGTAGTGGTCAACAGAGTTAAATCGGAGGCTGCCATAGTGAAGAGCTCTGTTCCACAAGGCACAGTACTCCCCCCCCATCTTATTCCTTATCCTCATATCAGACATAAACAGAGATATACACCACAGCACCGTATCATCCGCAAAGGATGATACTAGGATCTGCATGAGGCTGTCATCTGCTGAGGACGCGGTTAACCTCCAAGAAGATATAAACAAAGTTTTCCAATGGGCAATGGTAAACAATATGATGTTCAATGAGGACAAATTCCAACTACTCCGTTATGGAAAACTGGAGGAGATAATAACTAGAACAGAGTATACTACTGACTCCGGCCATACAATAGAGCGGAAAAATAATGTAAGGGACCTGGGAGTAGTAATGTCTGAGGATCTCACTTTCAAGGATCACAACAGTGCCACGATCGCACGTGCAAAGAAAATGATAGGATGGATAATGAGAACTTTCAAAACGAGAGATGCCAAGCCCATGATGATCCTTTTCAAATCACTTTTTTTCTCTAGGCTGGAATACTGCTGTACATTAACATCTCTATTCAAAGCAGGTGAAATCGCAGATCTAGAGAGTGTACAGAGATCCTTTACTGCACGTATAAGTTCTGTCAAGCACCTTAACTACTGGGAACGCTTGGAAGCACTTGACTTGTACTCGTTGGAACGCAGGAGGGAGAGATATATCATAATCTACACTTGGAAAATCTTGGAAGGAATGGTCCCAAATCTGCACACAGAAATCACTCCCTACGAATGTAAAAGACTGGGCAGGCGATGCAAAATGCCCCCAATAAAAAGTAGGGGCGCCACTGGTACACTAAGGGAAAACACCATAAGTGTCCGGGGCCCAAAACTGTTCAACAGCCTCCCATCAAGCATTAGGGGAATTGCCAATAAACCCCTGGCTGCCTTCAAGAGAGAGCTGGACAGATACCTAAAGTCAGTGCCGGATCAGCCGGGCTGTGGCTCGTACGTCGGACTGCGTGCGGCCAGCAGTAACAGCCTAGTTGATCAGGCCCTGATCCATCGGGAGGCCTGGTCATGGACCGGGCCGCGGGGGCGTTGATCCCCGGAATAACCTCCAGGTAACAGCAGGAGACTAAGGCAACAACAAAGCTGCGGAGGCAGCTAGAAGAGTCCACATGAACAATGTAAAGCTGCTGATCGTGAAATTTTAACCACATACATGGAGGGCTAAGATGTGAAGTTCGTGTACCAACATGTCTGGGACAGGGGAGGAGAGAGGGAGGAGAGAGGGAGGAGGGAGAGGGAGGGAGGGAGGGAGGGAGGGAGGAGGGAGAGAGAGAGAGAAGAGAGAGAGGAGAGAGAGAGAGAGAGAGAGAGAGAGAGAGAGAGAGAGAGAGAGAGAGAGAGAGAGAGAGAGAGAAACAAGAAGGCCCACACCTCCCCTCTTCCCCTGCGTGGAGGGGAAACGAAGAGGGTAGAAAGGATCAAATGAAATCGAGACTGAGGTTGTGGGACAAGCAAGAATTTCCCGAGTTACTGTAACAGTCTCACACCATCATGAACACCGTGAAACCTATCACTGTATGAGTGGTAGTGGTTGTGATGAGCTGTGATGATGATGACAGTGGTGATGGTATTGAGGGTTGTGGTGATGACAGTGGTGGTGGTGAGGGTTGTGATGGTGATGATGACAGTGGTGGTGGTGAGGGTTGTGATGGTGATGATGACAGTGGTGGTGGTGAGGGTTGTGATGGTGGTGATGACAGTGGTGGTAAGGGTTGTGATGGTGGTGATGACAGTGGTGGTGGTGAGGGTTGTGATGGTGATGATGGCAGTGGTGGTGGTGAGGGTTGTGATGGTGAGATGGACAGTGGTGGTGGTGAGGGTTGTGATGGTGATGATGACAGTGGTGGTAGGGGTTGTGATGGTGCTGATGACAGTGGTGGTGGTGAGGGTTGTGATGGTTTATGGACAGTGGTGGTGGTGAGGATGACAGTGGTTTGGGGGTGAGGGTTGTGATTTGGTGCGATGACAGTGGTGAGGTGAGGGTTGTGATGGTGATGATGACAGTGGTGGTGGTGGTGTGAGGGTTGTGATGGTGATGACAGTGGTGGTGGTGAGGGTTGTGATGGTGATGACAGTGGTGGTGAGGGTTGTGATGGTGGTGATGACAGTGGGGGTGGTGGTGGGGGTTGTGGGTGATGACAGTGGGGTGGGGGTTGTGATAGGGGTGATGACAGGGGGGGGGAGGGTTGTGATGGGGGATGAACTGTTGGTGGTTTTTGGGTGCTGGTGGTAATGCAGGGGTAGTGATGTAGAAGAGAAAGGACCCCCCTCACAGGATATATCCCACACCCCAACGCTCCAAGAGATGGTTTAGAAAGGGGGAAAGAAGTGGTTTCCCCGGGCTGAGGGCTGTTATGAAGGGGGGAGGGGGGAAACAGAAAGGGGGGTGAAAAGGGGGGGGGGAGGGAGGGGAGGTACCCGGGTGGGCATCAGCTTCTGGGGGGAGGTAGTTAAGTTTGGGGTGGTGATACTCCTTATAGAGGGGCGGGAGGGTAAAGACGTACAGGGTGTGAGAGAGGGGGAGAAGTACACGGGGGGTGAGGGGGGGAAAAAGACGTATTGGAGGAGAACATTACAGGGGGTGAGACAATTTAGGGGGTGACAGGGAAGAAGAAACAATCGGGGTGAGGGGGGGGGAGAGAGGGGGGTGAAGGAAAGGGGAAAAGGGGTAGTAAGAAGGGGAGGGGGAGACAGGGGCGAGAGAGAAGGGAGAGGTAGTGGATGAGAGGAGAGGGAGATAGGGGTGAGAGGAAAAGGGAAGGATAGTAGATGAGAGGGGAGGGGGAGACAGGGCGAGAGAGAAGGGGAGAGGTAGTGGATGAGAGGAGAGGGGAGATAGGGGGTGAGAGGAAAGGGGAGAGATAGTAGATGAGAGGGGAGGGGGAGACAGGGGGCGAGAGAGAAGGGGAGAGGTAGTGGATGAGAGGAGAGGGGAGATAGGGGGTGAGAGGAAAGGGGAGAGATAGTAGATGAGAGGGGAGGGGGAGACAGGGGGTGAGAGAGAAGGGGAGAGGTATGGATGAGAGGAGAGGGGAGATAGGGGGTGGAGAGGGAAGGGGATAGGTAAGGAAGGGGATGAGAGGGGAGAGGAAGGGGATGAGAGGGGAGAGGAGAGGAAGGAGGGGTAGATAAACAATACAATAAGGTCTGGGGATACACAAATATACATCAACATATATTATTCAAAACATCAATAAAAAAACATTACTAATTATTACAATCTGATAAAAAAATATTCCCACGAAAAAATAATATATATTTCTGGACAAGTATTATCAGTAAAAGGTAATACACGGAGATTAAATATTATATCACAAAAGACTAATTATTATCCCGGATTTCATAACATTAAAATATAGTGTATATACTTGTTATATGATTTATATGGACAATATAACTCCCATACACACGCAAATTATATATATAATATATATATATATATATATATATATATATATATATATATAAAATATAATATATAAAATATATATATATTATATATTTTATATATATATATAAATTAATATATATATAAATTTAAATTTATATATATATATATATATATATATATATATATATATATATTTTATATATATATATATATATGTAAAATGGAGAATGGCAATGAATAAACAAGAATGAGTGAGGATTCTAACCAAGGTCCTGATATGTAGCAGGTCCAACGCTGTATCACTGAGCCAAGAAACTTCCTATTGTAAGCTTCTTGGTTTAGTGGCTGGGTCTCTGTTTCATGCCATGGTTCGACTCTCCGTCCATTCTCTCTCTCTCTCTCTCTCTCTCTCCTCCCATAGTCCCCCCCCCCCCCCGCCGCTACCTGCCAGCCTTAAGAAGAACGGGCCGGGAGATAGGGCGTCGGGGGTTGGGGGGTAGAAGTGGCAGACAACAATGGAAGATCATTACGGGTCTAAACGAGCAATTAAGGATGTTGACGACGCGTCCTTTGATTGGTTAACGGAGTCCAAGATGGTACTTGGACCTCTGCCTCACCTGTAACCACCTCACGACCCATAACTGCCTCACAACCACTCAGGATGGCAAGGCAGAGGACGGGTGAGGTGGTGGAATGGAAGGTAAAGGATGGAATGGGCAAGGATGGAGGAGACAAGGGAGGGAGGGAATGGTGAGAGGGAAGGGAAAAGGAGAGGAAATTGGAGGGGAGTGGGTAGGGAGGGTTAATTTGGAGAATTTCCCAAGCCTAAGTGGATTTTCGTGACGTTTTCCTTGAAGACAGTATCGTGGCAGTGTGGTCTGGTCTCTTGTGCTTATTAAATTATCTCTTTAAGAGTGCTGGATGCAGCTCTGCTATCCTGGGGAGGGACTTTACACTGCCATCTGAGCCTACTACTTCTAGCATGTAATAATGTTGCTAGAATTACCGACAATATGTTAGGCAGAACACAAGTGCAACTAAAATGTCGCGTTACTTGCATTTATGTTCTTGTGCCTAACATATTTCTTGCATGGGCTGGTAGGCCTAGAGCTTATGTTCTAACTCATGTTCTAACCCTCTGTGGCCATATATTTATATAAGATTGGTTACACAAATATGTTAGCCAAATGTGGTTAGGCTAGACAAATATTTGGGTGATAAGGGTTGGATTTGATGACCTACTAAATATGGGCCCGTAGGCCTGCTGCAGTGTTCCTCCAGTCTTATGTCCTTGTATGGAGCTATTTCAGAATTGTTTAGAGTAATGACTATAGCTTGAATCGTTCCCCTGAACAATACTACCCGGACTTCCTACTTATTTCTCCAACACTGAAAGCTCCTGAAGATGTGCTGATTACAACACGAAAGGCCTAGATGTAGCATCAAACTCCCCTATGGTTGTTTTGCATCTTATATACCTTGTTTGCATGTGTTTGTGTGTGTGTGTGTGTGTGTGTGTGTGTGTGTGTGTGTGTGTGTGTGTGTGTGTGTGTGTGTGTGTGTGTGTGTGTGTGTGTGTGCAATAATCGCAAGAGAAGCCACTTTTCAGTGCGTCATCAGCTGTGCAATGTTGCAAAGGCAACAACAGGAAAAGTAGGGTAAGTTTTGAGACTCTCTGATCGCGGGTTCTATCCCCGCCCGTGGTATGGTTTTAAAGATAACAGTGACAGAAAGACACACCTTACTGGTAGTTGGGCGTGCACCGCTGGCGTGCACTCAACAGTCAACTGTAAAAGCAGACCTGAAAAATGTGAGAGAAAAAATAATTAGGACAGCAAATATACCAAAAAAAATTAATTTTGTTTTG
>NC_069469.1:22823206-22910706 GCF_026875155.1 Cherax quadricarinatus
GATAGTAGTAGCAGTAGTACTAGCAGTAGTAGTATTAGTAGTAGTAGTGGTGGTGGTGAGGGTAGTAGTGGCAGTAGTGATGGTGGTAGCGCCAGCAGCAATAGTGCCAGCAGTAGCGCCAGCAGTAGCAGTGCCAGCAGTAGCGGCAGCAGCAATAGTGCCAGCAGTAGCGCCAGCAGTAGCAGTGCCAGCAGTAGTGCCAGTAATGCCAGGAGTAGCAGTGCCAGCAGTAGTGCCAGTAGTGCCAGCAGTAGCTGTGCCAGCAGCAGCAGTGCCAGCAGTAGCAGTGCCAGTAGTGCCAGCAGTAGTAGTGCCAGCAGTAGCAGTGCCAGCAGTAGCAGTGCTATTAGTGCCAGCAGTAGTGCCAGCAGTAGTGCCAGCAGTAGAAGTGCCAGCAGTAGCAGTGCCAGCAGTAGCAGTGCCAGTAGTAATGCCAGCAGTAGTAGTGCCAGCAGTAGTGAGAGCAGTAGCAGTGCCAGCAGTAGCAGTGCCAGTAGTGCCAGCAGTAGTAGTGCCAGCAGTAGTAGTGCCAGCAGTAGCAGTGCCAGCAGTAGCAGTAGTGCCAGCAGTAGCAGTGCCAGTAGTGCCAGCAGTAGCAGTAGTGCCAGCAGTAGCAGTGCCAGCAGTAGCAGTGCCAGCAGTAGTGCCAGCAGTAGCAGTGCCAGCAGTAGCAGTGCCAGTAGTAGTGCCAGCAGTAGCAGTGCCAGCAGTAGTAGTGCCAGCAGTAGTAGTGCCAGCAGTAGTAGTGCCAGCAGTAGCAGTGCCAGCAGTAGTAGTGCCAGCAGTAGTAGTGCCCGAAGTAGCAGTGGCAGCAGTAGCAGTGCCAGCAGTAGCAGTGCCAGTAGTGCCAGCAGTAGCAGTGCCAGCAGTAGCAGTGCCAGCAGTAGTAGTGCCAGCAGTAGCAGTGCCAGTAGTGCCAGCAGTAGCAGTGCCAGTAGTGCCAGCAGTAGCAGTGCCAGTAGTGCCAGCAGTAGTAGTGCCAGCAGTAGCAGTGCCAGCAGTAGTAGTGCCAGCAGTAGTGCCAGCAGTAGTACCAGCAGTAGCAGTGCCAGCAGTAGTGCCAGCAGTAGCAGTGCCAGCAGTAGCAGTGCCAGCAGTAGTAGTGCCAGCAGTAGCAGTGATAGCAGTAGTAGTGCCAACAGTAGCAGTGATAGAAGTAGTGCCAGCAGTAGCAGTGTCAGTAGTGCCAGCAGTAGCAGTGCCAGTAGTGCCAGCAGTAGCAGTGCCAGCAGTAGCAGTGCCAGCAGTAGCAGTGCCAGCAGTAGTAGTGCCAGCAGTAGCAGTGATAGCAGTAGTAGTGCCAGCAGTAGCAGTGATAGAAGTAGTGCTAGCAGTGATAGAAGTAGTGCCAGCAGTAGCAATGCCAGTAGTGCCAGCAGTAGCAGTGCCAGCAGTAGTAGCGCCAGCAGTAGCAGTGCCAGCAGTAGTGCCAGCAGCAGACATCACACAGTGTCGACCAACTATTACCAACAACAACGACAATAAACTCGCCGCTTAAAATATAAATCATTCCCAAAATAATTATACAAATTAAAGTCGGATATATTCAATTATCGTCTAATAATTGCCAAACATACGCAGAAAAATATTTAACCTGACAAATATGTAAATAAACTTTAACCTGATATTTGCACCTGTATATATGGAGGGAGGGGAGGAGGGAGGGGGTTGGAGAGGAAGGGGAGGGAGGGAGGGAGGAGGGGAAGGCGACCATTCCATGTATTTAGCCAATATGTAAATTAACCACAGGTTACCTTCCCCTCCCCCCTACATCCCATCCCATAGGTTACGTCCCCCCTACCTCTTCCCTACCCCCAGATTACCTTCCCTCCCCACTACCTTTTATCTCCCCTCAGATTACCTTCCGCTCCCCCAGACCTCTTCACTTACCTTGCGTGTCACCTTCTCTTACACACTCCTCTACACCTGCTGCAGCACCACCTACCTTGTGTGTCACCTCTTACACACTCCTCTACACCTGCTGCAGCACCACCTACCTTGTGTGTCAACCTCTTACACACTCCTCTACACCTGCTGCAGCACCACCTACCTTGTGTGTCACCTCTTACACACTCCTCTACACCTGCTGCAGCACCACCTACCTTGTGTGTCACCTCTTACACACTCCTCTACACCTGCTGCAGCACCACCTACCTTGTGTGTCACCTCTTACACACTCCTCTACACCTGCTGCAGCACCACCTACCTTGTGTGTCACCTCTTACACACTACACCTGCTGCAGCACCACCTACCTTGTGTGTCACCTCTTACACACTCCTCTACACCTGCTGCAGCACCACCTACCTTGTGTGTCACCTCTTACACACTCCTCTACACCTGCTGCAGCACCACCTACCTTGTGTGTCACCTCTTACACACTCCTCTACACCTGCTGCAGCACCACCTACCTTGTGTTGTCACCTCTTACACACTCCTCTACACCTGCTGCAGCACCACCTACCTTGTGTGTCACCTCTTACACACTCCTCTACACCTGCTGCAGCACCACCTACCTTGTGTGTCACCCTTTACACACTCCTCTACACCTGCTGCTACACCACCTACCTTGTGTGTCACCTCTTTCACACTCCTCTACACCTGCTGCTATACCACCTACCTTGTGTGTCACATCTTACACACTCCTCTACACCTGCTGCTATACCACCTACCTTGTGTGTCACCTCTTACACACTGCTCTACACCTGCTGCAGCACCACCTACCTTGTGTGTCACCTCTTACACACTGCTCTACACCTGCTGCTATACCACCTACCTTGTGTGTCACCTCTTACACACTCCTCTACACCTGCTGCTATACCACCTACCTTGTGTGTCACCTCTTACACACTCCTCTATACCTGCTGCTATACCACCTACCTTGTGTGTCACCTCTTACACACTCCTCTACACCTGCTGCTATACCACCTACCTTGTGTGTCACCTCTTACACACTCCTCAACACCTGCTGCTATACCACCTACCTTGTGTGTCACCTCTACACACCCTCTACACCTGCTGCTATACCACCTACCTTGTGTGTCACCTCTTACACACTCCTCTACACCTGCTGCTATACCACCTACCTTGTGTGTCACCTCTTACACACTGCTCTACACCTGCTGCTATACCACCTACCTTGTGTGTCACCTCTTACACACTCCTCAAACACCTGCTGCTATACCACCTACCTTGTGTGTCAAACCTCTTACACACTCCTCTACACCTGCTGCTAAAACCACCTACCTTGTGTGTCACCTCTTACACCCTCCTCTACACCTGCTGCTATACCACCTACCTTGTGTGTCACCTCTTACACACTCCTCAACACCTGCTGCTATACCACCTACCTTGTGTGTCACCTCTTACACACTCCTCTACACCTGCTGCTATACCACCTACCTTGTGTGTCACCTCTTACACATCCTCTACACCCGCTGCTATACCACCTACCTTGTGTGTCACCTCTTACACACTCCTCTACACCTGCTGCTATACCACCTACTTTGTGTGTCACCTCTTACACACTCCTCAACACCTGCTGCTATACCACCTACCTTGTGTGTCACCTCTTACACCCTCCTCTACACCTGCTGCTATACCACCTACCTTGTGTGTCACCTCTTACACACTCCTCTACACCTGCTGCAGCACCACCTACCTTGTGTGTCACCTCTTACACACTCCTCTACACCTGCTGCAGCACCACCTACCTTGTGTGTCACCTTTACACACTCCTCTACACTGCTGCGCACCACCTACCTTGTGTGTCACCTCTTAAAACAACTCCTCTACACCTGCTGCAGCACCACCTACCTTGTGTGTCACCTCTTACACACTCCTCTACACCTGCTGCAGCACCACCTACCTTGTGTGTCACCTCTTACACACTCCTCTACACCTGCTGCAGCACCACCTACCTTGTGTGTCACCTCCTGCATACTCCTCTACACCCGCTGCTACAACTACAAGAGATGGCTTAACACCCGGTTGCACAACACGGTTGTTCGGCAACAATACAATTGGCAGAGTGTTGGTGAGAGGGCGGAGAGCCAGACACTAACACCAGCATGGTAGCGGGGGACACTACTGACATACACACCATCCTGCGTGTATTATACACGGGTCAAGCTGTTAACAGCCGCCCACAACATGCGTGTGTGTGTGTGTGGGAGGGAGGATGAGGGTGGGCAGTGGCCGGGGGGGGGGGGGAAGGGAACTGCATTTGGTAGGGAAGGTGTGTACGAGTCTCAGGGTGAGGAAGATGGGAAGAAGGGACGGAAGGGAGTGTGTGAATGGAAACGGAAGGAGGAGGCAAGTTCATTCATATATACACAAATACAGTTATATAGATTATCATACATAGCAGCATACATGTGTAGAGATAACCCAAAAAAGTCAGAGTGATTTGTGTGTGTAGAGATAACCCCCGAAAATTAGAGTGACTTATTTCCAGTGGAAGTTGACTCCATTTAAAAACACGACAAAATCCATGGAGTAACACTTACATAGAGAAAAGGGGGCCAAGAACTGCAGCTCGAGCCACACAGACACAGCTAAGTAAATATTATCACGAGAGAACATAAAAAAATATATAGCGCATAATTTCCAAAGACAAGTGAGAGAAATTCTGAAAGAGGGAAAAAATGGAATGTAAAACACGAAGTTAAATGAACTAAAAAAAAAAAAGAGCAACTATGAAAGAAATAAGGTGGTGGTGGTGGTAGACTGGTAGACAACAACCATCCAGGGAGGTACTACCATCCAGGGAGGTACTACCATGCAGGGAGGTACTACCATCCAGGGAGGTACTACCATCCAGGGAGGTACAACCATCCAGGGAGGTACAACCATCCAGGGAGGTAAACCATCCAGGGAGGTACTACCATCCAGGGAGGTAGCTTCAATAGGGTTCAAACCCCACCCGTGGTATGGTTTGTTTACAATCGTGTCATTACGATTTCGTGAGTCGTGCTGCTCTTGTCTGTCTCGTGAACACACCGAGTATACTCAAACCTTTACTTTCCTACGTGCTTCTTAACAGCTGTTAATCCCTCCGGCCTGGTCTGAGACCAAGCCGTAGGGAAGATAATCTCCAGGACCACTAACAGATAACAGGTTGAAAGATAATTCGAATGCGCTGCTTCATGATCACTTTATTATGAGACCCTGATCCATCACGAGGCCTGGTCACAGACCGTCCAGCGGGGGCGTTGACCCCGAAACCTTCTCCAGGTAGATCAGGAGGTAATGCTGGTCTAAGAAATGTAAGAGATGGGATTTATGGACCGAGCCTCGACCCTCCCAAAAAACAAACTGGTAATTACACAGTCATCGGGGACTATGTACACTTTTCCCTGCAAACAATTACTGAAATCGACAGAATTCCGACATGGACAAAGATGGATAACTGAAAACGTGTATGTTCATATCGAGGGGTGGCAATGGAATGGTGGGTGGGAGTTGAATACAGGACATGTCAATCGAAGGACATATGAATGGAATGGAAAGGGTTGAATGTACTGGAGGGAGTAGCAATGGAAGAGATGGGAGTGTACTGGAGGGAGTAGCACTGGAAGGGATGGGAGTGTACTGGAGGGAGTAGCAACGGAAGGGATGGGAGTGTACTGGAGTAGCAATGGAAGGGATGGGAGTGTACTGGAGGGAGTAGCAATGGAAGGGATGGGAGTGTACTGGAGGGAGTAGCAACGGAAGGGATGGGAGTGTACTGGAGGGAGTAGCAACGGAAGGGATGGGAGTGTACTGGAGGGAGTAGCAATGGAAGGGATGGGAGTGTACTGGAGGGAGTAGCAACGGAAGGGATGGGAGTGTACTGGAGGGAGTAGCAACGGAAGGGATGGGAGTGTACTGGAGGGAGTAGCAATGGAAGGGATGGGAGTGTACTGGAGGGAATAGCAATGGAAGGGATGGAGTGTACTGGAGGGAGTAGCAACGGAAGGGATGGGAGTGTACTGGAGGGAATAGCAATGGAAGGGATGGGAGTGTCCTGGAGGGAGTAGCAATGGAAGGGATGGGAGGTGTACTGGAGGGAATAGCAATGGAAGGGATGGGAGTGTACTGGAGGGAGTAGCAACGGAAGGGATGGGAGTGTACTGGAGGGAATAGCAATGGAAGGGATGGGAGTGTACTGGAGGGAGTAGACAATGGAAGGGATGGGAGTGTACTGGAGGGAGTAGCAACGGAAGGGATGGAGTGTACTGGAGGGAATAGCAATGGAAGGGATGGGAGTGTACTGAGGGAATAGCAATGGAAGGGATGGGAGTGTACTGGAGGGAATAGCAACGGAAGGGATGGGAGTGTACTGGAGGGAATAGCAATGGAAGGGATGGGAGTGTACTGGAGGGAGTAGCAATGGAAGGGATGGGAGTGTACTGGAGGGAATAGCAATGGAAGGGATGGGAGGTACTGGAGGGAATAGCAATGGAAGGGATGGGAGGTACTGGAGGAATAGCAATGGAAGGGATGGGAGTGTACTGGAGGGAATAGCAATGGAAGGGATGGGAGTGTACTGGAGGGAATAGCAATGGAAGGGATGGGAGTGTACTGGAGGGAATAGCAACGGAAGGGATGGGAGTGTACTGGAGGGAATAGCAATGGAAGGGACGGGAGTGTACTGGAGGGAGTAGCAATGGAAGGGATGGGAGTGTACTGGAGGGAATAGCAATGGAAGGGATGGGAGTGTACTGGAGGGAATAGCAATGGAAGGGATGGGAGTGTACTGGAGGGAGAAGCAATGGAAGGGATGGGAGTTGTACTGGAGGGAATAGCAATGGAAGGGATGGGAGTGTACTGGAGGGAGTAGCAATGGAAGGGATGGGAGTGTACTGGAGGGAATAGCAATGGAAGGGATGGGAGTGTACTGGAGGGAATAGCAATGGAAGGGATGGGAGTGTACTGGAGGGAATAGCAATGGAAGGGATGGGAGTGTACTGGGGGGGAGTAGCAATGGAAGGGATGGGAGTGTACTGGAGGAATAGCAATGGAAGGGATGGGAGTGTACTGGAGGGAATAGCAATGGAAGGGATGGGAGTGTACTGGAGGGAATAGCAATGGAAGGGATGGGAGTGTACTGGAGGGAGTAGCAATGGAAGGGATGGGAGTGTACTGGAGGGAGTAGCAATGGAAGGGATGGGAGTGTACTGGAGGGAATAGCAATGGAAGGGATGGGAGTGTACTGGAGGGAGTAGCAACGGAAGGGATGGGAGTGTACTGGAGGGAGTAGCAACGGAAGGGATGGGAGTGTACTGGAGGAGTAGCAATGGAAGGGATGGGAGTGTACTGGGATCCAGGAAGCAGTCTTCAGATTTAACACACACACACACACACACACACAAATACAAACACATACACACACAACAAACACATACACACACACACACAAAACACAACACACACACACACACACACACACAAACCAAAACCCCACACACACACAACCCCACACAACACCACACACACCAGATCAATACATAGCTTTAAGCAGAGGTATGATAAACTACGGTTCAGGGAGAGTAAACCTAGTAGCGACCAGTGAAGAGGCGGGCCAGGAGCTCGGACTCGACCCCTGCAGCCTCAACTAGGTGAATAAACAAACACAACACAAACACCCACACATATATATAAAATATATAAAAATATATATATAATATAATATATATAATAAATATAATATACACACACACATACACACACACAAAAAAAATATAATATAAACACACACACAACACACACAAAATACACACATATATATACCACACACACACACACACACACACACACACACACACACATATATACACACACACACACCACAAAACACACACACACACACACACACACACACCAACCTAAACACACACACACACACAACACACACACACACACAAAACACACACACACACACACACACACACACACACACACACACACGAGGACAATACCCCCTCAGGGTATTAAATAATATTTTCCCAGGAGGGTGAACATTATTCCCATCTGTTACATGTTAGTTTACTCGTTCCTATATACTGTAATATGCTCTCTGGTGCACTACTTGTAAAATACAACAAGTTCAAGGGATATATTACAAGTTGAAATATGTGTTTGTCAACAATTAAATATTCAGATAATTTATTGCTGTTCCTCAGAGAGCTGGATAGAAAACTTTTTTTTTTTTCCCCCTTTCCCCCTTCCCCCCCCCCGTTTTTCCCCTTCTCTTTCTCTTCTCTCTCTCTCTCTCCCTCCTCTCTTATTCTCTCTCTCTCGCTAAGGTTTTGAGATTTTGAAAGGAAACGAATGTTACCTGAATTTGTGGGAAAATTTGCTGTGTAATGGTGGTAAGCAAAGGCAGCAGAGGCGAGTCAGGTTTGTAGCTGTGTCTTTGATGTGTATTTGTGGTGTTTGATGTATAAAGCACCACTATGTGTGTTTCTTGCCCTACCAATTACACATAAGTTGGTCTCTGAAAATGTGTCTGTGTATGTATGTGTGTGTGTGCGCGCACATGCGCGCATGTGCGTGGTGTGCAGGTGTGGTGGAAGGGGAGAAGAGATGTAGGGATATACGAGCGAGGGGTCAGTCCCAAACATTCCATTCCATTCAATTTCCATTCCATTTCCACTTCCATTATTTTATTCTTGCCCACAACTTCGCCCTTTTCGCCACACTCGTTTTTTTTTTATATATATATATATAATATATATATAAAATATTATATATATATATATATATATTAATATATATATTTTATATATAAATATATATTAAACCATGCATTTTCTCGACCATTTATTAAAGTTTTCATATGAGACTGAATATTAGAGTTTTTTCAAGGTGTGTGGCAGGGAGAACACAAATAGCACAAGAAGAGTGGCAGGTGACAGGTGTCCAATTAGGAGGGTGTCTGCAGGTACACCTCCACACCTGCCACCCCAAACTGCCTTCAACCATGACTTCTCCGCCAACAACTGCCTGCGTGTGTTGTCTGTGTGTCGTACTCACCTAGCTGTGTTGAAGGCGCGGGTCGAGACTCAGCTCCTAGCCCCTCCTAGATTACTCTGATCACAATCACTGATTTCAAATCATGTCTCCCCTTGTCCTCTCTTCCAAGGTCGTCAGGTTCAGATCCTTTAGCCTTTCTCCTCGGTGTGTGTGTGTGCAGTGATGTTCATCACCAGGAGAGGAAGGGGGGTCGAGTCTCAGCTCCTAACCCCGCCCCTCACAGACTAATCTGATATTCATTACCCGTCCCTGTTCTCTGAAACCTTACCACATCACTACTGAAAGTGTATTCAATTTACCTGTATCACTTTCTCATCCAAATCATTCCACTTTTCAACCAGCCCAAAACCAAAGGCGTGAATGTTATGTCTGCAGTGTGTACTTACTGGTTTGTACTCAATGATTCCTGTTTGCAGCTATCTTAACGTCAGCTCCTGTCCTCGCCTCTTCCTGTTAGCCTAATCGTCAACTGAGTCACACTACTTCAAAGTGAATTAAGTTTGTCTCCCAGTTCGACTTGCTTCGCCCAATCAAATATTCTCTGGTGTTCCTGTGGCTTACTCTGTGTTTATCGTTTTCATGTCTTCATTTCTTCTCCATATTGCAACAAATGAAATTTTTTTGTGTCCCTCTGGAAGTCTAGACTTATGTCGGCTTGGGGATTCCCTCTCATCAATGGCTGCCACTCTCATAAGAATTCTAACATCGCCTGAAAGGGATAATACACCGAGTGATTTCCCTGTGTCGGATATGAGAATGAGAAAAGGAACTGAGGTGATGACTGTGCTTTGAGAACAGAGATTTTCACTGTGGCTGCCCAATTATCCAGTTTTTTATCCCCTTTTGCACGTATTTTGTGGGGGTATTACAAACCCTTAATTTATAAATAAGGAGTTCCATTGAGCTCGGACACCTACTTTGTAAACATTTGGGATTATTTGCCCTATAATATTATTATTATTATTATTGTTAAAAGATATATATTGTCGAAGTAATTGTCAATAAATACACGTGTGTGTTCTGCTACTTTAAGGGATTGGGCATCTCCAATGCTGGCAATGATTTTACAGAAAAACAAAAAGGAGGGAAGGGGTCAAGTGCCGGGGCCCACATATTGCGTGCCACTCAACTTTTATTGTCAGGATGACCAAGTTTTGCACTCCATCCACCCAGACAAAAGGGGAGGGCCAGAGTAAGGTACGGCTGCCATCACCACCACCCCCCTTTCCCGTGGGAACCACTAACCAACACTGCCCAGTGCCGGCACTACCATACTCAAACAACCAGACCAGCAAAAAACAACACTGGGTGTTCACCACCGAAACCAATGTTTTCCACCAACACCACCACTAATAAACACCGACACTGCCACCACCCGACACTGCCACCACCCAACACTTCCAGCACCACCATCACTGCCACTACCAACACTTCTAGCACCACCACTGTCACTACCACCACCAATCGCACTAACATCACACATCAGAAAAATCTTTTGGAAGGGAAGGAGGATGGCAAAAACACAGTTTTACGTAGAGACGAACCCCACACAGCCGAGAACATGATGGAGCACCATCATGCCTCTCGCAACTACCACACCATCAAAAGTAAATCACAGACTCTACAGAAGAACAGAGATACCTGATAATACATGGAAAATACTCGAGAGCCAGGTCTGCACAGTGCCATGACGACAAACTAAAGAGAGACGAGAGAAAGTGTACAGTAAACCCACTGACAAGCAAGGACGACATAAACACAATTAGGGAACACTGTGTAGCCTCCCTGTTTTTTTTTTCAACCCCTGCCAACACATACAAAAAATATATATTACTACCTGTTATACTGCCTATTTGTAGCCTTATGTTGGTGAAGGGATGAGGACGGAGGGAGGGTTGAGGAAAAGAGGAAAAAGGGGGGAAAGAAGAAAGGAAGGAGGGAGCCAGGGGAGGTAGGGGTTTTTTTGAGAATGGACGAGAGATAACACAGGGTCAATATTTACAATGCCAAAGCCAGATATTGACACTGTACAATGGAGCATTGTTCCAGTTGCCAAGACTGAAATATTAGTGGTTTTTGCTGAAGTTTGTAACTCCACAAACCACAAATCCCCCCCACAACCCGTCCAAACACTTCCTCCCCCCCTCAACAAAAACAACTCTCCCACCAAAACAACAACCCCCCCCACACACACTACTAACATAAAACAACCAGCACTAACCACCAAATAAAACAACCAGCACTACCACCAAATAAAACACCACTAAACCACCAAATAAAACAACCACACTACCACCAAAATAAAACAACCACACTGCCACCAACAAAACAAAACCAGCACTACCACCAAATAAAACAACCAGCACTCCACCAATAAAACAACCGGGCACTCCACCAAAATAAAACCAACGCCTTCACCAACATAAAAACCAGCATACCACCAAATAAAAAACCAGCATGCACCAACATAAAACAACCAGCCATTGCACCATAAAACAACCAGGCACTGCCACGAAATAAACACAGCACTCCACCAATAAAACAACCAGCATGCCCAACATAAAACAACACTGCTACACCAACATTATAACAACAGCACTACCAACATAAAACATCAGCACTAGCACAAATAAAACAACCGTACTCCACAAATACAACAACCAGCACCCACCAAAACACCCTGCCACACAACATAAAAACCAGCACTCCCAACATAAACAACTCGCACCCACCACAACAACGGCTACTAAATAAAACAACCAGCACTCCACCAAATAAAACAACCAGCACTACACCAAATAAAACAACCAGCACTACCACCAAATAAACAACCAGCACTACCACCAACAAAACAACCAGCACTACCACCAAATAAAACAACCAGCACTGCCACCACATAAAACAACCAGCATACCACACAAATAAACGCACCAACATAACCATACAAATAAACCACCAGCACTACCACCAAATAAAACAACCAGCACTACCACCAACATAAAACAACCAGCACTAGCCACCAAATAAAACAACCAGCACTACCACCAAAATATAAAACAACCAGCACTACCAAATAATAACAACCAGCACTACCACAAATAAAACAACCAGCACTACCACCAAATAAAACAACCAGCACTACCACCAAATAAAACACCAGCACTACCACTAAATAAAAACCACCAGCCCTACCACCAAATAAAACCACCAGCACTGCCACAAATAAAACAACCAGCACTACCACCAAATAAAAACCAGCACTACCACCAAATAAAACAACCAGCACTACCACCAAATAAAACAACCAGCACTACCACCAAATAAAACAACCAGCACTACCACCAAATAAAACAACCAGCACTACCACCAACATAAAACAACCAGCACTACCACCAAATAAAACACCAGCACTCCACACCAAATAAAACAACCAGCACTACCACAATAAAAAAACCAACAGCACTACACCAAATAAAACACCAGCACTACCACAAATAAAACCACCAGCACTACCACTAAATAAAACCACCAGCCACTGCCACCAACATAAAACCACCAGCACTACCACTAAATAAAACCACCACTGCACCAACATAAAACCAATCACACCACAATAAAAACCACCAGCACTACCACAAATAAAACCACCAGCACTGTACCACCAACATAAAACCACCAGCACTACCACCAAATAAAACCACCAGCACTACCACCAAATAAAACCACCAGCACTGCCACCAAATAAAACACCAGCACTACCACCAAATAAAACCACCAGCACTACCACCAAATAAAACCACCAGCACTACCACTAAATAAAACCACCAGCACTGCCACCAACATAAAACAACCAGCACCACCACACTCAAAACAACACTACTAGGACTGCTACTAACGTAATCAAATAACCACGTAATCAATATAATTAACGCGAAGAGTGCGTATGTTAATACACGAGATTTCAGACTCGATCCTCCGTCTGCACACGTTATACTGTACTTAAATGCTGTGTGTGTGTGTGTTAGAGGGGGGGGGTACAAGGTGTGAAGACTCGATCCTCCGTCTGTTAATGGGAAACACTATACTTGGAAGCCACCTAACAGGTGATTGGGCCACAACAGTCTACACAATAGCAACAACGTGCAGTGCTCAGGTACAGTTGAATTTCTCGAGTGGAAATGTTAGGGAGAATGTTGTCTGGAAAAGTGAGGGGATTACTGTTTGTACCTGGGCGCCATCACCTTGTTTTGTATGTAAAACAGCAACACTGAAGGTTACAGTGCTGAAGTGAGAGTTTACAGTGCTGAAGTGAGGGTTTACAGTGCTGAAGTGAGGGTTTACAGTGTTGAAGTGAGAGTTTACAGTGCTGAAGTGAGGTTTACAGTGCTGAAGTGAGAGTTTACAGTGCTGAAGTGAGAGGTTTACAGTGCTGAAGTGAGGGTATACAGTGTTGAAGAAGTGAAGTGTGAGAGTTTACAGTGCTGATAGTGAGGGTTTACAGTGCTGACGTGAGAAGTTTACAGTGTGACGTGAGAGTTTACTGTGTTGAAGTGAGAGATTTACCGTGTGAAGATGAGGGTTTAGTTTACAGTGCTGAAGTGAGAGTAGTTTACAGTGTGTAAAGTGAGAGTTTACAGTGCTGATGTGTACGGGGTTTCAGTGTTCGAAGTGAGGTTTACAGTTCTGAAGTGAGGGTTTTACAGTTGCTGAAGTGGGGTTTACAGTTCTGAAGTGAGAGTTTTACAGTACTGAAGTGAGGGTTTACAGGTTACTGAAGTGAGGAGTTTACAGTGCTTGGAAGTGAGTTTACAGTGCCTGAGTGGGATTTACATGCTGAAGTGGAGGCTGGTTTTACGGGCTGAAGTGAGGGTTTACAGTTCTGAAGTGAGAGTTTACGGCTGAAGGAGGGTTTACAGTAATGATGTGAGAGTTTGACAGTATGAAGTCGAGACGTTTACAGTACGGAATGTGAGGGTATACAGTACTGAAGTGAGAGTTTTCAGAACTGAAGTGAGAGTTTTACTGTTGCTGAAGTGAGGAGTTTTCAGTGCTGAAGTGAGAGTTTACAGTACGGAAGTAGAGAGTGTTACACAGTGCGAAGTGAGGGTGGTACAAGTGATGAAGTGAGAGTTTACTGTACTGATAGTGAGGGTTTACAGTGCTGAAGTAGAGAGTTAACAGTAACTAAGTGAGAGTTTACAGTACTGAAGTGAGAGCTTAAGTGCTGAGTGCGAGTTTTCCAGTGCTGAAGTGAGAGCTTACAGTGCTGAAGTGAGAGTTTACAGTGCTGAAGTGAGAGCTTACAGTGCTGAAGTGAGAGTTTACAGTGCTGAAGTGAGAGCTTACAGTGCTGAAGTGAGAGTTTACAGTGCTGAAGTGAGAGCTTACAGTGCTGTTAGTGAGAGTTTTTCTGTGCTGAAGTGAGAGCTTACAGTGTGAAGTGAGAGTTTTTCAGTGCTGAAGTGAGAGCTTAGTACAGTGCTTGAAGTGAGAGTTTACAGTGCTGAGTGAGAGCTTACAGTGCTGAAGTGAGAGTTTACAGTTCTGAAAGTGAGAGCTTACTGTGCGAAGTGAGAGGTTTTACAGTGTGAAGTGAGAGGCTTACAGTGCTGAGTAGAGAGTTTAAGTGCTGAAGGGGGTTAAGGTTTACAGTGTGAAGTGAGGGTTTACAGTACTGAAGTGAGGGTTTACAGTGCTGAAGTGAGGGTTTACAGTGCTGAAGTGAGAGTTTACAGTACTGAAGTGAGGGTTTACAGTGCTGAAGTGAGGGTTTACAGTGCTGAAGTGAGGGTTTACAGTACTGAAGTGAGGGTTTACAGTGTTGGAAGTGATGGGGTTTACAGTGCTGAAGTGAGGGTTTACAGTACTGAACATTGGGGTTTACAGTGTTTTGAAGTGGAGGGTTTCAGTACTAAAGTGCGGGTTTACAGTGTTGAAGTGACGGGTTTACAGTGTTGAAGTGCGGGTTATTTACAGGTATGAAGTGAGGGTTTACAGTGCTGAAGTGGAGTTTACAGTACTGAAGTGAGGGTTTACCGTACTGAGGTTGAGAGTTTAAGTACTGAAGTTGAGGGTTTACAGTGCGATGAAGTGAGGGATACAGTACTGAAGTGAGAGTTTACAGTAATTGAAGTGAGAGTTTCCAGTGCTGAAGGGGAGTTTACAGTGCTGATGAAGTGAGAGTTTACAGTGTTGGAACGTGAGAGTTTACAGTGTGGAAGTGAGGGTTTACAGTCGTTGAAGAGAGAGTTTACAGTGACTGAAGTGAGAGGTACAGTGCTTGAAGTGAGGTTTTACAGTGCTGAAAGTGAAGAGTTTACATGTGCTCGAGTGAGGTTTACAGTGTTGAGTGAAGAGTTTACAGTGTTGAATGTGAGAGTTTACAGTGCTGAAGTGAGAGTTTACAGTGCTGAAGTGAGGGGGTTTACGTGCTGAAGTGAGGGTTTTTACAGTGTGGATGTGAGAGTGTACTAGTATGATGTGAGGGTTTACATTGACTGAAAGTGAGAGTTTACAGGACTGATGTGAGGGTTTTCAGTACTGAAGTGAGAGTTTACAGTACGAAGTAGAGCTTTACAGTGCTGAAGTGCAGTGTTTACAGCTAACTGAGTCAGGGTGTACAGGAACTGAAGTGAGAGTTTTCAGTACTGAAGTGAGAGTTTTTAACTGTGTTGAATTGAGAGGTTACAGTATGAGTGAGAGTTTACGTACTGAAAGTGGAGGTTATTCCTGAAGGGAGGAGTTTACAGTGCTGAAAGTGAGGGTTTACAGTGCGAAGTGAGAGTTTACTGTACTGAGTGAGAGAGTTTACAGAATATGAAGTGAGGGTTTAAAGTGCTGAAGTGAGAGTTTACCGTAACTGAAGTGAGGAGTTGTCGTGCTGAAGTGAGCGGTTTTACAGTGCTTGAAGTGATGAGTTTACAGTGTGAAGTGAGTGTTTACAGTACTGACAGTGAAGAGTTTAAACAAGTCTGATGTGAGAGTTTACAGTGCTGAAGTGAGGATGTACAGTCTTGAAGTGGAGTTTTACAGTGTGAAGTGAGAGTTTCCAGTATGAAGTGAGAGTTTACAGTGTTGAAGTGAGGGTTTACAGTGCTGAGTGAGCGTTTACAGTGTTGTAAGAGAGAGTTTACAGTGCTGAAGTGAGAGTTTCCGGAGTGATGTGCGAGTTTACGGTGTGAAGTGCGAGTTTACAGTGCTGATGTGAGAGTTGACAGTACTGAAGTGAGGTTTACAGTAGCCGGAAGTGAGGGTTTTCAGTGCTGAAGTGAGAGTTTACAGTGTTGAATGTGAGAGTGTACAGTGTTGATGTGAGAGTTTACAGTGTATGAAGTGAGAGTTTACAAGTATGAACAGTGAGAGTTTACGTACTGAAGTGAGAGTTTACAGTTGTTGAAGTGAGGGTTTTTACAGTGCTGAAGTGGAGTATACAGTGTTGGAAGAGAGGGTTTTACAGTGCTGAAGTGAGATTTTACAGTATCTGTAGTGAGAGATTACGGTACTGAAGATGGGGTTTACAGTGATGAAGTGAGGGTTTCGTGCTGAAGTGATGTTTACAGTGCGTGAGTGAGAGTTTACGTGATCGAAGTGAGAGTTTACTGTGTTGAAGTGAGGTTTACAGTGTTGAAGTGAGAGTTTAACAGTGTTGAAGTGAGAGTTTACAGTGTGAGTGAGAGTTTACAGTGGGTTGAAAGTGAGAGTTTACAGTGCTGATTGATGTGTAGGGTTACAGTGGTAAGGGAGGTTAACAGTGCTGAAGTGAGGTTTACAGGTGAAGTGGAGAGTTTACAGTGCTAGAAGTGAGAGTTTTCAGTGTTGAAAAGTGAGTAAAGTGGAGAGTTTACAGTGTGAAGTGAGGGTTACAGTGCTGAAAGTGAGAGTGTTTACGGTGCTCGAAGTGAGAGGTTACAGTGCTGTTGTGCGGTTTACCGTGTGAAGTGGAGTTTTCAGTGTGACGTGGGGTTTTTTAAGTTTGAAGTGAGAGTTTACTGTGTTTGTTGGTGAGAGTTTACAGTGCTCGAAAGTGAGGAGTTACAGGTGCTGAAGTGAGGGTTTTACAGTGTTGAAGTGAGAGTTTACAGTGCTGTAGTGAGGGTCTTACAGTGTTGAAGTGAGGGTTTTCAGTTGGTTGAATGTGAAAGTTTACAGTGCTGAAGTGAGGGTTTCCAGTTCTGAACGTGAGGGTTTTAGTGCTGAAGTGAGGGGTTTTACAGTGTTGAAGTGAGGTTTTTACAGTGTTGAAGTGAGGGTTTACAGTGTGAAGTGAGAGTTTACAGTGTTGAAGTGAGGGTTTTTACACGTGTTTGGAGTGAGGGTTTTTTTTTACGTTTGAAAGTGAGGGTTCTTTACAGTGTTGAGTGCGGGTTTACAGTGCTGAAGTGAGGGGTTTACAGTGCTGAAGTGAGGGTTTTACCGTGCTGAAGTGAGGGTTATTGTGCTGAAGAGAGGGTTACAGTGTTGATAGTGAGGGTTTACAGAGTGAAGTGAAGGGTTTTTAAAGTGCTGAAGTGAGGGTTTACAATGTTGAAGGGCGGTTTACTGTGCTGAAGTGAGAGGTTTACAGCTGCTTGAAGTGAGGGGTTTTACCCGTGCTGAGTGACGGTTTACAGTGTGGTTGAGATTTTACGATGCTGAAGTGTGGTTTACAGTTGCTGATGAAGCGAGGGTTTCAGTACTGATTGGAGTGACGGGTTTACAGTGCTGAAGACGAGGGTTTTTAACAGTACTGTGAAGTAGAGGGTATAAGTGCTGAAGTGAGGGTTTACAGTATGAAGTGAAGGTTAACAGTACTGAAGTGAGGGTTTTACAGTGTTGAACGTGAGGGTTTACCACAGTGCTGAGTGAGGGTTTACAGTGATTTGAAGTTGAGGGTTTACTAGTGTTGAGTGAGGGCTTTACAGTGCTGAAGTGAGGGGTTTAGAATACTGAAGTGAGCGGTTTTCAGTGTTGAAAGTGAGGGTTTACAGTGCTGAAGTGAGATTTACAGTGCTGGATGAGGGTTAGATACGGTATGATGTGAGGGTTTACAGTGTTGAGTGTGGGTTTACTGTGCTGAAGTGGAGGTTTCAGTGTGAGTGAGGGTTTACAGTGGTGAAGTGGAGAGTTTAAGTGTGAAGTGGAGGGTTTTACAGTGCTGAAGTGAGAGGGTTTACAGGGCTGAAGTGAGGGTTCTACAGTGGCTGAAAGTGAGGGTTTACCGAATGTTGAAGTGAGGAGTTTACAGGTGGTTGAATTGAGGGTTTACAGTGTTGAAGGGAGAGTTTTACAGTACTGAGTGAGGGTTACAGTGCTGAAGTGAGGGTTACAGTGTTGAAGTGAGGGTCTTACAGTGTGAATTGAGGGATTACAGTGCTGAAGTGTGGTTTTTACAGTGTTGTAGTGAGAGATTTACAGTTGATGAATGTGGAGGGTTGTTACTGTGCGGATGTGAGGGTTTTTACTGTGTTGATGAGGGGTTTACAGTGGTGAAGTGAGGGTTTACAGTGGTGAGAAGTGAGGGTTTAAAGAGTGAAGTGAGGTTTAACAGTGCTGAAGTTAGGTTTTCAGTGCTGAAGTAGAGGATTAAAGTGCTGATGTGAGGTTACAGAGCTGAAGTGAGGGTTTACAGAGCTGAAGTGAGGGTTTTTAAAGTGCGAAGTGAGGGGTTTTACAGTGCAGAAGGTGAGGGTTTACAGTGTTGGAGTGTGGTTTACAGTGCTGAAAGTGAGGGTTTAAAGTGCTGAAGTGAGAGGTTTACAGTGCTGAAGTTGAGGTTTTAACGTGGCAGAACGTTAGAGTTTACAGTGTTGAAGTGAGGTTTACAGTGTTGAAGTGAAGGGTTTAAAGTTTGAAGTGAGGGTTTACAGTGTGAAGTGAGGGAATTTAAAAGTGTTGAAATCGAGGGTTTACAGTGCTGAAGTGCAGGGTTTTACAGTGCTGAACGTGAGGGTTTACAGTGTTGAAGTGAGGGTTTACAGTGTTGAAGTGAGGGTTTAAAGTGTTGAAGTGAGGGTTTAAAGTGCTGAAGTGAGGGTTTACAGTGTTGAAGTGAGGGTTTACAGTGCTGAAGTGAGGGTTTACAGTGCTGAAGTGAGGGTTTAACAGTGCTGAGCGGAGGGTTCCATATGATTGAAGTGAGTTTTACAGTGGTGGACGTGGGGGTTTATCAGTGAAGTGTGGTTTTTACAGTGGTGAACGTGAGGGGTTTACAGTGGTGAAGTGAGGGTTTCACCGTGCTGAAAGTGAGGTTACAGTTGCGGAGGGAGGGTATATACATTACTGAAGTGAAGGTTTGCAGTGGGTGAAGTGAGGGTTTTGTTTTCAGTGCTGAAGTGAGAGTTTACAGTGTGAAGTGAGGGTTTACAGTGTGAAGTGAGGGTTTACAGTACTGGAATGTGAGGGTTTACCGTGTTGAAGTGATAGTGTTTCACTGCTGAAGTTCGGGTTTACATTGCTAGTGAGGGTTTACAGTTTGAAGTGAGGGTTTGCAGTGCTGAAGTGAGGGTTTACAGTTGAAGTGAGGGTTTACAGTGCTTGAAGTGAGTGTTTTACAGTGCTGAATGTGAGGGTTTTACGTTCTGAGGAGATGTGTTTGCAGTGCTGATGTGAGGGTTTACAGTGCTGAAGTGAGGATTTCAGTGCTGAAGTGCGAGTTTACAGGTGAAGTCGAGGGTTTATACAGTGCTAAAGTGAAGGGTTTATAAAGTGAAGTGCGGGTTTACAGTGGTGATCGTGTGAGTTTTACATTGCTGAGTGAGGGTTTTCAGTGCTGAAGTGAGAGTTTTACAGTACTGAAGTGGGGTTTACCAGTGGGAAGTGAAGAGTTTACACTGTTGAAGTGAGGGTTTACATTGCTGAAGTGAGGGTTTAAGTGCTGTTTGATCATATGTTTTGGGAAGAGGTTTACATTTGCTGAAGTTAGGGTTTACGTGCTGAAGTGAGGGTTTACAGTGATGAAGTGATAGTTTACCGTGTGGCAGTGAGAGTTTAAGTGCTGACAGTGAAACTTACAGCAGGAGAGGTACATACACCAAACCGTATATTCTGCATGTGTATATTACACAATTTAAATTACACATTCACAGGATATACAACACTGTAATTACATACACACACACACAGGATATACACACTGAAAATTCATTGACACACGAGGGATATACACATGATAATTTACATCACACACAAACAAGGATATACACACTGATAACTTACCATTGCACCACACAACACTGTTACTATACAACACAACAACAATGTTACATCCTCCAACATCATAACTGTTACTCTCACAACATCAAATGTTTACTATCAAACAACAACACTGTTACTCTACAACATCAACCATGTACTCTCACCACATCCAACATGTTTCTTTTCACAACAACAACACTGTTACTATCACAAAAACAACACTGTTACTATCACAAACAAAAACCCTGTTACTATCACAACTCACATGTACTATCACAAAACAACACTGTTACTTCACAACAACAACACTGTTACTATCCAAAAACACAACACTGTTACTATCACAAACAACAACACTGTTACTATCACAACAACAACACTGTTACTATCACAACATCAACACTGTACTATCACAAAAAACAACACTGTTACTATCACAACAACACACTGTACTATCACAAACCAACACTGTTACTATCACAACAACAACCTGTTACTATCACACAACAACACTGTACTTCACAACATTCTCCAACTGTTACTATCACAACAAAACACTGTTACTTCACAACAAAAACACTGTTACTATCAAAAAAAAACTGTTACTATCACAACAAAAAACACTGTTACTATCACAAAAAACAACACTGTTACTATCACAACATCAACCTGTTACTTCACAACATTAAACTCTGTTACTATCACAACAACAACCTGTTACTTCACAACACAACACTGTTACTATCACAACACAACACTGTTTCTTCACAACAAACATGTACTATCACAACATACAACCTGTTACTTCACAACAAAACCCTGTTACTATCACAACAACAACACTGTTACTATCACAACAACAACATGTACTATCAAACATCAACATTTACATCACAACATATGTTACTATCACAACATCAACATGTTCTATACAACACAACACTGTTACTATCACAACAAAATCACGTTATATCAAAAATCAACACGAACTATCACAAATCAACATGTTACTATCACAACAAAAACACTGTTCACAAATCAAAACAACAACACTGTTACTATCACAAAAACAATGTACTATCACAACACAACACTGTTACTATCACAACAACATTTTACTATCACCAACAACCCACTGTTTACTATCACAACAACAACACTGTTTACTATCAACAACACAACATGTTACATCACAACAACAACACTGTTACTATCACAAAAACAACACTGTTACTATCACAAAAACCCACTGTTACTATCAAACAACAACATGTTACTATCACAACAACAACACTGTTACTATCACAACAACAACAACTGTTACTATCACAACACAACACTGTTACTATCACAACACAAACACTGTTACTATACAACAACAACACTGTTACTTTAACAACAACAACCTGTTCCCTATCACAACAACAACATGTTACTATCACAAAACAAACACTGTACTATAAACAACAACAAAAATGTTACTATCACAACAAAAACACTGTTACTATCAAAAAACAACACGGGTTACTATCAACAACAACACTGTTACTATCACAACAACACACTGTTACTATCAAAACACAACACGTTTACTATCACAACAACAACTTTGTTCTACACAAAAACAACACTGGTTACTATCACAAACAAACAACACTGTTACTATCACAACAACAACACGGGTTACTACCAAAAACAACTTACTACACAACAAAACTGTTCTTTCACAACATCAACACTTTTACTATCACAACAACAAACACTGTTACTTCACAACAAAAACACTGTTACTATCACAACAACAAACTGTTCTATCACACAACAACTTTTTTACTATCAAAACTAAACACTGTTACTATCACAAACAACAACACTGTTACTATCACAACAACAACAAGTTTACTATCACAACAACAACACTGTTACTATCACAACAACAACCTGTTACTATCACAACAACAACACTGTTACTTCAAAACAACAAAACTGTTACTATCACAACTTTCAACATGTTACTACACAACAAACATTGTTACTATCACAACATCAACACTGTTACTATCACAACATCAACATGTTACAAATCACAAAATTAACAATGTTACTATCACAACATCAACACTGTTAACATCAAAAACAAACAAAAACTGTTACTATCACAACATCAAAAATGTTACTATCACAACAACAACACGGTTACTATCAAAAACATCAACACTGTTACTACCCAAACATCAACACTGTTACTATCACCAACAACTAACTGTTACTATCACAACATCAACACTGTTACTATCACAACATCAACACTGTTACTATCACAACAACAACACCTGTTACTATCCAAACATCAACACTGTTACTATCACAACATCAACCCCTGTTACTATTCACCACACAACACTGTTACTATCACAACATCAACAACTGTTATAACAAAACAACACTGTTACTATCACAACAAAACCAAGTTACTATCACAACAAAAAACACTGTTACTATCACAAAAACAACACTGTTACTATACAAATCTCAACACTGTACTATCACAACACAAACAGTTACTTTCACAACAACATAAACTGTTACTATCCAACAACAACATGTTATTTTATCACACAACATACAATGTTATTCACAACACCCAACACTGTTACTATCACAACTACAACAAGTTACTTATCAAAATTTAACATTTTACTTCCAACAACAACATGCTACTATCACAACAACAAACACTGTTACTATCACATTAACAATGTACTATCACAACAACAACAATGTTCTATCACAAAAACAACACTGTTACTACACAACAACAAAAATGTTACTATCACAACAACAACAATGTTACTTTTCACAACAACAACACTGTTACTATCACAATAACAACACTGTTACTATCACAACAACAACAATTTTTACTATCACAACAACAACACTGTTATATCCAACAAAAACATGTTACTATCACATAACAACATGTTACTATCACACAACAACAATGTTACTATCACAACAACAACACTGTTACTATCACAACAAACACTGTTACTATCACAACAACAACAATGTTACTATCACAACAACAACAATGTTACTATCACAACAACAACACTGTTACTATCACAATAACAACACTGTTACTATCACAACAACAACAATGTTACTATCACACAACAACACGTTACTATCACAACACAACAATGTTACTATCACAACAACAACCACTGTTACTATCAAAACATCAACACTGTTACTATACAACAACAACATGTTACTATCACAACAACAACACTGTTACTATCACAACAACAACACTGTTACTATCACAACAACAACACTGTTCTATCACAACAACAACACTGTTACTTTTCACACAAAAACACTGTTACTATCACAACAACAACACTGTTACTTTTCACAACAACAACAATGTTACTTTTCAAAAACATCAACACTGTTACTATCACAACAACAACAATGTTACTATCACAACAACAACACTGTTACTATCACAACAACAACACTGTTACTATCACAACAACAACAATGTTACTATCACAACAACAACACTGTTACTATCACAACAAAAAACACTGTTACTATCACAACAACAACAATGTTACTATCACAACAACAACAATTTTACTATCCAACAAAAACAACTGTTACTATCACAACAACAACACTGTTACTATCACAACAACAACACTGTTACTATCACAACAACAACACTGTTACTATCACAACAACAACACTGTTACTATCACAACAACAACAATGTTACTATCACAACAACAACACTGTTACTATCACAACATCAACACTGTTACTATCACAACAACACTGTTACTATCACACAACAACAATTTTTACTATCACAACAACACTGTTACTATCACAACAACACTGTTACTATCACAACATCAACACTGTTACTATCACAACAACACTGTTACTATCACAACAACAACAATGTTACTATCACAACAACACTGTTACTATCACAACAACAATGTTACTATCACAACAACAACAATGTTACTATCACAACAACAACACTGTTACTATCCAACAACACACTGTTACTATCACAACAACAACAATGTTACTATCACAAAACACTGTTACTATCACAACAACACTGTTACTATCACACAACATCAACACTGTTACTATCCAACAACATGTTTACTATCACAACACAACAATGTTACTATCACAACAACACTGTTACTATCACAACAACAATGTTACTATCACAACAACAACAATGTTACTATCACAACAACAACACTGTTACTATCACAACAACAACACTGTTACTATCACAACAACAACAATGTTACTATCACAACAACACTGTTACTATCACAACAACAACAATGTTACTATCACAACAACAACAATGTTACTATCACAACAACAACAATGTTACTATCACAACAACAACACTGTTACTATCACAACAACAACACTGTTACTATCACAATAACAATGTTACTATCACAACAACAACACTGTTACTATCACAATAACAATGTTACTATCACAACAACAACACTGTTACTATCACAACAACAACACTGTTACTATCACAATAACAATGTTACTATCCAACAACAACAAGTTACTATCACAACAACAACACTGTTACTATCACAACAACAACAATGTTACTATCACAACAACAACAATTGTACTATCACAAACAACAACACTGTTACTATCACAAACAACACTTTTTACTATCACAACAACAACACTGTTACTATCACAACAACAACACTGTTACTATCACAACAACAACACTGTTACTATCACAACAACACTGTTACTATCACAACAACAACACTTAATATCACAACAACAACACTGTTACTATCACAACAACAACACTGTTACTATCACAACAACACTGTTACTATCACAACAACAACACTGTTACTATCACAACAACAACACTGTTACTATCACAACAACACTGTTACTATCACAACAACAACACTGTTACTATCACAACAACAACACTGTTACTATCACAATAACAATGTTACTATCACAACATCAACACTGTTACTATCACAACAACACTGTTACTATCACAACAACAACACTGTTACTATCACAACAACAACACTGTTACTATCACAACAACAACACTGTTACTATCACAACAACAACACTGTTACTATCACAACATCAACACTGTTACTATCACAATAACAATGTTACTATCACAACAACAACACTGTTACTATCACAACAACAACAATGTTACTATCACAACAACAACACTGTTACTATCACAATAACAATGTTACTATCACAACAACAACAATGTTACTATCACAACAACAACACTGTTACTATCACAACAACAACAATGTTACTATCACAACAACAACAATGTTACTATCACAACATCAACACTGTTACTATCACAATAACAATGTTTACTATAAACCCAACAACACTGTTACTATCACAACAACAACAATGTTACTATCACAACTCAACACTGTTACTATCACAATAACAATGTTACTATCACAACAACAACACTGTTACTATCACAATAACAATGTATATTCACAACAACAACACTGTTACTACCCACAAAAACAATACTGTTACTATCACAATAACAATGTTACTTTTCACAACAACAACACTGTTATTTATCACAACAACACTGTTACTATCACAAAAACACTGTTACTTCACAACAAAAAACACTGTTACTATCACAACAACAACACTGTTACTAACACAACATCAACACTGTTACTATCACAATAACAATGTTACTATCACAATAACAACACTGTTACTATCACAACAACAACACTGTTACTATCACAACAACAACACTGTTACTATCACAACATCAACACTGTTACTATCACAATAACAATGTTACTATCACAACAACAACACTGTTACTATCACAACAACACGGGTTTACTATCACAAAACAACACTGTTACTATCACAACAACAACACTGTTACTATCACAACAACAACACTGTTAATATCACAACATCAACACTGTTACTATCACAATAACAATGTTACTATCACAACAACAACACTGTTACTATCACAACAACAACACTGTTACTATCACAACAACAACACTGTTACTATCACAACATCAACACTGTTACTATCACAACAACACTGTTACTATCACAACAACAACACTGTTACTATCACAACAACAACACTGTTACTATCACAACATCAACAATGTTACTATCACAACATCAACAATGTTACTATCACAACAACAACAATGTTACTATCACAACAACAACAATGTTACTATCACAACAACAACAATGTTACTACCCACAACATCAACACTGTTACTATCACAACATCAACACTGTTCTATCACAACAACAACACTGTTACTATCACAACAACAACACTGTTCTATCACAACAACAACACTGTTACTATCACCATCAAACACTTTTTACTATCCAACATCAACACTGTTACTATCACAACATCAACACTGTTACTATCACAACAACAACACTGTTACTATCACAACAACAACACTGTTACTATCACAACATCAACACTGTTACTATCACAACAACAACACTGTTACTATCACAACATCAACACTGTTACTATCACAACATCAACACTGTTACTATCACAACATCAACACTGTTACTATCACAACAACAACACTGTTACTATCACAACATCACACTGTTACTATCACAAAAAACAAAAACTGTTACTATCACAACAACAACACTTTTAAACTATCAACAACAAACACTGTTACTATCACAACAACAACAATGTTACTATCACAACATCAACACTGTTACTATCACAACATCAACACTGCTACTATCACAACAACAACAATGTTACTATCACAACAAGAACAATGTTACTATCACAACAACAACACTTACTATCACAACATAACACTGTTACTATCACAACATCAACTTTGTTACTATCACAACATCAACACTGTTACTATCACAACATCAACACTGTTACTATCACAACATCAACACTGTTACTATCACAACATCAACACTGTTACTATCACAATAACAATGTTACTATCACAACAACAACACTGTTACTATCACAATAACAATGTTACTATCACAACAACAACACTTTTTACTATCACAAAACAACACTGTTACTATCCAAAAAACAATGTTACTATAAACAACAACAACACTGTTACTATCACAACAACACGTTACATCACAACAACAACACTGTTACTATCACAACAACAACACTGTTACTATCACAACAACAACACTGTTACTAACACAACATCAACACTGTTGCTATCACAATAACAATGTTACTATCACAACAACAACACTGTTACTATCCAAAAAACAACACTGTTACTATCACAACAACAACACTTTTTACTATCAAACATCAACACTGTTACTATCACAATAACAATGTTACTATCACAACAACAAACTGTTAAAATCACAACAACACTGTTACTATCACAACAACAACCTGTTATATCACAACAAAACACACACTGTTACTATCACAAAAAAACAACACTGTTACTACCCACAAAAATCAACACTGTTACTATCACAATAACAATGTTACTATCACAACAACAACACTGTTACTATCACAACAACAACACTGTTACTATCACAACAACAACACTGTTACATACAACATCAAACTGTTACTATCACAACAACACTGTTACTATCACAACAACAACACTGTTACTATCACAACAACAACACTGTTACTATCACAACATCAACAATGTTACTATCACAACATCAACAATGTTACTATCACAACAACAACAATGTTACTATCACAACAACAACAATGTTACTATCACAACAACAACAATGTTACTATCACAACATCAACACTGTTACTATCACAACATCAACACTGTTACTATCACAAAAACAACATGTTACTATCACAACAACAACACTGTTACTATACAACAAAAAACCCATGTTACTATCACAACATCAACACTGTTACTATCACAAACATCAACACTGTTACTATCACAACTCAACACTGTTACTTGACAACAACAACACTGTTACTATAAACAAAACAACATGTTACTATCACAACATCAACACGTACTATCACAAACAAACAACACTGTTACTATCACAACATCAACACTGTTACTATCACAACATCAACAACTGTTACTATCACAACTCAACACTGTTACTATCACAAAAACAAACACTTTACTATCACAACATCAACACTGTTACTATCACAACAACAACACTGTTACTTCACAACAACAACACTGTTACTATCACAACAAAAAACACTGTTACTATCACAACAACAACAATGTTACTATCACAACATCAACACTGTTACTATCACACATCAACACTGCTACTATCACAACAACAACAATTTACTATCACAAAAAGAACAATTGTTACTATCACAACAACAACACTTACTATCACAACACAACACTGTTACTATCAAAAACATCAACATTGTTACTATCACAACATCAACACTGTTACTTTTCACAACATCAACACTGTTACTATCACAAACAACAACACTGTTACTATCACAACAACAACACTTACTATCACAACATCAACACTGTTACTATCACAACATCAACACTGTTACTATCACAACATCAACACTGTTACTATCACAAAAAACAACACTGTTTACTATCAAAACAACAAACACTTACTATCACAACATCAACACTGTTACTATCACAACATCAACATTGTTACTATCCCCAACATCAACCTGTTACTATCACAACATCAACACTGTTACTACCCAAAAACATCAACACTGTTACTTCACAACAAAACACAGTTACTATCACAACATCAACACTGTTACTATCACAACAACAACACTGTTACTATCACATCAACACTGTTACTATCACAACATCAACACTGTTACTATCACAACAACAACACTGTTACTATCACAACATCAACACTGTTACTATCACAACAACAACAATGTTACTATCACAACATCAACACTGTTACTATCACAACATCAACACTGTTACTCTCACAACATCAACACTGTTACTATCACAACATCAACACTGTTACTATCACAACATCAACACTGTTACTATCACAACATCAACACTGTTACTATCACAACATCAACACTGTTACTATCACAACATCAACACTGTTACTATCACAACATCAACACTGTTACTATCACAACCTCAAACACATAAATTGTGGTATCATTAGTCTTATAACCTCTCCCTCTTTTATGATCCATTTAATACCCTCCCGTCCATTAATTATGTGAGAGTAGGGGGGTGAAGAAAGGGAGAGTGGGGGCGTGAGGAAAGGGAAGCGAAGGAATATTGGAAAAGGATAGGAGGGTGGAGGAGAGAGAGAAGGTGTGAGAGGGTAGAGAGATGGATATGAGTAAGGACAAGTCACAAGGGGCTGGAAATCTTTAATTCCAGATCTTTCCCACTTTCGTGCGTCGTCAGGAGCTATGCAATGTTACAAAACAGCAACAAATAGGGGAGAAATTCTCCGAGGCAAGACAGAAGGTATCAGTGGTGGCCCGTGTCACAGTTACGCTGACAGTTTTGCAGGAGCGTCATCAAGAAAGTGCGATAAGACCGTACTGATAGTCCCATCTCTCTGACACAAAATAAGGGATTCAATTAGCGAGACACGGACGTCACGACGCCCACGCCCACTCTCAGGTGACCTCCACGCCCACCTACCCCTCCTCTAAGGTGACATCACCCACCCATCACCACTTCCTCTAAAGTCTAGAGTAACGACGTGTTCCCCACCCAGTGTCAGGTCCTTCCTCAGTCACTCTCAGGTGACATCTCTGACAGGGCGAGACGTATAGGCAAGTCTCCTTAGACCCTTTGTCTTTGTTCACCTAGCAGTAAATAGGTACCTGTGTGTTAGTCGACTGTGGTGGGTCGCAACCAGGAGAAAATGCGTCTGAAAACTCTGGTACTTGTTGGAACGTCACAAACACGCCTGTCTTGTGTGTAACAAACTACAGTACCTGCTGGAACGTCACAAAGACGCCAGTCTTGTGTGTAACAAACGTCAGTATCTGCTGGAACATCATATCTCGTGTCAGAAAACACTCCAGTGCCATCTATAACAAACTCCAGTACCTGCTGGAATGTCATGTCCATGGTCGCACTGGACAGCTTTAAAACACTCGACCAGTGCCAGGAGATGCGCGTAGTGTCGGGACATGACACTCAACTAGTGCCAGGAGGATGTGAACAGCCCGAGACTTGACACTAAACCAGTGCCAGGAGGATGTAAGCAGCCCGGAACATGACACTAAACCAGTGCCAGGAGGATGTGAACAGCCCGGGACATGACACTTAGCCAGTGCCAGGAGGATGTGAACAGCCCGGGACATGACACTAAACCAGTGACCAGGAGGATGTGAACAGCCCGGGACATGACACTAAACCAGTGCCAGGAGGATGTAAGCAGCCCGGGACATGACACTAAACCAGTGCCAGGAGGATGTAAGCAGCCCGAGACATGACACTAAACCAGTGCCAGGAGGGTGTAAGCAGCCCGAGACATGACACTAAACCAGTGCCAGGAGGATGTAAGCAGCCCGGGACATGACACTAAACCACTGCCAGGAGGATGTGAACAGCCCGGGACATGACACTAAACCACTGCCAGGAGGATGTGAACAGCCCGGGACATGACACTAAACCAGTGCCAGGAGGATGTGAACAGCCCGGGACATGACACTAAACCAGTGCCAGGAGGATGTAAGCAGCCCGGGACATGACACTTCGATAATTCTTGCAAGTCATCACCAAAAATCATATCTTAAATGGCATAGTGACCGTCGTGACAGCATGAAAACCCACCACACGCCACTAAAACCCACCACACGCCACTAAAACCCACCACACGCCACTAAACTCACCACACGCCAGGAAAACTCACCACACTCCACTAAAACCCACCACACGCCACTAAAACTCACCACACTCCACTAAAATCCACCACACTCCACTAAAACTCACCACACGCCACTAAAACCCACCACACCCCACTAAAACTCACCACACGCCACTAAAACTCACAACACGCCACTAAAACTTACCACACTCCACTAAAACTCACCACACACCACTAAAACTCACCACACGCCACTAAAACCCACTACACGCCACTAAAACTCACCACACGCCACTAAAACCCACTACACACCACTAAAACCCACCACACGCCACTAAAGCTCACCACACACCACTAAAACCACCACACGCCACTAAAACTCACCACACACCACTAAAACTCACCACACGCCACTAAAACTCACCACACGCCACTAAAACTCACCACACACCACTAAAACTCACCACACCCCACTAAAACTCACCACACGCCACTAAAACTCACCACACACCACTAAAGCTCACCACACGCCACTAAAACCCACCACACACCACTAAAACTCACCACACACCACTAAAACTCACCACACGCCACTAAAACCACCACACACCACTAAAACTCACCACACACCACTAAAACTCACCACACACCACTAAAACCCACCACACACCACTAAAACTCACCACACACCACTAAAGCTCACCACACGCCACTAAAACCCACCACACACCACTAAAACTCACCACACACCACTAAAACTCACCACACGCCACTAAAACCCACCACACGCCACTAAAACCCACTACACGCCACAAAAAACAAATGTGTAATATTAATTCAATAAGAATTCAAAGCAACAATCAATACGAATTCAAAGTGACTCCCCAGGAATTCAAAGCAACCAACCATCCCCAGGAACTAAGGGTAACCAACCAATTGCAGTAAATCAAGGAAAACCTGCAGACATACACATAGAGTGTGTGTGGAGTCCCACAGATGACCTCTGTAATGTAATGTAAACACTGGCTCATTTCCCGCAGCTTTGAAGAGCAAAATACGACTCCACTCCCCAGCAAACTATGCAAATAGTGGAAACGAGTGTCATATTGCATAGCTCAGTGTGCATCAGGGGATCATCGCCCCTGCGGCCCGAACTCTGACGATGACTGCAGGTTGATAGTTTGTTCAAGGGTGTTACTACGTGCAGTTCACGGCCCAGGTGATCAGTAGCGGTTTGCAGGAACCTACCATGTTTTCCCCTTAGATATACCCGGCCCTGGACCAGGCTTATCTGGTGCTTGCCTGGTCACTGGGTATATTATCCCAGGCACTGAGCATATCCCAGGCAATGGGGCTAACCCAGGCACTGCTTCACATACACTGCAGGATTAATTTCCGAACTTATTACAGTAAGGTCGAGATTTATATCTTTCCCCTTCCTTTTAAACTCTACTGGCAAAAGTTCTTAATGCGCCTTAACACTTATCTATCTTTGGTTGATTCTAAGGGTCATCGCCCCCCGCAACCCAGTCAGACCAGAGCTCCTGGTTGACCGCCTGATCAACGAGGCTGTTGGTGCCAGCAGCACCCAGCCCAACGTTGGCACCACAGCCCAGCAGATCAGGAACTAACTGGAGGAACTTATCAGACGAGCCTGACCCAAGGCCGGGCTCTGGGAGTAAAAAAAAAAAGATCTCTGGGGACTCATCAAAGGTACTTCAAAAGTAAAGGTCACCTTTGGAAGACAAGGGTCATCACCCCTGTCAGAATCAAATTTCATCCACCATGACAGATTCGTCGGTGTCTACAAAGTAACTTGTATTCTTTCTCATTCTGTCTCCATCAAGATGAGAAAACTTGATAATGATGATCTCTAAGCTTAACACAATGATCTAACAGCAAGGTTATTCCACTTATCTACCTGAAGGGTGTTCCTGGGGTCAACGCCCCCCCCCCCCCCACCGCGGTGAATCAGGGCCTGGTCAACCAGTCACTTATTGTACTAATGTATCTGGTCCTTTCTTGCCTCAGACAGCAGGTATATGCTAAGTGTTTGGTGTATCTTAGGGTAGTGGACATCCACTCTCGTGTAAGAGTCAGTGCTAAGAATGTTGTTATCTGTGTTGGCATGTGACTCAGTGATGAGGCAGCTCACTCAAACACGCATTCCGAGGGTATTATGAGACATAACACAAAATACTGTATCACTCTCCCGCTCCCTCATTCTCACCCATTCTCTCTCTCTCTCTCTCTCTCTCTCTCTCTCTCTCTCTCTCTCTCTCTCTCTCTCTCTCTCTCTCTCTCTCTCTCTCTCTCTCTCTCTCTCTCTCTCTCGATCTATCTATTCTCTCTCTCACTCTCTCCTCATTGCCTCCCTCCTCTTCCCCGTGTTTTTTTCCTCCTCTGCCATGTGTGTGGGTGGATCCCGGGTGTCAGAGGATATAACCATTAATTAAGCTGTGTCTCTTCTGTCTCTCCCCACCTTATCCGACACCCACAACCACTGTAACTACTGCCCTCTGTAACCACTGCCCACTGTAACCACTGCCCACTGTAGCCACTGCTCTCTGTAACCACTGCTCTCTGTAACCACTGCTCTCTGTAACCACTGTCCTCTAACCACTGCAACCACTGCAGGCACTGCCCTCCGTAACCACTGCCCTCTGTAACCACTGCCCACTGTAACCACTGCCCTCTGTAACCACCGCCACGTCTCACCATTGTTTTACAAACTACTTATGATACACTCTGTCAAGACTTCTTCACGTGGTAATCCATCATCTGCCCCCAGCCCCGCCCCGCCGGACCTGCCCACCCGCCTGTCAATTGCCATCCCGTCCGTCTCATCATGACCGTTTCGCTGTTGTAGACCAGTGAGGTGTCTTCGCCACCACTACGTACAAGACCACATCTTAATTATTTGTGAATATAAACAAGGCTGTTGTCTAGTCTGGTCGGTTCCGCTACTTGATGGCCTAAGACGAATTCATTGCGGTTTTAATATTTCTACAAGGATTTTCTCAGCCAGCTGGCCAAGTGGTTAACGCACTGGCCTGTGAGTTTCAAGACTCGCTTGTCATGGGTTCAAAACCCCATCCGTTCCCTGATCTGTGTACACTTCTGTATCTTGCAAAAAGTGTATAACTAGTTCTAACATTCCGCTACATTCTTGTTATATCCTTCCATTTTTAGATGTCTTAAATTAACATCGCCAAGGCCAGTGGTTTAATAGGTTCTCAAGACAAATACTCGATTTTCAACAACTGTTCCATGAAGACCTTGGACGTCGCATCTGGCAATTTATATACAACGATTAGATTCTGGTTTTCATTTTTTGATCGTCATAATTCGAACTCCATTTAGTAAGTCAGTGCATATAAGCAACTCTCTCAACACAGAGGCTTGTTTTTAACATATAGGCCTGTTTTTCCGGTCGCAAATAGGCTGTACCCAGGTATTGACATGTCAGTAGTGTTACTGTGTACTTGTGTAGTATACTTAGATAATCCCAGCTACGTTATAGATAGGCTCCCTGGCTAGCTATGACGTCACGAAACCCATCACGTGTGGGTAGTAGGCTGCAGGTCTCTTCCTCAGTTCAAGGCTAGGCTTAGACTTGATGGCAAGCTTCTGGGCTTCTCCTCAAGACTTTTTCATAATTATACGCCTCCAGACGTCCAACGTGTGTATTTCTTATTCACCAATATCTCCTCGCGAACCCGCACGACACACATTTCACTCTCAAGATAGTCTCTAACATGGTTCAAATGACTGGTAAGCAAAAATGTACAAGTAACTGGTGAACACACCTGTGATACAGGTAACTGGTAAACACAAGTAACTGGCAAATACACTTGCACCAGGAAACAGTTAATTTTACATTAATACAGTGAAGTACTTTCCCTGAACGAAGATCCGGCTGATAGTGAAGACTTTGTCAGCACTTAACTGGTCGGTGTACAGAGATGCCTCGGTGATACACCAGACTTGCTCAGAATTACCGCACCTTGTATACACACTGTAATGAATGGGAACCTTGAGCGCGTGAGCCAACACCAGCACACACTTGCTGATCCACCACGAGGCCTGGTCAAGGACTGGGCCGCAGGGGGCGTTGACCCCCCGGAACACCCTCGAGGTTGGCCACATAGACTGCTGAGTGTGTGTACTCAGCTCTACAAACACTACTAAGAATACTCGTCTCCAAACACTACTGAGAATACTCGTTTTCAAGTACTACTGAATAGTCTGGTCCACACTGCTGAGAGTATTACTGGTTAGTTTATAATTCGACCATCTTACCCGAAGATACCTGAAGGGGATTTCGAGGGGTCTGTTGCCCCCTTGGTTCGGTCCCAGTCCTCACTTGTGTTCTTCATTGGGGCTGAGGATGCTTGTGACCTGTTAGTCCTTCCTGTTGGTCACCTGTGTCACCATTTCACCACGTCTGACTTTTGACGTGACACCAACACACCTGTGACCTAAGACATGGGACTTACGTCCAGTGGTTTGGCCAGTGACTTGACCCCAACTAAGACATGGAACTTACGTCCAGTAATTTGGCCAGTGTCCTGACCCCAACTAAGACATAGGACTTAACGTCCAGTGATTTGGCCGTCCTGTGAGTCACTGTACGCAAGTCTTGAGATGACTCAAGACTTGCGTACAGTGACTCAACTGTGACTGTGAACACGGTGAAGGGCCTCATAGTAACATCCTCCCACCCCCTCCACCCCATCATTGACCCCCGGCACCCCCCTCCCTACTTCCCCCACCCCCACCTCTCAGCTTCAACACCCTGAGAATCTCAGAGTAAAAAAAAATCCTATTCACGTCTACGACATTTGTTCTAAAAGTTATTTTTTTATACACAAGCTGGGAGAGAGAGAGAGAGAGAGAGAGAGAGAGAGAGAGAGAGAGAGAACGTGAATTAGAGGTTGACACACACTATAACACCATATATATATATTCGTTTATAAGACGGCCCACCACACCCTCTTCCACCAACCCACCTTAAAACCCACCCATCAAGTCCACCACCACCCACCTTTTCCTAAAAAAAACACCCTTTCCCCTCCTTGAAGTCCCTCCAATTGTACTCCTTGACCAGTAAGCGAGAAAGACATCAAACCTGCGCGCTTAAACAGCTCCATATGAAAGCAAGAGACTTGGCAGACGGTGCAGAACACCTGCAATGAAAATCAGAGGCGCGCGATGGGTACACTAAGAGGGAACTTAATAAGTGTAAGGGGACCAAGGTTCTTCAACATCCTTTATGAATAAGAAGAATTACCAACCCCTAGTTGTCTTCAAGAGGGAACTAATTGAGCTCCTAAAGTCAGTTCCTAATTAGCCAGGCAGTGGTGCATACCATGGTTGGCATGCGGCTGGCACCAGCAGCCTGGTCCATCAAGATAGCAACAGGGAGGCTCCCGAAATCGTCTACCGGTGACCCCCACACACCTACCGTAATCCCACTCCCATACATCACGCCTCCCCCTTCTCTAAAACTACAACCACATCTTCCTGTTCACATTTAACCCATGTTCCTGCCCCTCAAACCGCTTACATCACAACCAACCCACACACACACGCCCTCATACCACGCCCACCCTCGCCCACCACCCGTATACAACTCCGCCCACGCCCCTGAAAGGCTGGGAAACGCTGGCCATAAAAATTTTATAGGAGTCTGGTCCAGGGCGGAATGGAGAGTGAAAAGTGTCCAAGTTTGTCAGATATTAACAAACTCGGCACGTTCTGACTCACATTACTTGACGGAGGCCCCATGGCACGTCCCATGGCCCCTACGACACGTCCCGTGGGCTACAAGACGCGTCCCATGGCCCCTACGACACGTCCCGTGGGCTACAAGACACGTCCCATGGCCCCTATGACATGTCCCGTGGGCTACAAGGCAAGTCCCATGGCCCCAATGACACGTCCCGTGGGCTACAAGGCACGTCCCATGGTTCCTATGACTCTCATGGCCTCTACGACACGTCTCGTGGGCTACAAGGCACGTCCCATGGTTCCTATGACCCCCATGACACGTCCCATGGTTCCTATGACCCCCATGACACGTCACATGGCCCCTATGACACGTCCCGCGGGCTACAAGGCACGTCCCATGGTTCCTATGACCCCCATGACACGTCCCATGGCCTAGACATACATCACGAGGACTGAGCGTGGGCTGGTCAGGCTGGTTAGTCCCTCCACAATACTTGGGCTACCGTCATGAACCCATTACAGGATGACGCACTAACTTTTACACCCCAACGGAAATAAGTCACTCTGGCTTTTTGGGTCTCCTAGGAAATTTACACTATGTGTGACAATTGTACTTGTGTGCATCTGTGCCTAAATAAACTAACTTACCTAACAAACACACTTGTTTCTCCCGTGAACAAACCTTCATCCTTTATAGACTAATGTCCAGTGGAAAATGCAGATGTGGTCAGCGTTGGGGGAGCATTGGGAGAATAGTGGGAGCCAAACAGAGGGGTGTCACGCTCCACAACCCACCCTCACCACCATCCACCCTCCCCACACACTCCACCCTCACACACACACCGCCCTCACCCACCCACCAAAATATTTTGGGCATCGGCAGTGGAGAAATAATCATGTTTGTGACTGCACGGCCGCGCCAGGGAGGGTCGACCACCACTATAAAAACTGAATATTCGGCTTCACCAGCGAAAAAGATGAGAGAGTCTGGCCAGCTCCATTCTCTGGAATATAATAATATAATGGGTGGATAATATTACGTACGGCAGTGAATAATATCATGTACTGGAGTGGATGTGTACTGGAGTGGATGTGTACTGGAGTGGATAATATCATGTACAGAAGTGGATATCATGTAATGGAGATGATAACATCATGTAAGAGAATGGATAATTATGTACTGGAGTAGACGGGCGGGGGCGGTGACCCCCGCAACCACCAGGTACACAACTTTCACCAGACGCCTCAATACTTCTATCCAAATGTACAATAAAATAACATTTCGGCACATTTTTTCTATATTTTAAATATCTCACATATTTAAAATCATGAAAAATCCATTATTTTAGTCACAATGTTAAATCTCTGATTTTATTGTACACTTAATATGATTTTTTGTTAAAAATACCTGACGTTTTGCCCAGAGTTGTTAACACCGCCACTGATGTAAGTGAAGTGGGTATAAGTCACTACGTGACTTATACCCACTCCCTTAAACTCCACTCCCTAAAAACCCACCCCCATCTCTTATAACCCACTCCCTAATAACCTATTCTCTTAAAGTCCACTCCCTAAAAAACCTTCCCTAATAACTCACTCCCTTAAAACCCATTTCCTTAAAAACCACCCCCTAAAAACGCACCCCCTAAAAATCCACTCCCTACAAACCCACTCCCTAATAACCCACTCCCTTAAAACCCACTCAAAGTGGTCAGTCCACTTCATTCTTTCTACGTGACATGTCAAAGTATCTTATCAATGGAAAATCAGACACAAGAAATATTAAACAAATATCCTCTTAACCCCTTTTTTGGGGAAGAGTAGGCCTAGTTCCTAGGCCTTTTGTGCATCCATATGTTCTTGCGGTACCCTCCACAGCACAGATACGAGGTGTATAATAAACTAGCCTCTCCATCAAAATCTAAAAATCTTCCTGTCTACCCACAACTGCTCTTACAACCCCAGTTGTTACCCTCCTATTCTCAGGACAGAGTCGACGGATAAGTGAAGTAGTAGCATTAGCAACACACACGGCAAGAGGCATTCTTGAGCTTCCCCAGCGCTCGGGCTTAATGCCCAAAGCTGGGGTGTGGCTCCAAAAGGGTCCTGTAGTGTTTGCAGCCTTTGCACCTCCTGACATCGTCTGCTACTATGCAGCTGCCACACCCTTCGAGCCCAATGTGGGCAGGGTTTGTGGCAGCCCAAGGTGCCAGCTTCTCCCTCCGAGTCCAGTGGGGGCGGGAAATGGGTCTAGGCCTAGGGACACCTGGTCCCAGAAGACGAGGAGGTACTTGTACCTCATCCCATGACAGACAATGGTCTGAGACACTCCCACGACAGGAAGCCAAGGCCGGGGCACCTCTTGGAAAAGGCCCGGACCAGGCGATTATACCGGCGAATCTGCTACCTACCATCCTATTCTAACCATCCCTCTTATAACCTAAAAAAAAAAAAAAAAACTTTGATTTAACTTATGTCTGTGATACGCTGTGTACAGACATATGCTGCGTACAGACTGACATATGCTGTGTACAGACTGACATATGTTGTGTACAGACTGACATATGCTGTGTACAGACTGACATATGTTGTGTACAGACTGACATATGTTGTGTACAGACTGACACATGCTGTGTACAGACTGACATATGCTGTGTACAGACTGACATATGCTGTGTACAGACTGACATATACTGTGTACAGACTGACATATACTGTGTACAAACTGACACATGCTGTGTACAGACTGACATGCTGTGTACAGACTGACATGCTGTGTACAGACTGACATGCTGTGTACAGACTGACATGCTGTGTACAGACTGACATGCTGTGTACAGACTGACATATGCTGTGTACAGACTGACATGCTGTGTACAGACTGACATATGCTGTGTACAGACTGACATGCTGTGTACAGACTGACATGCTGTGTACAGACTGACATGCTGTGTACAGACTGACATATGCTGTGTACAGACTGACATGCTGTGTACAGACTGACATGCTGTGTACAGACTGACATGCTGTGTACAGACTGACATGCTGTGTACAGACTGACATATGCTGTGTACAGACTGACATATACTGTGTACAAACTGACATGCTGTGTACAGACTGACATGCTGTGTACAGACTGACATGCTGTGTACAGACTGACATGCTGTGTACAGACTGACATGCTGTGTACAGACTGACATGCTGTGTACAGACTGACATATACTGTGTACAGACTGACATGCTGTGTACAGACTGACATGCTGTGTACAGACTGACATGCTGTGTACAGACTGACATGCTGTGTACAGACTGACATGCTGTGTACAGACTGACATGCTGTGTACAGACTGACATGCTGTGTACAGACTGACATGCTGTGTACAGAATGATATGAAAGGTCTTTATCGAGGTTTCTAAATGCTTATAGAAGGCTAGTAAATATATTAGAACGGTGTTATGAGGTGAGCAATGGAGGGGATGCGGCCGCTGCCTGACAGGTGAGACTGGCACTTTCTCCAACCAATCCCCGGCTTGGCTGCTGCCCTGCATTTTTTATGGAAAACTTAATTTCCTTTAACCTGCGAAGGAAAAGAAGATGGAAGGGACAGGAGGGAGAAAGGGAGGATTGAAGAGGAAGGAATAGATGGAGGTTTGGAGGGAGAAAAGAAGCATTAAAGAAAAACTGCAGTGAGAGGGAGAAAAGAAAGAGGGGAAGGGAAGAAAGAAGGGAAAGGAAGAAAGAGGGGAAAGGAAGAAAGAGGGGAAAGGAAGAAAGAGGGGAAAGGAAGAAAGAGGGGAAAGGAAGAGGGGAAGGAAATGGTAATGAGAGAAAATACTTTTGTAACATACTAACAGAGACGAGAGGGAAATGTAGATAAAAGAGAGGGAGACAGAGGTGGGGAGAGGGGAGAGGATACAGGTGCCAGAGCAACTAGGCTGTGATGGCTCTGGAGCAGCGGGTCTCCAGCAACAACAGCCTGTTTGACCAGGCAAGCACCAGACGAGCCTGGCCCATGGCCGGGCTCCGAGAGTAGTAAGACTCTCGAAACTCGTCAAAGCTATGAAGGATGCTTCCCGGGGTCAACGCCCTCGCTGCCCTGTCCCAGACCAGGCCTCCTAGAGAATCAAGGTGTGATCAACCAGGCTGTGACTGCTGGCCTTACGAAGTCCATACGAACCACAGCCCTGCGGGTCAGGAACTGATTTCAGAAACTTGTCCAGTTCCCTCTTGAAAACAGCCAAAGGCTTGTTGGAATTCCTCTCATGTACCAAGGAAAGGGTGTTAAAGAGTCGTGGACCCCGACACTCGAGTTCTCTCTTGGTGTATCCCCGTTGCGCCATTGCCGTTTGGTGGAAGTATTTCGCGCTGTCTGCCAAGTCTCTTGTCATACAGATTGATTTCAGCGTGCAGGTTTGGGACCAATCCCCTCAGGTGTAAATTCTATGTACCTTCCTCGCCTACGTTCCAAGGAATACAGATGAAGGGACTTCAAGATGCCTGAGTGTATACGAGCAATGAAAGTTCTCTGCAGGTTTTCCAGCTCAGTAATTTCGCGTGCCTTGAAGGGAGTCGTCAGTACACAGAGCAGAGGTGATTTGTAGAGGGCACGACAGTGTAGGAATAACTGCGGTTGTTGTATGCTACAATTCAACCATAACTCACCTGTGTGGCTGCAGCTGCAACTCAATACAATTCACCTCACCACGATCTCCACTCTCGCTACCTCAGCCGCCTACCACCTTCAACAGTGGCAGTAAGCTGGTCAACACCAACCATTTAGACAAGTGCTATCCTGCCTGGATGGACTTAAACCTTCGTAAAGTTACTTCCTATACGTCTAACATTACAATTAGAAGATGCGAACTGGTACACTACATTCTAGCACACAGGGGGCTGCAATACGATCCTTCAACCTGAAATAGTTACCAAATTAAGTGGGCTTAGCTTATTATTGGTAGACATCACGTACTGCAGCCCCTCTGATCCCAAACACAGAAGAATTCAATAGTTTGTTCTCTGAAAGGTTTGTCATAAGAAAACTGGAGGCCAGTCTTACACGCGTCTGTTTACATTCAGTTTGGACTTACACTGATTTTCCTGAGTGTTTCTTAATATATGTAATTTTTCTTCCTGTAATGATTTATTTTCAGTAGAGGAGGCCTGGTTTGTGACCGGCCGACCTGGACCATGCTACCAGGAACAATGGCCACATATGACAGGTAACAGATATATTCAACCACATGTGCAGGGCCGCGGGGGTGTTGACCCCCGGAACACTCTCCAGGTAGACCACCAGTTCCACCACCATCAACCATTCTACCGTCACCACCACCACTATCACTACCATCACTACCACCATCACCATTCTACCGTCACTACCATCACCACCACCATCACCATTCTACCGTCACTACCATCACCACCACCATCACCATTCTACCGTCACTACCATCACCACCACCATTCCTCCCCCTCCAACCACTGGCCACTACTCAGCTCTGGGAATGTCTTTGGAAGGTGCATCCCAATTCTCTCTAGGACTCCTCAACATAATCCAGACTTAAGGCCACACGCTCCATCAAGCACCCTGGCTCACACTTTCCTTCCACTGCCTCTCTCTCTCTCTCTCTCCTTCCTTCACTATCTCTACCTCTTTCTATTATTCCATCGTTGGCTCTGGATACACTGGCTTACTAAATGTTGAAGGAAGTATTCCCAGTCAAGCAGAGGAAATTACCAGTACACAACAGGTATAGAACCCAACAACAAAACCTGAAAATCATTTCAACTACGAAGGAAGAAGTGTAAAAGTTACTGAACGAATTCAACACAAGAAAAGCAGTGGGACCTGGCAAAATGTCAGCCTGGGCACTCAAAGGAGCAGGAATGCTGACTCTTCAACAGATCACTGGAGGCAGGGCAGCTGCGAGACATCAGGGGAAAAAAAAACTCACAGTGAGTCTCCATATTTAAGAGAGGAGACAGACTGGACGCCTTGAAAATCATCTGGGAAAGTTTGTATGATGGAGGCTGGTGCAGTACGGAAATTTTTATTTTAATTACAAGAAAATCTGCTTATAAACATTTGTGGTAAAGTTTGAAAATTTCCATGTTCCCAAAATTGAAACGAAATTGAAAATTTATATAAAAAATGGATCATATTTTCTCAGCATTTTACAAAATTAATTCTGCATGCAAGATAAACTCGTGTGGGTAATTCCAAACATGGAGTCTACCTGGAAGTTATTCCGGGGATCAACGCCCCCGCGGCCCGGTCCACGACCAGGCTGTTACTGCTGGCCGCACGTAGTCCAACGTACGAACCACAGCCCGGCTGATCCGGCACCGACTTTAAGTATCTGTCCGGCTCTCTCCTGAAGGCAGCCAGGGGCCTATTGGTAATTCCCCTTATGCTTCATGGGAGGCTGTTGAACAGCCTTGGGCCCCGGACACTTATGGTGTTTTCTCTTAGTGTACCAATGGCGCCCCTACTTTTAATTGGGGGTATTCTGCATCGCATGCCCAGTCTTTTACTTTCGTAGGGAATGATGTCTGTGTGCAGATTCGGGACCATTTCTTCTAGGATTTTCCAAGTGTAGATTATATCTCTCTCTCTCTCTCTCCTGCGTTTTAACTAGTACAAGTCAAGTGCTTCCAAGCGTTCCCCGTAGTTGAGGTGTTTGATAGAACTTATACGTGCACTAAAGTGGAGTGGTGGAAGCTCGTTCCTCTGTCCGCTAATAACGAATTACAAAACCACTCTAGAATGCAAACTTCCCTATGTGATAAATCTTTCCCTAAAGAGAGGATTTACCAGAGAAAACTCAGCATGCTCCGTGTATTTCAGGGTGGAAAATCCTGCCTAGGAGGTCCAGCTATGTACCATTGAGCATCGAGGCTTACCAATTGAGTCCACCTGGAGGGTGTTCAGGGCGTCAACGCCCCCGCGGCCCAGTCCCTGACCAGGCCTCCCGGTTAGACTGTTGAGATAAAATTCTCCTTACCTTTAATATGCCTCTGATGAGTTTCGAGAATCTTACTACTCTGGGAGCCCGGCCATGGGCCAGGCTCGTCCTTATAAAAGCTTTTACAGACAGCACTTCTGAAGAGAAGTGACGGTTCCGTGTCAGCAGCACCATCTGTCACCTACTGTCTCTCTCCACAGCCCCACAACCTTTTATAGTAAAGAGGTTAAGAGGTCTGCAACATACATCTAACAGCTGGTAACAGGTTAAACGAGTAGTAACAGACGACAACAAGCTAGCAACAGACGTCAACGAACTAGCAACAGACGTAAACGAGCTAGCAACAGACGTCAACAAGATAGCAACAGACCTCAACGAGCTAGCAACAGACGTCAACAAGCTAGCAACACGTCAACAAGCTAGCAACAGACGTCAACAAGCTAGCAACAGGCGTCAACGAGCTAGCAAAAGCCGTCAACGAGCTAGCAACAGACGTCAACAAGCTAGCAACAGACGTCAACAAGCTAGCAACAGACGTCAACAAGCTAGCAACAGGCGTCAACGAGCTAGCAAAAGCCGTCAACGAGCTAGCAACAGACGTCAACAAGCTAGCAACAGACGTCAACAGGCTAGCAACAGGCGTCAACGAGCTAGCAACAGGCGTCAACGAGCTAGCAACAGACGTCAACGAGCTAGCAACAGGCGTCAACGAGCTAGCAACAGACGTCAACGAGCTAGCAACAGACGTCAAACATCTATTCTCACACCCCTCAAACCTGACTTATACTGCGACAACAACAATCAACATCAGGATTGGGTGATCTGCATCTTTCTTGACTGTAAAACTGTTCTTGATAAAGTACCACACACGAGGTTAACCCAACCAGCCAGTCTGCTGTTACCTGGTTGATCAGGTCCTGATCCACCAGGAGCCAGCCAGCCTGCTGTTACCTGGTTGATCAGGTCCTGATCCACCAGGAGGCAGCCAGCCTGCTGTTACCTGGTTGATCAGGTCCTGATCCACCGGATCCAGCCAGCCTGCTGTTACCTGGTTCATCAGGCCCTGATCCACCGGATCCAGCCAGCCTGCTGTTACCTGGTTCATCAGGCCCTGATCCACCGGAGCCAGCCAGCCTGCTGCTACCTGGTTGATCAGGCCCTGATCCACCAGGAGCCAGCCAGCCTGCTGTTACCTGGTTGATCAGGTCCTGATCCACCAGGAGCCAGCCAGCCTGCTGTTACCTGGCTGATCAGGTCCTGATCCACCAGGAGCCAGCCAGCCTGCTGTTACCTGGTTGATCAGGTCCTGATCCACCAGGAGCCAGCCAGCCTGCTGTTACCTGGTTGATCAGGTCCTGATCCACCAGGAGCCAGCCAGCCTGCTGTTACCTGGTTGATCAGGTCCTGATCCACCAGGAGCCAGCCAGCCTGCTTACCTGGTTGATCAGGTCCTGATCCACCGGATCCAGCCAGCCTGCTGTTACCTGGTTGATCAGGCCCTGATCCACCGGATCCAGCCAGCCTGCTGTTACCTGGTTGATTAGGCCCTGATCCACCGGATCCAGCCAGCCTGCTGTTACCTGGTTGATCAGGCCCTGATCCACCGGATCCAGCCAGCCTGCTGTTACCTGGTTGATCAGGCCCTGATCCACCGGATCCAGCCAGCATGCTGTTACTTGGTTGATCAGGCCCTGATCCACCGGATCCAGCCAGCCTGCTGTTACCTGGTTGATCAGTCCCTGATCCACCGGATCCAGCCAGCCTGCTGTTACCTGGATGATCAGGCCCTGATCCACCGGATCCAGCCAGCCTGCTACTACCTGGTTGATCAGGTCCTGATCCACCAGAGCCAGTCAGCCTGCTGTTACCTGGTTGATCAGGCCCTGATCCACCGGATCTAGCCAGCCTGCTGTTACCTGGTTGATCAGGCCCTGATCCACGGATCCAGCCAGCCTGCTGCTACCTGGTTGATTAGGTTCTGATCCACCATATCCAGCCAGCCTGCTGTTACCTGGTTGATCAGGCCCTGATCCACCGGATCCAGCCAGCCTGCTGCTACCTGGTTGATCAGGTCCTGATCCACCAGGAGTCAGCCAGCCTGCTGCTACCTGGCTGATCAGGTCTTGATCCACCAGAGCCAGCCAGCCTGCTGTTACCTGGCTGATCAGGTCCTGATCCACCAGGAGGCAGCCAGCCTGCTGTTACCTGGCTGATCAGGTCCTGATCCACCAGGAGGCAGCCAGCCTGCTGCTACCTGGCTGATCAGGCCCTGATCCACCGGATCCAGCCAGCCTGCTGTTACCTGGTTGATCAGGCCCTGATCCACCATATCCAGCCAGCCTGCTGTTACCTGGTTGATCAGGCCCTGATCCACCGGATCCAGCCAGCCTGCTGCTACCTGGTTGATCAGGTCCTGATCCACCAGGAGTCAGCCAGCCTGCTGCTACCTGGCTGATCAGGTCTTGATCCACCAGAGCCAGCCAGCCTGCTGTTACCTGGCTGATCAGGTCCTGATCCACCAGGAGGCAGCCAGCCTGCTGTTACCTGGCTGATCAGGTCCTGATCCACCAGGAGGCAGCCAGCCTGCTGCTACCTGGCTGATCAGGTCCTGACCCACCAGGAGGCAGCCAGCCTGCTGTTACCTGGCTGATCAGGTCCTGATCCACCAGGAGGCCTGGTTAAGTACCAGGCCGCTGGGGCGTTGACCTCCGGAACACCCGCCAGGTAGACACCAGGTAGCTGGAAACAGAGTAACGGGGGAGGCGCTGACGCAGGCCAGGGACCACCTGACAGGCAGAACACACACAGAAAGTCTTTATAATATGCAGATGTATTCAGACTATGCAACTCATTCTCGCACCAAGAGACGTAAACGTTCAATTATGAACGTTTCATTTTTCCCTGCGATGCCTCGCTGCCAGACGTATCGCGCGGCCTGTTGTCTAATTTATGTCTTTAAATATACATTTGTATAGGCGTATGTAACTTAAACTTATTAAAAAACTCTGAATATAGAAAGATAGGAAAAAATGGGAAATTTTTAAAGATGGCGTCGAGCAACGCGTCAAAAAATGAACGTCTGAAAGTGAAAATGTTCTGGGCTACGAATTAAAACTATGTATACCATCAGTAATACCTATGCTCACCTACTTGTGGTTGCAGGGTTCGAGTCACAGCTCCTGGCCCCGGCTGTCACAATGTTAGTGCACATTCTGCCCTCCCGGAGTCCCTGCTACAGTAACTTGTACCTCGAATACCTAAGAGTAACTAATATAACTTTGGTATACCAAGAGTATACTAAAGGTATATCACGGGCATACCACAGTCACAGCTCTTGCCCATCATCTCCCGTTGTCGTTATAACGAAGATAATCCGCAGACAAACTAATATATAAAAAAATTAAAGAGTTGGACCGGTAAGCCAGCGGAAGGCCTCGGTCAGATGATCAAAAGCTCCAGTTGCGGGTCATCATGTGACAAAGACCCATTATGTTTGATATACCTTTGATGAGTGACTGTTAGTGCTTGTACTAGCAGTCTTGTGACTGTACTAGTTGACAGTGCTTGTACTAGCAGACTGTCTTGTGACTGTACTAGCTGACAGTGCTTGTACTAGCAGACTGTCTTGTGACTGTACTAGCTGACAGCGCTTGTACTAGCAGACTGTCTTGTGACTGTACTAGCTGACAGCGCTTGTACTAGCAGACTGTCTTGTGACTGTACTAGCTGACAGCGCTTGTACTAGCAGACTGTCTTGTGACTGTACTAGCTGACAGTGCTTGTACTAGCAGACTGTCTTGTGACTGTACTAGCTGACAGTGCTTGTACTAGCAGACTGTCTTGTGACTGTACTAGCTGACAGTGCTTGTACTAGCAGACTGTCTTGTGACTGTACTAGCTGACAGTGCTTGTACTAGCAGACTGTCTTGTGACTGTACTAGCTGACAGTGCTTGTACTAGCAGACTGTCTTGTGACTGTGCTAGCTGACAGCGCTTGTACTAGCAGACTGTCTTGTGACTGTACTAGCTGACAGTGCTTGTACTAGCAGACTGTCTTGTGACTGTACTAGCTGACAGTGCTTGTACTAGCAGACTGTCTTGTGACTGAAACTAGCTGACAGTGCTTGTACTAGCAGACTGTCTTGTGACTGTACTAGCTGACAGTGCTTGTACTAGCAGACTGTCTTGTGACTGTACTAGCTGACAGTGCTTGTACTAGCAGACTGTCTTGTGACTGTGCTAGCTGACAGTGCTTGTACTAGCAGACTGTCTTGTGACTGTGCTAGCTGACAGTGCTTGTACTAGCAGACTGTCTTGTGACTGTGCTAGCTGACAGTGCTTGTACTAGCAGACTGTCTTGTGACTGTACTAGCTGACAGTGCTTGTACTAGCAGACTGTCTTGTGACTGTACCAGCTGACAGCGCTTGTACTAGCAGACTGTCTTGTGACTGTGCTAGCTGACAGTGCTTGTACTAGCAGACTGTCTTGTGACTGTACTAGCTGACAGCGCTTGTACTAGCAGACTGTCTTGTGACTGTGCTAGCTGACAGTGCTTGTACTAGCAGACTGTCTTGTGACTGTGCTAGCTGACAGTGGCTTGTACTAGCAGACTGTCTTGTGACTGTACTAGCTGACAGTGCTTGTACTAGCAGACTGTCTTGTGACTGTACCAGCTGACAGCGCTTGTACTAGCAGACTGTCTTGTGACTGTGCTAGCTGACAGTGCTTGTACTAGCAGACTGTCTTGTGACTGTACTAGCTGACAGTGCTTGTACTAGCAGACTGTCTTGTGACTGTACTAGCTGACAGTGCTTGTACTAGCAGACTGTCTTGTGACTGTACTAGCTGACAGTGCTTGTACTAGCAGACTGTCTTGTGACTGTGCTAGCTGACAGTCGCTTGTACTAGCAGACTGTCTTGTGACTGTACTAGCTGACAGTGCTTGTACTAGCAGACTGTCTTGTGACTGTACTAGCTGACAGTGCTTGTACTAGCAGACTGTCTTGTGACTGTACTAGCTGACAGTGCTTGTACTAGCAGACTGTCTTGTGACTGTACTAGCTGACAGTGCTTGTACTAGCAGACTGTCTTGTGACTGTACTAGCTGACAGTGCTTGTACTAGCAGACTGTCTTGTGACTGTGCTAGCTGACAGTGCTTGTACTAGCAGACTGTCTTGTGACTGTGCTAGCTGACAGTGCTTGTACTAGCAGACTGTCTTGTGACTGTGCTAGCTGACAGTGCTTGTACTAGCAGACTGTCTTGTGACTGTACTAGCTGACAGTGCTTGTACTAGCAGACTGTCTTGTGACTGTACCAGCTGACAGCGCTTGTACTAGCAGACTGTCTTGTGACTGTGCTAGCTGACAGTGCTTGTACTAGCAGACTGTCTTGTGACTGTGCTAGCTGACAGTGCTTGTACTAGCAGACTGTCTTGTGACTGTACTAGCTGACAGTGCTTGTACTAGCAGACTGTGTTGTGACTGTACTAGCTGACAGTGCTTGTACTAGCAGACTGTCTTGTGACTGTACTAGCTGACAGCGCTTGTACTAGCAGACTGTCTTGTGACTGTACTAGCTGACAGCGCTTGTACTAGCAGACTGTCTTGTGACTGTAATAGCTGACAGTGCTTGTACTAGCAGACTGTCTTGTGACTGTACTAGCTGACAGCGCTTGTACTAGCAGACTGTCTTGTGACTGTACTAGCTGACAGTGCTTGTACTAGCAGACTGTCTTGTGACTGTGCTAGCTGACAGTGCTTGTACTAGCAGACTGTCTTGTGACTGTACTAGCTGACAGTGCTTGTACTAGCAGACTGAATTGTGACTGTACTAGCTGACAGCGCTTGTACTAGCAGACTGTCTTGTGACTGTACTAGCTGACAGTGCTTGTACTAGAAGACTGTCTTGTGACTGTACTAGCTGACAGTGCTTGTACTAGCAGACTGTCTTGTGACTGTACTAGCTGACAGTGCTTGTACTAGCAGACTGTCTTGTGACTGTGCTAGCTGACAGTGCTTGTACTAGCAGACTGTCTTGTGACTGTACTAGCTGACAGTGATTGTACTAGCAGACTGTCTTGTGACTGTACTAGCTGACAGTGCTTGTACTAGCAGACTGTCTTGTGACTGTACTAGCAGACTGTCTTGTGACTGTACTAGCTGACAGTGCTTGTACTAGCAGACTGTCTTGTGACTGTACTAGCTGACAGTGCTTGTACTAGCAGACTGTCTTGTGACTGTACTAGCTGACAGTGCTTGTACTAGCAGACTGTCTTGTGACTGTATAGCTGACAGCGCTTGTACTAGCAGACTGTCTTGTGACTGTACTAGCTGACAGCGCTTGTACTAGCAGACTGTCTTGTGACTGTGCTAGCTGACAGTGCTTGTACTAGCAGACTGTCTTGTGACTGTGCTAGCTGACAGTGCTTGTACTAGAAGACTGTCTTGTGACTGTACTAGCTGACAGTGCTTGTACTAGCAGACTGTCTTGTGACTGTACTAGCTGACAGTGCTTGTACTAGCAGACTGTCTTGTGACTGTGCTAGCTGACAGTGCTTGTACTAGCAGACTGTCTTGTGACTGTACTAGCTGACAGTACTTGTACTAGCAGACTGTCTTGTGACTGTACTAGCTGACAGTGCTTGTACTAGCAGACTGTCTTGTGACTGTACTAGCTGACAGTGCTTGTACTAGCAGACTGTCTTGTGACTGTACTAGCTGACAGTGCTTGTACTAGCAGACTGTCTTGTGACTGTACTAGCTGACAGCGCTTGTACTAGCAGACTGTCTTGTGACTGTGCTAGCTGACAGTGCTTGTACTAGCAGACTGTCTTGTGACTGTGCTAGCTGACAGTGCTTGTACTAGAAGACTGTCTTGTGACTGTACTAGCTGACAGTGCTTGTACTAGCAGACTGTCTTGTGACTGTACTAGCTGACAGCGCTTGTACTAGCAGACTGTCTTGTGACTGTGCTAGCTGACAGTGCTTGTACTAGCAGACTATCTTGTGACTGTACTAGCTGACAGTGCTTGTACTAGCAGACTGTCTTGTGACTGTGCTAGCTGACAGTGCTTGTACTAGCAGACTGTCTTGTGACTGTACTAGCTGACAGTGCTTGTACTAGCAGACTGTCTTGTGACTGTACTAGCTGACAGTGCTTGTACTAGCAGACTGTCTTGTGACTGTACTAGCTGACAGTGCTTGTACTAGCAGACTGTCTTGTGACTGTACTAGCTGACAGTGCTTGTACTAGCAGACTGTCTTGTGACTGTGCTAGCTGACAGTGCTTGTACTAGCAGACTGTCTTGTGACTGTACTAGCTGACAGTGCTTGTACTAGCAGACTGTCTTGTGACTGTGCTAGCTGACAGTGCTTTACTAGCAGACTGTCTTGTGACTGTACTAGCTGACAGTGCTTGTACTAGCAGACTGTCTTGTGACTGTACTAGCAGACTGTCTTGTGACTGTACTAGCAGACTGTCTTGTGACTGTACTAGCTGACAGTGCTTGTACTAGCAGACTGTCTTGTGACTGTGCTAGCTGACAGTGCTTGTACTAGCAGACTGTCTTGTGACTGTACTAGCTGACAGTGCTTGTACTAGCAGTGTTACAGTGCGTGTACTAGCACAATGACCAGCTTCCAGGCCGTGTACACTAGCACGAACGTAAGCTGCTGAAAAATAACTCTTAGGAGTATTGAGTTAGTGGGGGATTAGAGAGGCGTGATGGTGGTAGTGGGCGGGTGGGCGGCGTGGGTGGGCAGGCAGGTGCAGCCGCCCACCACTCCACACAATTGCATTGGCTCCGCCGCCTACTTAGTCTGTCAAGATTTGAAAATTTCATTTCTTGGAGGTAGTATTTTGGCGTGGTTTTACTGCCTGCCTTCATTCAGCACACACACACACACACGAGCTGTGACTCGACCCCTGCAACCACAAATAGGTGAGTACAAATAGGTGAGTACACACACACACACACACAACACACACACACACACACACACACACACACACATGCACACACACACACACACACACACACACACACACACACACACACACAGGAGCTCGGCCAGGAGCTCGGACTCGACCCCCGCAACCTCAACTAGGTGAGTACACCTACAACAGGCCTAGTGTCTAATCGACATGTGCCTAGGACAAAATGGTAACTAACACACAGTAGTGACCAGCGAACAGGCGGGGCTAGGAGCTGTGAATCGACCCTGTAACCACAAATAGGCAAGTACAAATAGACGAAGACAATTTTAAATCTTTGACCCCAATAAGTGTCCGGAGCCCAAGACTGTTTAACAGCCTCCCACCAGGTATAAGGGGAATTACCAATAGACCCCTGGTTGTCTTCAAGAGGAAGCTGGACAGATACCTAAAGTCACTGCCGGATCAACCAGACTGTGGTTCATACGTTGGACTACCTGCGGCCAGCAGTAACAACCTGGTTGATAAGACCCTAATCCACTGGGAGGCCTGATCAAGGACTGGGCCGCGGGGGCGTTGACCCCTGGAACACCCACCAGGTAGACTCCAGGTAGGTAGACTTACTGAGTTATCTTTTAGTATACTTACAGTGTTATCTCAGTATAGTGCACAGTTTTCCACCAAGAATATTTCGGCGGGTGCGGGTGTGCTGTGGCTCCCGCACTACGTCACGTCACTCTGCAAATCTGAAGTCCTTCCAGTATTTTCCTGGGGAAAATTTATACATACAGTATTTCTCTCGCCTGCGCTCCAGGGAGTAGAGTTTGAGGGGGTTTTAGGAATTCCCAATAATTTAGGTGTTTGACTTGATGTGCCCACTAACTTCTAGACACATTTTCCACGCTGAAATTTCATCAGTTGTGTTGGAACATTCCGGTCTGGAGTGAAATTATTTTGACGAGTTATATTGTTATCTAGAGTAAGATTTGTGCAACAGTTTGTTATCTTTATTGATTAAACGTTTCGCCTACATAGTAGGCTTCTTCAGTCAGATACAGAGGCAGCAGGTGTAGTAGTGAAATGAAGATGATGTAATCAGTCCATCAACCTTGGAGATATGAGGTGGTCAGTCCCTCAGCCTGGAGAAGAGTTCAGCTTCATAACGTTCCAGACCATGAAGCTGAACTCTTCTCCAGGCTGAGGGACTGACCACCTCAAATTTTATTTCTACAAGGCTGATGGACTGATCACATCATCTTCGTTACTTCAACCCCTGCCTCTGTATTTGACTGAAGAAGTCTACCGTGTAGGCGAAATGTTACATCAATAAATATACCAACTGCTGCACATGTGTCTTAATCACCAACTTGTCGGTATTTTATACCATTTCCAATATCATTATCTAAGCTTGTGGCTAAGGCTTTTATCCAGCTTCTTATATTCCTTGTAGCTGCCTGGTAATAGCACCAGCAACAAGAAGAGAGTTTCGAACCTATGAATATCAAGTCTTAAAACTAGCCTGTCAAGTGTTCTAACCACTGTACCATCTGGCCAACTTAAAATTCGTTCAATGCTGTATATTTATAAGTTAGAAAGGTTAGCATGGGTCACCACTGAGACCACAAATACAAGTTTTCAAAGACGAGTCTTTGAATTTAAGGTCTGAGATGGTTACCTCGTGGCCCATGGCCGGGCTCCAGGAATAAAAATACTTGGAACTTATCAAAGGTAAGGTATCCATGAAGTAAGGTGATATACCTTTAATAAATCTTTGCTGAGTCCCGAGAGGACGTGAAATCTGAAACAAAGTACAAAATGTATTCAGATCACACAGCAGACCAAACGATTAATGTGATGGACTTACTGACAATGTCTGAAGTTCTTACAACAAAGAATCACAACAGTGTTTCCAGCACAACTGCAAGGAAAATGATAGACTGGATAACTAGAACCTCCAAAACAAGAGAAGCCAAGCCAGTGAGGATACTTTTAAGCTGTATGTTCTCTCTGGACGGGAATATTGCTGCATACTAACAGAATCATGTCATGGGTGAGTAATGCCTTTTTCTGGGTTATCCAAGTAGATAATTTACACACACGTGTTAATATCTATGATAATTTGTTTAACTACGTGTACTTGTACCTAAATAATCTTATTTTGTAGAAAGTGAGGACACCGTCTCCTCACTACACACTTACAGGCACTTTATCCCACTTAACTTGATATTCTCCACTAAAGTAATACTCAGTCTTATCAAGAATAACAAATTAAAAATGGGGAAAGTAAATACTATAATTCACACTATTACAAGTTATTAATATTTAATTATCACAACGCTATACTTGGTCAAAGAGGAAGGGATCTGATACTAGGATAACTGTAGAAAATACAAGATAATTGATATGGGGGAATGCCATATACGGAACCAAGTTTACAATTCACTTACCTATAAAAGAAAGCATACCAGGGGTGGGGTTAGAACCCGCGATCAGAGTGTCTCAAAACTCCAGACCGTCGCTGGCCCAGTGGCTAACGCGACGGTCTGGAGTTTTGAGATTCTGATCGCGGGTTCTAACCCCGCCCCAGGTATGGTTTGTTTGCAATCGTGTCATTACGATTCCGTGAGTCACTCTAAAAGGCCAGTTAGGCTCTTAGCCTATCTAGGTGAGAGTGATACTCTCACTAGAGGAGGATAGGAGACTATGGCTGGCGGTGACGCCTAGTAATCTCCTCCGTAAATGAGTGTCTCAGTTTAATTAGTCAAGTGGAAGCATACAATCCTACTCAGTCTCACTTCATTAATCAGGCTCCCCGCTGGTGGAAGACTGGAGGAGTGCTGGTGGAAGAGTGGTGGAGTGCTGGTGGAAGACTGGAGGAGTGCTGGTGGAAGACTGGTGGAAGACTGGAGGAGTGCTGGTGGAAGAGTGGTGGAGTGCTGGTGGAAGACTGGAGGAGTGCTGGTGGAAGACTGGAGGAGTGCTGGTGGAAGACTGGAGGAGTGCTGGGGGAAGACTGGAGGAGTTGCTGGTGGAAGACTGGAGGAGTGCTGGTGGCAGACTGGAGGAGGGTGCTGGGGGAAGACTGGAGGATGCTGGTGGAAGACTGGAGGATGCTGGTGGAAGACTGGAGGAGTGCTGGTGGAAAGACTGGGGGAGTGCTGGTGGAAGGGCTGGAGGGTGCTGGTGGCAGACTGGAGAGTGCTGGTTGGAAGACTGGAGGAGTGCTGGTGGAAGACTGGAGGAGTGCTGGTGGCAGACTGGAGGAGTGCTGGTGGAAGACTGGAGGAGTGCTGGTGGCAGACTGGAGGAGTGCTGGTGGAAGACTGGAGGAGTGCTGGTGGCAGACTGGAGGAGTGCTGGTGGCAGAACTGTGTTGTGGTGGTTATGGATGAGTGAAGTGCTAAGTTGCACAATTTACAAGTCAAAACTTAGCGTTTATTTATCACTTAACAGTGCTAATGACAAGCAACTAACACTGTACAGCTAGAACCACCACCTGTGACTACCATCACCAGGATGTCAACACGTACTCCAACATACACGGAAGATGTATATAAAAAATATATTTACAGCCCATATAAAATTCCTAACACGTTTTAAGTTACAGGTGATAAACCACCGGAAATTTTGACGAAAGGGCAAAGCTCCCCGCTATTTAGGCCGAAAACAAGGGGGTTGTTAGGCAAAAGCTGGTCAAGCCTTTGGAGCGTCAATGGTGAAGTGGAACTAGAGGAGATTCTGAGGCCTGGTCATGGACCAAGCCGCGGAGGCGACCCTCGGAACACCTTCCAGGTATACCTAGAGTATACCTGCATTAGTGTGAAAATTAAGAAATATTTGCTAAAACGTGATTTTATGATAAAATTCGGCGAGTCATAGCGGTGTGAAGTATTTTCTAACATGCTTATTTTTTTTAGCTAAAATACTTAAATTAGTGGCGAGAAGAGGTATGCTGGGGAGGTGGGAAGAAGAGGTGTGCTGGGGGGAGGGGAAAAAGAGTTCTGCAGGGTGGTGGCGAAGTGTGCTGGGGAGGAGGGGATGTGAGGTGAAGAGATGTTCTGGGGAAGTTGGGAGGAGTGTGTAGGAGGTGGGGAGAAGGGGGAGTGGAAAGCGTTACGTAGTATCCTAATCCATCAAGGTTTTTCCTCCCTGACCCAACACTAGCCTTCCCACCCCACCCGCCCCTTCCTGGCACTCGGCCCGCCCTTTACACACACACAGGAAGTGCTGGACCTTAACTCCATACATTAATTTACATTATGAATTCGCCACAACTCAGTGTTGTGAAGGTTGACGTTGTTGTGTCCGGGGCCCAAGACTGTTCAACAGCTTCCCACCAGCCACAATGGAAATTACCAATAGACCTCCGGTTGCTTTCAAGAGGGAGGTGGACAAACACCTAAAGTCAGCACCTGATCAGCCGGACTGTGGTTCGTATGTTGGACTACGTGCGGCCAGCAGTAACAGCCTGGTTCATCAGGCCCTGATCCATCGGGAGGCCTGCTCAAGGAGTGGGCCGCGGGGGCGTTGACGCCTGGAACACCCTCTGGGTAGACTCCAGGTAGTGGCCGCTTATAAACAGCCAGGTACACTGCTACCTACCTGGAGGGTGTTCCGGGGGTCAACACCCCCTCTAAGATCAATATTATGACAAACTAGACAATGAAAAAACAAAGAGACCATAAACATAACTCTGCGACTTTAATCAAAAACAAGTAATACGAATAGGTAATTAAACGAGCGGAAAGCCTGTATTTGCTTATTTTTTTTCTCTCTCTCTGCTCACTTAGTTATACTAACCTATTTGTGAGTGCAGGGGTCGATTCATAGCTCCTGGCTACGCCTCTTCGTGTATGTGTGTGTGTGTAGAGAGAGAGAGAGAGAGAGAGAGAGAGAGAGAGAGAGAGAGAGAGAGAGAGAGAGAGAGAGAGAGAGAGAGAGAGAGAGAGAGAGAGAGAGAGATATTAAGCCCGTTACATAAACTGTCACACACTTGTAAACACCAGATGGGGATGACAGAGACAGTCTCCACGGATAGGCTGCAAGGTAGTCAACTTAAGGCTGCTGTAGAACAATCTGAACAAGTGTCAGGTCATGCAGATCAGAGGAGAGGAAAGACTGCAGACGGAGTACAAAACACACAAAACAACATATTTTAAACATTCGAAGATTTACACTTGAGTTAACAGGGTTATCACAACTTACTTCTTGGGTAACAATGATAATGGGTTGGGCGACTATATTTGTTAGTGGTTTTGGTTTGACAAAGACCTGCCAAGTATGGGCCAGTAGGCCTGCTTCAGTGTTCGTCCTTTCTCATGTTAAGCCAGAATGATGATAGAAGTTCTTACAACTATTATCACTGTTATGTGTAAATTTTAAAATCACAACTGTCTAGGGTGCGCTGGTGTTTATTCAAGGTTAATCAAATTACTCGTATGCATTTCTTTAATTATCGACAGACAAGCTCAGATTCCCCCCCCCCCCCCCCAGACTCTCGGCAGTTACGGTCTACTCTCCTCTGCGAGTCAGTAAATGGCAACAAGACACGGCAGGGGAAGACCTACGCTCTCCACGCACATTTTGCCAAAGCCTCATAAACACATTCACCAAACAACTGACTCTTTTTCCTCGAGGTGTTGAGACTAAGAATTTTGGCGAGGCAAACTAGAAACAGCATTCTTAGTCGCCTGTAGACTCCTTGGAAACATTAGGACGTGTTTTCTTAAGACACCTGCTGTCCATGTTCACTTATCAGTAAAACAAGTACCTGGGTATTAGTCGACAGGTGTGGGTCGCATCCTGGGACAAAACTGTCATTGATGTCAGCTAGGCTTGTGTACATTGTACACGTACTTGTAGAAATATTATTGTTATTATTATTATTATTATTATTATTATTATTATTATTTAGGACAGATTATTTTGTATTAGGGGCTTCTGTGTATTAATCACAGTTCGCCAACTTGTGTTTACACTTTGTACACGCACAAATTTTGCCTATTGTTTATCTGAGCATCCACACAGTTGGGAATAAATTAGATTACTGGGCATATCATTAGTAATATTAATATGTTTATACGATATTGATATACGATACTGTTATGCCATTCTTACTGATATTGTATGTTTTATATTAACCTAGAGATTATCTTAATTCCTGAGTACACATGCTTTAATATTCAGCTTGAATTATCTTGTACTGTCAGTAATATGTACTCTAGACTGTACTCTCTAGGTTCACTCTCTTGGGCTCCTCTGACCGTTACTCTGTCACTTGACTTCACTTGAAGAGCCGCCCGGCTAGGCCGTAGGCTCATAGGCAAGGAAGTTCAATTCAGTTCAGGTTTGGGGGACAGACGTGAATACGGACAGATTCCACACCCGTTACCGTCAATATACCATAATTGGCCACGTATTGTATCACTGCTACCATATCATGTATTGCATCACTGCTACCATACCACGTATTGTATCGCTGCTACCATACCACGTATTGTATCACTGCTACCATACCACGTATTGTATCACTGCTACCATACCACGTATTGTATCACTGCTACCATACCACATATTGTATCACTGCTACCATACCACGTATTGTATTACTGCTACCATACCACGTATTGTATCACTGCTACCATACCACGTATTGTATCACTGCTACCATACCACGTATTGTATCACTGCTACCATACCACGTATTGTATCACTGCTACCATACCACGTATTGTATCACTGCTACCATACCACGTATTGTATCACTGCTACCATACCACGTATTGTATCACTGCTACCATACACTCACCAGGAAACTGAAGCTTATCAATAAATCTTTATTACCATCAACACCTCTAGAAGACCTAAGGGAGACATAATTACAACGTTAAAGTTATTCAAGTGTAACTGAAATGATGAATAAGAATAGCCTGAAATATATGCACTAGGAACGCGGGGTAGAGATGGAAATCAAAGCCAGTTATAGAGCCATTAGGAAGTACTTTTTCAGTCTCAGGATAGTAGGAAGCAGGAAAGTACTGAAAGTAAAAGTTGTGACGTCAAAATTCCTACCTGGAGCCTATCTGAAAGGCATTCCGGGGATCAACGCCCCCGCGGCCCGGTCCACGACCAGGCCTCCCGGTGGATCAGGGCCTGATCAACTAGGCTGTTACTGCTGGCTGCACGTAGTCCAACGTACGAACCAGTCCGGCTGATCCGGTACTAAGTATCTGTCCAGCTCCCTCTTTGAAGACAACCAGGGGCCTACTGGTAATCCCTTATGGCTGATGGGAGGCTGTTGAACAGTCTTGGGCCCCGAACACTTATTGTATTTTATCTTAGTGTACTAATGGTGCCCCTACTCTTCACTGGGGGTATGTTGCATCGCCTGCCAAGTCTTTTGCTTTCGTAGGGAGTGATTTCTGTGTGCAGATTAAGGACCAGTCCCTCTAGGATTTTCCAAGTGTAGATTCCTACAGTTTCACGAGAAGGTATGGTCTGAAAAGGCAGCAACAAGTAATACTGGTCGACACTAAGAAGCGGTGCCAGGAGCTAACCCTCGGCCCCAACAAGGACAAATCAGTGAGTATACACACAAACAGGAGAGGAGGTAGGAACGATCCCCAGGACCCAGGGATGGGCCGCAGGCGAGATCATGTGACTAGCAGTGACTCCCACTAGCCATCTGTCTACCCTCTCTCTTTGTCCTCTCTTCCCACAGTGAATCTCCAGACTCCATCAACACTCCTACTATCTTCTTTCTATCCTCCCTTCTCCAGACTCCATCATCAACACTCCTACTACCTTCCTTCTATCCTCCCTTCTCCAGACTCCATCATCAACACTCCTACTACCTTCCTTCTATCCTCCTTTTTCCAGACTCCATCATCAACACTCCTACTACCTTCCTTCTATCCTCCCTTCTCCAGACTCCATCATCAACACTCCTACTACCTTCCTTCTATCCTCCCTTCTCCAGACTCCATCATCAATACTCCTACTACCTTCCTTCTATCCTCCATTCTCCAGACTCCATCATCAATATTCCAACTACCTTCCTTCTATCCTCCATTCTCCAGACTCCATCATCAATATTCCAACTACCTTCCTTCTATCCTCCATTCTCCAGACTCCATCATCAATATTCCAACTACCTTCCTTCTATCCTCCATTCTCCAGACTCCATCATCAATATTCCAACTACCTTCCTTCTAGTCTCATTCTCCAACTCCATCATCAATATTCCAACTACCTTCCTTCATCCTCCATTTCTCCAGACTCCATCATCAATAGTTCCAACTACTCTCCTTCTATCCTCATTCTCCAGACTCCATCATCAATATTCCAACTACCTTCCTTCTATCCTCCATTCTCCAGACTCCATCATCAACAATTCTACTACCTTCTAACATAGGAGACACTAACAGCAGTGTTTCTAACAGAAAATATCAGCTAGGATAGAAGTGTGCCTCCTACCTGTTACCTGGAGATCTACCTGAGAAGGGTTCCGGGGGTCAACGCCCAGCGGCCCGGTCTTTGACCAGGCTTCAAATATTCTACCTTTTTTCTTTGTTTCGCGTAAGAACCCAATGATAAACATTTCCATGTCTATATTAACTAACATTTCATCAACACTCATTCAAATACGCCACTACCACGCCTGCCCACACACACGCCCCTTCCCCCCCACACACACGCCCCTTTCCCACACACACAACTCCCTTATGCCGCCCACATACACTAAACCATCACACACCCCTACCCCCACTAAAGCCCCCCCATATATTCAATTACCATGCCTGTATGCCCACACACACTCAACTAACTTGCCCACGCCCACAACCCGTCCTCCGCTCATCCCATTCCCACACCTGCCATGGCCTCTAACCCCTTCTGTCAAAACAAACTGTTGTTGTTTTCCGTACATTCTGTGACCGAAATTTTGGCACTGCACTTACTGCTGGCCCTGAACTTACTGCTGGCACTGCACTTCCTGCTGGCACTGCACTTAATGAAAGAAATATCGATCTGATTCACGAAGATTAACGAGAGATTAGTTAAAAATCTGGGGCACTGAAATAGCACCACACAGCTTTGGGAGAGCACGAACCATGTTAGACTGTGGTAAAGAATTATTGAGAAACAGCAGAGCAGGAAGTGTACATACTGCTGTCTCTGTTCAAGGTCTCTACTCACCAGTTCTCACCAATACTTTTCACAACCTGATTTATATATCCTTTCCATAACATGATTTAACAAGATTTTCCATAACATGATTTATGTATCCTTTCCATAAGATGACTTACCAAGATTTTCCGTAACATGATTATCTATCCTTTCCGTAACATGATTTACCAAGATTTTCTATAATATGATTTACCTATACTTTCCATAAGATGATTTACATATCTTTTCCACAACATGATTTACCTATCCCACAACATGGCTTGCCCATCTCACAATATACTTTATTAACAAAGTGGAATATATCATCAGATGCTCTCTAGGCATTACAGTTTGAAGGATTTTTGGTGTTTCCGGTCATTCTGGTGCTAGAGCGGACGCGAACGCTTACTACTGACATTACCCTTCCTAGCGACAATACCTGCGTTACCTGTCACATACCGGGTATGTGACAGGTAACGCACTGTAATTGCTGATATTACCTCGGCTGCCGCTGCGCCTACAGAAGCGAAGAGACTTGCTTAAACTGTGGTTGTTTGAATACATAAGCAAACTAAAGATTAAGCTGACACTGACACCAGAAGAGAGAGGGACCGGGAGAGGAGACCACATCATAACATATAAAATACTTAGTGAACCGAACAGGCTGTTCGAGGTGCGAGGAGCAGCCAGGGAACATAGTAGGTAAGGTTTGTCAGGAAACAGTACAAGTGTTTCCTGACGTGTGTCTTACTCATATGACGACCAGCAACTGGAGCTTTTGGCCATCTGACCGAGGCCTTCCGCTGGCTTACCCCTCCACCCCTTTAAGAATTATGGATTAAGAGTATTCATTTTTAGAACCACAGCAACGTTTTGCCAGTCACATTACGAGAAGAGGAACGCACTAGACCAAGAGGAACAATATAAAATACGAAGAGGAGGTATGTTGGGGTCGAAGCTCCCGCTTCACACACGGAGGGTCCGGGTTCGATTCCCGGCGGGTGGAAACATTCGACACGTTTCCTTACACCTGTTGTCCTGTTTACCTAGCAGCAAATAGGGACCTGGGTGTTAGTCGACTGGTGTGGGTCGCATCCTGGGGGACAAGATTAAGGACCCCAATGGAAATAAGTTAGACAGTCCTCGATGACGCACTGACTTTCTTGGGTTATCCTGGGTGGCTAACCCTCCGGGGTTAAAAATCCGAACGAAATCTTATCTTATCTTATCTTAACAGGCAGCGTGAAGGAGGAACAGATACCCCCACCACACTATTCCCATACCAAGAGCCACATGTGATGTAAATGGTTTGCAAAACTGACAAGTTGAAGAATGAGAATCTTGTCAACATTTCGGAATATTTACTGAGGAAACGTTTCGCCAGGGAGTGTCTTCTTCAGTCCAATACAGAGAAGAACGGTGGAAGATGAAGAGTTTGAGGTAATCAGTCCCTCAGCCTGGAGTTGATGTGTCCAGTCCATCAATCTTGAGAAAAGACTGATGGAATGAACACATCGACTCCAGGCTGAGGGACTGATTACCTCTAACTCCTCCTCATCTTCCACCGTTCTTCTTTACTGGACTGAAGAAGCCACTGGCTGGCGAAACGTTTCCTCAATAAATATTCCCATATGTTGCACAAATATTTAATTCTTCACCACGAGAGATACACAACATTCAGAAGTCTACGTTCCCTACTTGTCCTCGACCACCTCGCTGCCAAAGCATCACGACCGACAAACCGACAAGTCTGATGTGCCTAATAGTGGTTAGATATACCATTTCACGCGTTTATGTACCTAATCGAACACTAGCTAAATTCCAAATTAAAAAAAACAGCGATTGAGGAATAATAAAACAAATCGTTGCGAAACTGTCGTTGAGCAGCAAGCAAACAACTGACGTAGTTAACTGGGAATGTATTAGGCAAAGAGGAACAAGTGACGAGGGCGAGAGAGTTGCGGGAGACCTTGTCCCGTGCCCGGCTTGTGCACCACATTACCGGGGAGACAGCCCTCAAACTGACAATAATGACTGGCTTCCTGCTGCTTGTCACCTAGTTGTAGCCGCAGCACCTGCCGCAGCCACAGCACCTGCCACAGCCAAAGCACCTGCTGCAGCCACAGCACCTGCTGCAGCCACAGCACCTGCTGCAGCCACAGCACCTGCCGCACCGCAGCTAGAGCACCGGACACAGCACAAACCCATTGAAATAAGTCACTTTCTTTGACTGTTTTGGGTTATCGTAGGTAATTTACCCACATGTTACTATGGTAATTTGTGTAACTATATTCATCTGTACCGTACCTAAATAAACTTGCCACACGGTGAAGACCAGTCCTGGAATATGTGGCAATAGTGGGGAGCCTAAACACAATGAATCACAATCATGGAGACAAAGGTATGGCTGCCCGAATTGGCAACCAATTTTCAATATTATTTGTAACTGGGCGAAATAAGAGAAACAGCAACAGCCTAACTGAACAAGAAGTCAGCAAGAAAACATGGTTTTAGGCCGGACTGCGAGGCTAGAAGAGAAGTGGGCAGTGATATAGATGCTAAAACAATAACACAGACGAGAGAAAGAAACATGGGCCTGATGCAGGCGGTGTGATGTGTTGTGGGGTGATACAAGGTGATATGGACTTGGCAATAACCTGGAAAAGTGGTGTAGGGGTGATATAAGGGTGTGTGGGCGTATACCGTAAAAAACGCCATGAGTCTGGAACCAATTTCCTGTTCTAAACTCTTCACCACACCTCTCTAGGACCACCATCATCTAGACAACCACAACCATCTAGGTCAACCACAACCATTTAGGTCAACCTCAACCATCTAGGTCAATCAAAATCATCTAGGTCAACTACAACCACAAGGGTCAACTACAACCACAAGGGTCAACTACAGTCACCATCGCAACCACAACAACCATCTAGGTTCACCACCATCACAACCATCTAGATTCACCACCATCAAACCACTAGGTCAGCCCACAACAACCATCTAGGTTCAGCACCAAACAACAACCATCTAGGTTCACCACCATCACAACCATCTAGGTTCAGCACCACAACAACCATCTAGGTTCACCACCAAAAACAACCATCTAGGTTCAGCACCACAAAAAACCCAAACTAGGTTCACCACCACCACAACCTTTCTGGTTCAGCACCACAACAACATCTAGGTTCAGCACCACCAAAACCCAAATCTAGGTTCAGCACCAAAACAACCATCTAGGTTCACCACACTCAAACCATATAGGTTCAGCACCCCCAACAACCATCTGGTTCACCACCACAACAACCCATTAGGTTCAGCCCACAAAACCTTCTAGGTTCACCACCATCACAAACCATCTAGGTTCAGCACCACAACAACCATCTAGGTTCACCACCACCCAACCATCTAGGTTCAGCACACCACAACCATCTAGGTTAAACCACACAACAACCATCTAGGTTCACCACCACCACAACCATCTAGGTTCAGCACCACAACAACCATCTAGGTTCACCACCACAACAACCATCTAGGTTCAGCACCACAACAACCATCTAGGTTCACCACCACCACAACCATCTAGGTTCAGCACCACAACAACCATCTGGGTTCAGCAACACAAAAACCATCTAGGTTCACCCCCAAACCCCCAACCATCTAGGTTCAGCACCCACAACAACCATCTGGGTTCAGCACCACACAACCATCTGGTTCAGCACCACCAAACCATCTAGGTTCAGCACCACAACACCTTTCTAGGTTCAGCAACCCACAAACCAATAGGTTCAGCACCACAACAGCCATCTAGGTTCACCACCATCACAACCCATCTAGGTTCAGAAACCACACAACCTCTAGGTTCACCACCACAACAACCATCTAGGTTCAGCACCACTACCCCATCTAGGTTCACCACCACCCAACCCCATCTAGGTTCAGCACCACAACAATCATCTGGTTCAGCAACACAACAACCATCTAGGTTCAGCACCACAACAACCATCTAGGTTCAGCACCATAACAACCATCTAGTTCTGCACCACAACAAAAATCTAGGTTCACCACCACAACAACCATCTAGGTTCAGCCCCTACAACAACCTTCTGGGTTTTCACCACCATCACAACCATCTAGGTTCAGCACCACAACAACCATCTAGGTTCCGCCCCACACAACCATCTAGGTTCAGCACCACAGCAAACCATCTAGGTTCAGCACCAAAAACCATCTAGTTTCGCACCACCACAACCATCTGATTCAGCACCACAAAAACCATCTAGGTTCGCACCACAACAACCATCTAGGTTAAAGCACCACAACAACCATCTAGGCTCAGCACCACAACAACCATCTAGTTCACCACCAAACCCATCTAGGTTCAGCACAACAACAACCATCTAGGTTCAGCACCACAACAACCATCTAGGTTCAGCACCACAACAACCATCTAGGTTCACCACCACCACAACCATCTAGGTTCAGCACCACCAACCATCTAGGTTCAGCACCACCACAACCATCTAGGTTCAGCACCACAACAACCATCTAGGTTCAGCACCACAACAACCATCTAGGTTCAGCACCACAACAACCATCTAGGTTCACCACCATCACAACCATCTAGGTTCAGCACCACCACAACCTTTCTAGGTTCAGCCCCACAACAACCATCTAGGTTCAGACCCCACAATCATTTGGTTCACCCATCACAACCATCTAGGTTCAGCACCACCACAACCATCTAGGTTCAGCACCACAACAACCATCTAGGTTCAGCACCACAACAACAATCTAGGTTCAGCACCAAAAACAACCATCTGGGTTCAGCAGCAACAACAACCATCTGGGTTTCAGCACCACAAAACCATCTAGGTTCAGCACCACCACAACCATCTAGGTTCAGCACCACCACAACCATCTAGGTTCAGCACCACCACAACCATCTAGGTTCAGCACCACAACAACCATCTAGGTTCACCACCACAACAACCATCTAGGTTCAGCACCACAACAACCATCTAGGTTCAGCACCACAACAATCTAGGTTCGCACCACCACAACCATCTAGGTTCAGCACCACCACAACCATCTAGGTTCGCATCACCAAAAACCTCTAGGTTCAGCCCACCACAACCATCTAGGTTCAGCACCACCACAACCATCTAGGTTCGCACCACCAAAACCCATCTAGATTCAGCACCACAAACACCATCTAGGTTCAGCACCACAAAAACCCATCTAGGTTCAGCACACCACCACAACCATCTAGGTTCAGCACCACAACAACCATCTAAGTTCGGCACCACAACCATCTAGGTTCACCACCACCACAACCATCTAGGTTCAGCACCACAACAACCATCTAGGTTCAGCACCACAACAACCATCTAGGTTCAGCACCACCACAACCTCTAGGTTCAGCACCACCACAAACCATCTAGGTTCAGCACCACAACAACCATCTAGGTTCAGCACCACCACAACCATCTAGGTTCAGCACCACAACAACCATCTAGGTTCAGCACCACAACAACCATCTAGGTTGAGCACCACAACAACCATCTAGGTTCAGCACCACCACAACCATCTAGGTTCAGCACCACAACAACCGTCTAGGTTCAGCACCATCACAACCATCTAGGTTCACCACCACAACAACCATCTAGGTTCAGCACCACCACAACCATCTAGGTTCACCACCACAACAACCATCTAGGTTCAGCACCACAACAACCATCTAGGTTCACACTCACAACAACCATCTAGGTTCGCACCACCACACCATATAGGTTCACCACCAACAAACCATCTAGGTCGCACTACAACAACCATCTAGGTTCAGCACTACAACAACCATCTAGGTTCACCACCACAACAACCATCTAGGTTCAGCACCACAACAACCATCTAGGTTCAGCACCACCACAACCATCTAGGTTCAGCACTACAACAACCATCTAGGTTCAGCACCACAACAACCATCTAGGTTCAGCACTACAACAACCATCTAGGTTCACCACAACAACCATCTAGGTTCAGCACCACAACAACCATCTAGGTTCACCACCACAACAACCATCTAGGTTCAGCACCCCCAACAAACCATCTAGGTTCAGCACCACCCCCAACCATCTAGGTTCAGCACTACAACAACCATCTAGGTTCACCACAACAACCATCTAGGTTCAGCACCACAACAACCATCTAGGTTCACCACAACAACCATCTAGGTTCAGCACCACAACAACCATCTAGGTTCAGCACCACAACAACCATCTAGGTTCAGCACCACAACAACCATCTAGGTTCAGCACCACAACAACCATCTAGGTTCAGCACCACCACAACCATCTAGGTTCAGCACCACAACAACCATCTAGGTTCAGCACCACAACAACCATCTAGGTTCCACCAAAACCCAACCATCTAGGTTCAGCACCACAACAACCATCTAGGTTCAGCACCACAACAACCATCTAGGTTCAGCACCACAACAACCATCTAGGTTCAGCACCCAACAACATCTAGGTTAAAGCCCCACCACAACCATCTAGGTCAGCACCACAACAACCATCTGGGTTTTCACCACAACAACCATCTAGGTTCAGCACCACAAAAAACCATCTAGGTTCACCACCACAACAACCTCAGGTTCACCACCACAACAACCATCTAGGTTCACCACCAAAACAACCATCTAGGTTCGCACCACCACAACCATCTAGGTTAGCACCACAACAACCATCTAGGTTAACCACAAAAAACCATCTAGGTTCACACCACAAAACATCTAGGTTCACCACCACAACAACCATCTAGGTTCAGCACCACAACAACCATCTAGGTTCAGCACCACCACAACCATCTAGGTTCAGCACCACAACAACCATCTAGGTTTCCCGCACCACAACAACCATCTAGGTTCAGCACCACAACAACCATCTAGGTTCAGCACCACCACAACCATCTAGGTTCAGCACCACCACAACCATCTAGGTTCAGCACCACCACAACCATCTAGGTTCACCCCCACAACAACCCATCTAGGTTCACACCACAACAACCATCTGGGTTCACCCCACACAACCATCTAGGTTCAGCACCACCACAACCATTTTAGGTTCAGCACCACAACAACCATCTAGGTTCAGCACCACCACAACCATCTAGGTTCAGCACCACAAAAACCATCTAGGTTCAGCCCACAACAAATCTAGGTTCAGCACCCAAAAACAACCATCTAGGTTCAGCCCCAAACCACCACCATCTAGGTTCAGCACCCCCACAACCATCTAGGTTCACAACCACAACAACCATCTAGTTCACACCACAACAACCATCTAGGTTCACCACCACAAACAACCATATAGGTTCAGCACCAACAAAACCATCTAGGTTCAGCACCACCACAACCATCTAGGTTCAGCACTACAACAACCATCTAGGTTCACCACCACAAAAAACCATCTAGGTTCAGCCCAAAACAACCATCTAGGTTCAGCCCCACAACAACCATCTAGGTTCAGCACCACAAAACATCTCTAGGTTCAGCACCATCACAACCATCTAGGTTCAGCACCACAACAACCATCTAGGTTCAGCACCATCCCCAACCATCTAGGTTCAGCACCAAACAACCATCTAGGTTCGCACCACCACAATCCATCTAGGTTCAGCACCACCACAACCATCTAGGTTCAGCACCACCAAACCATCTAGGTTCAGCACCCCCACAACCATCTGATTCAGCACCACCACAACCATCTAGATTCAGAAACCACAACAACCATCTAGGTTCAGCACCCCCAACAACCATTAGGTTCAGCACCACAACAACCATCTAGGTTCAGCACCACCACAACCATTTTAGGTTCAGCACCACAACAACCTCTGGTTCAGCACCACAACCATCTAGGTTACCACCACCAAACAACCATCTAGGTTCAGCACCACAAAAACCATCTAGGTTCAGCACCACAAAAACCATCTAGGTTCAGCACACCACAACCATCTAGGTTCAGCACCCACCACACCATCTAGGTTCAGCACCACAACAACCATCTAGGTTCAGCACCCCCACAACCATCTAGGTTCAGCACCACAACAACCATCTAGGTTCAGCACCACAACAACCATCTAGGTTGGCACCCAACAACCTTCTAGGTTCAGCACCACCACAACCATATAGGTTCAGCACCACAACAACCTCTAGGTTCAGCACCATCAAAACCATCTAGGTTCACCACCACAACAACCATCTAGGTTCAGCACCACACAACCATCTAGGTTCACCACCACTAAACCATCTAGGTTCAGCACTACAACAACCATCTAGGTTCACCCCAACCAAACAACCATCTAGGTTCAGCACCACCACAACCATATAGGTTCACCACCACAAAAACCCATCTAGGTTCAGCACTCCCACAACCATCTAGGTTCAGCACTACAACAACCATCTAGGTTCCACCACAAAAAACCATCTAGGTTCGCACCAAAAAACAACCATCTAGGTTCAGCACCACCACAACCATCTAGGTTCAGCACCACAACAACCATCTAGGTTCAGCACTACAACAACCATCTAGGTTCAGCACCACAACAACCATCTAGGTTCAGCACCACAACAACCATCTTGGTTCAGCACTACAACAACCATCTAGGTTCACCCACAACAACCATCTGGGTTTCAGCACCACAACACCATATAGGTTCACCACCACAACAAACCATCTAGGTTCAGCACCACAACAACCATCTGGGTTTCAGCACCACCACAACCATCTAGGTTCAGCACAAAACAAACCATCTAGGTTCACCACAACAACCATCTAGGTTCCCACCACAACCATCTGGGTTTCCCACCCAACAACCATCTAGGTTCAGCACCACAACAACCATCTAGGTTCACCACCACAACAACCATCAGGTTCGCACCACAACAACCATCTAGGTTCAGCACACCACAACCATCTAGGTTCAGCACCACAACAACCATCTAGGTTCAGCACCACAACAAACCATCTAGGTCAGCACCACAACAACCATCTAGGTTCAGCACCACCCCAACCATCTAGGTTCAGCACCACCACAACCATCTAGGTTCAGCACCACAACAACCATCTAGGTTCAGCACCACAACAACCATCTAGGTTCAGCACCACCATAACCTTTCTAGGTTCAGCACCACAACAACATCTAGGTTCACCACAACAACCATCTAGGTTCAGCACCACAACAACCATCTAGGTTCAGCACCACAACAACCATCTAGGTTCAGCACCACAACAACCATCTAGGTTCACCACCACCACAACCATCTAGGTTCAGCACCACAACAACCATCTAGGTTCAGCACCACAACAACCATCTAGGTTCAGCACCACAACAACCATCTAGGTTCAGCACCACAACAACCATCTAGGTTCAGTACCACCACAACCATCTGGGTTTCAGAAACCACCAAAACCCATCTAGGTTAAACCACACAAACAACCATCTAGGTTCACCACCACAACAACCATCTAGGTTCACCACCACAACAACCATCTAGGTTCAGCACCACCACAACCATCTAGGTTCAGCACCACAACAACCATCTAGGTTCAGCACCACCACAACCATCTAGGTTCAGCACCACAACAACCATCTAGGTTCAGCACCACAACAACCATCTAGGTTCAGCACCACAACAACCATCTAGGTTCAGCACCAACCAAACCATCTAGGTTCAGCACCACCAAAAAACCATCTAGGTTCAGCACTACAACAACCATCTGGTCACCCACCACAAAAAACCATCTAGGTTCAGCCCCACAACAACCATCTAGGTTTCAGCACCACAACAACCATCTATTCAGCACACCACAACCATCTAGGTTCAGATAAACAACCACTAGGTTACCACAAAAAAAACCATCTAGTCAGCACCACAACAAACATCTAGTCAGCAAAACAAAACATCTAGGAGCACCACAAAAACCCATCTAGGTTCAGCACCATCACAAACCACTAGGTTCAGCACACAAAAAACCATCTAGGTTCAGCACATCAAAAAACCATCTGGGTTTCAGCACCCACAACAACCATCTAGGTTCAGCACCACAACAACCATCTAGGTTCAGCACCACAACAACCATCTAGGTTCAGCACCATCACAACCATCTAGGTTCAGCACTACAACAGCCACCAGTCTCAACCTCAGGTTTTCCATTACAGTAATTACATTGCTCCTGCGGGAAGCACAAGTTGAAAATGGCCACTTTTATCTATGCGTGTGCACGCGTTTATGAACGTTCGCCTGTGTGTGTACACATGAATACAAGCGTACACATTTGTGCGTGTGTACTTCCAAAATTGCGTTCACGGGAAGCCAATACTACGCTTCTTAACCCCCGCCTCTTAGTAACAAATGAAGATCTACCACTACTTCTTCACTTCCTTCTTTCTTCCTCTCTATGTCCCGTCTCTGTACCTTTCTCTCTCTCTCTCTCTCTCTCTCTCTCTCTCTCTCTCTTCCTATATATACGTTCTCCCTCACCTTTGTGTGTTAGTGTGACTTGTAAATGTTCCAAGTCGGACCGAAACGTCGTCGTAAACTTCTCTCTCTCCTATGTGCGGGTTATTTGCGCAGTTTTTAACTGTCGGGCCTTGCATGTCGCATCCTAGCCTTGTGCTGCCATCTTGTGGGTCTAATTTAATTTAGAGCTAGGTGCACCAGCCGTTGCTTCACTCTCAGCAGCACGCAGACGTTACTCGCAAATCTCTACCAGGCCTTCGGCCTGGCGTGAGCCTAGCACCAACACACTGCCTGTACAATATACCTAAATATAGGAATTATTAAAACCATAATTTTTAAAGGGGTGGACGGGTAAGCCAGTGGAAGGCCTCGGTCAGATGACCAAAAGCTCCAGTGGCGGGTCATCATATGACTCGGGTTTGGAAACGCTTGTCCTGTTTCCTGACCTAACCTAACCTACCTAAATATAGCTAAAGCTCGGCTCCGAAGTCTATTATTCCACCAAAATCCTTTCTGCTTATTAATATTATAATTATTATTCTAGGCTTACTTGGTGCTTGCCTGGCCTAGATATAATTTTGTTAGTTATAATAATAACAAACAAAAATCTAGTAAAACGAAGACGCCTTTTAAGGGGAAAAACTGAACCTTTCCCCTCCCTCTAGGTACTGATCAACTAGACTGTGATGCCTTAAAGATGTGGGGCCCCTCTACCCGGTTTGACCGCCCAACAAAAAATCAAACCCTCAACAAAACGGGACCCAAGAGCTTGAAAAAAATGGCTATCCCCCACCCCACCTGGAAGCTTAATAAAAAGCTTAAATGTGAAAAATTTAAAATACTGAAAAATCTTGGACCCAAAGTTAGGGAAACTACCAATAATCTCTTCGTAGGCTGGAAATACGCGACTACAGGAAGAATTTATCACGAGATGGAATATTCTTGACACCACCCCCTTGGGGGCTCAAACCCCCCCTGCTGTCCTCGCCCCCCCACCGTGTCCCCCTTTCCCAAACCATCCCTCCCCCTCCCCCTTTCCACCTTCCCCACCACCCCCTCCCCCCACCTCCTCCTCCAAAAACTATTACTTTTTTCCGGGCTGCAGCTTGCTCTTTGTTGCTTCCAGTGCAGGTGCTTCTGTGCTTTTCTAGATAATCTTCTTTTGACACTTCTGCCTGTTTATTTTGCTGCTGTTGGTGTTGGTCCCTACGTTCTTGTTGCTGCTTTTTCTGCCCCTTTTTGCTGCTGCTGCTGCTGGGCGGGCCTGCTGCTGCTGCTGCGGGGCTGCTGTGCTGTTGTTGTTGTTGTTGTTGTTGTTGTTGAGTTTGGTTTTTGGGTTGTTGTTGTTGTTGTTTTTGGGTTGCTGTAAGTCACCAAAAAGACTTTTCTTTTTTGATCCTTTCAAAACTTTGAAGACGCATTTTGTTTAAAAAAAAATTTTAATCAAGTGCGTTATATAATTACTGATATAAACGCAGATGGTTGAAACTTTAAACAGTTAGGAAAATGAAGAGAGAAGAAAAGAGGCCCCGAGGAGAAAACGAGGGGTGGGGGGAGGTATGAACCTTTGTTAAAAATTTAAATGTGATGAAAAAGAAGCAAGGGACGGGTTTTTTTGAAACAAGAAAACCCAACAGCATTTTGCAACTTGCCCTCACCGGGCATTTTACTTAGCAAAAATGGTTTTTTGGGAAAACGCAGCTACGATTTTAAAAAGGTCTGTAGAAACCTGCCGTAAAAAAATTTTACTTTTAAAGGGAAAAATAAAAAGGGAAAAAAAGGAAAAAACGACACAAAAAGGGTTTAGTTAAATACCCGAAAATTTAAATTTTACAATTTTGACAGTGAGCAGATTTAAAAAACTTGTAGGGAGATATCATTTTTAAAAAAAAATGGGAAAAAAAAGTGATTTCCCACATGGCGGGCTCTGACTTTATGAAACCCCGAAACTTTTTAAAGGGGTTATAAAAAGGAACCACTGCCACTGCCATTTGACATTTAAATTCAGAAGAAAGAGACCAATGGGTGTAATCATTTCATAGCAAGTGAGGACTGACTCAAAGACCAGGGGTAACGTATTATCAAGTTTGTCCTGGGGGTCTTTATCACCCGAATTTCCCCCTGAAAGTTTCGAGAGTTTCGCTACCCAGGGTTTAAATTTCAAAAATTGCATCCATATATGGGCACCTGGGGGGGCCTTACAACTGCACAGCCTAAATGGCCCGGCCCCTTTGGGTGTCCCAGAAGAAATTTTTAAAAAGTGGGCCCGTTTTTGATATACACAATAAAATGTAAGGGACTGGGGCACGTAATGACGTACAACTCTACAGGGCCTTTGTTTCTTCTCCCAGGTTTTGCTTCCCCCACACCTGCAAGGCCCGAAAATCCATCCCATCAACATTAAAAAGGCCGGGGCGCCTGAAGGGTGCTAAAGGATGTTTCCAGGGGTCGATGTTTGGCCCATATCCCACACGGAGCCCCTGGGGGTAAAAATCTGATTTAACCAGGCTGTTTAAAACCCGGAAAGTACACCATAAAACCCCTTTTTCCCAAATTGGGGCTTCCCCCCGAAAAGCCTTTAACACAAAAAGAGGTTTCCTCCCGTGAAGGGGGAAAAGGAACCCCTCAGAACTCCAAAGATACATCCCAAAGGTAAATGACAAAGGGGCTAACAATGAAAAGGGAAAACTCCCGGGGAAAAATTTTTGCAGTTTCCGAGAGAAAAATGCACGATAAAGGGAAAAAAAACCTTTTATCAAAAAACCCTTGGGGCCCAACAATTTAACATCTTTCCAAAAGAAATCAGAAACACTGCTGGGACAAATTTAGAATCTTCAAGAGGGGCCTGGGCAAGTACCTTTTTCAGGGTGCCAAAATCAACCAGGCGTGATGGATTGTGGGGCAGCGGGGCCCCCGTAGCAATAGTGGTTGGGCCAACAAAAACGGACGAAACTTTTAAGGGAAAAATCGCGAAACCGGGGAAAGGCCCGAAGAAGCAAATTTGATTTTTAAATGTTTAAAAAACCTTTCAAATGCTCTTGGGGATTCCCCTTTTTTAAGAGTTGGGGTAGTTTATATGAGGCGCAAAATGCTTATAAATGGACTTCGTACGGCTAGCACCAACAGACTGGGTTTTTCGGCCAAACCCCGGGGAGGACGGCTGGGGGGCCCGGGGTGCCCAAAGGGGGTTGGGCCCCCGGAAAAACTCTCCAGGGAGACTTCCCCGGGAGGTTATTTGGGGTTTTAAGGGGTTAAATCAATTTTGCTTTGTAAATTTTTGTCAGTGCATCCCTCTTAATCCCGAAGGGGGTGTTGTGTGTGTTTGTGGTGTGTGTGTGTGTACTCCCTAGTTTGTCCCCACGTAGTTGGGGGTTGCAGGGGCGGTCCTACTCCCGGGCCCCGCCCTTCATGGGCCCCCTACTAGGTCACTCTCCCCGAACCTGAGTTTTGCATACCCCTGTTTTTAAAACTTGTATGGACCGCCTCCACCCACAACCTTCCCCCAAAATATTCCTTCCTGACAACTCTTGGCTGAAGAAAAAACTTTTTTAAAAATCCCTTTTGAAATTTAACTGTGTTTCAACTTCCAACTGTGCCCCTTGTTTTTCTGTGTCCCCCTCCCTGGAACTTTCCCGTCTTTTTCCACCTTTTCAATTTTCCCCTCATATTTTGTAAGTCGTTATCATGTCCCCCTTCTCTCCTGTCCCCAATGTCGTCAGGTCGATTTCCCTTTTAACCCTCCTCGTGGACATACCTCTTTGCTCGGGGGCTAGTTTGTTTTCAAAAAACCCTTTTCACTTTCCTATTTTTTTTAAAAGTGCCCTTTGGGAAGGTTTTGGGTTCCCAAAATGGTTTCCGCATACTCCAAAATGGGCCTAACGTTAAAACGGTTTTATAGGGTTTCCCGAACGAATTTTCCCAAAAAGATTCGGAAAGCTGGGTTTTAGGGGGTTTCCAGGCGGGCCCATATGCTGCACAGTTATTTTGGGGGGGGTGTTCTTCAGGAGATGTGCCCCCGGGGTTATTCTCACCCCAAGATCTTTTTCCCTTTAGTGAGGTTTTTTAGTCTTGGCCCCCAAAACTGTACTCCGTTTTGCGGTTTTTCTTTTTCCCTTTTCCCCCAAACTTTTATGACTTTGCACTTGGTGGGGTTTTAAATCCAAAGGGCCAATTGCTGGACCCGGTTGCAGCCCTTTTCCCGATCCCCTTTTTTGTTTTGCCCGGGGCTTCGATCGAATGAATTTTTTTCATTCCCAACCCCTGTGGTGTGTTTTGTGTGTTGTGGGTGGTGTGTGTGTGTGTGTGTGGGGTGTGTGTGTGTGTGTGTGTGTGTGTGTGTGTGTGTTTTTGTGTGTGTGCCCTGCTTTGTGTGTGAGTGTGTTTTGTGTTTCACCCAGTTATAAACCCATTGAGGTTGCTGGGGGCGAGTTTTCCCAAACTCCTGGCCCCCCCCTCTTAAATGGGCGCTATTTAAATGGGCAAATCTTTCCCCGAACCCGACTTTATCGTAACCTCTGCTTTAAAACAAAGGATGGATCCTCCCCATACATCGCTTTTCCCAAAAATATTTCCCCTTTCCTTACTACTCGGGGTGAAGAAATACTTCCTAAAAATCCCTGTGATTCCATCTGTGTCTTTAGCTTCCAACTGTGTCCCCTTGTTGCTGTGCCCCAAACTCTGGAACATCCTGTCTTTGTCCACCTTGTCAATTCCCCTCGTATTTTGTATGTCGTTATCATGTCCCCCCTATCTCTCCTGTCCTCCAGTGTCGTCAGGTTGATTTCCTTAACCTCTCCTCGTAGGAAAACCCTCTTGGGCTCTGGGACTAGTCTTGTTGCAAACCTTTGCACTTTCTCTAGTTTCTTTACGTGCTTGGTAGTGTGGGTTCCAAATGGTGCCGCATACTCCAATATGGGCCAACGTATACGGTGTACAGGGTCCGAACCCATTCCTTATTAAGATGTCGGAATGCTGTTCTGAGGTTTGCTAGGCGCCCATATGCTGCAGCAGTTATTTGGGTTGATGTGCGCTTCAGGAGAAGTGCCTGGTGTTTATACTCACCCAAGATCTTTTTTCCTTGAGTGAGGTTTGTAGTCTCTGCCCCCCAGACGTACTCCGTCTGCGGCCTTCTTTGCCCTTCCCCAATCTTCATGACTTTGCACTTGGTGGGATTGAACTCCAGGAGCCAATTGCTGGACCAGGTCTGCAGCTGTCCAGATCCCTTTTTTAGTTCTGCCTGGTCTTCGATCGAGTGTATTCTTTCATCAACTTCACGTCTCAGCAATGGGACACCTCAGAGTCTTTCCTTCCGTTTATGTCGTTCCAAATACCAAACCGCACTGGTCCTAGGACTGACCCCTGCGGGAACCCCCTGGTCACAGGGGCCCATCTGACACCTCGGCCACGTACCATGACTCGCTGCTGTCTTCTGAAAGTATTCCCTGATCCCTTGTAGTGCCTTTCCCGGTTATCCCTGCTTGGTCCTCCAGTTTTTGCAACCAATCTCTTGTGGGGAACTGTGTCAAACGCCTTTTTGCAGTCAGAAAATGCAATCCACCCACCCCTCTCTCTCTTGTCTTACTGCTGTCACCCTGTCATAGAACTCCAGTAGTTTGTGACACGGGTTTCCGTCCCAAACCATGCTGCTGCTGTTATGAGATCATTCCTTTCAGGTGTTCCACCCTCCTTCTCCTGAAATCTTCTCCATGATTTTGCATACTATCATTCAGTGACACTGGTCTGTAGTTTAACGCTTCATTGTTGTCTCCTTTTTTAAAGATGGGACTACATTTGCTGTCTTCCATGCCTCAGGCAATCTCCCTGTTTCGATAGATGTATTGGGAAAATTTTTTGTTAGGGGTACACTAGCGCCTCTGCCCCTCTCTCAATACCATGGGGAGATGTTTCTGGCCCCAATTGCTTTGAGGTTTTCTTTGCTCACCAGAAGCCTCTTCACTTCTTCCTCGGTTTTGTGCAACGTGTCCCCACTTGGTGGTGTTGCCCACCTCTCCGTCTTTTGGAGTCCCCTTTTGTCTCACTGTGAAACTTTTTTGAATCTCTTGTTGAGTTCTTCACATACTTTACGGTCATTTTCCCGTTTCTCTCCTCCCTTCCTTCCTTAGCCTGAACCTGGTCTTGACTGTTGTTTTCCCCCTGATGTGGCTGTACAACAGTTTCGGGTCAGATTTGGCTTTCGCTGCTATGGTCATTTTCATATTGTCTTTGGGCCTCCCTTCTTATCTGTGCATATTCGTTTTCTGGCTCTACGACTGTTCCCTTATTCTCCTGGGTCCTTTGCTTCTATATTTCTTCCATCCCTAGCAAAACTTGGTTTTTGCCTCCCTGCACCTTTGGGTAAACCAGGGGTCATCCAGGCTTTTTCATTACCCCCTGTAAACCTTGGTACAAACCTCTCTCAGCCCCCTTGCATTTTGTTGCTACATATTCCTCATCTCATTAATTTGGGTCCCTCCAGTTCTCTGTCCCACTGAACCCCATTCAGGTAGTTCTCATTCCTGTGTAGTCCCTTTCTTGTGTTTGGTTCACTTCGTCCTGGCCTTCCGCTTCTCCTCCACTTGTGCTCTTTCTGTGGATTCGAAGCGTAAATCCACATGGTCACTGGCCCCAAGGGTCTTTCATTGTGATGTCTCGATATCCTTGCACTACTGACAGGTGAATACTAAGTCCAGCTTGAGGGCTTCATCCCTCTCTCTCTCTTTATGTGTCCCTTACGTGTTGGTACAGGAAGTTCGCCGTCTGACTACCACCTCCATCATCTTAGCCCTCCATGTATCTTGCCCCCTCCAAGTGGGTCCAAGTTCTCCCCAAAATCGATCTCCTTGTGGTTAAAAGTCCCCCCATGATCAGTGAGCTTTGCCACTCGCAGCCATGAGCTCTTCTGGCGCTCTAGCCAGTGGGTCAACCATCGCTCTATTGCTCTCGTCGTACTCTTGCCTTGGCCCTCCTGCTGTTCTGTGGGTGGGTTATATATCTCACTGCTATTCCACCTTGGGACCTCCAGCGGTGAAGTGTTCCCACTATTGTTAATCACTTTCTTCTCCGCTATCTCCTCTTCTCCAGAATCATCAAAAATTTCCAGCGATTTTTGCATCAGCAACGCCACTCCTCAACCCTCCCTGTTCCCTCTGTCCTTTCCTCAGGGATTTGAGTATCCCTTGGAAGATGCATCTGTTATCATACCTGTAAGCTTGGTGTCTGTAAGTGCTTAGATGTCCGGTGATGGGGGCTGTCTTTGGACTCTTTCGCTGCCACTCCTCCCACTTATTTGTTATTCCATCCAGCGTTTGTGTACCATTCCTTCAGTTTCCTTTCCAACACTGTTGGTTTGGGGTGCCTGTGGGGGTGGGAGACCTGGTGGATATGTGTGTGTGTGTGTGTGTGTGTGCTGTGTGTCGTGTGTGTGTGTGTGTGTGTGTGTGTGCCGCGCGTGTGTGTGTGTGGTGTGTTGTGTGTGTGTGTGTTGTGTGTGTGTGTGTGTGTGTGTGTGTGTGTGTGATGTGTGTGTGTGTGTGCTGTTGTGCGTGTGTATGCATGTATGTGTGTGGCACTCCATACAACATACAAGAGTACACCATGGAAAGTTAGAAAAATAAAGAGGCGATTCCAGTTTGAAAGGGAGAGCCCAGGAGTTTAAGTTCAACTCCCGCAACACAACGAAGGTAAGCAGACACACTTATGCACACTCAGCCTTCCCTCCAACTCTCCCTACTCTATCCCCTCCCACCTCCAACCTCCTCCCACCTGATGGCTGGTCTACACACTCACTATAATACGTACAAACATTCATACACACGAACTGTCTTACTTTACCACAGGTAAACACACACACCCTAGCGGCCCAGTCCCAGACCAGCACTCTAGGTTGATGACTTGGTCAACTAGCCTGTTGGTGCTAGCAGAACGCAGTCCAGTGTAGGCGCCACAAACCCCGGCTGGTTAGGACCTAACTTGAGGAACTTGTCAAGTTCACTCTTGAAAACTGTCAGGGTTCTGTTATTAAGATGTCTATTATTAAAGATTCTGTTAAAGGGTCTGTCATTAATAGCTCTGTTATTAATGGGTTTATTAACTGGTCGGTTAATAATGGGTTTATTAAGTAGTTATTAACTGGTCTGTCATTAATGGGTATATTAATTGGTCTGTTATTAATGGGTTTGCTATTAACTTGTCTGTTATTAATGGGTTTGTTATTAACTGGTCTGTTATTAATGGGTCTGTTATTAATTGGTCTGTTACTAAGCGGAATTATCAATAGACCTTTAACAGTTTCCATGATGGCGCTTACGTCTGTCAGCTTGCAACCAGGACGCTGTCTTCCTGTTGACAGCCGATCAGCTGTCAACAGGAAGACATGATTTTGGAGCGGGTTCGCAATGCTACTTGACCCCAGGAATCCCCCTCACTCAACCCATTCAGGACCAGGACAACTCACTCCCACGTCAGAGGAATCACACTCACTTAAAACCATCAGTACCAGGAACAACCCCTCCACGTCAGGGAATCCCACGTCACTAAACCATCAGAAACAGGGAAGCACCCCTTCCACGTCAGGAACACACTCACTAAACCATCAGAACCAGGAACAACCCCTCCACGTCAGGAATCACCCTCACTAAACCATCATAACCAGAACAACCACTCCACGTCATGAATCACCTTCCACTCAACCATCAGAACCCCAAGAGCAACACACACGACCCCTTCCCCAGCAAACAATCGAAACGGTTACCTTTCCAGGCCAATCCTGCTTGCTCAATGAACCACCTTGCTTGCTCCAGCCAAACATGAACCTTATTACAAGATACTTTATGTTAAAGATTCATCACTGCGTGACGACCCGTCTGCCTCCCGACCTCGTTGGAGCTTGAGACTCATCTGTCCTCCGGCCGTGGCGAAATTAATCTCTTCCACCATTTAAGCCATTGCCAGGGCAATTGTTTAAATCTGCGGGTATTGTGGAGCCTGTCTGAATAAGGGAGAGGGTGGGGGTTGGGGAGGGAAGGAGAGGATTGAAGAGGAGGGATTGGAAAGGAAGAAAAGGGATGGAAGGGAGGAATGATGGAACGGTGGTACAAAGAGGAGAGACGAAGAAAGAGATTGGGGAGTAGGAAGCATAAAATTGGAGACTGAAGGGGAAGTAAGGTAGGAACAGGAAGGATTGGAAGAGAAGAAAAGGGATGGAAGGCAAAGAGAAGGAACGGTGGGACAAAGAGGAGAAACGAAGAAAGGGAATGGGGAGTAGGAAGGAGAAGAAAATTGAGGATAATTAGCGAGAGATTTTGAAGATGTCTGAGGTATGAGTGATCTCTGAGACATGACCTGTCTCCCTCTTTCACTCTTCCTTTGCTACCTCCTCCACTTCCACTCTTTCATCCCCCGCTCTTCCTTCTACTTACGTATCTCTTCCCCCCACCTTATTTCTTTCCCTTTCATTCCTCCATCCTTCACTTTACCTCCATTCCTCACTCAATCTCACTCCATCCCTCATTTCTCCCTACCCACCCCTCATCTCTTTCACTCCATCATTCACTCCTCCAATCTCTCGAACAAACTAATCCAAGATTAGTGTTGGTGAGAGAAAAGTCGAACCACTGAAATCGGTCACAAACCATTTGGTCTCGCTGCTGACCGGTCTAGGATGGGAGACCACTGGGTCACTCGCCTGCGTTCCTCCTAATTAGGAGGCTGGAGGCGCCGGAAATATAACGCTGTTCCACGAATGATCACATTCAATTATATGGAAATTCAATTAAAGTGCGAAGCTCAGGTCCCTCCCAGAGGAAAAGACGCCTGGGCTGAGGCTCGTATCTCTAAGTAATGGAGCTAATAAGCTCCGGTGCTCCTCTCATAAAGTAAACAATGCCAGAAGAACGAGATGTGTGGCCACATGGTACCCCTGCCCAGGATGACACTCGTGTTCAGAACACGGTACCTATACGTAGCTAATTTTGACATGTATACCTGGAGTATACCTGGAGGGGGTTGCGGGGGTCAACGCCCCCGCGGCCCGGTCCATGACCAGGCCTCACGGTGGATCAGAGCCTCATCAACCAGGCTATTACTGCCAGCAGCATGCAAACCAGCATACGAACCACAGCCCAGCTGGTCAAGAACTGACTCTAGATGCCCGTCCAGCTCCCTATCTGTGATGAACACTTTGACCCGGATGATAATTCAGTCTCTTGCCAATCAAAAAATAAATACAACACACATAAGAACATCAAAGGCAGGAGTAACAACAGAAACTACAAGCGTGAACATACACAACACTAACACTCTCATTCCAAGTTAACCAGCATTTATTTAAAATCCTATTAACTATTAATATCAAAAGACTTACCTGAAAGTTCTCAGAGATCCTTATTGTCTCCCTGGTAATTATAATTCCCTGGAGGGGAAAAGGAAATATGTGATAATATATACCTTGAAGATACTGGTAGGTTCTGGTCCTAAATCTATACAATACCATAACTCACTAGGGTGAGAGATATAAGAGGAAGGGTAAAATATATGCAGCGAAAAACAAAGGAGCCAAGGGTACAACAAGAAAACACTGTATCAACATTCGTGGATCCAAACACTATTCAGCTTTTGACATAATTTTGATAGGTTTCGAGTTATCCCTAATTCCGCAGCCCAGACCTAGGCCAAGCTAGAGGAGTCTACCTGAAGGGTGTTTCGGGGGGTCAACGCCTCCGTGGCCCGGTCCATGACCAACAGATATTGGAAATACTGCCACAACAAGTGAAAAACTTTTCAAGAGGAAAGAAGATCACTACCTCCACCAAGTGCGGGATCAACCAGGCTGTGATGGTGGTAAATCAGTTACAAGAATATAAATGCAACAAGACGGGAAGAGGGAGGAGAGCGTGTGAGCACATTACCTCCATCAGAAGTGAGGGAGAAGACGAAGAGAGTGAAGAGGGGGAGAGGAAAATGTAAGGGGAAGATGGAGGAGTTAGGGAGAAAACAAGGAAGAACATATGAAGGGAGGAAAGGGTAAGAGAGAGGAAGGAGGGAGACAAAGAGTGAGAGGAATGAAGAGAAGGAAAAGCGAGGGAGGTAAGGAATGAGAGAGAGAGAGAGAGAGAGAGAGAGAGGAGAGAGGAGAGAGAAGAGAGAGAGAGAGAGAGAGAGAGAGAGAGAGAGAGAGAGAGAGACCACTATGCACTAAAACACAATTATACTGACAACATAAAAGGTTTCCTAACTTTAATTAGCATTCTTAACCTAATTAAAATTTGCCAAAGCGCCTTAAGAGAGAACTCCCTTAACACAAGGAAACATTTTCTGCTGACTACTGCAACCATGGGTCAGTGTGGGTCCCCTACACCCACACTGCAACCATGAGTCAGTGTGGGTCCTCTACACCCACACTGCAACCATTGGTCAGTGTGGGTCCTCTACACCCACACTGCAACCATTGGTCAGTGTGGGTCCTCTACACCCACACTGCAACCATGGGTCAGTGGGTCCTCTACACCCACACTGCAACCATGGGTCAGTGTGGGTCGTCTACACGCACACTGCAACCATGGATCAGTGTGGGTCCTCTACACCCACACTAAAACCATGAGTCACTGTGGGTCGTCTACACATTCACGCACACCTCAACACAGACAGACACAGACACAGACACACACACACACACACACACACACACACACACACACACACACACACACATACACACACACAACACACACACCTACACAACAGGCCTAGTGTCTAATCGACATGTGCCTAGGACAAAATGGTAACTAACACACTAATATTATTAACGTTTATGCTCAACCTGTTCTCGTATTTCTGTGTATATTTACATTCAACCAGTTGAGAATTGAATGACAGAATCGAGGCACATGTGATTTCCTTATTTAGAGAGAGACTTCAAATACAAGCTAAATATAGCAGTTTTGCTAAGATTGGCTAGGCTGGACTACGCTGCTTTATACTATGTTTGGTCAAAGTACATCAAACTAAACTAGGCAAGGCTTGCTTAGGTTAGACTAGGCTAGTAAATTTTGTTAGACCAGTCTAGGCTAGACTAAAGATTGTAGCTGCACAGGATCCTCCTAACACAAACAGACCTTCCAAAGCAGCTGTTAATACAATATATTACATATATGAAGCCTCACAATATTAGTGAGAAAACTACTTTGTGTGGCTTTCTCTAATTTAAATTTGACGTGGGAAAGTAACATTGATGTGGGCACGAGGAAAGGTTGTCTAATATATAATAGTAACCTTATACTACTGCCTGTGTTCCCTTCATCACCGTTATGTGCAACAAGTTACCACCCAGTGTCTTACCTGGCACCTCCGTTATTCTTATTTCAAGGTCCTGAGGGACTTATTCACACACACACACACACAACACACACACCACACACACACACACACACACACACACACACACACACACACACAAGCATGACTACAAAGGGATGTAGACAGGCTCCAGGCCTAGTCCAGAAACTGGCTCCTAGAGTTCAGCCCCACCAAGTGCAAAGTCATGAAGATTGGGGAAAGGCAAAGATGACCGCAGAGTCCAGTTTAGGCGGCCAAAACTACAAACCTCACTCAAGGAAAAGAATAATGGGGTAAATATAATACCGAGCACATCTTCTGAGGTGCACATCAACCAAATAACTGCTGCAGCATATGGGAGCCTAGCAAACCTAGGAACAGCATTCCGACATCTCGGAATCGTTTAGGACTCTGTACACCGTGTACGTCAGGCCCATATTGGAGTATACAGCATCAGTTTGGAACCCACACCTGGCCAAACACGTCAGAAAATTAGAGACAGTGCGAAGGTTTGCAACGAAACTAGTCCCGAAGTTAAGGAGCATGTCCTACGAGGAGAGGTGAAGGAAAATCGACCTGACGATACTTTAGGACAGGATTGATGGGATGGGGGGGGATATGATAACGACATATAAAATGCTGAAAGAATCGACAAGGTGGACAGAAACAGGATGTTCCAGAGATGGGACACAGTAACAAGGGGTCACAATTGGAAGTTAAAGACTCAGATGAGTCACAGGGATGTTAGTAAGTATTTATTCAGTCATAGAGTTGTCACGAAGTGGAACAGTCTGGAAAGTGATGTAGTGGAGGTAGGATCCACTTATAATTTTAAGGAGAGGTATGATAAAGCTCATGGGGCAGGGAGAGTGATCTAGTGGCGACCAGTGAAGAGGCGGAGGCAGGAGCTATGAATAGACCCCTGCAAGCAAGTGGAGTTAATAAAGTCTATTATTTGTGTCGCCTTAATTACATTAACTGTTCCAGGAATTAAGCACAGAGTGACGTCAGAAGAGGCGCTTTATCCCTTTAATGATAAAAATAAACCTGATTATACTATCTCTTAGCCGCCGCCGCCATCATTAGAAACAGCAACGGCCCAAAAAAAGTGAAGCACATGTACATGAAGGAAAACAACACAACAGCAGTAACAGCAACAGCAACAGTAGCAGAAGCAGCAGCAGCAGCAACAGCAGTAGTAGTAGTAGTAGTAGTAGTAGCAGCAGCAGCAGCAGCAGCAGCAGCAGCAGCAGCAGCAGCAGCAGCAGCAGCAGCAGGAGAAGGAGCAGCAGCAGAAGGAGCAGCAGCAGCAGCAGCAGTAATATTAGCAGCAGCAGTAGCAGCAACAGTAATAGCAGTAGCAGCAGCAGCAGCAGCAGCAGCAGGAGGAGCAGCAGCAGAAGGACCAGCAGCAGCAGCAGTAGTATTACCAGCAGCAGTAGCAGCAGCAGTAGTAGTAGTAGCAACAGCAGCAGTAGTACTAGCAGCAGCAGTAGCAGTAGTAATAGCAGCGGAAGCAGGAGGCGGCAGTAGTAGTAGCATCAGCAGCAGAAACAGGAGCAACAGTAGTAGTAGTAGTAGTAGTAGTAGTAGTAGTAGTAGTAGTAGTAGTAGTAGTAGCAGCAGCAGCAGCAGCAAGAGGTGTGGTCCTACTGGTAAGACACACACACATCCTACAGGAAGTGACGAGCCTGGAAACAGGACTTTTATCCAAGATTTTACCTTTGACCTGCTTCGACAACTTCCTTACTCCCGCGGCCCAGCCTGAGGCCTAGCCTCCCTGCTCAACCAAGCTGTTGATGTTGGCGGCCCGCCAACAGCAACAGTTTCCCCCTTGAATATTTCTACAGTAATATTTCTGACATCTGCTGGTAGTAGGTTGAATTGTCAAGGACCACGGATAGTGATAGTGTTTTCTTACTGTGCTCACGGTGACCCTGCTTTTCATTGGTTTTATTTTGCACTTCCTTCTATATATCACACTCCAGCTGTTGTTAAGGTAGTGTACATGTTTCGTACTAGTCCCTACACTATCTTTCACGTATATATTATACCGCATCTTTCTCACTTTCTAGTATACATTCTCAGGCTCAGGGCCCAGAGACCTTCCCAGTAGTTTAAATGCTTTACTGACAATGCAGGCAGTCAACGCTCCTTGTATTTTTTCCCACTATTCTCTCTGTCCTGCCTTGAACGGTGCTGTCAACACTGAGCAGTGCTCTAGGCGAGAGAGAACAACAGTGATCTGAATCGTGTCACCAATGGCATTATTTTCCTTGTTTTGGAAATTTTCAACATCCGTTCTGTAATTTCCCTGTCTTTCACATCTGTTGCTCTGTTGATGATAAATTAGCTGACACTATTTTACCAAACTATTTTACGTGTTCTTTTCATTTCGTGGGGTGGCCCCCTCCTGTGTTTTGTATACAGTGCCACTTTTGAACTACTCAGTCTTTTCATATGAGAGGAAATGGAATTTGTGCCCACTGAACATCACGTCATTTACTACCGTCCGCTTAAAAACTTCACTTATATCATTTTCCAATTCTTCAGTGTCCTCTGCCAAAGCAACTCCAGGAACTACAAACTTAAAACAATAACCAAGAAACAGGTGGCTTAAGGAACTACAAATTAAAGAGCAACAACCTAGAAACAAAAGCTTCTGAAACTACAAAGTCGAAAGACTTCTAAAAGTTCCCCGAGGTCCCTACAAATACCCCAGTAATTATAAAAACCACGATTAGAGTAAAAAGAACTGAATTCCTGTGTAAACAATCAAAATATGCTTCACAGTGCTTCGCACATCACAAATCAAACAGTAGGAAGCAGGAGTACCTTAAGTGTTGTGCCAGATCTTCATTTTATAGATAACTGTCCCTAAATGACGATTATTAATCTTGTCGAACACTGTCTCTAAATGACGATTATTAATCTTGTCGAACACTGCATAACTTGTCGTTCGTGTGTAGGGAAGGAGAGGAGGGAGGAGGGGAGGGGAGAGAGGGAGAAGAAGAAAAGAAGTGAGTATACAGACTTACGTGTGAGCCTAGGCCAGCTACCACACGTCCCCACCTTCAGCAAACACTGCAGGAAAACACAGAGGTCACTCCCCTCAACCTCTCACTCCACACTCAACTACTTACGCAAGGAGAGAAAGGATCATTGCAACAGCTCAGCCACTCCTAAGGGGGAGGAAGGGAAGGGGGTTGAAAGGTCAGCTGGTTGCTAGGACTCTCGGGGAGAGGGTGGGGGGAACAGTTTTCCTAGGGCGGGACTCTCTGCTCCCAATAAAATCATGGTAGGTCAACCAGTTAAACAACCAGTCAACTATTCACTCAGCCAGCTGGCGAGCCTGATCCAGCAACAAACCAGATTTTTTTATATTAAAACGAATAAATTTGGAGTGTGCTGCTACCCTAGTCTATATGATAGTTACATTGCGGGAACAAAAGCTAGCTATATTGCCCTGTCATATTCCATCACTCAGGACAGAATAAATGGAAAGGGTAATGTTATCTGTCAGCCTGTCCTGAAGACTATAGCAGCTACGACAGCTTCAAAGGGTTCCTTCCACAACACTGCAGTTACTAATACTTGCGAATGGAATACAAAACGAACGGTGACAATATTTCTCTTGTGTAGAACGTTATCAAGTCAGTTGAAATTACACAGAGCGAGAATGGGTGTTTG
>NC_069469.1:22913206-23080706 GCF_026875155.1 Cherax quadricarinatus
ATTTCTCTAACCTTATACTTATTGCCAGTGATATGTTCAACTACTCGATAAGGACCAACAAACTTTTGATCAAGCTTAGGCATTGCAGACGTTTTGTTAAAGTTAGTCAGCATAACTCTCGAACCTACTTTGATTTTGGATGGCTTTGCTCGAGTGTTTGCGACTCTTGTAAATTCTGCTGTTGATTTATGAAGTGTTTCACGGATTCTTCTAAAAACACTTTGAGCTAAGCTGGTACGAGTTGCTATGAAATCATCAGGGTTGTAATTTGGTTTCGGATTAGATAACAACTCATAAGGCAAACGTTTATCTACACCGTACAATGCATAATGTGAAGTGTCACCTATAGAAACATTGTAAGCAGAATTTATAGCACACTGCACATCAGGTATAACTTCATCCCAAGTTTCACTGTTGGGATTGATAGTGGCTCTCAAGACATCAAGTACTTTCTTATTGGTCCGTTCCGCTAACCCATTGCTGGCAGGATGATGAGGAACAATGGTGGATTTAGAGATCTTGTACAAGGTACACAAATTTTCAAGAATCTCATTACAGAATTCACCTCCATTATCTGTTACTAGGGACTTAGGGGTGGTATGCCTGCAGATAATGCGTTCTTTAAATGCTTTAGCTACTGTCTCGGCAGTCTTATCTGCAATAGGAACTAACTCACAACATCTGGTGAAATGGCCTACCATAACACATAGATGTTTGTTGCCCTGGAGGGAACATTGGAAATTAGTTAACAGATCTAGCGCAACTCTTTCCCACGGTTCGCTAGTAGTTGGATACACTTGGATTGGATTAGGGCCATTAGCATTACCTTTATGTTGCATGCAGACACTACATTTCTTAACATACTCAGAAATATCAGTTGCCATACGAGGTCAAAAGTATTCCAATCTGGCTTGTTTTACTGAACGATCCATACCAGGGCGCACAACACCTGGTACATCATGAACTAGCTGTAAGGCTACATTCACTAGTGACTGTGGAATTACTAACTGGTGAACTCTTCTGCTAGGAGTACCCAACTCGGCTGTTCGATACAGTAATTCCTGGTTCATGACAAAGTCACTGATGGGTGCTGGTGGCTTCACAGTCAGAATAAGATCTTCCTGGAGCAGGAATCGAATCACACCAGACCACATGGGATCTGTTCGTTGAGCATTCTTTACATCCTCAGCACTAAATGGAGGGTCTGCAGTTACTATACTAACATGCCGCGGTAAGGCATCTGCGACTACATTTGACTTGCCAGGTAAGTGTTAAGCAGAAACTCGTACCATCACATTACATTACCATCACACTACGCAGGCACCACCAACTCTTCCCTACAACTTCAACCCTCCAGTAATCTCACAGGTCCTGGCCCTGCCTCTTCGCTGGTGCTACTAGGTCCACTCTTTCCCTGCCCCACGAGCTTTCTCGTACCTCGTCTTAAAACTATGTATGGATCCTGCCTCCACTACATCACTCTCCAGATTGTTTCACTTCCTGACAACTCTATGACTAAAAAAATACTTCTTAACATCCTTGTGACTCATCCGAGTTTTAAATTTCCAGCTGTGACCCCTTGTTGTTGTGTTGCTGTGCCACTTTTGTTTATATATATTATATATATATATATATATATTATATATATAATATTATATTATATATATATTATATATATATATTTATTTATTTATTTATTTATATATATATATATTTATGAAAAGTACGCACCACAGCCTGGCTGATCAGGGACTGACCTCAGCAACATATCAAGTTAAAAGACTTTTCAAAGAACAACATATCCCTTGTAATGTTGGATGGCAACATTTGTTGACAAAAATGGTAAACAGACATTATGTACAGAGTAAACTATTGTTAACACCGTGATAAATGCCTCCTTCAATTAGCACCGTGATAAATGCCTCCTTCAATTAACACCATGATAAATGCCTCCTTCAATTAACACCGTGATAAATGCCTCCTTCAATTAGCACCGTGATAAATGCCTCCTTCAATTAGCACCGTGATAAATGCCTCCTTCAATTAGCACCGTGATAAATGCCTCCTTCAATTAACACCATGATAAATGCCTCCTTCAATTAACACCGTGATAAATGCCTCCTTCAACTGAGTCGGGACCTGCTCAATCTCAATTAAGAATCACAATTCTTAATTCAACTGAAGGACGCATTCATCACAACACAGGCTGTTCCACTCCAAGAAGAGCCTGTTAAAGCTTTACTCAGAGTGAAACGTATTCTCCCATGTAAGAGTAAGGTTCAGGTGTTTTAGCGTGGGACGTTTCTTAGAGCGCTAGTGTCTCTATGTTGTGTGTATAAGACGGAAGAGGGATGAACGAGGTGGGGCTTGGTCTGAGGCGGCGCTGCGGGGGAGGAGCGATGACACTCCCTGACCCATCATCATCAGGTAGATATCAAGTATGCTTGCCTTCTAATGTGCTTCGATATTCTTGGCGGTGCTTGGGCTGCCTTAGGGGATTCCTGGGGGTACTTATAGGGTGCCTGGGGTGCTTGTAGGGGGCATGGAATGCCCCCTACAAGGACCTCAGGCACCCTAGGGTGCCTGAGGTCCTTACAGGGTGCCTGGGGTGCTTGCAGGGTGCCTGGGGAGCTTGTAGAGCGCCTGGGTTGCTTGTAGGGAGCCTGGGGTGTTTGTACAGTGGCTGGAGTGTTCGTAGGGTGCCTGGAGTGCTTGTAGGGTACCTGGGGTGCTTGAAGGGTGCTTGTAGGGTGCCTGAGATGCTTGCAGGGTGCTTGGGGTGCTTGCAGGTGCCTGGAGAGCTTGTAGGGTGCCTGGGGGTGCTTGTAGGGTGCCTGAGATGCTTGCAGGGTGCCTGGAGAGCTTGTAGGGTACCTGGAGGTGCATGTAGGGTGCCTGGGTGTTGTAGCTTTCTAGAGTGCTTGTAGGGTGCCTGGGGTATTTCTGGGGTACCTGAGGAGCCTGTAGCTTGCCTGGGGTGCTTGTAACTTCCTCGGAGTGCTTGTAGGACGCCCGGGGTGCTTATGGGATGCCTGAGGTGCTTATGAGGTGCTTGGACGAGCGCCTCAAGATCTATGGAGAGAGGGGGGGGCAGACAACCGTACTGAAGAAATAATTAACATGACGCCTCGGTACCCCTCCAAGTCCCTCCATCCCTCCCTCCCAGCCCTCCCGAGTCACGGAGACAACCTCTCAACATTTTTTTTTAGCCCCGTCTTATACTCGGCGGAGCCTTGGGAGGGAGGAAGAGGGGGAAGGAGGGAGGGAAGGAGGGCAAGAAAGGAGGGAGATGAGGAGGGTAGGACAGGACTCCGCCAAGTTTTGGAGGAGGCCAGGGGTTTGTCGGTAAATCCCCTTACGTAAGAAAGGAAGATACTGAAGAGTCATGGGTCCCTTATATTTTAGTTTCCTCTTTGTGTATCCATCGCTTGAGAGTGGGAGGGGTTGGATTTGAGTGGGACTTTCACATCAGAGCTTGTTTCTTGGGTGGCATTGAAAATTGGATTGGGCAAATGTTTTGTTAGTGGAATGAAATGTAAAGGACCTGCCTAGTATGGGCCAACAGGCCTCCTGCAGTGTTCCTCCTTTCTTATGTTCTTATGTTCTTGATTTGCACTGTCTGCCAAGTCTCTTGCTTTCACATCGGGAGATTTCAGTTTAACAGGTTTCTTAACAGTCCCTTCAGAATATTCCATTTGTACATTTTAATTCATCTCTTTCGCCTATAATAATAATAATAATAATAATAATAATAATAATAATAATAATAATAATATAATTATTATTATTAATTTCTACAAGTACATGTACAACGTATAAAGATCTAGATGACATCAGTGACATACTATATAGAAAGCCCCTTGTTATGCAGAGCATTTAGGGAAAATTAGGTTAATTTTCTCCACAGGATGCGACCCACACCAGTCGACTTACACCCAGGTACCTACTTTGTCGCTAGGTGAACGGACAGCAGGTGTCTTAAGGAAACACGCCACAATGTTTCCACCAGTGCCGGAGATAAAACCACGGATCTCAATGTCTGAGTTTAGTGCGCTAACAACTGAGCTACGGGACACTATGTTCCAAGGAGTACAGTTTAATAAGAGACTTCTTCCACTTATTCAGTTGCTTGACTAAATCTATACAAGCAGTGAAAGTTCTTTGTACGTTCCCCAGATTTGTAATTTTTGCCTGCCTTGAAGGAGTGTCAGTAGTGTTACTGTGTACTTCTGTAGTATACTTAGATAATCCCAGCTACTTTATGGATAGGCTCTCTTGCTAGCTATGACGTCACGAGATCCTCACACTTAAGTGGTAGGCCCAGCTCTCACTCACGGAGTCCCACGCTAGGCATAGCCTAAACTCGACAAGCAGGGCTGAGCTATCCTCAAGACTCTTAATTATACGCCTCCAAGACATCCAACGTGTGTATTTCTTACTCCAGTATCTCCTCACGAACCCCCCCCCCCGACAGGAGGCCGATAGTACATAACAATATTCCAGCCTTGAGATAACAGGTGCCTTGAAGATTACCATCAATAAAGAACAACAAGGCACAATACCATGACTGGAACGGTACACAAATAACCCGCACATAAAAGAGAGGAGCTTACAACGACGTTTCGGTTCGACCTGGACCATTTACAAAGTTACAATAGCTTACAAGCTTTAAAGGTATTACTTATCCAGCTTATAAATTTCTTCACGGCTCTAATATTATTATTTTATCTTTGAATGTGAGATGCTCTAACATCACTAGTCCAAAGTCATTAAACTTTTACTTTATTGAATAATTCAAGCTTGTCTTGTACCCTGTTTCAGTCTTGAGTTCCATAAATTTGTAACTGGAATTTCTCCAGGTTAAACATCACATCGTTGTTAGTGGCTCACTGGAAGACGAGTTTTTATCAGCTTGAAGGTTTGTTACGTCCTTAATATCTGTCACTCTCGTACATATGATACGATGTTATGATTTATATACATGTCTATGTCGGATATTACAATGAGAAAGAGAGGCGGGACGAGTAATCTGCCTTGAGTACAACTTTTCATATGCCCCAGATTTCTCACTCTGAATATAATAACTATTATTCCTTGTTTCTATTTATTAGTTAAACATCCATCTGAGAACTTTTCCAGGTCTCCCATTTCCACGCGTCTGGCGCTGTTATACCATGGTCGCACTTCTCGTAGGCTTTAAGTCAGTGTCTACTACTACATTTGCATTTTTCTTGTCTTCGGGTGCACCCAAGACCATGTAATAATGATTCAACTGCGAAAGGCTGGAAGGACCTGCTGTAAACCTGTGTGTTCTGTGTATCTGGATGTCGTTCCGCGGGTCAACGCCCCTGTGGCCCAGTCCTTGAGCAGGCCTCCCGGTGGATCAGGGACTAATCAACCAGGCTGTTACTGCTGGCCCCACGCAATCCAACGTACGAATCACAGCCCGATTGATTAGGCTCTGATATTAGCTATCTGTAGCTCTATGTGACTGGCCATGTTCCGCTTTGCAAAATCTTGATGTGTGAACTTAGCGCTATCGGTCTATTTATTTTGTTTAGTGGGACGATATCGGTGTTTGTTTAATGACAGAGATGACTGCTCCAGGCTCCTTCACAGAGCATTTAAAGCAGGAGAGATTGCCTTCCTGCCTTAAGGGACGAGGGAGGAAAGATAGGACAAGGGTAGAGTCGAGGAATCCTAGTTGGAATTGGGTAGTGTTGTGACAGCCAGGATCATAAAAACCCGTCTGGCAAGTGAGACAGCATGATACATCCCCAGCTCATTAGTTAAGATCACACACACTCACATCCACACACTAGAAACACTTCCTTAATGAGGAGCAACAAGAATCAAACATAACAGACTTTAAAGAGGTCATTACAAAGAGAGAGTATGCTAATTACATCATATCTAACGCCAATCTCAAAAGTCATGAGTAGCAGGTGCGTTAGTACAAACACTGAAGCTTCAACGTCAACGTGAAGCAACTAAGTTTATATTGTAATCAGTATATTCTGGCTTCACCTTGTGACAAGTTACACACCACTTGGGGATGGTGGAGAACAAGCCTGGCTACACCCACGACTCTCACAACAAGCCTGGCTACACCCACGACTCTCACAACAAGCCTGGCTACACCCACGACTCTCACAACAAGCCTGGCTACACCCACGACTCTCACAACAAGCCTGGCTACACCCACGACTCTCACAACAAGCCTGGCTACACCCACGACTCTCACAACAAGCCTGGCTACACCCACGACTCTCACAACAAGCCTGGCTACACCCACGACTCTCACAAGCCTGGCTACACCCACGACTCTCACAACAAGCCTGGCTACACCCACGACTCTCACAGCAAGCCTGGCTACACCCACGACTCTCCAACAAGCCTGGCTACACCCACGACTCTCACAACAAGCCTGGCTACACCCACGACTCTCACAACAAGCCTGGCTACACCCACGACTCTCACAACAAGCCTGGCTACACCCACGATTCTCACAACAAGCCTGGCTACACCCACGACTCTCACAAGCAAGCCTGGCTACACCCACGACTCTCACAACAAGCCTCTCACACCCACGACTCTCACAACAAGCCTGGCTACACCCACGACTCTCACAACAAGCCTGGCTACACCCACGACTCTCACAACAAGCCTGGCTACACCCACGACTCTCACAACAAGCCTGGCTACACCCACGACTCTCACAACAAGCCTGGCTACACCCACGACTCTCACAACAAGCCTGGCTACACCCACGACTCTCACAACAAGCCTTGGCTACACCCACGACTCTCACAACAAGCCTGGCTACACCACGACTCTCACAACAAGCCTGGCTACACCCACGACTCTCACAAAAGCCTGGCTACACCCACGACTCCCACAACAAGCCTGGCTACACCCACGACTCTCACAACAAGCCTGGCTCACCCACGACTCTCACAACAAGCCTTGGCTACACCCACGACTCTCACAACAAGCCTGGCTACACCCACGACTCCCACAACAAGCTTTGGGTACACCCACGACTCCCCACAACAAGCCTGGCTACACCCACGACTCTCACAACAAGCCTGGCTACACCCACGACTCTCACAACAAGCCTGGCTACACCCACGACTCTCACAACAAGCCTGGCTACACCCACGACTCTCACAACAAGCCTGGCTACACCCACGACTCCCACAACAAGCCTGGCTACACCCACGACTCCCACAACAAGCCTTGCTACACCCACGACTCTCACAACAAGCTTGGCTACACCCACGACTCCCACAACAAGCCTGGCTACACCCACGACTCTCACAACAAGCCTGGCTACACCCACGACTCTCACAACGACAAAGACTACTAAGCACCTAAAGCAAGAACGTAGACGACAACACAGGTTAGTGGGAGAGAGGAGAGCGAAGCTGTAACGGGGTTAGATATACTTAAGGCAAAACTAACCACGATACACCTAAAAAAGATAGCAACGAATCTCCACAGAGGGTAAGTTATTTAAAAGTTAAGAGCTCTGTACCCACCCAGCACCCACTACACTACGCCCCCCACTACAGTACCAGCCACCCACTACCTACCCTCCACCACTACAATAACGAGCCACCCACTACACTACCAGCCACCACTGACACTACAGCCACCATACTACCAGCCACCCAACTACACTACCGGCCACCACTACACTACAGCCACCACTACACTACCAGCACCACTAACTACCAGCCACCCACAATTATACGGCCACCCTACACTACCAGCCACCCACTACACTACCAGCCACCCACTACATACCAGCCACCCACTACACTACCTGCCACCCACTACACTACCAGGGCCACCCACTACACTACCAGCCACCCACTACACTACCCCCACCCACTACACTACCACCACCACTACACTACCAGCCACCCACTACACTACCAGCCACCCACTACACTACCAGCTACCCACTACACTACCGGCCACCCACTACACTACCAGCTACGCACCACTACACTACCAGTCCACCACATACCACTACAGCCACCCACTACACTACCAGCCACCCACTACACTACCAACCACTCACTACACTACCAGCCACCCACACACTACCAGCCACCCACTACACTACAGCCACCCACTACACTACCGCTAACCCACTACACTACCAGCTACGCACCACACTACCAGCACCACCACACTCACTACAGCCACCCACTACACTACAGCCACCCACACACTACCAAGCCACCCACACACTACTAGCCTACAGCACCCCACTACCAGCACACCCACTACACTACTAGCCACCCACTACACTACCCACCACCCACTACACTACTCAGCTACGCACCCACTACAGCCACCCACTACACTACCAGCCACCCACTACACTACTAGATAGCACCCACACTACCAGCCACCCACTACTACTAGCTACGCACCACACTACCAGCCACCCACTACACTACCAGCTACCCACTACACTACTAGCCACCCACTACACTACTAGCCACCCACTATACTACTAGCTACCCACCACACTACTAGCCACCCACTACACTACTAGCCACCCACTACACTACTAGCCACCCACTACACTACCAGCCACCCACCACGCTACTAGCCACCCACTACACTACAAGCCACCCACCACACTACTAGCCACCTACTACACTACTAGCCACCCACCACACTACCAGCTACCTACTACACTACTAGCTACCCACCACACTACTAGCCACCCACTACACTATCACCACCACACATTACCACCACCATCACACTACCAACACCAACAAACTACCACTACTACACACACTACCACCACACATTATCACCACCAACACCATCACCACAGTACCACCACTACCGCACACACAACAACCACCATCACCACACTAGCACCACTCAATACAACCACCACCACCACATACACTACCACCATCACACACTATCACCACCACCACTACACCACAGCTGTAACAATCAACATCATAGGCCACTACAGCCATCGTTATCATCGTCACCCCTCCCCCCTCCACACTGCCGCCCATACCGCCGCCGCCCCTGCCGCTAGCACCACCGCAGCCGCCTCTGCCACCACACCATTTGTTTGTAGATTATGTAAAACCGTTGCCAAGACTGAACAGCAGAAGTCAGTGCAGAACCTCCAAGGAGATTGAGAAAGGTTACAGAGGTGCTCAAACTGGCAAGAATGGATTCAAATTGGATAAGTTTAGATTTAGAAACGATATGGGAAAGTACTGGTTTGGAAATAGGGTAGTTGATCAGTGGAACAGTCTGCCTAGTAGGATGATTAAGCTAAAACCTTGGGTAGTTTCAAATTTAGATTGGATAAATACATGAGTGAGAGGGGTTGGACTTGAGTGGGATTTGCACATGAGTAAATAGATTTATCAAAGCTTATTGCTTGGATAGCGCTGAAAATGGGTTGGCAAATATTGTTAGTGGGATGAATTTGTGAAGGACCTGCCTAGTATGGGCCAACAGGCCTGCTGCAGTGTTCCTCCGTTCTTATATCTTTGTGGTATGAAAGAACAGATAACCCAGCATACAGAAGAGAGAAACTTACGACTTTGTAAATGATCCAAGTAGGACCGAGACGTCGTGGTAAACTTCTACGTGCGGGTTATTTGTGTATTGTTCCATACATAGTTTTAAGAGAGATTAAAGTGTTCAAGTGACTAAAAGAAAAAGATTATGTTGGGTGATGAATTTTAAGTGGAAGAGTCAGGAGCTAGCAACGACCCCTGCACCACATTACCACCACATTACCACTATCACGTAACCACCACACCACACTACCATGTACACCACCATCACCACATACCACCACCACCACACTACCAACTACCACCACGTACCACCATTACACAACAACGTCCACCAAGATCAACCACAACTTCAACAACCATACCTCATCACCATACTACCAGCACTAACTACCACGACAGCCACCACCACCAACTACCACGGCAGCCACCACCACCACCACTTGTCTCACTCCGGCACAGGGAAAACAAGCCACAACCTCCCTCCCTCTTAAGAGATTCCCTACATACTTGGCGTTTCTGGGAATCCCATCACATTCTTAGGAGTTGCCAAGTAATTCCTCAACTTACTCACCTACGAAAAATCTTTTTAGGATTAAACCTTAGCGTGCCAAAAGCAAATTGAACCGTCGTTGGTTGTGGGTGTAAGTTGGACCTGACTAGCCTGGGCCAGTAGGCCTGCTGCAGTTGTGTGACTTCTTATGATCTTATTTTAAGTGGAAGACAAAACTGACGATAAGAGAGAAGGAAAACAAGGTTCGAACATAGTAAGCTTCATTAACTTGACAATAGCTCTCCTGAGCTAACAAAAGCCTATGTTACTTTAGGTACAGTCATCCGCCACAACTGTTGTTTTGTAGATGAATGGTTCAGAGAACCGACAAGTTGATAAATTAGACACATGTGCAACTCTTGGGTATCTTTATTGAGGAAACGTTTCGCCACACAGTGGCTTCATCAGTCCATACGTAGGAGAAACTACGTATGGACTGATGAAGCCACTGTGTGGCGAAACGTTTCCTCAATAAAGATACCCAAGAGTTGCACATGTGTCTAATTTATCAACAACTGTTGTTATGAACATCAAAATGGTATACAATACCGACAGGTTGTTAGGTAAGACACATATGCAACAGTTAGACAACTTTATTCCGAAACGTTTCGCCTACACAGTAGGCTTCTTCAGTCGAATACAGAAAGTAGGCAGAACAGTAGAGATGTGAAGACGATGTAATCAGTCCATCACCCTTGTAGTCGTAGAATTTGAGGTTGTCAGTCCCTCGGCCTGGATAAGTTCAGTTCCATAGTCAGGAACTATCTGAAGATCAAGCGACAGTGCGGAGACTTAAATACTGTCGGAAGGAGAGGTGCAGAGTAGTAGTAGTAGTAGTAGTAGTAGTGAGTTGAAATGTAGCCACATGGGTCATGTCCCTCTCAATCCATACACTTCTCACATGAAGGCTTGTCCAAGTTTTTTCTGTACCTAAGATGACTCATGTGTTTCAGACATTGTTAAGTCTCCGCACTGTCGCTTGATCTTCAGATAGTTCCTGACTATGGAACTGAACTTCTCCAGGCCGAGGGACTGACAACCTCAAATTCTACGACTACAAGGGTGATGGACTGATTACATCGTCTTCACATCTCTACTGTTCATGCCTACTTTCTGTATTCGACTGAAGAAGCCTACTGTGTAGGCGAAACGTTTCGGAATAAAGTTGTCTAACTGTTGCATATGTGTCTTACCTAACAACTGTTGTTATAATGTGAAAGGTTATGTCAGGTATAATGAGAAAGATTACTAACTTATATAGTTAGTAATAAACAAAGATGGGAACTCAGAACAATGATGGGGGTTCACCTCTATGTAAACCCCAAGAAAAGGGAATTAAATAAACCTAAAACCTTCTTCCCTATTCTCCCTCTCTCTCTCTCTACCCTCTTCTCCCTCTCTCTCTCTCTACCCTCTTCTCCCTCTCTCTCTCTCTACCCTCTTCTCCCTCTCTCTCTCTACCTCTCTTCTCCTCTCCTCCTCCCTCTCTCTCTACCCTCTTCTCCCTCTCTCTCTCTCTACCCTCTTCTCCCTCTCTCTCTCTCTACCCTCTTCTCCCTCTCTCTACCCTCTTCTCCCTCTCTCCCCTCTTCTCCCTCTCTCTCTCTACCCTCACCCTCAATCCACTCATCACAAAATATGCCAGAAAGCTATTTTGATTACTGAAGTCTCAGTGTAACTTAGTGACCAGTGAGTCATTAATCAGACTAAAGGTTCTTAATCTGAATAAATTCTTCATGAACGAGGCTCAAAATTTTGTCAATGTCTTCAAAATTTAAATCATAACTTTAACCCAACTTGACTTAGAAAAAAACACTAGCAGCATGACCATGCACTCTGCATCAGGCCCAGGTTCGTGGAAATTACTGCCTGCGGAAGCAAGAGGCTAAGTAGGCAGTGCACAATACCACAGTGAAGTGCAGGGATGCCATGAGTACACAGAGATTATACAATAAGGTTAAGGGGCCCAGGATTCTTCAGTATCTTCCCTTCATATATAAGGAGGATTAACAACACAGCCATGGCTGTCTTCAAAGGGAGAGCTTGATTAGTTTCTTAAATCAGTTTGTGATAGGGTTGTGGTTCGTACACTGGACTGCGTTCAGTCATTCAGTAACAGCCTGGTTGATTAGGTCTTGACCCACTAGGCCTAGTCTGGGCCTCGGTCAGATGACCAAAAGCTCTAGCTGCGGGTCATGACTAAGACTCGCGACAGGAAACACTTGTCCTGTTTCCTGATAAACCTTACCTAACCTAACCTGGTCCGGAACTGGGCCGCGGGGGCGATGAGGCTTGAAAATATCCTTCAGGTATCCTCCCTCCTTCCTCTCTCTTCCTTACCCTCTCCCCTCTATTTCTTTCTCTTCGTCTTCTGCCTTCATTTTATCTTCTCCCTCTTTCCTCTCTCCTCCCTTCTGACTTCCCTCTTTCTTCACTATCACACTCTGAGACTGCAACAGAGACGATGTTGCAAGAGTACAGACGGTGTGTTTGTGTGTGCAAGTCCTGAGGGATAGTCAGTGCACAGCACACACACACACACATCACGACCTTCCTCTCACTCCTGTGCACATGGTCTCTATCACGTTCTTGACGCGTCACGGGTGGTCCATCACACCTGTAGCCACAGTCATCTACCATACCTGTAGCCACAGTCATCTACCATACCTGTAGCCACAGTCATCTACCATACCTGTAGCCACAGTCATCTACCATACCTGTAGCCACAGTCATCTACCATACCTGTAGCCACAGTCATCTACCATACCTGTAGCCACAGTCATCTACCATACCTGTAGCCACAGTCATCTACCATACCTGTAGCCACAGTCATCTACCATACCTGTAGCCACAGTCATCTACCATACCTGTAGCCACAGTCATCTACCATACCTGTAGCCACAGTCATCTACCATACCTGTAGCCACAGTCATCTACCATACCTGTAGCCACAGTCATCTACCATACCTGTAGCCACAGTCATCTACCATGCCTGTAGTCACAGTCATCTACCATACCTGTAGTCACAGTCATCTCCCATACCTGTAGCCATGGTCATCTATCATACCTGTAGCCACAGTCATCTCCCATACCTGTAGCCACAGTCATCTACCATACCTGTAGTCACAGTCATCTCCCATACCTGTAGCCATGGTCATCTACCATACCTGTACCCCCACAGTCACCTACCATACCCACATCAGCAGATAGTGCTGATACTGACTATGGGGGTCACCCGTTATCTGCCTATACCGATAGCGTTATTGCATACATACTATGCCTGCCGGCAGCTAGCAGTAAGAGCCTGCTTGACCGGGAGGCGGTAAACCATTAAGAGTAATTACAAGACAGGCTGCGAAGATGGAAAAATCCTGGAAACCAATCACAGGTAAGAGACAGGTTTATTCACACTTCCTGCCACTGCTCGTCTCTCCACCACAACAAAAATTAGCATCAAGGAAAAAAACCCCACCAGAGTATAATAGTCCTTACACAAACCATACCACGGGTGGGGTTAGAACCCGCGATCAGGGTCATAAAACTCCAGACCGACGCGTTAGCTACTGGGCCAGCTAGCCACAATAAGATTCATCCAACTAGGTATATTTATACACCATTGGAAGGTTAGCATAGGCACCACTGTGACCACAAATGCAAGGTTTTACAGATGAATCTCCCGTCAGCGTGGCCGTGACGAACTCTAGCTCAAGTCCCCTCAAAGCCGTCATCACGATTTCGTGAGTCATGATGACGGCTTTGAGGGGACTTGAGCTAGAGTTCGTCACGGCCACGCTGGCGGGGGATTCGTCTGTAAAAATTTGCATTTGTGGTCACATTGGTACCTGTGCTCACCTTCCAATGGTGTATAAATATACCTAGTTGGATGAATCTTATTGTGGCTAGCTGGCCCAGTGGCTAACGCGTCGGTCTGGAGTTTTATGACTCTGATCGCGGGTTCTAACCCCACCCGTGGTATGGTTTGTTTGCAATCGTGTCATTACGATTTCGTGAGTCCTTACACACACTGGACACAAGGGTTACTTTACCACCTTCCTTCCTGAGCAGCTCCTAGCCACGGTGTATACTGATCTCACTGCTAATTACCTGAAAAACAAAATAAAAATACCATTAGATTATCTGAATTTTTATATATGCACTGTCAGCTCTGCGGGAATATATATATACAATATATATATATATATATATATATTATATATATATTATATATATATATATATATATATATATATATATATATATATAATTTATATATATATATTCCACTTCTCCGAGGCTATGGGTCCCACAATTTACAACCAGAGGTGGACCCATATTAAAAAAATAACAGAAGAAAGGAGGAACACTGCAGCAGGCCTGTTGGCCCATACTAGGCAGGTCCATATATATATTATATATATATATTTATAAATATAAAATTATATATATATATATATATTATATACTATATATGTCAGACACAGCTATGCTTATAGTCTTTTAAAGAAAACGTTAGGTTAGGTTAGGTTGTCAGAAAACAGGACAGTGTTTCTTTACTTGGGTCTTCATCATATGATGACCTGCCACTGGAGCTTTTAGTCATATGACAGAGACCTTCCACTGGCTTTTCCTTCCACTCTTTTAAAAATCATGACTATAATTACGTTGAAAACTGCTATAACATTTGTTTCAAGTTAGACAGCTGTAATGTAATAATGTAACTATGAACATCGCTGAAACAAATTAGGAGAACAAGCACAGTAATCTGAAGAACCGAAATACCTGAATGATGCTTCCGTGGGATCAAGGCTTCATCAACTATGCTGTTACTGCTGGCCGCACGCAATCCAATGTACCAGCCACAGCCCGGCTGGTCAGGAACTGACTTGAACTGATCCACATTGATCAGCAGCATCACCACGACCACTAAAAGCAGCGGCAACAGCTTTAGAAGGAACAGCTGCAGCAACAGCAACTGTAGCAAGACAGGCAACAGCAACATTACCACCAGCACCCCAAACACTACTATCACCTACACACCGGTTGTTATAAGTCCTCAATAGCACCACCAACACACGGGGTGGGTGTCAAGAGGCACCACCGACACACGGGGTGGTGTCAAGAGGGCACCACCAACACACGGGGTGGGTGTTAAGAGGTACCACCATCACACGGGGGGGGGTGTCAAGAGGGCACCATCAACACACGGGGTGGGTGTCAAGAGGCACCACCAACACACGGGGTGGGTGTCAAGAGGCACCACCAACACACGGGGTGGGTGTTAAGAGGTACCACCAACACACGGGGGGTGTCAAGAGGGCACCATCAACACACGGGGTGGGTGTCAAGAGGCACCACCAACACACGGGGTGGGTGTTAAGAGGTACCACCAACACACGGGGGGGTGTCAAGAGGGCACCATCAACACACGGGGTGGGTGTCAAGAGGCACCACCAACACACGGGGTGGGTGTCAAGAGGCACCACCAACACACGGGGGGGTGTCAAGAGGCACCACCAACACACGGGGTGGGTGTCAAGAGGTACCACCAACACACGGGGTGCGTGTCAAGAGGCACCACCAACACACGGGGTGGGTGTCAAGAGGGCACCACCAACACACGGGGTGGGTGTTAAGAGGTACCACCAACACACGGGGGGGTGTCAAGAGGCACCATCAACACACGGGGTGGGTGTCAAGAGGCACCACCAACACACGGGGTGGGTGTCAAGAGGCACCACCAACACACGGGGTGGGTGTTAAGAGGTCACCACCAACACACGGGGGGGTGTCAAGAGGGCACCATCAACACACGGGGTGGGTGTCAAGAGGCACCACCAACACACGGGGTGGGTGTTAAGAGGTACCACCAACACACGGGGGGTGTCAAGAGGCACCACCAACACACGGGGTGGGTGTCAAGAGGCACCACCAACACACGGGGTGGGTGTCAAGAGGCACCACCAACACACGGGGTGGGTGTCAAGAGGCACCACCAACACACGGGGTGGGTGTCAAGAGGCACCACCAACACACGGGGTGGGTGTCAAGAGGTACCACCAACACACGGGGTGCGTGTGAAGAGGCACCACCAACACACGGGAGAGAGAGCTGGACAGATACCTAAAGTCAGTGCCGGATCAGCCCGGGCTGGGCTCAGTACGTTGGGACTGCGTGCGGCCAGCAGTAACAGCCTAGTTGATCAGGCCCTGATCCATCGGGAGGCCTGGTCATGGACCGGGCCGCGGGGGCGTTGATCCCCGGAATAACCTCCAGGTAACCTCCAGGTGGGTGTCAAGAGGGCACCACCAATACACGGGGTGGGTGTCAAGAGGCACCACCAACACACATGGTGGGTGTCAAGAGACACCACCAACACACAGGGTGGGTGTCAAGAGACACCACCAACACACGGGGTGGGTGTCAAAAGACACCACCAACACACGGGGTGGGTGTCAAAAGACACCACCAACACACGGGGTGGGTGTCAAGAGGGTACAGGAATGGTGGTGGTGACAGCGTCTCACACCACCATTATTTACGGCTGCGTGAAGCCGTAACGTCACCACTCACATGTCGGTGTTGCAGTAGTGATGACAGTGACGGCCTGACGAGCCGCTCACTCAGGCAGAGAAAGCATCTCCAACATGTACCTCTGTCTCACACCTCAACACAAAGGCTGTGTGAATTCCACCACAAATTCTGTGTATACTTCGGGCAGCGCATCGGTACTACGCTCATCAGATTTCAATGCATTAAAAACCACACCCAAAAAGTGTCTTTAATTATAATTTATTATATTATTATTATTATTATTATTATTATTATTATTATATATTATATTATTATTATTATTATTATATTATTATTATTATTATTATTATTATTGTTAATTATTATTATTATGAGTGTCTAATTCACAACACATCTTAATAGCTGAAATAGAGGCAGGAAAAAGTCTGAGTGATCAGACCTTCAATTAGGAGGCCTGGTCTGGGACCGGGCGGCGGGGACGATGACCCCTAGACACACCAACGGTTATATTATAACAAAGATGGCCAGCCTTCCCCCAACAAAATTAATAACAGTGTTTATTTACACTGTTGTTTGCATTAAGAATCATTTCTCGGTGCAGTCAGCGTGTGTACACACTCCAGTGCTAAGCAGTAATGTACAGAGAATGTTTTCAGGCAGTCAATGTTATCTGTTAAGTCATCGTTGTACGTGTGTAAGTATTGACCAACACACTGTGTTCTCGTCAGAGAACTACCATCTTCAGCAGGTGACCAGAGGTGCGGGAACCTGAGTAGGATGGTGCACAATCCTGACAACACGTCCTGACAACACGGCAGAGAATGTAAGTAAAAAAGGAAGCGAAGAACAGGAAATGTTGGAAGAGGCATCACCACACTACTACTACTGCTGCAAGGCACTGCAAATATGTGAATTACCTCACCTACGACTACAAGGCACCGCAACAATGTGAATCGCTCTACGTACCAATGCAAGGCGCTGCAAATATAGAATCTGTCCCACCTACAATCGCAGGGCACTGCAAATATGTGAATCATCTACCTACAGTAAACTAAGCGCCGCGAATATTCCGACTTAATACAGCAAAAACACAACGAATACGTGAAGCTTCCCCTGCACACGAGTTTGCTCCATTCCTCGCACTAACAGTTACCTCCCCTGGGTGGAAAAGAGCAAATCCTGCGAGGGAGAGATACTGAGGTTCATCACGGCATGGGATAACGTTAGGGGTGTAAAGCTACAATGGTCACTGAAGGGTAATCCCGTAGCACTCCCCCAATTCTCACCTACCTGGCTTGGGGATTTGCATTTTTGTTTGTTGTCTACACAATCTGCGAAACTGTGAACAGTAGATTGAGAGAGAAGGCTTAGGCAGAAACATGCATAGTAAAACAGAACAGGGTAAGGTGTATATATATATATATATATATATATATATATATATATATATATATATATATATATATATATATATATATATATATATATATATATATATATATATAGGTAGTAGGTTGGTAGACAGCAACCACCCAGGGAAGTACTACCGTCCTGCCAGATGACTGTGAAACAAAAACCTGTAACTGTTTTGCATGATGGTAGGATTGCTGGTTTTCTTTTTCTGTCTCATAAACACGCTAGATAACGGGATATCTTGCTACTCCTACTTACACTTTGGTCACACTTCACAGACACGCACATGCATATATATATATATACATACATCTAGGTTTTTCTCCTTATTCTAAATAGCTCTTGTTCTTTTTTATTTCTTCTATTGTCCATGGGGAAGTGGAAAAGAATCTTTCCTCCGTAAGCCATGCGTGTCGTATGAGGCGACTAAATGCTGGGAGCAATGGGCTAGTAACCCCTTCTCCTGTATACATTTACTAAAAAAGAGAAGAAGAAAAAACTTTATAAAACTGGGTTGTTTAAATGTGCGTGGATGTAGTGCGGATGACAAGAAACAGATGATTGCTGATGTTATGAATGAAAAGAAGTTGGATGTCCTGGCTCTAAGCGAAACAAAGCTGAAGGGGTAGGAGAGTTTCAGTGGGGGGAAATAAATGGGATTAAATCTGGAGTATCTGAGAGAGTTAGAGCAAAGGAAGGGGTAGCAGTAATGTTAAATGATCAGTTATGGAAGGAGAAAAAGAGAATATGAATGTGTAAAATTCGAGAATTATGTGGATTAAAGTAAAGGTTGGATGCGAGAAGTGGTCATAATAAGCGTGTATGCACCTGGAGAAGAGGGAATGCAGAGGAGAGAGAGAGATTTTGGGAGATGTTAAGTGAATGTATAGGAGCCTTTGAACCAAGTGAGAGAGTAATTGTGGTAGGGGACCTGAATGCTAAAGTAGGAGAAACTTTTAGAGAGGGTTGTGTAGGTAAGTTTGGGGTGCCAGGTGTAAATGATAATGGGAGCCCTTTGATTGAACTTTGTATAGAAAGGGGTTTAGTTATAGGTAATACATATTTTAAGAAAAAAGAGGATAAATAAGTATACACGATATGATGTAGGGCGAAATGACAGTAGTTTGTTGGATTATGTATTAGTAGATAAAAGACTGTTGAGTAGACTTCAGGATGTACATGTTTATCGAGGGGCCACAGATATATCAGATCACTTTCTAGTTGTAGCTACACTGAGAGTAAAAGGTAGATGGGATACAAGGAGAATAGAAGCATCAGGGAAGAGAGAGGTGAAGGTTTATAAACTAAAAGAGGAGGCAGTTAGGGTAAGATATAAACAGCTATTGGAGGATAGATGGGCTAATGAGAGCATAGGCAATGGGGTCGAAGAGGAATGGGGTAGTGTTTAAAAATGTAGTGTTAGAGTGTTCAGCAGAAGTTTGTGGTTACAGGAAAGTGGGTGCAGGAGGAAGAGGAGCGATTGGTGGAATGATGATGTAAAGAGAGTAGTAAGGGAGAAAAAGTTAGCATATGAGAAGTTTTTTACAAAGTAGAAGTGATGCAAGGAGGGAAGAGTATATGGAGAAAAAGAGAGAGGTTAAGAGATGGGTGAAGCAATGTAAAAAGAGAGCAAATGAGAGAGTGGGTGAGCTGTTATCAACAAATTTTGTTGAAAATAAGAAAAAGTTTTGGAGTGAGATTAACAAGTTAAGGAAGCCTAGAGAAAAATGGATTTGTCAGTTAAAAATAGGAGTGGAGAGTTATTAAATGAGAGTTAGAGGTATTGGAAGATGGAGGGAATATTTTGAGGAATTGTTAAATGTTGATGAAGATAGGGAAGCTGTGATTTCGTGTATAGGGCAAGGAGGAATAACATCTTGTAGGAAGTGAGGAAGAGCCAGTTGTGAGTGTGGGGGAAGTTCGTGAGGCAGTAGTAAAATGAAAGGGGGGTAAGGCAGCCGGGATTGATGGGATAAAGATAAGAAATGTTAAAAGCAGGTGGGATATAGTTTTGGAGTGGTTGGTGCAATTATTTAATAAATGTATGGAAGAGGGTAAGGTACCTAGGGATTGGCAGAGAGCATGCATAGTTCCTTTGTATAAAGGCAAAGGGGATAAAAGAGAGTGCAAAAATTATAGGGGGATAAGTCTGTTGAGTGTACCTGGTAAGTGTATGGTAGAGTTATAATTGAAAGAATTAAGAGTAAGACGGAGAATAGGATAGCAGATGAACAAGGAGGCTTAGGAAAGGTAGGGGGTGTTGTGGACCAGGTGTTTACAGTGAAACATATAAGTGAACAGTATTTAGATAAGGCTAAAGAGGTCTTTGTGGCATTTATGGATTTGGAAAAGGCGTATGACAGGGTGGATAGGGGGGCAATGTGGCAGATGTTGCAAGTGTATGGTGTAGGAGGTAGGTTACTGAAAGCAGTGAAGAGTTTTTACGAGGATAGTGAGCTCAAGTTAGAGTATGTAGAAAAGAGGGAAATTTTTTCCCAGTAAAAGTAGGCCTTAGACAAGGATGTGTGATGTCACCGTGGTTGTTTAATATATTTATAGATGGGGTTGTAAGAGAAGTAAATGCGAGGGTCTTGGCAAGAGGCGTGGAGTTAAAAGATAAAGAATCACACACAGGGTGGGAGTTGTCAACAGCTGCTCTTTTGTTGATGACACTGTGCTCTTGGGAGATTCTGAGAGAAGCTGCAGAGATTGGTGGATGAATTTGGTAGGGTGTGCAAAAGAAGAAAATTAAAGGTGAATACAGGAAAGAGTAAGGTTATGAGGATAACAAAAGATTAGGTGATGAAAGATTGAATATCAGATTGGAGGGAGAGAGTATGGAGGAGGTGAATGTATTCAGATATTTGGGAGTGGACGTGGTCAGCGGATGGGTCTATGAAAGATGAGGTGAATCATAGAATTGATGAGGGAAAAGAGTGAGTGGTGCACTTAGGAGTCTGTGGAGACAGAGAACTTTGTCCTTGGAGGCAAAGAGGGGAATGTATGAGAGTATAAGTTTTACCAACGCTCTTATATGGGTGTGAAGCATGGGTGATGAATGTTGCAGCGAGGAGAAGGCTGGAGGCAGTGGAGATGTCATGTCTGAGGGCAATGTGTGGTGTGAATATAATGCAGAGAATTCGTAGTTTGGAAGTTAGGAGGAGGTGCGGGATTACCAAAACTGTTGTCCAGAGGGCTGAGAAGGGTTGTTGAGGTGGTTCGGACATGTAGAGAGAATGGAGCGAAACAGAATAACTTCAAGAGTGTATCAGTCTGTAGTGGAAGGAAGGCGGGGTAGGGGTCGGCCTAGGAAGGGTTGGAGGGAGGGGTAAAGGAGGTTTTGTGTGCGAGGGGCTTGGACTTCCAGCAGGCATGCGTGAGCGTGTTTGATAGGAGTGAATGGAGACAAATGGTTTTTAATACTTGACGTTGCTGTTGGAGTGTGAGCAAAGTAACATTTATGAAGGGATTCAGGGAAACCGGCAGGCCGGACTTGAGTCCTGGAGATGGGAAGTACAGTGCCTGCACTCTGAAGGAGGGGTGTTAATGTTGCAGTTTAAAAACTGTAGTGTAAGCACCCTTCTGGCAAGACAGTGATGGAGTGAATGATGGTGAAAGTTTTTCTTTTTCGGGCCACCCTGCCTTGGTGGGAATCGGCCGGTGTGATAATAATAAAAAAAAATATTATATACATATATATATGTCGTGCCGAATATGTAAAACTGGTCAATTAGCAAGAACTCAGTTAAAATTAAGTCCTTTCTAAAATTTTCTCTTACACGTTTAAAGATATATTTTTTTCATTAATGTTGATGTAAAAATTTATAATTTGCACCAAAAGAATCTTAGAAAACTTACCTAACCTTATTATAACAAGAACAATTATATTTTAGCCTAACCCAACTAAAAATTTTTTAGTTTTTTCAAAATTTTCTAAACTTTAAGGGAAATTTTTTTTTTTCTTTAGGGTTAAATAATTTAAAATTTTGCTCAAAAAATTTTAAATTTTTCCAAAAACCTTTTATTTAACCAAGAGCAATTTTTCCCTACCCAAACAATTTTTTTAATATTTTAAATAATTTTTTATAAAAAAAAATTAATATATTTTTTTAATTAAAATAATTTTGGCCCAAAATTATGTAAAACGGGTCAATTGCAAGAACTCATTTAAAAATTAAATTTCCCTTTTTCGAAAAATTTTTTTATTAATTAAATATATTTTTTTTATTAATTTAAAAATTTTTTTAATTTTTGAAAAAAAATTTCTTAAAAATTAAATATATAAAAAGCTTTTAAGCCTAAACATTTATTTTAAAAATTTTTTCAAAACAAACAAAAAATAAAAATTTTTTTCAGGCGTTTTTCGTTATTCTCAAAAATTTTCATTCCTATAGGGAAGGGGCGGAAAGGGCCTGAATTTTTCCTATTCCAAAATTTTTTTTTATATATATATATATATATATTATATATTATAAATTTTTTTATATATATATATATATAATATATTTATATATTTATATATATATATGCTTGCCTCGGGTTTTTTAAAATTAAAAACAAACCAAAGTAAGTTTAAGCTTTTGGGACTATTACAACGCCCCTGTTTGAATTGGGTTTGGGTTTTCACTTTGGGGGGCTATATAAATTTTTGAAAATTAATAATATTTTATATTTTTTTTAATAAAAAGGGGGGGGCCTGTCCTTCCAAAACCTTTTAATAAGACTTAACCAAACCTTTGGTAAAATTGTTTTAAAATTTTGGTGTGTTTGTTTTTTGGGGTTTTGTTTGTTAAAGAAGAAGGAGAGAGAGGGGGGGAAGGAAAAAGAAAAAGAGGGGGAAATGGGGTGGGGGGGGGAAAGAAGAGAGGAGAGAGAGAAAAAGAGAAGAGAGGAGAGAGAGAGAGGGAAGAGAGAGAGAGGGGGAAAAAGGAGACTTTTTGCAAAACCTTGTTTAACTTCTTGACCTTTTTTTTCCCTACATTTGGGGCAATATTTTTATCCCTGTGGCAAAAAATAGTTTGAAGAATCCTCTACAACAGACGCTAAAAATGCAAAAAAAATACTTTTCCTTTCCCTTTTGCAGAGGTAACCTTTCTCTACCCAGCACAAACTCTCCATCGTAAAAGAACCTTTAGGCCGACAAACAAATTTCGTGAAACCTTCAGATAAAAATTACGTCTCCATTCATGAAGCAGTTTTTTGGGGCATGTAAACCCCCCCCGGCAGCGTCCCCAAGATTTAAAAATCCAAAAAAATACACTCCGCCCCAAAACAGAACAAAAAAACTTGGGGCCCCAAGGAAGGGGTGTACAAATTCGCTTTTTTAAATGGTGGAGACAAAAATGGGGGGATGAGAGGGGTAGAGGGGTCCCAGGATAACACTTGTGGGGTTATAAAAAAAGAACAGGAGAAGCCAGGTGAAAGGTCTGGTAATAAGAGTCAGGATCCGGAGTTAGGGGTGACTCTGGGATCGTGGTAGTCAGAATCATGATGCTCTGTGATCATGGTAGTCACTGATTATGGGGCTCGGGTGGGTAGCTAGGAATATGATGGGTCAGGAATCTTGTGTGTGAGGGCATAGGACTCAGGAGTCATGTTAGATTCGATCATGGTGACTCGGGGTCATGATGGTTCAGGTCATTGCTTTTAAACCATGTGTCTCAGAAATGAGGGTGACCCAAGGGAAATAGTTCAAAGGCCATGGTTGGGGTGTCATGGGGCTTAGGGGTCATGGTACTAAGGAGGTCGGTGATCCAGGTCAGATAAAAGATCTAGGCAACAAAGTAAAAGGTGTGAAGGACCAAAGGGAAATTATCCAGTTGAAGGACCAAAAAATTATCCAGTGTAAGGACCAAACAGAATTATCCAGTGTAAAGGGAAAATAAAAAAAGGCGTTTCGGGGTGTAAATAACTTAGTGATGAAGCGAATTTGGCAGACGCTTGATGTCATTTTCGCTGTCCACTTCACCCCGGGCCCCACTACCCCACCCACACATCACCCCACCCACCACCCTCCCAAACCCTCACTAACTACCACCCACCTCCACCCAAAACCCCCTTTCCCCCTCCCCCGTCCCCAAACCCCCCCCCACCCCCTCACCAACAAACTGTGGGACGCTGCGCCGCCTCTACTCTGTCCAATTTTGGTGCTTGACCGGTTGAAATTTTAAATTTCCCAGGAGAAAAGCCAAATGGAGATGAAAAAAAACTGGAGGGAGTGAGGAGAAGACTGGAGAAAGTGGGATAAAAAAAAGAAAGGGTAGGAGTAGGCACGGGGAAAATGAATGAGGATGAAGGGAAAATGAGGGAACCGAAACAACGGAAAAAAAGGGGTAAATAGGAAAATTTAAACAAAGGGTTAAAGGGATGGAAAAAAGGGAAGGGGGAATAAGGAAAAGGGAAAAGAGAAGGGGGAGTAAAATTTAAGGAAATATGAGAAAGCTAACGGGCACTAAATACAGATTGTGAGAAACATACGAAAGTATTAGAGTTATGTAAAAGATTTTAAAAAAAAAATGTCCGGAAGACATACCTACTTCGGCAAAATACAAAAAAACCTTTAAAAATATATGTAATTATAGATGAGGTAAACGGACGTCCCCCCCCCCCAAAAAAAATGAAAAGGGCCAAGAAGAGTGGGGAAAAAAGCGACTTTTGATAAGAAACTGAAAAAAATACGATTTAAAAATGGCTGAACAAAAAAATTTAAACGTTAAAGGGCACGAAAGAATCTATAAGAGGATAACGCGACCCGTTGTAAATTAAAACAAAGGGGAGCCGGGGGAAAAAAATAGGATTTTCTTCATAAAAATGGTTGACAATGGAATAAAAAGCTGCGAAACCAAGTAAAAATAAATATAAAAACATTATTTAAGCGTATGTCTGCTTTTGTTGTAGAAAAAAGTTTTAAAAAAAGTAATCACACCACACCACACACACACACACACACACACACACACACACACACACACCAACCACACACACACACAACACACACAATTTTAACAAAATTAAAAACAAAAAACTGGTTGAACAGCAAGCACCTGATACAACCCTTCCTCCCCCCCCCCCTTTTTTTTTAAAAAATATCAAACCAAATATTTTTTAACCATCAAATTCAAATTTTGTCAAATGCAAATTTCATGTCCCCTGATGAATAAACGATTTAAATACAACATACATAAAACAGTTTTTAAAAACATAGTGAACATAAATTTTCCCTCGAACCCCAAAATCAATAAATTCCCAACCCAATCGCATAATTCCTAACAAAAATACATATTTAAATTTTTGCCAATTTCATATTAATCCCCGAGTCCCAAACCAGGGGGGACGTCTCTTCCCTCCCAATCCTAATAAAATATCCCCCCTCCCTCTCTCTTTTCCCATTAAAAACCCAAACTGCACTTTGCCCATTTCCAAGAGCCATCATTCCCCGCCCGCCATTAACTGTTACTCCAGAGTTTTATTTTTTTAAAAAAAAACTTTCACAGCAATTTTGAGATTTTTCCTCAAAGGGGGGAAAATAAAGGGGTAAGCCTAACAAATGTTTAAACGCCCAAAACCCTTGGGATCAGACCAAGGAGACTTGGTAAAACAAACCCGTTGTTGCCTCAGAAAGCACTCCTTCGCCTGTGAATGTCACCTCTCCAGTAGGCATGAACGTCCACGAAGTTGTACTAAGCAAACAAAAGTAAAAAAATGAAGAATGAGGCGAAGCATAACAAAGGGGGGTGAAAAACCCTTTAAGATAGGACAGGCAAGAAATTAAAAAAAAAGGGGGCCAAATAATAAAAAACCCAAATGACAATACAAAAAAAATGAAAGGGAAAACATTAAAGAAAAACGTGAAGCATTAAAAAAATGGGGGAAAAAAACGTTAAAAAAAAGGGAGTAACATTAAAAATGGAGAAATATTCGAAAGGGAGAAATATTTTTATTAATACTCCTTAAATACCTTATTTTAAATTTTTTAATATATATATATATTATATATATAATTTATATATAATTTTTTTAAAATATATATATTATAATATATATAAATATATGTTGTCCAGAGGGGTGGAGGGGGTTGTTGAGGTGTTCGGACAGTAGAGAGAATGGGCGAAAAGAATGACTTAAGATGACAGTTTTAGTGGAAGGAAGGCGGGGTAGGGGTCGGCCTAGGAAGGGTTGGGGGGAGGGGGTAAGGAGGTTTTGTGTGCGAGGGCTTGGCTTCCAGCAGGGGAGCTGAGCGTGTTTGATAGGAGTGAATGGAGACAAATGGTTTTTAAAACTACGGCTGTTGGAGTGTGGCAAATAAAAAATTTTGGAAAAGGGGTTCAGGGGAAAACCGGGGAGGCCCGGGCTTGGTCCTGGGGATGGGAATACAGTGCCTGCATCTGAAGGGGGGGTGTTATGTTGCAGTTTAAAAACGTAGTGTAAAGCACCCTTTTGGCAAACGTGATGGGGGTGAATGATGGTGAAAATTTTTCTTTTTCGGGCCACCCTGCCCTTTGGGGGGAATCGGGGCCCGTGTGATAATAAATAAATAATATATATAAAAATTTTTATATTATATATATTAGAGGGAAATTATTGCCCCAAAACTGCACGAAATGTCGAGCACCTAATTTGGGGGTTTGGGGAAATGTTTTCATTCAGCCCTATTCCCCTGTTATTGAAAATGTTGCCCTTTTTTTTATGAAAATAAAAATATTTTTATTATTATTGTTGTTATTGTTTTTTTATTATTGTTAAAAAAGATTTAAAAACCCCAGGGATGATGAAAATTTGGGGCTTGTGCAACACTTAGGTATCTTTACCCTTTTATGGGTACCCTTTTTGTGGAAACGTTTCGCCACACAGTGGCTTCATTAGTCCCTTACAGAGAAAATGGTTGAAGATCAGAAGAAGCTTGGGGTAACAGTCCCTCAGCCTCAGGGGGTGATTTCCTAAACCCCTTTGATCTTCAACCCTTTTTCTCTGTACTGGATGAAATCGCTTGGCGAAAGTTCCCACAATAAACCCCGTGTTGCACAAAGGGCTAATTCATCATTATTAAGTCAAAAAAATATCACTCCCGAAATTTGGGGTCTTGCTTAAAAGAGACCCAGTTTTTTTGATACAAAGAAAACGAGAGAAAAAAGGTTGGATTTTTGTTAATCAATTTTTTTAATTTTTTATCCGAAAAAATAAATACAGGGAGTTGGAAGACACCAGAGGGCCTGGTCACGGATTAAGAAAACAACTTGTTTGAAAAGGTCTTGATACTAAATCATCCTTGTTCTGAAGAGGCCTTTTGATACTAAATCATCCTGTTCTGAAAAGGCCTCTGATACTAAATCACCTTGTTCTGAAGAGGCCTTGATTAAATCTTTTTTGATTCTGAAGAGGCTCTGATACTAAAATCATCCTTGATTCTGAAGAGGCCTCTGATACTTATTTTTTCTTGATTCTGAAGAGGCCTCTGATACTAAATCTTTCTTGATTCTGAAGAGGTCTCTGATACTAAATCATCCTTGATTCTGAAGAGGCCTCTGATACTTATTTTTTCTTGATTCTGAAGAGGCCTCTGATACTTATTTTTTCTTGATTCTGAAGAGGCCTCTGATACTAAACCTTTCTTGATTCTGAAGAGGTCTCTGATACTAAATCTTTCTTGATTCTGAAGAGGTCTCTGATACTAAATCTTTCTTGATTCTGAAGAGGTCTCTGATACTAAATCATCCTTGATTCTGAAGAGGCCTCTGATACTTATTTTTTCTTGATTCTGAAGAGGCCTCTGATACTAAATCTTTCTTGATTCTGAAGAGGTCTCTGATATTATCTCCCTCTTGATTCTGAAGAGCCCTCTTAGAGCTTGTTAATGTACTCCGCCCCACTTCCACATGGCACATTTGGTGCTGCAAAAGTCACAGCAAATAACGGAAAACAAATTATTGAGCTGAAAACACTGATTTACACCTGTACATCTGTCGAAGAATTTTAAAATTCCTCTACAGATGTAATCATAACAACGGTACAACCCAGGACAACATAGGTTTATGGTAGGTCGGTCCTCCTCTCTTCTGGTATAGTTCGTTATGTAACTTCTCTTACTCCATCCTCGTCAGTTCTGGCAAGAATTTAGTTGCAAACCTTTGGATATATTCAAGTTTCTTCATACGCTTGATCAGGTACGCATTTCACTTCGGGAAGAGGAAGAAGATAATTGAAAGTGGCCTTCTCTTCAGCAAGTGTAAGTCATGCATTGAAAGGAATCAGCCAATGGTTTGTATGTCGAGAGAAGCAGTGTCAGTCAAGCATTCACGAGGTGTCAGGAGCCGCGTCAGCCCACGCCAACAACAATCAGCAGCAGCAGCAGCACAAGCTTCACCACAATACCCCTGAAGTGTAAACAACACCTGCTGACTCAAGCTCATTAAAAAACTTGGTCAGCCAACAGTGGTGTTGGATCAACACCATTCTGCATGATGTGTAACAATAATGATGATCAATACACACGCTTGTGCAGGATGGCGTGAAGGCTTCAGGGGGTAGGGATGGGAGGGGAGAAGTGTGAACGCTGCAGGGGCAAGAGGTGGAGGGAGAAAGGGGGGTAGAGAGAATGCTGCAGGGGCAAGTGAGGCCTGCAGGTGAGAGGGAAGGCTGCAGGGCAGTACTAGTGGCTCGGGAAGCGAGCTCTGGCAGATCTAACTTAAGTTTAACCTGTCAAGCAACAAAGGTAAGCCGCCCTGAAACTAGTATTAATACTCGTGTGCAGCTGGTCGGCCTTTGTTACACGAACAGTGAGAGAGGACGAGAGATGGATGACGGGGGGAAGAGGAGGAGAAGGGGAATACAGGAGTCGGTATAGGGAAAGGGATGGAAATGTGGGATTAGAAAAGGTAAGAGAAGGACAAGTGAAATGAAGGTAGGTGTGTGTGTGTGTGTGTGTGTGTGTGTGTGTGTGTGTGTGTGTGTACCCCGGGGGTAAGCTGGTAATGCACAAATTCCATTAACATTATCAGTCTTGCTTCAATTTCTCTCTTCAGAAAGTTATTTTTAACTAACCCATAATTTTTCTTGTCGCTGTGACAAAAATTCTATTGTACTTCTTTGTTATTGTACTTCTTTGCTATTGTGCTTCTTTATTGTAAGATATTCTGACATGGACACTCCAAGGTCTCTTACATATATTTACGTTTTTACACTATTAGTCTAACTTTTACACTATTCAAATTATGATTTATTTTCATAAAGGAACTGAAATTGGTCATCAGTGAAAGCTGTGTGTAAAAATGTTTGTTGACATCGAGGCTTACTGTGTCCTGTATGGTGACTTTTCTCCATAATTCTAATGTCTGTAAACGATGCTAACTTGTCTAGAGTACCGTGCCTAGAGTACCGTGTCTAGAGTACCGTGCCTAGAGTACCGTGTCTAGAATAATGTGTCTAGAGTACCGTGCCTGGAGGAACACACATTATGATGCTGGTGACCTCGTGAGTTGACGTTATTGACCTTTACTCAAGAGTTCATCAGTTCGTTACAAAGCTGATCCACTTGTCTCATTTTCCACTTATTCTTCTGTCCCTCATTTTGTGTGCTACATCATGTCTCTACCTTTGATGAGTTTCGAGAGTCTTTCGACTCCCGGAGCCCGGTCATGGACCATGGCTGTCGAAGTCTAAGTAATCGCAGTTGCGACAGCCACGAGTGACTCGCTCTAAACTTACGACGTTCTAAGGTGTGTACATTCTGTGATTGTGTAAATACTTACCATCTTAGAAGCTGCAAGAAACAAGTATAACCCATGCAGATTTAGAGCTCCCATATGAATGTAATAATATTATTATACGGAACAAGTAACCAAGGGGTAAGCCTGTCTAGACCTCCACACCAACTCTCATAAGGTCGTTAAAGATAGCCACGATAACCACGGTGGTAGGCGACACACAAGGAACAGGAGCTACCATCCAGTCCTTCACCATTAAATAATAATAATAATAATAATAATAATTTCCAGCAATTTCATAATATCGTTATCACAGGATGTTCCGCGAGTCTAAGCGTCATTCTCACTGCAAAAATACAAACATTTCCCGCCAAGCAGTTTTTACATCACAGTTGCCATTACAAAAGCTTTCATTTTGACATTCGTTCAGTAAAATTATTTTGGTTAATGTGTTCACAACTCTGGTTTACCTTATTTTTGTCTAATAAAACGAAGCAGCTCAAGCAGACTTTCAAGGGAAGGTTTGCAATGTTATTACCGACGCAGTTAAGTGAGAGATTAAGGGAGGAAGAGTGAACCAGTCTAGTTGTATGTATGAGTGTCAGAGTACAGAGAATATTTAACATCCAAAACTGTGCTGTGCTGTGACCTTTTTCTGGTGTTGTCCTACTTTCATGGCCACGTCCTGGGCTAGGTTTCCCTGTTTATTGCCAAGTCGATCAGGTTGTTATTGGCGGTGGCCCGGCGGGCCAACATCTACACAACAACCTAGTTGATCTGGCACACCGCCAGATCAGTTTCATACTGAAGACCTCTACAGTGGGTCCATCAATATTTCTGATATCTGCTGGAAGCAGACTGAAAAGTCTAGGGAAACGTGTGTTGATACAGTGCTCTCGTACTGCGCCCGTGGTTCCTCTGCTAATCACTGGGTCTATTCTACACTTCAATATCTCACAATCGGTATGTTATGATAAGTGTGCAGGTATGGAACCAGGGCCTCTAATATCTTTCATGTATATATCTTTCGCATATCTCACTTTATTTATGTCTAGTTCTTTGTTATTATCGTAATTATGATAATGACATTACCGTAATCATTGAAAGTGAAATCCTCCGACATTATCACTCCCAAGTTCTTGACTGGTCTTACATAATTTTATATCACCTCTGCCCTCTAATGATATTCCTTAGCTTTTGCTTTGTGTATTTGTAAAACTTGTCAAAGAGTGAGAGTTGTATTTCACTCCATTTTGCTACCTGTAAATATCTGTAGCTTTGAACAGTTTTTAAGGAGTTAACCCTCGGGTCTTGCAACACACTCCAGGCAAACTATTGGTAGATACGTGAAGAATACGTGAAGGATTTTTCCGAGGGTCAACGCCTCCTGGTATACCATGGCCTGATCAACCAGGTTGTCTCTGCTGGCAAGAACTACTTGGAGCAATAGCACTAATAACGTCATCTAGTACTGACGAGTGTGTGGTCATACTAGGTTGTTATACAACACACTGGGACTACACGAGAACCTTTGATCATTCAAGTGACGATATATCACATCAATAAGCAGCAATATGGAAATAAATGATGAGATTATCACCTGTGATATTATCTTTGATGAGTTCCGATAGTTTTTTTTACTCCCAAAGCCCAGCTATGAGCCAGTCTCATCTAGTGTTTGCCTAGTCAACCAGGCTGTTTCTGTTGGTGCGGCCAGTTGACCCACATATAAAATGAAAAAAATATGACAGGACAGAACAATGTACGCAGGATATAGAGACCAAGAGGACATACAAGTGTCAGATAATAAAAGTGTTGTGTCGACAAGACACTAGAAGCTATTTTTCACTAATAGTATTGGATAACTAGACTGGAAGAATAGCGGAGGTTACAGCTACAACCACTGACAGATCTGTGAAATAACTGATAACGCGGCAACAAAAAGCGGAACTCTAGGCCTATTAGTACAAATAGGCGATTTCGAATAGGTAATTGTAAATAAGTTATGTCAAATAGGTAATTACACACGTTCATATGACCCTCTCCCCACAAATACCAAGTATTCAATTATAATCGTTGGGAAAGAGAGCTGGAGGAGCAGGAAGGAGGTGGGAAGAGGCAAGAATGGATTAGGAAGGGGTAAGGGAAATAGCGAAGGGGGGAGTTAAGGAAGGAAGGGGGAGGGGAGGGGGAACGGAAAGGAAAAAGGAAGGAGGAACGGCAATTAATATAATGGAGATAAAAGGAAGAGGTAAAAAAGTTTTAGAGGTCATGAATCAGTAGTGGGAGGAAGTGGGTGGCCATGAGTGGGCGGGTAAATGAGTGGGTGGGCGGATGGTTATATAAGTGGGCGGCTTGGTGTCGTCCTTGTTACAAAAAACGCGATTCTAAAAGCTTAGAGATCTCCAGTGAATACTAGAAAGGACTGCCCTTCTAGCATCCAGCCTATTACTGGGTTTTCGTAACAAGTAGTCAGTATCCTTGTCCAATTATCCATTAGAATTCAGTATGGTTCAATAGTGCTATAGGATTACAACTGGTAGGCTACTAACTAGAGAAATTAAAATTTAATAAATTTATTAAGTCTAGAGGTATATTATCAAATTAAATTAAATTAAATTAATCACAGTAATCAAAATAATATCACTTCTCTCGAGTTCAATATTATTGTGCTGAAAGCACATATCACATTTATAATTCTTAAGTACAAAATATGTATACAATAGTATAAGTTTGTGTATGTGTGTAAGTGCTCTAAGTAGTTCACTATGTCTCACGACTCGACTAGACTTAAACAAGTGACTGACAAAGTCCTCAAATAAACTAACTTCTTGACCGACTGGCAACCAGAACAGTCTGCTTGAACAACAAAAAGAATGCTAAAGCCAATAGCAATACAACAAGCAACTGCGACACAGAATCAGAACAAGGAGATAATATAAGACACAAGTAGGGACCTCAGCAGATCCTCCACAAAAGTTACAAAACTCCCATATACTGAATCAAGTTCAGCATATAGAAAATCCTCCGACTGTGATAATACACAGAAACCATACAAATAGGTCTAAGCTATAGTTTTTCATGGACCTGAGTTTTGTCTAGATGATAGACTAACGACACAACCTCAAATAAACAACTCGAAAATCACTAAGTCTAGTACCAAATTTCAGTGAACAGAGTTATACAAGAACTAATACAAGATAATATGAGACAGACACACTGTCCATCACAACCAAGAAAGTTAAAAACCCAACTGAATCATTCGATAGACGACGGTGAGACACCCGTCTATCACTGATAGCTACCTGGTGTTGCTGTCTGCTGCCCAACTAGAAGCCGCAGGAAATACAAGCATAAGACTGTAATTACAGTAAGTTAGACAATGCACAGACATCTGAACCGAGCACCATAAATATGGTTAACATCCTACCTAACAAGGGGAAGCTGTCGTCAACATAACGAAATAAAGCAAATACATTTACAGTTTAGCTATATCCAAATAAAGGCAATAATAGAATTAATACTAAAAGGAATACTAAATAACATAATAACAATACCATTTCATTGCCCTCATTAATTGCAACATCACAACAGCAACACAATTACACAAACTATAACTTACTACTACCAAATACTCACTTGCAACCACACAGGTTGCAATCCACAACCACATACCACAACCACCACACTACTACCAACAACCACCACACCTACTACTACCACAACCACAACCCACCTACTACTACCACAACCACCACACCTACTACTCACACCACCACACTACCACAACCACCTACTACTACACAACACCACACCTACTACACCACAACCACACACCTACTACTACCACAACCACCACACCCACCTACTACTACCACAACCACCCACCACAATCCACAACCACCCCACCTACTACCACAATTACCACAACCACCACACTTACAGTACCACAACCACCTCACCTACTACCACAATTACCACAACCACCACACTACAAGTACCACCACCACACCTACTACCACAACCACCACACCTACAAGTACCACAACCACCACACCTACTACCACAACACCACCCTACAGTACACAACCACCCTACTACCACAACCACCACACCTACAAGTACCACAACCACCACACCTACACCACCACCACCTACAATACCACAACACACCTACTACCACAACCACCACACCTACAACCACCACACCTACAAGTACCACAACCACCACACCTACAGTACCACAACCACCACACCTACAACTACCACAACCACACTGTGTTTACACTAGGGGGTAACAACTGTGCTCCATTAAGTCACTGCGAAAAATATGAGGATAATGATAATAAAAACCCTGACAATTAAGTGGGACCAAATTAACTTGGTAATCTACATGTGTTTTTTCTCTCTCCTTTCCTCCATGTGATCGTTCTCTCTCTCTCTCTCTCTCTCTCTCTCTCTCTCTCTCTCTCTCTCTTATTTCAACCTATATCACTCAATCAAGGTCCCCAGAAGATCGGAACACTCCAGGTAGACTCCAGGTCGACTCCTGGTAGACTCCAGGGAGATTCCTGGTAGACTCCGGGTAGACTCCGGGTAGACTCCGGGTAGACTCCGGGTAGACTCCGGGTAGACTCCGGGTAGACTCCAGGCAGACTCCAGGCAGACTCCAGGCAGACTCCAGGCAGACTCCAGGCAGACCCCAGGTAGACCCCAGGTGGTATAAACCTTGGTAATAAATACCGACAAGTTGGTTTAGAAAGACACGTAAGCAAACACTATGACATATTTATTAGAAACCGTTTCGGTCCTGGGACCTTGATCACTTCTGATCAAGGTCCCAGGACCGAAACGTTTTCTAATAAATATGTCATAGTGTTTGCTTACGTGTCTTTCTAAAACCACAGACACTCCAAGGTAGACCGGTGCTCGGACGGTAGACCCCGATCAGACTCCAGGCAGACTCCGGGTAGACTCCGGGTAGACTCCGGGTAGACTCCGGGTAGAGGTCCCTGCAGGTAGCTCCATTATTATAAAGATCTCCCATACATGAAAGAGCTTTTTCTTGCACAACTGTGTTAATCAGTCGTTATTTCCCACAAACAATGAAGTGAGCTTCGGCTCGTCTTGTCCTTAAGAAACCTTCCCTTGAGTCAGGAAACCGAACCAAACCACAATAAATTCGGCAAGGCCAAACACAGGTATAAAATAAAAATATGGACGTATTGCTTACCAAAAGCTTCACCGCGAGCGAAGGCAAAGGTCTCAACCTTAACTGGTCCTTAACCAAACGGTCCAAACAGATCGACGTTCAAATTCGTAGCTACAAAAGTAGATCTACTTTTTTTACATATTTTCAGTTGTTGAAAAAACGTATATATACGTTTGGACCATTTAAGGGTTAACTAGCCTAAAGACACACATGTGTCCTGTCCTCGCTCTGAGACCTTTGAGGCTTAACTACTCTCTCAGCCAGGCCCGTCTGGTGCATATCTGATCAACCAGGATGATATTCCACCTCTAAATCCCCCCCTTGGTTTGGGTGCTGTAGGTTATGCTGTCCTATAAAGTTTGTACATTGAATGGCTTATCACCAGGGACGCTGACCCCTAACAGTATCCTTCGGATGCAGTTCGGAAACACATCTGTGCTGATAAAATACAAACACACCTTACTGAGCCATGTACAAGACTCTGCTCAGATGTACAACTGTCGTGCTCACGTCTTGAATACACATTAATGTTTGTGGCCTATATAGTCCCCGAGACACGAGTCGGTTATAGAACATGCTCAGTACATTTTTATATTCACGTGGGAGCGCTAAATCTGTAGGGGTTATACTATGCCTGGAGAATGGAGCCAGGAGCTATGACTCAAGACTCATTAGATGTAAATGTAGGTTTGTCAGAACGGGTCCTGGCCCGGGTCTTCTCCATTTTAGGAAAGAGAATAACCAAAAAAGGCACAATACCGTGACTGGAACGATACACAAATAACCCGCACATAGAAGAGAGGAACTACGACGACGTTTCGGTCCGACTTGGACCATTTACAAAGTGTGATGAATGGTTTGAAAAACCAACAAGTTGAAGATTGAGACACTTATGCAGCATATGCGAATCTTTATTCAGGAAACGTTTCGCCACACAGTAGCTTCATCAGTCCAATACAAAGAGGAAGGCGTAAGGAGAGGAGGAGAATGAGGTAATCAGTCCCTCAACCTGGAGTCGATGTGTTCAGTCCATCAATCTTGTAGAATGTACATTCTACAAGATTGATGGACTGAACACATCGACTCCAGGTTGAGGGACTGATTACCTCATTCTCCTCCTCTCCTTACGCCTTCCTCTTTGTATTGGACTGATGAAGCCACTGTGTGGCGAAACGTTTCCTGAATAAAGATTCGCATATGCTGCATAAGTGTCTCAATCTTCATTTACAAAGTGTTACTTGTAAATGGTCCAAGTTCGGACCGAAACGTCGTCGTAAGCTCCTCTCTTCTATTTGCGGGTTATTTGTGTAGGAAGGCGAAATATCAAATCTGGAACAAATTCAGAGATCCTTTACGGCACACACACAGCCAGTAAAAGCATGTAAATTACTGGGAACGCCTTAAAGTCTTGATCATGTACTCACTGGAGCGTAGGAAAGAGAAATACACGATAATATATACCTGGAAAGTACTCCGAGGGCCTGGTCCCAAATCTGCACACTGCTACAACATCAAAAGTAAAGGTTTGGTGACCCGGCACATTCAGTAGACAATAGCATAAGAGGACAAGTGATAATGCAAAGGCATCTTAAAGCAGGGATAACCTTAATCAATAAAAATCCTGCAAGTTTAGTGTCTAGGAAGCAGCAGTTAAGACTGGATGAACCCCGCTATTTTGGTCGCCTCCTACAACAACATTCACCAGCAACAGTACCTACAACAATATTAACTGTTTCTCACGAGCAACAGTTAATATTCACCAGTAATACACAAGGTCAAATTGCCTGGATTAGCGGCGTGTTGTGCTGGCGCTAAGATAACACGCCGCCCCTCCAACCCCTCCTACTCCAAATCCAAGGGGCCGCCGACCCCCAACCTATATCCCACCCTCCACCTCCCACGAGAGAACTCTATAGTGAGCCTCCCTCCCTCAACCCTTCCTCCCTTTAGTTACTGTGTGGGGGGGGGGAGTTGATGGGGGGAGTGCCTTTACACATGCTCAAATACTCAATTACACTCCAGCCATCGTCGCCTGATATTCAAAGCCCATCCCCCAGTTTTGTTCTTATCCACATCCTTCCTACTACACCCATCCTACTCCTTCCATTATTGCCCCTCCCTTTCCCAACACCTATCCAATTTCCGGACACTGAGAAACGTACAAGAAACTTTCCTAATACTGCTACTGCCCATCCTCACCTAGTACCACTACTGCCCATCCTCACCTAGTACCACTACTGCCCATCCTCACCTAGTACCACTTACTACCCATCCTCACCTAGTGCCACTACTGCCCATTCTCACCTAGTACCAGTACTACCCATCCTCACCTAATACCACTACTGCCCATCCTCACCTAGTGTAATAATCGCTCCCCTGCTTATCACTGGAGGTATCCTGCCAAGACTCTTGTAATCACAAGTACTTTAGAAGCGCAGGTTTGGTAATATTACAGTACGTAAATGCAATAAAAAGGTCTGTGCATAAAGAAATTTTTGTTACAATAAAGGCAGCCCAGAATAAGTAGCGCATCAAAGCAGTGTAGAGATCTACAGGAATATACACAGTAATTACTGTAGTTTCTTGTAGGTAATAGAGTATATCAATCACTGTTTTGAGTGAAAAACTCTTGTGTCATATTAATCCAGAATTCATACACTTAAGTCTGCGATCACACACACACACACACCTGGTGTAAATGTGCAAGAGACGAGGAGCCAAAATAATTAAATGCTGGCAACAACCCTTCATGAATACCGTAAAAAAAAAGTAGCGGACGGTGTGTGTGTGTGTGTGTGTGAAAGGTGAGAGAAAGGATGAAAGAAGGAAGGATGAGATAGAGATAGGATAGGATAGGAGAGAGGGGGATGAGAGAGAGAGAAGGATGGGTGAAGAGTGATATGAGAGGGACGAAAGGGAGGGAGACAGAGAGGGATGGGAGAGAGGGAAAGGGAAAGGAGAGAGGGAGGGGACAGTAAAGAGGGGTTGAGGGAAGGTTAAAAGCGAAACTATAATTAATTCTTGGCGTGACTCTCTTCTGGAAGATGTGTCTTTACAAAACGCACACACACACACACACACACACACAAACTGCAGTCTTCATGTCAACACTCACACCTTACTCCAACCTCACCCTCTGCCCTATCAACACACATTCAACACTCACACCTGACTCCAACCTCACCCTCAACCCCACATCAATGCTGCTTACGTCTTACATGCCTCTGCCTATTAAATAATTTTTCCCTATCACCGCAGCCCAGCCTACTCCAACACTCTCCCATTCATTCTTACCACTGCTCCAGCATTATCTCGTGGTGCCTAGAGACCATCATCACTTGTGTTTTTTTCAGAAGCAAATACAACCTATCTTTTTTCCGGGTTTATGCAGCAGTAGTAAGCTGATAACTGATCTCTGCTGAGTACCTGAATAACCAGGCTGTTGCTGCTAGTAGCCCAAAGGCCCAGACAACAATCACAACCTGGCTGCTCGAGGCCAGGAGCTGTGAATGGACCCCTGCAACCACAAATCGGTGAGTACATGCAGTTTTCTCTTGAAAGCGTCTGCAACTACTGCGGCAGTAATTCTGATGTCGTTGCTAGCTAGTTGAAGAGTCGTGGACACCACATGCTCACACACTGGTTTCTAATTTTGCCCACGGTGCCCAGGCTATTTAGTGAAGGTATTCGATACTCCCTTCTGTATGTGAGGGAAAAGTTCAATAAATAAGAGTGGAAGACTGAATGAATGGTTGAGGTAGTATGACTGGTAGTATGACTGTTCTGCGTATGTGAACAGTTACCTTTACCTTCCCCCGCTTCTCCACCCGGTGGGAGTCAACATGGGACCCTTGCTGAGGGAGGAGGTCACTTGGCTTCCTGTTCTCAAGTCTGTATGGAGTTTCACTCGTGATTAGTTATCTCTTGTTTAGATTTTTTTTTTATCCAGTTTAACTTAGACAAAAGTTCTACTCCTATTGAGATTTTGTTTGACTGGACTTTAGTTACATTAATAATTTAGTGTTTTATCATTACTATTTGTTTGAAAGGCCTTTAGATTATCATGTGAATAACTTCTTGTCCGGTTTGTAATTTCCTTATTTTGTTGTCAGTCTTATTGTGCTGGTCACCTGACAGACGCGAGATAAGAGCAGCACAATCTGATAGATCAGAAACCTAGCATTTCTTTGTCTTGGGAAGTCTACTGTTCCTTCACATTTGCTTTGGATCTATACTGCTACATCATTACGAGTTATAATTATTATAATCAAAAGAAGCGCTAAACCGCAAGGGTTATACAGCTACATTATTACGAGAACTCAGCTATTATACTACTGGGCGAGTCAACGATCACGTCAAAAGCCACCTTTTCAGAACTCGGCTCTTCCTACTCCACCAGGACAGCTACTATTTCTGCAACATTCTACGACTGGGGAACTTGGTTTGTTTCTTGTACCTCTGCTGCCGATCTCGGTTGTTTACCACTGGCGGCAGCCAACTCAATTAAGCACTTAAGCTGTGCACCTTCATAGGCGTTGTTACCTTCTGGAACTGACCTTTACAATATAGTATTTACAACCACCTGTGACCACATGGCGCTATTTAGCTATCCGTTCCACTCCAGCTATACCAACGCACCTTGCCATACCAACGGCAAATTCACATCATTCTGTACATATTAGACTTGCTTCATTTGATTCATTTAATTTTTCCATCATCTGCTTCAATCAGGACGAGTTCATATTATTTTTTTTATATTTTGAGATTTGCTTATAAAGTTTTATCTTATTGTTAGTTAATAGCTTCCTTTTCATATGGAAGAGGAAGTTCCTTCAAATGTTCTTGGAGGGTTTGAAGTGGCACTTGCAATTTCTCACTCCAGGAAGTTATTTACGTGTCAAGATTAGGTAGGTGAAAGGAAGAAATTTTAAGATTGATACAGTACTGTATACAGGCTGGTAGCACAATATACACGCCAGTACCACTAAAATCATACTGGATAAGTATAGGTACAGTGAGGTGCTTTGCACTTCTTTGTACCTATACCTGTGTCTCTGTATTGTTTGCAACTGCTTGTCAAAGCTCCTGGAGAGCGAAACGTTGCCACAAGTGTAACATTAGTCGTGTCCTTTTACCGAGCAACATCGTTGTTGACTAGACAGTCAACAAGTAAGTCTGGGCCTCAGGCCAGACCTGAATCACACAAAACTCTGGAAACACATGGTAGGCACGGCACACAAACTAAGCTTCCAAAAAAAATCGACAGCTCTAACACGCACAAAAAAAATATTCACACATTAAGTTCCGGCCTGCGAGTGTTTTTTCCCTGCATAGATTATGAGATGTCTCTCAGTCTCCCTTCCAGAGAATATATTCAGAGTGCCTCCACGCGGCCCCAATAGTTGAAATGTTTTACTGATTCAACGCGTTCCTCGTCCTGTGATTAAAGGGCTAATACTGCGAGAGGATTTGGATTTTGTTTTTATGAACGTGTAGCGTTTTCTCTTTCCCGAATAGTAGCGTGAAACTGAAGCCTGTTAAACGTTTTGCACTCTGCTAGGATTGCTGCTTTTTCTCAGCTTCATGAGCATATAAGACAGGTAAATCTTTAGTTTGTACCTACATTCAGTACACCACGGAATGGGTGGGATTTCAACCCATGGCCCAGTGGTTTACGCACTCGCTGGAGTTGTAAGACTCGCTCCCCATGGGTTCAAATACCACCTGTTCAGTGGTTTATTTCCCTTCTAAATTAGGAGGCCTGGTCTGAGGCTTGGCCGAGGGGGCGATGACCCCTGGAAACAATATAACAAAAATTACTCTTTGAGAGTGGTGGTGTAGATGTGAAGTTACTTCAGAACAGACGAAGATTATCTGGAGAATATTTGCGGTGATCATCACCCACGTCACACCGGTGATCATCACCCACGTCACACCGGTGATCATCACCCACGTCACACCGGTGATCATCACCCACGTCACACCGGTGATCATCACCCACGTCACACCGGTGATCATCACCCACGTCACACTGTCTCACACCAACCATCATGAACTGGAAAATAAAAATTAAAAGCACAACAACAATCAAGAAACACTCAGGTAAGGTAATTGTATACAAATAACCTGGACATAGAGAAGCTTATGATGTTTCGGTCCGACTTGGACCATTTACAAGTCACACTAACACAAGAGAGTGAGGGAGCCAGTATACATAAGCGATGAGGGACAGGGACGGAACAAAGAAGATGAAAGAAGTGAGGTAGTGATAGAGGTAGTAGCAGTATAACAGTAGTTGTGGTATGAGAAAGTAGGGGAAGCAGTTTTAGTTGTACAGGTAAATGTAAAGAGAAGTGCGAGAGATTCAGCTGCCATCTTAATTATCAGCTGCCATCTTAATTATCAGCTGCCATCTTAATTAAGTGTTCCCGAGACGTAAAAGACTAGCAATCCTGCCAGAGTGCAAAACATTTAATAGCCTTCCGTTTTACATTCGTATGACAGGATGGTAAAACACGACATTCTCCTGTCTCCGTAATTCCCCTGTTTAATGCGACTATCATATGACGGAGCCTTTGTGAGTGTGAAGGCAGTTCAGTGACCTCTGTTTCTCCCACCATGTAGAATCACTGGTGTCCTGTTGCGTCTGCCTGCCTTTGATCTCTCTCAAAGGGGCAAATTTGATAGATCGTGTGGGTGTGTGTTTCACCTTGTCACTACACTAGTGCCTCAGTGTGATAAGAACAGTGCCCTGGGAAGGACCATATACTAACTCCTCTTCTTTCTGCTCTTAGTCAATAACGCTGCTATTGCAACTGAATTTATTAATCCGTTCCCTATACGGGTTTGCACCTCAGTGTCGCTGCGATCTAACGTACCTAATGAACATACTTCTCAAAGGTTCTTCAATCTTAGCAGCCAAACCTAAGACTAGACTCCTTAATCCTGCAGTGTTCCAGCTTCTGGTAAACATCTGCATTTGTTCCCTCAACATGTATCTCAAGTTTGTGATGTCTCAGTTTAATTCTTTATTCTTCGTAAAATATTAATGATGTCATTTGCAAATGAAATCTCGCAGGAGGATAATACCTGGTGTGTACCGTGGAGAACTGGTATATTATTTCCTCTTAATACCTTTATGAGAGAGAGAGAGAGAGGGAGAGAGAGAGAGAGAGAGAGAAGAGAGAGAGAGAGAGAGAGAGAGAGAGAGAGAGAGAGAGAGAGGAAAAGGGTACAATGAAAACCCTACATCTTTTTCCTCGGAGCAAGTAAATCAGGAGAGAGGAAAAAAAACCCTGACGTGATCAACGACTTTCTGCTGAGCGTCGGCATTAAATACGAGCTGATTTACATAGGCGGGTACGACCCCCACACTCACTCTGGGGGACTCTGCCTCAAGAATCAATTAAAGTTTTCCTCCATGTTGGGGAGAGGGGGAATGAGGTGGAGGGAGTAGGGAGGTAAAAGCAGTGGGGACAGGGAGGGTGAGGAGGGGCAAGAGGTCAGAGGCAAGAGGTTAGAGGTCAGATATGCACCTAAGCATCTTACTCACTGGTTCCTTGAATAAACTGCTAAGACACAGAATCTGTAACAGGAAGACTGACAAGCACACAGTTTCAAGAGTGGGTATGACTGAGCCCTGGATGGAGGCTGAATAATTTACAAAATCACTAAAATCTTTAATTACTATTAGTATTAAAAAAATGCTAACGTTCTTAGAATTTCGATGCCATTGCCAATTTTAAACTTTTTGATTTGCTATTATCTAAAAAAAATTATCGTAATTAATTTAGTCATGTTACCGATATCATAATTGCAATACAATCAGAACCTAAATTATTACTCGTAATCGAAAGGAAATTCAGAATTCCTTCCAAGTTCTACTAGCAGCAACAGTCTGGTTGACCAGGTAAACACCAGACGAGCCTGGCCCATGGCCGGGCCCCGGGAACAGAAAAACTCTGGAAACTCATCAAAGTTAGTTACACGTTGTTACGGCAAATGTTGACAAATGAAAAATATTCTGCCCTCCCTGCTACTGAGGCTAAGAAATGCGACGGTGAGATCTTCAGTCATGGCACTCCACGCCTATAACCAAACATATGGGAGGAGGTGTAAAATAAAGCCAGTGAAAAATCAAGGGGTGCGGTACGCTGTCATGGTAAGAGGAGGCAGCGTAGCGCTTTGGAGGCACCGGAGGCCAGGAATCACTGCAACTGCTCGATAACAAAAATGAGACAATATACAAAGGTTGAATTCCGTCCTCATAGACTTAATAAAGCATCTGAACTATTAAGGTACGCCGGAGAGAGAGAGAGAGAGAGAGAGAGAGAGAGAGAGAGAGAGAGAGAGTGTGTGTGTGTGTGTGTGTGTGTGTGTGTGTGTGTGTGTGTGAGAAAATCAACAGAAGGATGGACGGATATTTTGAACCTTGGTTCATAAATTGACAGGCCAAAACACAGTATTCACCTTATATATATATATATATATATATATATATATATAATATATATATATATATATATAATATATATATATATATACGGAGGATACTGGGGGGAGGATTGGTCCCTAACTTGCACACATAGAGAGTAGAATGATTGAAATGAAGAGCAGAGGGGCCAAGGGTGCAATCAGAGAACCAGGTCAACCTGTGCGGCCCAAGATCTTCAACATATTCCCAAACAGATATCAAAATATTTGCGAACAAAGTCAAAAAGTTTTCCGAGAAAATCCCTCACAAGTGACAGATCCACCTGGTTTGACCTCCACTACACAAACAGCCTGGTTGAGCAGGTGATTCACAGGAAAGTCATAAGCCCAGGCTAGTCTGCTAGTTAGGAAAGCCCTGGTAACTGCCAACAGGTACATCACTCAGAGTTCTATTTAACCCCTATCACAACTATTTTAAATAACAGCCCCGTGAGGGCGGGGACTGTGGCTGGCCTGGGGACACTTGGGGCCAAAGATGAGGGGGTACTTGTACCTCCTTCCATGGAAGACTTAGGTCTCGAGACACTCCCGAGATAGGGACCAAGGCCGGGTCCCCCACTACTTGGAAAAACCCGGGCCGGGAGAATAACCGGCGAATAAAAAAAAAACAATGTTAATTTAACTAAATATACGAAGGGAAATACTCGTATACACAGTTATGAATGAAGATACGACATTACCTTTGTATACTTTTGATGAATTCCCAGAGTCTACTGCCGGAGCCGGGCCATGGAAGAGCTCATCTGGGGCTTGCCTGGTCAACCAGGCTGTTTCTGCTGGCGGCCCGCTACCCCATATATCCATCACTTCCTGCATTTCATCGTCTTTCTTAAAAGGGTGACCACCTAGCAGTGTTCAGGTGACGAGCGGGTCACTGAGCGAGTCCCTCGAGTCGCTGCAATGGTTTCAAGTTGGAAAATTTAGAATCAAAAGATATAGGAAAACACTGGTTTGGTAACAGAGTTAACCCCCCCAAGCTAAACCTTGTGTGCTTTTAAAAATAGGTTAGATAAATACATGAGTGGGTGTGGTGGGTGTGAGTTAGACCTGCCTCGCATGGGCCAGTAGGCCGCTGCAGTCCCCCCTCCTTTCTTATGTTCTTATCAGAAGCCGGGAAAGATTTCCCCTCGCTAAGAAGTCTTCGGGTTAAGAGAGTGATAACCGGGCTGCCATGCTAGAAACCCGGGGGGAACGGAAAGGCTTCAGGGTTTTGGGCCCAAAAACCCCTTTGGGTTTGGGAACCTTTTTAAATGTTCCCCGTAAAAAAAAAAAATCAAAATTTTTTTTAACCAATATTGGATAAAATTTTGGGGCAGAAATTTGAGCTTGGGGCCAGAGATTTTTAAAAAATTTTTCGGGGACAATATTGGAAATTGCAGACATTTCCAGGAAACTCAAATTTTTGTTGACATTAGGGAGGCGTGCAGCCGAGCCCGGCCCAACAGAATAAAAATTTATAAACATGGGGTTAAATTTTAATTCAAAATTTTAACCCACAAACTACGGGAAAAAAAACAGAGGGAACAAACTGTTGAACGGTTGGGGTTTGACACAATACCGGGGGTACCTTTTTAAAAATACACAAATAACAGAGGCTGGGTTTGAGAAGACCCCGGGCCAGCGGGACCCAAATTTCCACTACGGCAGGGGGAAATTTTTTTCCACAAATGCGGGGACCCTTTTTACATCTGGGGGCCCAGTTACACTACGGCAGGCCAGTTTCATTTACGCGGGAGCCAGTTACAAACTGCAGAAGTTAGTTACACTACTGCCGGGGGCTAGTTACATTTACTGCAGGAGCCTTTCCACTACTGCGGGAGCCATTACATACCCTGCGGGCCATTAAAAATTACTGCAGGAGCTATTTTACACTACTGCAGGACCAAATTTAATTTAATCCCCAGGACCCAAGTTACACAACTCGGGGAGTTTAGTTAACAAAAGCGGGGACCCAATTTAAATACTCGGGAGCCAGTTACAATATTTGCAGGAGCCATTTTACACATGCAGGACCCAAATTTTAACAGTACTGCAGGAGCTAGTTACAACCTACAGCAAGCCGGGTTAAAGTAATGGGGTTTCGAAAAACGTGGTTTAGGGAAAAATACTCACGTACTGGGATTTTTAAAAAATTTAAAAACGAGGGAAAGTTGGGAAGCCCCCACAGCCGGCCTGCCTCTCTGCTTCTTTTCGTAAACTGAGTGACCCAAAAGTGCCATGTGGGGGGTGCCCTGAAATCCTCCCTATGGTCACAGCTTTTAAAATTACAGTCTTTGGATTCACCCCAGGACGGTTTTAATTTAGTCACTACGGGTAAAAACTGGTTACTGGTAACGGGGTTACTGGGAAACCTGGTATATACGAGAGCTGGGCGTTTCTTCGTATGTCGTCCCTGAAAATCCCAATTTTAATACAAACTAGAGATGGCGGGTTAAATGGTTTGGGGGTGTATTTAACAATGTCAAAGTACACAACAATTGAAAAAATTAAAAACATACATAAGAAAAAAAGAATATTGGAATGGAAACTTTACGTAACTGAAACTGAATGCAATAAAAGGGGAATTTTAAACAAACTCATTGAATGAAACTCGAATTTAAATTTTTACACAATAGAAGTGAAAAAAAAAATTTGATCGACGATCTGTATTCATGTGATCTACGGATTCTGAGGAAGGAATATATACAAAGAAAGAAGTGTTTAACAGAAAGCAGATTCGGTGCACTCAAATTTAGACTGTTAAACTCTCAAATTCGAGAGGAACATGAACACAAAAAAAATTCTTGAATACTGATAAGTTGATACTGAAATTTATTCATCTATACAGGTTATTTACATTTAACCCCAACTCTGCTAGGGTGAGATTGACATATGCAAAATTTGGGTGTCATCTCTGGGAGGATCAAACTCTGTTGCCATGGCTAACTCATGCTGATTTGAGGCAAATCTGAATTGGTAGTTACAAATGATACTTGAGGATTTCTCAATACCTGTCGTGTACGTAGGGAAAAAAACGCCCTTCAGGTTGATCGTCTGACTGAGTATCAGAGGAAGAGAGAAACAGGGTCAGGAGGATTGTCAGAGTCTGTCACATTAGTCGGGGGTTTTGAAACATCATTATCATCACATACTAACTTCATATGATCTAAATGCGATTCTTTATACTGACCAGTACTAATTTCTCTAACCTTATTACTTATTACCAGTGAGATGTTCAACTACTCGATAAGGACCAACAAACTTTTGATCAAGCTTGGCATTGCAGACGTTTTGTTAAAGTTAGTCAGCATAACTCTCGAACTACTTTGATTTTGGATGGCTTTGCTCAGTGTTTGCGACTCTTGTAAATTCTGCTGTTGATTTACGAAGTGTTTCACGGTTTCTTCAAAAAAACACTTTGAGCTAAGCGGTACGAGTTGCTTTTGAAATCATCAGGTTGGGCAATTTGGTTTGGGGATTAGAATATAACAACTCAAAAGGCAAACGTTTATCTACACCATACAATGCTAATTTTGGAGTGTCACCTATAGAAACATTGTAAGCAGAATTTAAAGCACACTGCACATCAGGTATAACTTCATCCCAAGTTTCACTGTTGGGGATTGATAGTGGCTCTCAAGACATCAAGTACTTTCTTATTGGTTCGTTCCGCAACCCATTGCTGCAGGATGATGAGGCCCCAATGGTGATTTAGAGATCTTGTACAAGACAAATTTTCAAGAATCTCATTACAGAATTCACCTCCATTATCTGTTACTAGGACTTAGGGGTGGTATGCCTGCAGATAATGGTCTTTAAACGCTTTAGCTACTGTCCTCGCAGTCTTATCTGCAATAGGAACTAACTCACAATACTGGTGAAATGGTCTACCATAACACACAGATGTTTTGTTGCCTTGGGGGGGAACATTGGAAATTATTAACAAATCAGCGCAACCCTTTCCCCACGGTTCGCTATAGTTGGATACACTTGGATTGGATTAGGCCATTAGCATTACCTTTATGTTGCATGCAGACACTACATTTCTAACATACTCAGAAATATCAGTTGCCATACGGGCCAAAAGTATTTCAATCTGGCTTGTTTTACTGAACGATCCATACCAGGGTGCGCAACACCTGGTACATCGTGAAAATAGCTGTAAGGCTACAATCACTTTGTGACTGTTAATTACTAACTGGTATACTCTCTGCTAGGAGTACCCAACTCGGCTGTTCGATACAGTAATTCTTGGTTCATGACAAAGTCACTGATGGGTGCTGGTGGTTCACAGTCAGAAATAAGATCTTCCTGGAGCAGGGAAACGAATCACACCAGACCACATGGGATCTGTTCGCTGACATTCTTTTCATCTTCAGCAAATAAATGGAGGGTCTGCAGTTACTATACTAACATGGCGCGATAAGGCATCTGCGACTACATTTGACTTGCCAGGTAAGTGTTCAAAGGTGGGATTGAACTCTTGGATAGTCAAGGTCCATCTGGCTAACCTTCCAGTAGGTTGTTTGTTCTGGAATAAAGGTATCAGGGGAGCATGGTCTGTCAAGACTGAACAAGTACTGATAAATAATGTCTCGGAAGTGCTTTAAAGACCATACTATTGCTAAAGCTTCTTGCTCAGTTACTGTATAATTATGTTCAGCCTTCGTAAGGACTCGGCTAGCAAATGCAAACTTGCTTGTATTTGCCATCGGTCTTCTGAGCTAGTCGGCATCTATGCCAATTGAACTAGCATCAGTTGTCAGATAGAAGGGCTTAGAAAATCTGGAAATTCAAAATTGGAGCAGAAGTTAGCTTTTTCTTTTAGAGTTTGGAATGCTCTTTCTTGACGGAAGGTTCAAACAAAAGGAGCATCTTTCTTAAGCAACTCAGTTAGAGGAGCAGCTATAGAAGAAAATTGGCAATAAAAGATCTAAAAAAACCTGCTAAGCCCACAAAGGATCTTACGGGCATCAGCATTTTTGGGGAGTTGGAAAATTTAGTACTGCAGTTACTTACTTTGGTCAGTCGAAACCCCCCCTAGGAGTGACTACGTGACCAAAAAAACTTAATTTCTGACTGAAAAATTGACATTTAGACAGTTTGTTTCTTTAAAAATTGGCTTCTTCAAGCTTACCAAGTACAAAATTCAAGTCTTTTCAAGTGTGTATCCACTTTCTTTAGAGATGACGATTACGTCTCTAAGTGCACCATAAGTGCATTACCTATGAGACCTCTAAAGATATTAGTCAAGACCCTTTGAGAACGTGATAGGGGAGGATCGTAATCCAAACCGCCATACGGAGGAAGTGATAATGACCTGTAGGAGTGGAGAATGCAGTTAGCTCTTGGCTGTCCTCATGAAGAGGGACTTGTCAAAACCCTTGTAACAAATCCAGGGTTGAAAAAGACTTTGTTATCTCCGATGTTCGTAAAAGATCACCCAGTACAGGAAGTGGGAAGCGATCTGGGATAGTTTTTGCATTTAACTTCCTAAAGTCAATCACTGGGTGCCAAGTACCATCCTTCTTAGGTACTAGGATAAAGGGGGGCGCATTCCAAGGTGAATTACTAGGTGCAATAACTCCATCATCAAGCTTTTGAATTGATCAATTCTTCTGCGACAGCAACTTGTGAATGAGGCATTCTGTACGCAGGTATGTAGATAGTCTAGTACCAGGTTCAAGGGGAATACGATGGGACAATAAGTTCGTTAACCCATCTTTCTCACCTGGTAAGGCAATGGCTTTACGACGTTTTGTTCAACAGAGTCAACAAACGCTTGACTTCATCTGGGAAGTCGGGTGGAGCTAAGTTATCTTTCCCTCAACTGTGGAACAGATTGATCCAGTGAAGTGGATGAGGTCTCCCCGGTAGAAATAGCACCGACCCCGGGTCAGGTGACAACTCATCCTCTACCTGAACGGGGTAAGGATAGTGAACAAGGTCAACAAGATTGGTATTTGCCTGAGACGAACACTGTGACCAGAAGTGTTAGCTAGGAAAAATGGATCTTACATCTCTTACAACAATGTAAGGATGGTTTCAACAAATAGAAGACCTTTACTTTGCATGAACACTGTCAACTAGGACGTTATCCACCATCTGGAACACTAGGAACAACAACAGACACTCTAGTGAGGCACTAGCTGCAACAGAAACGTCTTTCTGCAGCCCGGCATTTGCCATCAACAAGAGATGGCATTACTAAGTTGCAAGTAACTTTTTCCGACAAGGCATCCCTGTGGAGAAACTACTACTTGAACTACAGACATTGCAGGGATGGGCTCAGCACTCAAGGTAAATCCAAGCGTCCTCGGACACTTGAGGTAACTGGGACGCTATCTTGCAAGTCTGAAGTTGCAGGAACCAGACAGGAGTGACAGGATCATCAGTGCCCTGACCGCTTGGGTACGCTTTCTGAGGAAAATGCACTGGCCCCGTAAGGACTTAATTCAATGCGTACTCTGCGGCCCGTATGGCAGATCTCGGATCCAAGCTGGTAACCCCAAAATAGTACGATCAATCATCAATTTGGGCATGCCATCGATAAGGGTCGAGCACAATGCGTAAGTCTCGCATGGAAGCAAAGCCCAGTAGAAGGTCACCAGGAAAAGGAATCTGGTCGACAACAAGGGAAAGGAAGCAGTGAAGTCTCTACCTTGGATAGAAAAGGTGAGGAAGTCTGACCTCGGACACGCAGGTGAGAACCCGCTACTCCACTAAGGGAGGACACGTGAGTCGGTTCTACGAGAAGGACATGTCGTAACTGTTATCCCTAAACAAAACTAGACCTAAAATATTAACTGCGCACCAGAGTCCATGAAAAAAATGAACGGGCCCATTATGAACAGTTGCTTGCACTATAGGGCCTATGGGTTTCATTGGAAGTTATGTGCAAACAAAAAGGTGGATTGTTATCACAAAGATTTGTTCCACTTCATCCCCAAAATCATCTACGTCAGTGGGTGTGAAGCAACATCATCAGCAGGGTTGTCATTCTCGAGAAATGCTTAAGGCTTCAAAGGGAATTGTGAACGGGGATGGTGTACTCATTATCCTACTGCACCATGGGACGGTTTGACTGGGGGGCTCGAATTCCCCCGAAATTGGAAGAATGAGCCTGGGTTTTTGGGTTTTTTTGAAAACCAACGATGTCTGTTTCCTCTACGAGTTTCTGCGGGTTTGGGAAAGGCCATGGGAAAGACCTAGAGTACTGAAGGTTGTAGAGAGCATTGCCTCAGATGTGTCATTCCAAGTATTCTATGATAAGTACAGTAGGGAAGATCTGACTGGTACTCATCATCAGCACGGCGCCTCTAAGGGTAAACTATCAGGACAATTTAATTGCAATATGGCCACGGAAACCACAGTTGTAACAAGTCCGCTGACTATGGTTACTGAATGTACTATAATACACGAGGTTTATAATGACTCTGACACTGGCCTTGTGACGCTGAGATTTACCCCACGATTTGCGCGTGGGCAAACAAAGGGGGTGCAGATTGAGGAATTGTGAAATTACTTTTGATACAGGGGAAAAAACCCGGGGCACAAGGAAATACTGTTTTAGGGTTTAAAGGGGGTTTCCTCGCACCGTAGGGGATTAGCCCATAAAGACACAGGGAACGGGGCATTATTTTCTTTGATTCTCCAAAAGCTGCTATTTTAGCAAACGATGCTTGGATGGTTTTTTCCTCGCGGGGACAAAACGGGACGGACAGCATTGAAATGATGTAAAAGTTTGTCTAACTAACAGCAAAGGCACCAACGTTTCATTATCAGGGTGTAGCATTCACATTTTTCCCAAAACACATTGGATCAGCTTTTTTTTACTGTACGAGGAAAGAACAATCGTTCCTCATATTGTGACCATTTATAAGATTCCGAATCTCGCATATCAAGAGATAAACAACGTGAACGCACAGGGGATCGATGAAAATTTTTCAAAAAGTCTGATAAACTTTCCTCTAAGGGAACCTTCAACAAAAATTAGCACGAGAAGGGAATGGCATAAACCATGCTTCAAACTAGCGGGGCCATTAAATAAAGGAAAAGCATAAAAGGGAAACACGAGAAAAACTAAAAGTACCAGTTCGGGGTGGGTCTGTCGCGCTAAGGAACTGTGAGGATGATGACGGAGCAGCAGTAGCCTAAGGGGTCGATTTTCGACATTCACTAAATACACTTGCGGTATGTAGCCCATAAGGGCAAAGAATTGCACGAAAACAAAAAAGGGCAAAAAAAATGAACAATAAAAATGAAAAAAATGCAAAAATTGAAAAAAAAAGAGATCAACAATTCGCAAAGTAAAAAAAAATGTCTAAATACACTGCAAGGGGAAGGACAATTCAATGAAAGGACTGCTGGACAAGAAAAAAAAATTTAACATTGAAATTTACAATAAAAAATTACTGAGACTGAATTAAATGCAAAATGACTGTTTTTACTTTTGCTAAAAAAGGGAAATTTAACTAAAAAAATTTTTAAAAAATTAAAAAGTAAAAAAAAATTACTAAAGTATCAACGAGGAAAACGGGGAAATTTTAAATATTTCTAAGAATGCAAAAAAAAATTTAAAAAATATAATGAAAAGACAACATAGGAAAAAATAAAAAAAATGAAAAACCCAGACTCAAAAAATAAGAACTGAAATAATAATCTAAAAATATCAATAAAAGAAAATAATTCATGCAGAACTTTTAAACAAAAAATTCAGCAGAAATAAATTTCACGGGAAAATTGGTTAAAATAAAAAAAATAAAAATATAAGAAAAACGATTGAACATTTTAACCCTTTTAATTGTAAATTAAAAAAAAAATTTACCAAGTAAAAGAAAACACTTTACTTAAAAAAATTTTGAAATTACACAAAGAGTAAATTTTGTTAAAAAGAAATAAAAAAATATGAAAAATAAAACAAGAAAAAAACGGGAAGTGAAAACACTTACAAGTGGCAGGGCCACAACATTTAATCCTATTCATTTTTTTTAGTATACGTGGACCCCCGTTAACGAACTTTTTTCATTCCATAGTGGGGTTCGGTGCCAGTACGCCCGAATTTTTTTCCCAAAGGGAATATTGTGAAGAGATTAGTCCATTTCAGCCCCCCAAACATACACGAACAAACGCCTTACTAAATACACTTACTAATTGCCATTTGGAGGTGATCTTTAAGCGGGGGGTTACGATTTTTACAAAAAAATTTGCTGTACTGATACACAAAAATTTGCTGGCAAAAAAAATGGTACACAAGTCGGCAAAAAAATTAAGAATGAGACACTGCGGCAACGAAAAAAAAAGGTACACAAGAAATAAATGGAAAATTTGTAACGGGGGTAATATCACTGCAAAAAATACTACAAATACGGAAATAAAAGCTGAAAGAAACAAAAAAAAAAAATTAATTATTCACACGGAATGACTGACGGGTACCTACAAAATAATATTACACAGACAAGAGTAGAAAAAAATAAAAAGAAAAAAAAAAATATAATGAGCATAACACTGAAAAAATTACAAAAAAACGACAAAGAACCTGAGTCTACACTGAAAACACAAGCTTAAGTACACAAAAATTCACTTAAATGTCTCACACACCAAATGTCTTTAAAGCAAGAAAAAATGTCTCTAAACAGAAAATTATCACGGGAGTCTGGAGTAGAGAGGTGATGGTGCATATGGGGTGAAGCTTGTCCTAGGGGGAGAGAGCCTACACTCACACTTCGGGGAAAAAATCCCTTTTCTGGGTAACTCACATAACGGGCTTTATCTTTGGCGCTCAGCTACAATCTCTTGCCCAAATTTTAATGTGAGCCAAAACAGTATTAGGCCCCGGGGTACAAGGGTGAAAACAGCCCCAGTAGGTGAGTGAAGATGTGTGGCGGGGGGGTTTAAGGGAGCGTGACTCTCGCGGCGCTCGGGCCGCACTCCACTCACACCCACAAAGGGTGGTTTGATAACCACCTATGCCACAGGGATGGTGAAGCCCACCTTAGCATCACCCAAAATGGGAATAAAAATATTTTTCAGGGGAATTTTCGGGGCTTACTTCTCTCTCTCACGGGGGTTAAAGCGGGGTTGCGACGGCTTAACCCACAGAAGGCTGACGGGAAACTTTAACGACCACAGCAAAAGGGACAGGTGGATACAGAACAGGCTGGAGGGTAGGCTGGGGCGGCTACTCTTCACTTCCACAGTCCAGCTTACGACGGGGCTAATTGCAAAATCTGGTAAACCCCCTCGGAGTTTGAAAAATTAAAACACACAACAAGCCAAATTTGAAAAACGGCTGCAACAGGCTTCGGGCTGGGTACACGGGGTGGTGGTAGTGAGGTAAGGGGCTATACGGTTCACCTTTGACCTGCGGCTCCCCAAAAAACATTTTCAAAACGTCTTGAAATCCCCTAAATCCACGCTCCCACCCGGGCCACATCGTCATGGGGGTTTCAAAAACTGGATGGGGTAAAAATACTCACTAGGCTGGTATACTTATTAAAAACACATAACGACGGAAGTATGGAATGCCACAGCCGGGCCTCCTCTCGCCTCACGTAAACGACTGACCCACAGTGCCTAGGGTGGGGGTGTTTGAAAACCGTATGTCACAGCTAAATAAGGTCTTTCACGCAAAAGGTTGGTATGAGTATCTACTGGTACACTGGTTACTGAACTTTACTAGGAACTGGGACTACAACGAAAAGTTACACAACTGCGGGAGCCATTTTTCACTACTGCAGGAGCCAGTTACACTACTGCGGGAGCCAGTTCACTACGCAGGACCCAGTTCACTAATGCAGAGCCAGTTACACTACGCGGGACCCCGTTACACTACTGCGGGAGCCGGTTCACACTGCAGAGCCAGTTACACTACTGCGGGAGCCAGTTACACTACTGCAGGACCAGTTAACTACGCAGGACCCATAAACTACTGCAGACCGGTTACACACTGCGGACCCGTTACCTACGCAGGGCCATTACACACTGCAGACCAGTACACTACGCAGGAGCCGTTACACTACGCGGGACCCATTACATACGCGGACCATTTACACAATGCGGGACCCCGTTACCTACACAGGAGCATTTACACTACGCAGAGCCATTACACACGCAGGAGCCAGTTCACTACGCAGACCAGTTTCCTCCCAAGGAGGCCATTACACTACTGCGGGAGCCATTACACACTCAGAAAAAAAGGGAGAGAAAAAAAGGGGAGAGAAAGAGGAAAAAAAAAAAAAAATGGGACCAAAAAAAAGGGAGAGAAAAGAAAAAAAAAAACCATTACACACAGCAAGCCAGATACACTACTGCAGACCAGTTAACTACTGCAGAGCCATTTACACCACTCGGGAGCTAGTGACACACGCAGGCTAGTTTAACTACTGCAACCCTTTTACACTACTGCAACCAGTTACATCTGCAGGAGCCATTTTACACTACGAGGACCATTTTACACTACTGCAGAGCCATTACACTACTGCAGGGCCATTACACTACTGTAGAGCCATTTTACACACTGCGGGAGCCAGTACACTACTGCAGGACCATTTTTACACTACTGCGGAGCCAGTTACCTACTCGGGACCTTTTACACTACTGCAGAGCCATTACACTACTGCAAACCAGTTACACTACGCAGGAGCCAGTTACACTACTGCAGAGCCATTACACTACTCAGGAGCCAGTTACACACGCAGGAGCCTTTACACTACAGCAGGAGCCATTTACACTACGCAGGACCCAGTTACACTTGCAGGAGCCATTACATACTGCGGGACCCAGTTACCTACTGCAGAGCCATTTACACTACTGCAGGAGCCGTTACACTACTGCGGGAGCCATTACACTACTGCGGGACCAGTTACACTACTGCGGAGCCATTACACACGCAGACCAGTTACCTACGCAGGAGCCGTACACACTCAGGACCCAGTTACACTACTCAGGAGCCATTTAATACTGCAACCAGTTACACACCACCCGGTTCACTCTGCGGGACCTTACACTACTGCAGGGCCAGTTACACTACTGCAAAGTCAACGTGGTTGAAAAAATGGTTGTAATAAAGGGTTAATTTTTAAAAGGGTGAGAGGAAGCCAGTGAAAGCCCCTCGATGACCAAAAACTCCAGCGGGGGTCATCAAAAACTAAGACCGCGTCACAAAAAACTGTCCGTTTCTTCTGAAAAATTTTACCCAACCAAACCGTGGTCGCAGGGGCGAGTCACCCCTTCCTCTCGTTTATGTTTGATGATGTCATTCTTTACACTGTGTCACCAACGTTAGAAAACAAACTTGCAATTTTTGCTAATACAATAAGCTCAGAATTTTACTGACGTCACTACATTGTCAAGTTTTCATATATAAATGATTGAAAAAAATATTTTTTGAAAAACTTTCGCCCGGGGAAGGGGTTCTTCATCCAATACAGGAAAAAACGGTGGAAGAGATGATTGAGGTAACAGTCCCTCACCGGAGCGATGTGTTCAGTCCACGGGCGACACATTTCCTGTGCTATCGAGTGGACCAGGCCCTGGTTAACAGCCTGACCCCAGGTTTGTGCCCAAATTGGGAACAAAGTAGAAAAAGATAACAAGTTTATGAAGGTCACACAATTTCCCTTCACATCTTGTTTTGATTTATTCAAATAATAATCATTTTCAACTTCTAAGACCATCCTCTATATTATATTTCTATTACTATTTCATCATTATCACGCTTTTTACTATTTTTCTTACCATTAATTATTATTTTTGCTATTATTTTTATCTTACCATTACTATTATTATTTTTTTCTATTTTTAATTATTCTTTTCCCTTACATTATTTTTTTTTGCTATTATTCATTATTCTTTCCATTCTATTATTTTTTTGCATTATTACATTATTCTTCCATTACTATTATTTTTTTTTGCATTTCTATTTTTTTACCATCATTTTTATTTTTGCTATTATTACTATTATTTTTACCCTTACTATTATTTTTTTTGCTATTAAGTATTTGGTATTTTTACATTATTATCATTATATTATTATTCCATTATTTCTATTTTTTTTTTAACTAGGGGGCGCTAAACCTTACGGGGGGGCAATACATACCCGGGGAATGGGAGAAAAGAAATGAAGGCATCTCCACTCCCCCCACCAAAAATCCCCACCCAAAATCCCCCCCCCCTCCCCCTCGAACGAGCTGACCCCACAAATCGTCAAAAAACCCCGACAAACTACATGGGAAGGGTTGACCCCGTTCATTACATCAGGGGGAAAATTTTATTTCAAAGGGGCCGGGCTCTGGATTATATTGCACTGTAACCCTATAACCTTTCACATAATCACCGGTTTTGGCAACCTGTCCCCACCAAAAATATTTCCCATCACTTAAATGAAATTGCAGAACGGTTGCTCAACAGAGAACGGTTTGGGGAGCACACCAAAAGACGTTGACTAGCAACAGAAGACGGTTTTGGGACACACAAGACAGCTGGGGACAACACAAAAGACGTTGATAGCAACACGAGAGACGGTTGGCTAGCAGCACAAGGGGCGGTTCTAGCAACACGGAAACGGTTCTAACACAAGGGACGGGTTTACTACAACACGAGAGACGGTTACACAGCACAAGGGGCGTTACAAAACAAAACGAGGACGGTTAGCTACACACAAGGGGCGGTTTGACAAGCAAAAACCCAAGACGGTTAAACTAGCAGCACAAGGGGCGGGGACTACAACACAGAGACGGGTTCTAGCAACACGAAAAAACGGTTAGCTAGCCAAACGAGACGGTTTGCTACAGCACAAGGAGGTTTACTACAACAAGACGGTTAGCTACAGCACAAAGGGCGGCGACTAGCAACACGAGAACGGGAGCTAGCAGCACAAGAGACGTTGACTAGCAACACGAGAACGTTGGGGACAGACAAGAGACGTTACTAGCAGCACAAGAGACGTTGGCTAGCAACACGAGAGAGGTTGGGTAGCAGCACAAGAGACGTTACTACAGCACAAGGACGGTTTGGGTAGCAAAAGAAGACGGTTGCTAGCAGCACAAAGCGGGTTTACTAGCAACAGAAGCGGTTGGGTACAGCACAAAACGGGGGGTTACACACAAGAGACGTTAGCAGCACCCCAAGAGACGGTTGAATAGCAACACAAGACACTGCAGCACAAGAGACGGTTGACAGCAACACAGAGACGTTGCTAAGCACAAAGACGGTTGGCTAGCAACACACGGGAAGTTGGCTACAACACAAAACGGGGATAGCAACACTGGGGGGCAGGTCTCAGACCTAGTCGGCTCAAGGTCTCTTCAGCCCCGGCTACCTTTACACTAGACGTCTTTTTGTTAAATTTCCCCGACCGTCTTGCCCCGATCCAGCAGGCTTTGGTGTTAGCAGCTCGCACACTTGTGACTCATCACGAAAGATCGAGAAATTTTGGGGGCCCTTTTGATGGGATTGTTTTTAGTGATGGGGGTTCCAGTTGTGGTAGGGGGGGTTTGGTTATAGTTGTGGTAGGGGGGGGTTTTAGTTGTGGGGATGGGGGTGGGATGTTGTGGGATGTGGTGGTTATAGTTGTGGGGGGTGGTGACATATTGTGGTAGGTCTGTGGGTAATTTTTGGTATTGGGGGTGGTTTTAGTTGCGGGGTTGGTGGTTAATTTGGTAGTTGGTGGGGTAGGGGGGGTTATAGTTGCGGTGTTGGGGGGTTTAAATTTGGTATTGGGGGGGTTTTATTCGGGTTGGGTGGGTTTTAGTTGGGTATTGGGGGTTATAGTTGGGTAGTTGGTGGGTTTTAGTTGTGGTAGTTGGTGGTGTTTTTAAATTTTCAGTTATAGTGTGGTTGTCGTGATAGTTGAACAGTTTCCGGGTGTCGTGTTGGAGTTTTTTGCGTCAGTGGCACAAAAGAGAGATTTGAAATTATTTCAGAAAGTTTTGTAAAAGACAGGAAAGCAGCAGCAGTGGGCTCGGGGTGGTGGCAAGAGCTAGCCCGTTTTGGGTAAAAATGAAGAAGCCAAACCTGTGAACAGTTTCAGGAGTAGGAACGACAATCCCTTAGATGCATTAACATACCTACGTTACTAATGCCTTAGACTTAGTAACATTGCTTCAGATGCTGGGCCAAGAGCCGCGACTCGACCCCTCTCCTTGGCAAATCAGTTAGTACAATATCCCTGAGTTAAAGAGACAATACTGACTTCAGACAACACATCTATCATACAACACATCACTCATACAACACATCTCTCATACAAGAGATGATATATGTCTCCAGGCTGGTATACAGCTGGAAACTATACACCTGGATTAGTCAGAGATGTTTGTAAAGTATTTAGTCATCGTTAGAGCAGAGGTGAGACGGAGTGAACCAGCGCGAAAGATGCAGTCAAGATCAAGAATCTTAAATGTAAATGCGACACAGATCACATCAGCCAAGAGAAGGGTAAGAGGCTGGTGGGGACAACAGCTGGCGCTCAACACCCTCAAACTCCGCTAGATAAATAAGCACACCAGAGGGGCCGCCCGCATCACGGCTTGCTAAGATCAACAACAACACGCTTACACCCGCCAGTTAAGATTGTCCTTACTTAAAACTTAACCAGAGTTAGGTTGGCTCCACGATGCCCTCATCACCACCTCTCTCTCTCCTCTCCTTCTGCTTCTGCAGAGAGGCTGAGGGACTGATCACATCATCCTCATTTCATTACAACTGCTGCCTCTGTATTCGACTAAAGAAGTCTACTGTGTAGGCGAAACGTTTCAACAATTAAGATACCTAACTATTGCACATGTCTTAATCATTCACCTGGTGCCTCGAGGGACTAGTGCCAGTGCTCCTGGTGCTACCTGGTACTTAGAAGCACCAGCACCGAGTCACCAACACTATCACAGTAACCAGCAACAACGCCAACATCAGCAACAGAATCACCAGCATCAACAGCACCATCTCAAGCACCAGAAGGCCAGAGAGATGCATAAAGACAATTTGCAGCGTAATGCAATTTTTTAATGGACAGCGTTTCGCTTACATATTGGATTTTATCAAGTCATAAACAGATCAGTAACTTGATAAAACCCACTGTGTGGGCGAAACGTAACCTGATAAAACCCACTCTGTGGGCGAAACGATGTCATTAAAGGATCGCAATTTACTGCATCTATCTCGTTGGTACTGCATACCGTTTCTCGCCTTCTGGTGCTAAGAGATGGCGCTGATGATTCTGCTGGTGCTGGTACTCCTGTTGTTGGTGTTGGTGTTAGTGCTGTTACTGCTACGTCTAGTTCTAACTAGCTAGTGGTGGCACTGTTGTTGCAGATGATGGTATTGCTGTTACAGATAGTGACTGTGGTGCTGCTGTTACAGAACCTACTTGTGTTCCTGAGACAGTTGTTCACTGCTGGCAGTTCTGCTACCAGGAAGCAAAGGATAAAGTTTATACCAAGCGTGAAGATGAATAAGGAAAAACAGAGAGCTTGTAGTTCAAGAAGACTGCAGGGAAGGTGAAAGAGGATACGAGAGAAATTCAGAGCACATAAAAAACGGCAGAAAACAGAAATACACAACAAAACTAGGGATGACTACACAAGAATGAGAGGGTAAGTTGAGCAGTCGTGCCAAAACACAACTACACCAGGACGGCCACACATGAATGTGACTGCAGAAGGACAAGTGTGATAATGCAGGAGGAAAAGATACTGAAGAAGGATGGCAGAAGTGTGTGAAGAGCTAAGCAGAAGATTTAATGTGATAATAGAATCAGGGTAGTCGAGACAAAATATGTGCTACTGAGCATACTTGGAAATAAAACGTATATAATACATAAGAACATCAAAAGTAAAAGTAACAATTAAAATACTAATAAAATTAATATAATGTAAACCAGAAAATAAATAGTATACCATGTTAAAATAACCAAGTTTGAAAATCTCATTAAATTATCCCCACAGGTGCCTCGGTGATATTCTCCGAGGTTCCTACAGGTACCTCGGTAGCATTACGTAGGTCCCTATAGGTACTTCGTTAACGTTCCCAAATGTCCCGAAAGACACCTCAGTAATGTTCCCCAAGGTTCCTACAGGTACCTCGGTGTTCCCCGAGGTCTCAATAGGTACCTCGGTAATGTTCCCCGAGATCCCTATAGGTACCTCGGTAATGCTCCCCGAGGTCCCTATAGGTACCTCGGTAATGTTCCTCGAGGTCCCTATAGGTACCTCGGTAATGTTCCTCAAGGTCACAGGAACCTTGGTAATTATAAAAAAAAAACATGAAAGTAGAAAGGTCTAAATCTTGGCAAACAGTAAATATATATTCCCCAGTCTGTTACATTCCCATCTTTACCCACTCCCTGCTTCCTCGTTTTTCTCCCTTCCTCCTCACCTTCGTGATTTCATTTCCTCATTCTCCTCCTCCCCTCTTCCTATCCTCCCTGCTTCCTCTACTCTTCCCCCTCTTTTTTTCCCCCTCTCTCTCCCCCTTTCATCTTTCTCACCTCCCTGCCTCCTCCCCTCTTTCTCACCTCCCCTCGCCAGTGTAAAAAAGCTTCAGAGGGCATGATGGGAGCCAGTTGGTCCCCACTCCAGCTAACGACCAATAACTCCCCTCCGCAGGGTGGGGAAAGGAGGGAGGGGGTTGCACAGGGGAATGGTGCTTGAAAACCCACTCATTTGGTTACCCCCACCCACCCACGACCACCCACCACTCAAATTCCCCCATCACTGTAATTAATACCTCCCCGCCCCTCTCCCTTAATTACCCTGACATCCCTTACACCAACACATCCTCGCACCAGCAGTGATACGTTAGCAGATGGATGTGAAACTATGTTATTAAAGGGGGAGGGAGGGAAGGACTCCCAATAGTCTTTGACAAGTAAGAGAAGTAAAAGAAGTGGCTGCTAGAGCTCAATCTGAATAAATGAAAGATCTTGAAACTCAGGAGAGAGGGAAGACCGGAGATGGAGTACGGGCTGACAGCAGACAAGTTACTATTATGGATGGAAGTGAGCTGGGAGTATACATCACACTAAACATATCACTGTAGCAACACACACTGCATTATACCTGTTGGTTTAGGCTGTTGCTGCTGGCGGCCCGCTGGCCCACATATCCATCACAGCCTCACAGGAGAATTTTATACCTCTGATATACCTCTGATAAATTTAGAGAGTCTTGCTACTCTCGAAGCCCGGCCACGGGCCAGGATCGTATACAAGCTATCACCAACACCTTAATTGGTTCGAGACTGGGCCGCGATTAGTGGAATGAGGATCGAATTTCCAGCACTCCTTGCGTTCATTCACATATAGAGAGATTATTAATAATCTTAATTTTTAAAGGGGTGGACTGGTAAGCCAGCGGAAGGCGTCGGTCAGATGACAAAAGCTCCAACTGTGTGTCATGTCAGGAGACACTTGTCCTGTTGTAATGATTTACAAAACCCAAAAGTTGATGAGACACTTGTACAGCATTTTGGAATCTCTACTGAGGAAACGCTTCGTCAACCACTGGTTTCTTCAGTCCAATGCAGAAAACGGTGGAAGAGGAAGAATTTGAGGTAATCAGTACCTCAGCCTGAAGTTGATGTGTTCAATCCATCTAGATTTATAGCTTGAGCACATCCACACCAGGCTGAGGGACTGATTACCTCAAGCTGTTCCTCTTCCACCATTCTTCTCTGTATAGGACTGAAGAAGCCACTGACTGGCGAAACATTTCCTAAATTAAGATTCCCAAATGTTGCAAAGTGTCTCATTCTTCAGCTTGTCCTGCTTCCTGACGAACCTAACCTAAACTGACCTAACCTAACCTAACCTACCTGACCTGACCTGACCTGACCTAACCTAACCTGACCTAACCTGACCTAAGCTAAGCTAACCTAACCTAACCTGACCTAACCTGACCTAACCTGACCTGACCTGACCTGACCTGACCTAACCCACCTAACCTCAACAAGGAATTATTTAGGATTCTAAACATAAATGCACATAATGCTCGCCTGTCCTAGACTTCCTTACTCTCCCTCTATTCTAGTTTATCTTAATTCTCCCTTCCTCTAGTTTCCGTTAGACTCTCCCTCTTCTAGTTGCTCCTTCTCTCTCCTTTTCTGCTGAGTTAACTACAGCACTGTTTGCAAAAAATGGAGACTCGGGCGGTAAGCAAAATGTAAACAACCGAGAAGGTGAACAGGGTGGTTATCGAGAAAGGGGAAGGAAGGAGAGGGTCGAGGAAAGCGTAGCAGTGGGTTAGCAAGGGTGGGTTGACGAGAGAGAGGATTGGGCAGTGGGTCGACAAAGGTAGGTTGGCGAGAGAGGATAGGGTCAGCAAGGGTGGGTTGACGAGAGGCTAGGGCAGTGGGTCAGCAAGGGTGGGTTGTCGAAAGAGGATAGGGCAGTTGGTCGACAAGGTTAACCTCCCTCCCCTCTCAAAAAAAAAAAAAAAAAACGAAGTTGGGTCCCCTCTTGACTTCAGAAACCATGGAGGGGCGTGACGGGGTAGGGGCAGAGGGAAGGAGGGGTTACGGTGCCCCCTCACTATAAGCAGAACCATCACAATAATGCGACGATTGAAAGATCGCTCCATTAACAATAACAAATACACCTCGAGGACTGTTCGGAGACCATTACCATGATGCAGCACCACTACTGCCAACCTGGGTACCACTGCTCCAGCAAGGACACGAAGAACATGCTGAGGAAAAACAAGGAGGAGAGGAAAAGCAAAGAGGGGAGGAAGAGCAAGGAGAGAAAGAGGAGAGGGATATGGAGAAGTGAGAAGACGGGGAGGAATGACGAAAAAGGGAAAAGAAAGACCAGGAAAGAGTAGAAAGAAAAGGGGGCAATAACAATTAAGAGTAGTGAAGCTAGGAAAAAAAAGTTGAGAGGAGCAAGGAAAAAAGTAGCGAATCGCATGAAAAAGTATAAGCTGGTTTAAAATCTGAGAGCACTTCAGGTTGGAATATTGTTATACACTAACACCACCTCTTAAGGCAGGCGAAACTGCAGATCCGGAGAATTTAAAGAATGTAAGAGAACCTTCACTGCTCTTACAAACTCAGTCAAGCACCTAAATTACTAGGAACGCTTAAAGTCCCTAGAACTGTAGTGCTTGAAGAACAAAAAGGCACAATACCGTGAGTGGAACAATACACAAATGGTCCCAGTCGGACCGAAATGTCGCTTCACAACTCTGGTGGGCCTTCTCGTGGTTAGCTGATTGAACAGAGCTGTTGGTATAACAGGTGGACCTTCCTCCCTTGTTATGCTCCTAACAGCTGGTTTACTGATCGGGAAGTCATGTTTATAAAGGCTTGTGACATCGAATAATTGTAAGCTTCTAAGAGATGTCAGCCACAGCACCGTGTCTTCCTTTGCGTATGACACCCGAATTTGCATGATGGTGTCATCCATCGAAGACACTGCAAGACTCAAAGTGGACATTAACCAAATCTTTAAATGGGCCGCGGAAAACAGTATGAGATTCAATAAAGAGAAATTTCAATTACTCCGTGCAGGCTGTGTCCTGTAGTGCTTACAACGTAGGCCTAAAGGATACATTTATAATACATTCCTGGAAAATTATAGAGGGACTGATCTCAAAAATGCACACTGAAATCACTCCCTATGAAAACAAGAGGTTAGGCAGACAGTGCAAAATACCTTCAATGAAAAGCAAAAGATAATTTTCCCGAGGGACCAAGATGTCAGCATCCTACCTTCGTAGCTGTCTTCAAGAGGGAGCTTGGGTAATACCCATTAAGTTCCTCATCAGTCGGGCTGTGGTGCCTACGTTGGACTGCGTGCTGCTACAACTAACAGCCTAATTAATATGTACCTTCAATATGTACCTTCAATATGTACCTATCAATATGCACCTTCAAAATAGTAGAAGAGCACTAACAGCCTGGTTGATAAGGCTATCAACAAGTACTTTCAGGGTAGTAGAAGAGGGAAGGTAGGGAGAACATGAAGCAAGGGGGGAAGAGAGGGAAGGAAGGTAGAAAGAGTATGAAAGTAGGGTTGGGAGGAGAAGATGGGGGAGAGAGAGAGGGGAGTGGAAATTGATTGGGAAAGCAAGGGATAGGGAGATGGAGACTGAAGGGAGATTAAGACTGAGCACAGGAGAATGAGTTAGCGGAGGAGATAGCGAAAGTGAAGTTGTGTGTGGTGTGTGTGTGTGTGTGTGTGTGTGTGTGTGTGTGAGAGGAGAGGAGGAGTGAGAGAGAGAGAGAGAGAGAGAGAGAGAGAGGAGAGAGAGAGAGAGAGAGAGAGAGGAGAGATGAGAGAGAGAGGAGAGAGAGAGTAATGATAAGTAAATACTATTATTCGTGGAGAAAGAGAAAAGATAAGGGATGCTGCTGAATATGAGAGAGAGACGTGAGAGGAGGAAATAAGAGACTGAGGAGAAATGAGAGGAATGAAACTCGAGAAAAATAAAAAAACTGGAATATACTGAAACATGGCGAAGGAGTGACAGACGAGGCTATCTTGAGAGACAGGCAAATATGGGAGTACAAGTTATATCTTTATCTTTGATGAGTTCTTCTACGCCCGGAGCCCGGCCATAGGCCAGGTTCATCTGGTGCTTGCCTTGTCAACCAGGCTGTTGCTGGTGGTGGTCCGAAGCTCAAGGCAGAGAGCACGATAACCCTCAGTATGCCAAGCCAATAATAATCCTTTTTAAATCACTTGTTCTCTCTAGGCTGGAATACTGCTGTACATTAACATCTCCATTCAAGGCAGGTGAAATTGCAGATCTAGAGAGTGTACAGAGAACCTTTACTGCACGTATAAGTTCCATCAAACACTTAACCTCTGGGAACGCTTGGAAGCACTTGACTTGTACTCACTGGAGCGCAGGCGAGAAAGATATATCATAATGTACACCTGGAAGATCCTGGAGGGACTGATCCCTAATCTGTACACAGAAATCACTCCCTACGAAAGCAAAAGACTTGGCAGGCGATGCAACATACTCTCAGTGAAAAGTAGGAGCACCATTAGTACACTAAGAGAAAGCACAATAAATGTCCGGGGCCCAAGACTGTTCAACAGCCTCCCACCAGCCATAAGGGGAATTAACAATAGACCCCTGGTTGTATTCAAGAAGGAGCTGGACAGATATCTTAAGTACGTGCTGGATCAACCGGGTTGTGGTTCGTACGTTGGACTACGTGCGGCCAGCAGTAACAACCTGGTTGATCAGGCCCTGATCCACCAGGCCTGGTCGTGGACCAAACCGAGGGGGCGTTGATCCCTGGTATACCCTCCAGGTAGACTCCAGGTAGTCTGAAGGTGGTATGGAAACATACTGATCAATCCACTGGGGAGGGGGGTCATCGTAAAAAGATTAAGAACCCCCTTGGTATAAATAATTAAGATTAGGAGAGGAGAGTATAGCAGAAGGCTCTCTCCACTCCCTTCAGCCACACAACACTGGCTGGAATATGATCAAATGATTCTCTCGGTAAAAAAAAAAAAGTGAATGGATATTAAAAGAAAGTGGAAGAAGAACTAATTTCTTCAGCCAGAACTATATTACGATCAATACCACCAATATTTATTTATACCAGTACTGCCATAATGATTTTTTTTTTTTGGATGAAAACAAGCTTGACACGTCCCTGTTCTATACTGGAAATTTCTACATACACTAGCATTAGTTAGCTCAATCTTCATGACTACTGCTACAATCTTTGATATATATTTGATGAGTTTCAAGTCTTTCTACTCTCGGAGCCCGGCCATGGGCCAGGTTCTTTTTGATCTATGCTAGCTTGTTTACAAGCATTTCATACTCGTATCTGACATGTGCATATCCCAAATTTCCTCACTTTTTGTTTATCAACACTGACAATCCACTTTACGTATCCGATCACTTGAACAGAAGATCTAAGTGGCTCCAATACTCATGCACTCAAGGTGATATATCTGTCCACATTTCTGCTATCTGCTAAATCTGCTATTTCTTATTTTAGTCATAGTTTCAGACTACCAACGTACATACTAGAAACGACTGTGGCAAGGACGGTTCCTGGAGGAACTTCGGTGTTCATGTCAAGTTACTGAGAGGCTTCTCCGTGGAGTAGCACTCATTCTCTGCTACTGGTGAGAGGCTTCTCCGTGTAGTACCCATTCTCTGCTACTGGTGAGAGGCTTCTCCGTGGAGTACCCATTCTCTGCTACTGGTGAGAGGCTTCTCCGTGGAGTAGCACTCATTCTTTGCTACTGGTGAGAGGCTTCTCCGTGTAGTACCCATTCTCTGCTACTGGTGAGAGGCTTCTCCGTGTAGTACCCATTCTCTGCTACTGGTGAGAGGCTTCTCCGTGTAGTACCCATTCTCTGCTACTGGTGAGAGGCTTCTCCGTGTAGTACCCATTCTCTGCTACTGGTGAGAGGCTTCTCCGTGGAGTACCCATTCTCTGCTACTGGTGAGAGGCTTCTCCGTGGAGTAGCACTCATTCTCTGCTACTGGTGAGAGGCTTCTCCGTGTAGTACCCATTCTCTGCTACTGGTGAGAGGCTTCTCCGTGTAGTACCCATTCTCTGCTACGGGTGAGAGGCTTCTCCGTGGAGTAGAAACTCATTCTCTGCTACTGGTGAGAGGCTTCTCCGTGGAGTAGCACTCATTCTCTGCTACTGGTGAGAGGCTTCTCCGTGGAGTAGCACTCATTCTCTGCTACTGGTGAGAGGCTTCTCCGTGGAGTAGCACTCATTCTCTGCTACTGGTGAGAGGCTTCTCCGTGGAGTAGCACTCATTCTCTGCTACTGGTGAGAGGCTTCTCCGTGGAGTAGCACTCATTCTCTGCTACTGGTGAGAGGCTTCTCCGTGGAGTAGCACTCATTCTCTGCTACTGGTGAGAGGCTTCTCCGTGGAGTAGCACTCATTCTCTGCTACTGGTGAGAGGCTTCTCCGTGGAGTAGCACTCATTCTCTGCTACTGGTGAGAGGCTTCTCCGTGGAGTAGCACTCATTCTTTGCTACTGGTGAGAGGCTTCTCCGTGTAGTAGTACCCATTCTCTGCTACTGGTGAGAGGCTTCTCCGTGTAGTACCCATTCTCTGCTACTGGTGAGAGGCTTCTCCGTGGAGTAGCACTCATTCTCTGCTACTGGTGAGAGGCTTCTCCGTGGAGTAGCACTCATTCTTTGCTACTGGTGAGAGGCTTCTCCGTGTAGTAGTACCCATTCTCTGCTACTGGTGAGAGGCTTCTCCGTGGAGTAGCACTCATTCTCTGCTACTGGTGAGAGGCTTCTCCGTGGAGTAGCACTCATTTCTGCTACTGGTGAGAGGCTTCTCCGTGGAGTAGCACTCATTCTTTGCTACTGGTGAGAGGCTTCTCCGGGGAGTAGTACCCATTCTCTGCTACTGGTGAGAGGCTTCTCCGTGGAGTAGCACTCATTCTTTGCTACTGGTGAGAGGCTTCTCCGTGGAGTAGCACTCATTCTCTGCTACTGGTGAGAGGCTTCTCCGTGGAGTAGCACTCATTCTTTGCTACTGGTGAGAGGCTTCTCCGTGGAGTAGTACCCATTCTCTGCTACTGGTGAGAGGCTTCTCCGTGGAGTAGCACTCATTCTTTGCTACTGGTGAGAGGCTTCTCCGTGGAGTAGCACTCATTCTTTGCTACTGGTGAGAGGCTTCTCCGTGGAGTAGTACCCATTCTTTGCTACTGGTGAGAGGCTTCTCCGTGGAGTATCACTCATTCTTTGCCACTGGTGAGCTAGAGGTTGATCCACGCCTCGAGGTTGTCTCGTATACCATGCACCTTCATTTTGACAGCAGTCTTCCTTGTGTTGTCTTGCCGAAAGTATTTTGGAAATCTAGGTGGACTACATCTGCTGGACCTTTTTCGTTTGAAAGAGAGAGAGGGGGAGGGAAAGAGAGAGAATTATAAATCTTCACTTGGTATAATGGACTGGTGTGATCACCTTTGGGCACAGTATGGGCGATTCTTTTGCGAAGTTACAAATACGAGCTCATGTTCCACCACCACCTAGTGTGTCACTACCACCACCTGTACTGGCACCACCACCACCTGGTGTGGAACTCCCCATTTAGGATGAAGAGTTTTCAATTCTTTGGACCCACTCAGAAGATTGCTGGATTTGTTAAGATGTTGATGCTGCTGCCGCCGCCGTCGCTGCTGCCGCCGCCGTCGCTGCAGCCGCCGTCGCTGCAGCCGCCGCCGCCGCCGCCGCCATACACCTCGTCCCGCCGCTCGTTCCCCATCCCAACCAACTAACAACTCAACACAACAGTATCACAGTCTAAGTCAGTTCCTAACATATCTACAGTTAACAAGGCGGCTGCACCGAGAAGTCTTGGCTGGGACCGAGCCACGGGGGCGTTGACCCCTGGAACGCCCTCCAGGTTATACCCTCCTCCAGGTAAGTCAGGTACTAAGAACATCTACCCAAGCTGAGAGAATGAACACCACAAACTCTTCTACTGTTTCTTGTATATTAACACCGAGGGAAGCCTGCTACGCAGGCGTTACGTTCCGGAAATAGAGAAAAGCAGTGTTTAACGCGTGCCTTATCCATCTACTTGTGGGAAAGTGTATACCTTTGACCTTGATTGACCAAGTCAACTGCTCAGCTGCCTCTCAGCATACATAAGGGTGATTACCAATAGACCCCTGGCTGTCTTCAAGATGGCGCTGGACAGGCGCCTGAAGTCAGTACCTGACCAGCCGGGCTGTGGTTCATACGTCGGTTTACGTGAGACCAGAAATAACAGCCTGGTTGATCAGGCCCTGATCCACCGCGACGCCTGGTTATGGACCGGGTACCGGGGACGTTGACCACTGGAACACCCTCCAGGTATACTCCAGGGAAGCCTGCCTCCAGGCTGGCCTGAGGGGGGACTGGAAGAACCCTCGGAACCTCTAACAGGTAAAGCTCTGGTATCTTCTCCCCCTCTGGCCCTATCCTCTCTTCTCATTGCTTCTTTAGTCTCCCCATCAATCTCTTATTTATTCTGCCCTTCCCTTCCCCCACTCTGCATCATCGCTATCATTTACATCTCCATTTATTATATCTCTTCTTCATTTATTCTTTCTTATTATATACTCTCTCCCATTCTCCCTATTCACCCTTTACTCTCATTATCCTCTCTTCTTTAGTATCCCTATTCCCTCTCTATTCTCCCTACCCCCTCTATTCTCCTTATTCCCTCTCTTTAATCTCCCTATATTCTTCATATTCCCTCCCTTTATTCTCCCTACTCCCTCTCTTTAATCTCCCTATTCTTCCTCTCATTTTATCATCCCTAGCCTCTGCCCTTTATTCTTCCACATTCCCTCCCACTTTATTCTTTTTATCCCCCGCCCCCTTTATTCTTCTAGTCCCTTCCCTACCCCATTCTTCCTCCGCCCCCCTGGCTGCGGGTGCCGCCGGGGGGGGACGATGACTATGACGCAGACGATAATAAAGACGGCACTGATCGTTCAACGAAAATTAAACGAGCCAGAAGATCGGATGAGAAGCCGCTCTGACTTCCGCCCTTCCGTCCGTCCGTCCGCCTAGCCTGTTCCAGGGGCCCAGTCACTCTCCCTCACTCCTTCCCTCCCTGTCTGCCTCCCTACTCTAATCCTTCCCTCCCTTCCTCCTTGAATGCTTGCCTCACTCTCCCTATATCCTGTCATTCCCTCTATATATCCTTGCATCCTCCTCCCTCCCTCCCACCCTCTCTCTCTCTCTCCTTCTCTCTCTGGTCCACCTCATAACAGTGTAGCCTAGAAGTCTCTTTAGGTTAAAGTGATTTTCCCTTTCCTCACGTCTGCCACCAGACATGTCTCTCCCTGGTGTAAACAGTGACGCAGCTATCACCATTGCTGCATCCCCTCCCTCCCACCTTCTCTTCACTCCCTCCTCCTTCACCAGTCATGGACCGGTGAATCTGGTCATGGACCGGGCACGGGGCGTTACCCCCTGAAACCCACCAGTGACTCTTCTTCCTCTCACCCCCTCCCTCTCTTCACTCCACCGCCCCATACACTCCTGACCAACAACAACCACACATACACTTCTTGATTAAACAACCACCCCATACACTACCTGATTACAAACCACCCCTATACTACCTTGATTCCACAACCATCCCATACACTACCCTGACAAGCACAACCACCCATACACTACCTGACCAGCACAACCACCCCATACACTACCCTTTCTCTCCCCACCAAACAAAACATGCCCACTACCTTCGACTCCCCCTCCCCTTTCTCCCCTCTTGGGGCCAAGGAGAGTCCCGTAATAAGGCATCCAGGCCACTGGGGAATGACCTGCCACCATTAAGGGTTAATGATCACCACCGTCTCATCCCACGACCAGTCTTATTCCCACCTGTCTTGTTTCCACCCAATTTTATTCCCACCTGTCTTGACCCACTGACTGTTATATTAAATCTCGTCCCCTACACTATTATTAACTTCATCATGGGACGTCTCACTGGGGATAAGCACATTAATGTGTGTGTATCACTAATTTACTCAATTGTGTTGCAGGGTTTGAGACTCAGTTCCTAGCCCCGCCTCTTCACTGATTGCTACTAGATCCTCTCCCTGCTCCATGAGCTTCATCATGCCTCGTCTTAAAGCTATGTATGGTTCCTGCCTCCACTACATCACTTGCTAGACTATTCCACTTCCTGACAACTCTATGACTGAGGAAATACTTCTTAACATCCCTTTGACTCACCTGAGTCTTCAACTTCCAAGTGTGACCCTTTGTTTCTGTGTCCCATCTCTGGAACATCCTGTCTTTGTCCACCTTGTCTATTTCACGCAGTATTTTGTATATCGTTATCATGTCTCCTCTAACCCTCCTGTCCACCAGTGTCGTCAGGCCGATTTCCCTTAACTTTTCTTCGTGTGTGTGTGTGTGTGTGTGTACTCACCTATATGTGGTTGCAGGGGTCGAATATGTATGTGTGTAGTCACGTAGTTGTGGTTGCAAAGGTCGAGTCACAGCTCCTGGCCCCGTCTCTTCACTGGCAGCTACTAGGTCACTCTCCCTGAACCGTGAGCTTTATCATACCTCTGCTTAAAGCTATGTATGGATCCTGCCTCCACTACATCGCTTCCCAAACTGTTCCACTTACTGACTACTCTGTGGCTGAAGAAATACTTCCTAACATCCCTGTGATTCATCTGTGTCTTCAACTTCCAACTGTGTCCCCTTGTTACTGTGTCCAATATCTGGAACATCCTGTCTTTGTCCACCTTGTCAATTCCTCTCAGTATTTTGTATGTCGTTATCATGTCCCCCCTATCTCTCCTGTCCTCCAGTGTCGTCAGGTAGATTTCCCTTAACCTCTCCTCGTAGGACATACCTCTTAGCTCTGGGACTAGTCTTGTTGCAAACCTTTGCACTTTCTCTAGTTTCTTTACGTGCTTGGCTAGGTGTGGGTTCCAAACTGGTGCCGCATACTCCAATATGGGCCTAACGTACACGGTGTACAGGGTCCTGAACGATTCCTTATTAAGATGTCGGAATGCTGTTCTGAGGTTTGCTAGGCGCCCATATGCTGCAGCAGTTATTTGGTTGATGTGCGCTTCAGGAGATGTGCCTGGTGTTATACTCACCCCAAGATCTTTTTCCTTGAGTGAGGTTTGTAGTCTCTGGCCCCCTAGACTGTACTCCGTCTGCGGTCTTCTTTGCCCTTCCCCAATCTTCATGACTTTGCACTTGGTGGGATTGAACTCCAGGAGCCAATTGCTGGACCAGGTCTGCAGCCTGTCCAGATCCCTTTGTAGTTCTGCCTGGTCTTCGATCGAGTGAATTCTTCTCATCAACTTCACGTCATCTGCAAACAGGGACACCTCAGAGTCTATTCCTTCCGTCATGTCATTCACAAATACCAGAAACAGCACTGGTCCTAGGACTGACCCCTGTGGGACCCCGCTGGTCACAGGTGCCCACTCTGATACCTCGCCACGTACCATGACTCGCTGCTGTCTTCCTGACAAGTATTCCCTGATCCATTGAGTGCCTTCCCTGTTATCCCTGCTTGGCCCTCCAGTTTTTGCACCAATCTCTTGTGTGGAACTGTGTCAAACGCCTTCTTGCAGTCCAAGAATATGCAATCCACCCACCCCTCTCTCTCTTGTCTTACTGCTGTCACCATGTCATAGAACTCCAGTAGGTTTGTGACACAGGATTTCCCGTCCCTGAAACCATGTTGGCTGCTGTTGATGAGATCATTTCTTTTTAGGTGTTCCACCACTCTTCTCCTCATAATCTTCTCCATGATTTTGCATACTATACATGTCAGTGACACTGGTCTGTAGTTTAATGCATCATGTCTGTCTCTTTTTTTAAAGATTGGGACTACATTTGCTGTCTTCCATGCCTCAGGCAATCTCCCTGTTTCGATAGATGTATTGAATATTGTTGTTAGGGGTACACATAGTGCCTCTGCTCCCTCTCTCAGGACCCATGGAGAGATGTTATCTGGCCCCATTGCCTTTGAGGTATCTAGCTCACTCAGAAGCCTCTTCACTTCTTCCTCGGTTGTGTGTACTGTGTCCAGCTCATGGTGGTGTACCCCACCTCTCCGTCTTTCTGGAGCCCCTTCTGTCTCCTTTGTGAACACTTCTTTGAATCTCTTGTTGAGTTCCTCACATACTTCACGGTCATTTCTTGTTGTCTCTCCTCCTTCCTTCCTTAGCCTGATGACCTGGTCCTTGACGGTTGTTTTCTTCCTGATGTGGCTGTATAACAGCTTCGGGTCAGATTTGGCTTTTGCTGCTATGTCATTTTCATATTGACGTTGGGCCTCCCTTCTTATCTGTGCATATTCGTTTCTGGCTCTACGACTGCTCTCCTTATTCTCCTGGGTCCTTTGCCTTCTATATTTCTTCCATTCCCTAGCACACTTGGTTTTTGCCTCCTTGCATCTTTGGGTGAACCATGGGCTCATCCTGGCTTTTCCATTATTCATGTTACCCTTGGGTACAAACCTCTCCTCAGCCTCCTTGCACATTGTTGCTACATATTCCATCATCTCATTAACTGGCTTCCCTGCCAGTTCTCTGTCCCACTGAACCTCATTCAGGAAGTTCCTCATTCCTGTGTAGTCCCCTTTCCTGTAGTTTGGTTTCATTCGTCCTGGCCTTCCTGCTTCCCCCTCCACTTGTAGCTCTACTGTGTATTCGAAGCTCAAAACCACATGATCGCTGGCCCCAAGGGGGTCTTTCATATGTGATGTCCTCAATATCTGCACTACTCAAAGTGAATACTAAGTCCAGTCTTGCTGGTTCATCCTCTCCTCTCTCTCTTGTAGTGTCCCTTACGTGTTGGTACATGAAGTTTTCCAGTACCACCTCCATCATTTTAGACCTCCATGTATCTTGGCCCCCATGTGGCTCCAAGTTCTCCCATTCGATCTCCTTGTGGTTAAAGTCGCCCATGATCAGGAGCTTTGCCCTGCATGCATGAGCTCTTCTCGCCACTGCAGCCAGTGTGTCAACCATCGCTCTATTGCTCTCGTCATACTCTTGCCTTGGCCTCCTGCTGTTCTGTGGTGGGTTATACATCACTGCAATTATCACCTTGGGACCACCAGAGTGAAGCGTTCCCGCTATGTAATCACTTTCTTCTCCGCTGTCTCCTCTCTCCAGCTCATCAAAATTCCATCAGTGTTTGATCAGCAGTGCCACTCCTCCACCCCCCCTCTTCCTTCTGTCTTTTCTCAGGATTTGGTATCCTGCTGGAAAGATGGCATCTGTTATCATACCTGTAAGCTTGGTTTCTGTGATCGCTATGATGTCTGGTGATGCCTCTTTGACTCTTTCGTGCCACTCCTCCCACTTGTTTGTTATTCCATCAGCGTTTGTGTACCATACCTTCAGTTTCCTTTCCAACACTGTGGTTTGGGGGGCCTGTGGGGGTGGAAGACCTGGTAGCATACTGTGAGATTCTATGGTTGGGGGTTGGGTGGAAGCTGTGGGTATGGATTGTATTGTGTGTTGGGATGGTATGATAGGTTGTGGGGTTCTGAGGATAGTTGTGTGTGTGCTTGCCCTTGCTGCTCTGTTCTGCTCTGACTGACCTCTGCTGGTTCCATCCTTGTCTCCTTTCCTAGTGCCTTTCACTTTTTTGTCCTCTCCCTCAGCTGCTGTCTCTCTGTTTGTGTTCTGTCTCTGTCTAGGAACACATTCTTGTACTCTTCCAAGCTTTTCAACCGTGGTTTCTCTTGGAGGATCCTGTTCCACACTGTTCCTGTCCTGAGAATCAGCTTGATCGGTTGGTTTCTCCCCTTCAATTACCCCCCTATTCTCTGAAAATTTACAATCTCATCCATGTCTTCTCCCCCTATTTCCGTGATGATTTTCTCAATCTCCTTTCTTTCTTCCTGCCGTCTTTCAGTGTGTGTCCTTTCCTCTCTCTCCCGAAGTCCATGGATAATCACTGATTTTGCCCTTTCCTTCTCCCATTGCCTCTCCCTCTGTGACTCTGGTTCCTGTCTGTATGTGGTCATTTTCTCCCTTGATTTTTCCAGTGGCTCTTGGTAGCATGGTTGTGCCTCAGCATTCGACCTATCTCCCTCTCCATCTGCACCCATCTGCTCTTCCCTTCCACTCCCTGGCCCTTCTTTGCAGGCTGATATGACCTTAGCATAATTCATATCTCCTTCCTTCCTGTTTAGCCTCTCATCTTCGTATGGTGTGTCTTCTCTGGTCACTACCCCTGAGACTTGCTTCAGCCTGTTTACCTCAAATTCTAGGACCTTTACCCCGGCTACTGCAGTTTCGACTTGTGCCTCCCAATTCTTCGTCTCCTTCTCCAACCTCTTTTCCCATTTCACAGAGAGCTCTTTCTCCATTTTTTCAGAAAGCTCTCCTAATTTTTTCTCCCATTCTTGCTCTATCCTTTTCCACTGTTCCTCCATCCATTCCTCCCTACCAGTACCATAGTCATCTGATCCCTGATTCCTGCGAGTCCCAACCATTTTTTTATTTTTTTTTTTAGTGAAAGAGAGAGAGAAAGAGAAAAAGAAAAAGGGGGAGAGAGTGAGAGATAGGGAGAGAGAGAAGGGGAGCCTAGAAGGAGGGGAAAAGAAGGGAAAAGGGGGGGAAAAAGTGAAAAGAGAGGGAAAAGGTAAGAGAGAGGGGGGAGTGACAAGGGAAGGAGAGATAAAAGAAGAGGAAGAGAGAGAGGGAAGAGAGAAGGAGAGGGGAGAGGGAGAGTGAGAGGATGAGAGAAAGGGGGGGGGAGAGGGGAGGAGAGAGAGAGAGAAGAGAGAGAGAGGGGAGGAGAGAGAGATGGGAGAGGAGAGAGAGATGGGGAAGGGTGAGGAGGAGAGGAGAGGGAGGAGATGGGGGGGAAAGGAAGGGTTATAGGGTCAAATTCACAGGAAGGTGTAAAATCCTGTATATGTGTGTGTGTGTGGTGTGTGTGTCTGTATGTGTGTGTGTGTGTGTGTGTGTGTGTGTGTGTGTGTGTGTGTGTGTGTGCATGTGTGCCCTGTGTGTGTGTGTGTGTGTGTGTGTGTTTATGTGTGTGTGTGCATGTGTGTGTGTGTGGGGCATGGTGTGTGTGTGTGCATGTGTGTGTGTGTGTGCATGTTTTGTGTGTGTGTGTGTGTGTGGTGTGTGGTTGTGTGTGTGTGTGTGTGTGTGTGTGTGTGTGTGTGCTACAGCTATTCAAGTGCCTACAGCAGAGCTGTCCTCACCTAGTGTGTGCCTATGTTTATGTAAACAGTCCTTATTTCCCACGTATGTACTACATATGTATTGTATATGTAACCCGATCTCTTGGTTCCACTGTACTGTCTTATGTGTTTTAAAAATTTCGTTCAAAATAATACACTACGCTTCGTCTATATGCCGCTAACCTCTAAATTTTATTAATGCCAGTAAATGCTGTTTATTCTAATTCTGATAGCTCGAGGAGAGTGACCCCCAATTCCAGTAGAGGACAGGTACTATTGCCCATGCAACTCAAACTTGGTGAATATTACTTGCGGCTGGCAGTGGAGTAAGTTTTCAGGTCTGTCCTGTCCAGAAGTTGAAGAAGTTTGATGCTTCTCGGTAATTTTTCCACTAACTTCCTGTATGCACTATAGTCTCTAGCTCTTCTAATTTTTTCACTCACTCACTGTTTTACTGACACATCTATACATATCTTTATCTCCCTAGTCTTGAGTCGCACTTATTCTTCAAAATACCCACAGCGTTATTATGGCAAAAACTTTTAGGGCCCGACACGGCCCCCACTAAACACTCAGCCAATTTTTTCCCTTTTTTTTTCTTTTCTGTGATCACTTATATTTCCTTTTTTCGGGGCTTAAGTGATTATATGCACTCTTATGCGTGCACACGCCTATATCCCACACTCTATTCCTTATGGCACAGTCAGAAATTACCACCAAAACACGAGCTCAAACCGCGTGACTCCTCCACGAGTGTGTTGTGTGTGTGTGTGTGTGTGTGCGCGTGTGCGTGTGCGTGTGTGTGTGTGTGTGTGTGTGTGTGTGTGTGTGTGTGTGTGTGACCTAATTAATAATTGCATTAATAGCTCATTACAATTGTGACCAGATATAAACATGTATATGGTTCATTACCTTTGTAACTTATTCAGGTATCAAACTTTGGGACCCGGTCCCTGGACCCATTGTGTACCTCTGTGATCTTTTGACTACTACCCACATCACGTGACTACTGGGTCAAGGTTCATCATGTGATCACATACCTTTGAAGAGTTTCGAGAGTTTCACTATTTTCGGAGCCCGGTCATGGGCCAGGCTCGTCTGGTGCTTGCCTGGTCAACCAGGCTGTTGCTGCTGGAGGCCCGCTGCCCCACATATCCATCACAGCCTGATCAATATAGGACTAGTGAGCCTCTACATTACCCTCGGAAGTGTTTGGTATCGTAATGGCGCTAAAGTCAGCTTATGATAATGATCCCGATTCCTCCATCATTCCTGATTATATATCTCAGCACTGAGTGCACCTGATTGGCGTAATAAGTAGCAACATGGTCACTGGAAAAGCCAGGTATGTGTGTCTGTATACATCAGGGGTGGAGAAATTAGCTCACAGTTAGAACTTAAGAAAGGAGGAACACTGCTGCAGGCCTACTGGTCCATTATAGGCACGTCATTCTCAAACACAAACAAAAAGAATAAAAAGGCACAACACCGTGGCTGGAACAATACACAAATAACCCGCACATAGGAGAGAGGAGCTTACGACGACGTTTCGGTCCGACTTGGACCATTTACAAGTCGAAAGTTAAGACACATGTGCAACATCTGGATATCTTTATTGTAGTAGACGTTTCGCCATCCAGTGGCTTTATCAATACAGATTCTAGGACATAATAGGAAGACAGTAGAACTATATACAAAAGATGAGGTAATCAGTCCCTCGGCCTTGGAGTTAGTGTTCACAGCATCGTGGTGGAGGAGAGTCTGGAGCAAAGGCAAGAAGACTGGCGCTTTTTATAGGCGTCAGTGAATGGGACGGGCAGCAGACGAGGGCAGCTACTGGTAGGCGGGATTCCCCAGTGGAAGTAGGTCCTTCCCCAAAGAGAGGGGTTTAGTTGCAGCAGCCGTGAAGAAGGTCTTGTAGATGTCCTTTTGAACCAAGATTCCATAATGTTGCAGTGTCTGACAAGTTGTGAAAAGAAAGGAAATAAAATACCGAAATATGAAAGTTAAAAACACATGTGCAACATCTGGATATCTTTATTGTAGTAGACTTTGGGCCATCCAGTGGTTTTATCAATACAGTTTCCTAGGACAAAAATAGGAAGACAGTAGAACTATATACAAAAGATGGGGTAATCAGCCCCTCGGCCTTGGGGGTTAGGTTCCCACAGCATCGTGGTGGAGGAGAGTCTGGAGCAAAGGCAAGAAGACTGGCGCTTTTTATAGGCATCAGTGAATGGGACGGGCAGCAGACGAGGGCAGTCACTGGTAGGCGGGATTCCCCAGTGGAAGTAGGTCCTTCCCAAAGAGATGGGTTAGTTGCAGCAGCCGTGAAGAAGGTCTTGTAGATGTCCTCTGAACCAAGATTCCATAATGTTGCAGTGTCTGACAAGTTGTGCAAGAAAGGTATAAAATACCGACAATATGAAAGTTAAGACACATGTGCAACATCTGGATATCTTTATTGTAGTAGACGTTTCGCCATCCAGTGGCTTTATCAATACAGATTTTAGGACATAATAGGAAGACAGTAGAACTATATACAAAAGATGAGGTAATCAGTCCCTCGGCCTTGGAGTTAGTGTTCACAGCATCGTGGTGGAGGAGAGTCTGGACGCCTATAAAAAGCGCCAGTCTTCTTGCCTTTGCTCCAGACTCTCCTCCACCACGATGCTGTGAACACTAACTCCAAGGCCGAGGGACTGATTACCTCATCTTTTGTATATAGTTCTACTGTCTTCCTATTATGTCCTAGAATCTGTATTGATAAAGCCACTGGATGGCGAAACGTCTACTACAATAAAGATATCCAGATGTTGCACATGTGTCTTAACTTTCATATTGTCGGTATTTTATACCTTTCTTGCACAACTTGTCAGACACTGCAACATTATGGAATCTTGGTTCAGAGGACATCTACAAGACCTTCTTCACGGCTGCTGCAACTAACCCATCTCTTTGGGAAGGACCTACTTCCACTGGGGAATCCCGCCTACCAGTGACTGCCCTCGTCTGCTGCCCGTCCCATTCACTGACGCCTATAAAAAGCGCCAGTCTTCTTGCCTTTGCTCCAGACTCTCCTCCACCACGATGCTGTGAACACTAACTCCAAGGCCGAGGGACTGATTACCTCATCTTTTGTATATAGTTCTACTGTCTTCCTATTATGTCCTAGAATCTGTATTGATAAAGCCACTGGATGGCGAAACGTCTACTACAATAAAGATATCCAGATGTTGCACATGTGTCTTAACTTTCATATTGTCGGTATTTTATACCTTTCTTGCACAACATTTACAAGTCGAACTGAAAGGTCGTCGTATTCTGCTCTCTCTCTATTACCTGGAGTTTACCTGGAGAAAGTTCCGGGGGTCAACGCCCCCGCGGCCCGGTCTGTGACCAGGCCTCTTGGTGGATCAGAGCCTGATCAACCAGTCTGTTACTGCTGGCTGCACGCAATCCATCGTACGAGCCACAGCCCGGCTGGTCAGGTACCGACTTTAGGTGCTTGTCCAGTGCCTGCTTGATGTGGTGTAAATATTTTGCAGAGAATTTGTAGTATGGAAATCAGGAGGTGTGAAGTTAGTAAAACTATTATTCAGATGGATGAGGAGGGCATGTTGAGGTGGTTTGGTCATTTAGAGAGGATGGAGCAAAATAGGATGACTTAGAGGGTGTATAACTCTCTAGTGGAGGGGAGTAGGGGTAGGGGTTGTCCTAGGATAGGATACAGGGAGGGGGGTAAAAAGGGTAAAAGAGGATACAGGGAGGTGGGTTTGGACATACAGCAGGCATGTGTGAGTGTGTTAGATAGGAGCTGTTGGAGTGTCAGCAAGGTAATATTTTGTGAAGGGATTCAGGAAAATTGGTTAGCCAGACTTGAGTCCTGGAGGTGGGAAGTATAATGGCTGCATTTTAAAAGGGGTCTGGGATATTTTCTGTTTGGAGTGACATCTGAACTGTCATATCTGCACACCTCTGCAAAAACAGTGATTATGCGTGAATGATGGTTAAAGTGCTGAATGATGGTGAAAGTGTTTCTTTCTTTTCTGGGTCACCCTGCCTCGGTGGGAGACAACCACCGTGAAAAAAAAAAGATAACAGAGGGAGATGCAGCTCTAAAATGCAGTAGTACGAGAATGTATAACACATATCAGAAATACGGAACAAAATTCGCTTGGTCAATTAATTTGTAGACAACAGATAAAGTCTGGTGGGTAAAGAATTAATGGTAATTGTTAAAAGATGGGAAAACAACTGCCTTTCTGCTGATAGAATCACCACTACCAACCACCCACTTCTCCTATTAGTCCACTAACTCAAAGGTTCACTCTATATGCAAACAGAATAACAATATATGCAGAGAATAAGGGTACAAAAAAAATTTAAGCATTAATTGAAAAATAAAAGGTAATAAAACACAGACAAAGCAAGAGATAATTATTACTGAACAGTTTTATTAAAATGCTTATTCTCCATTCTTCCTCGTGTTGTTCTCCATTCTTCCTCGTGTTGTTCTCCATTCTTCCTCGTGTTGTTCTCCATTCTTCCTCGTGTTGTTCTCCATTCTTCCTCGTGTTGTTCTCCATTCTTCCTCGTGTTATTCTCCATTCTTCCTCGTGTTGTTCTCCATTCTTCCTCGTGTTGTTCTCCATTCTTCCTCGTGTTGTTCTCCATTCTTCCTCGTGTTATTCTCCATTCTTCCTCGTGTTATTCTCCATTCTTCCTCGTGTTGTTCTCCATTCTTCCTCGTGTTGTTCTCCATTCTTCCTCGTGTTGTTCTCCATTCTTCCTCGTGTTGTTCTCCCATTCTTCCTCGTGTTGTTCTCCATTCTTCCTCGTGTTGTTCTCCATTCTTCCTCGTGTTGTTCTCCATTCTTCCTCGTGTTGTTCTCCATTCTTCCTCGTGTTGTTCTCCATTCTTCCTCGTGTTGTTCTCCATTCTTTCTCGTGTTGTTCTCCATTCTTCCTCGTGTTGTTCTCCATTCTTTCTCGTGTTGTTCTCCATTCTTCCTCGTGTTGTTCTCCATTCTTCCTCGTGTTGTTCTCCATTCTTCCTCGTGTTGTTCTCCATTCTTCCTCGTGTTGTTCTCCATTCTTCCTCGTGTTGTTCTCCATTCTTCCTCGTGTTGTTCTCCATTCTTTCTCGTGTTGTTCTCCATTCTTCCTCGTGTTGTTCTCCATTCTTCCTCGTGTTGTTCTCCATTCTTTCTCGTGTTGTTCTCCATTCTTCCTCGTGTTGTTCTCCATTCTTCCTCGTGTTGTTCTCCATTCTTTCTCGTGTGTTTCTCCATTCTTCCTCGTGTTGTTCTCCATTCTTCCTCGTGTTGTTCTCCATTCTTCCTCGTGTTGTTTCTCCATTCTTCCTCGTGTTGTTCTCCATTCTTCCTCGTGTTATTCTCCATTCTTCCTCGTGTTGTTCTCCATTCTTCCTCGTGTTGTTCTCCATTCTTCCTCGTGTTGTTCTCCATTCTTCCTCGTGTTGTTCTCCATTCTTCCTCGTGTTGTTCTCCATTCTTCCTCGTGTTGTTCTCCATTCTTCCTCGTGTTGTTCTCCATTCTTCCTCGTGTTGTTCTCCATTCTTCCTCGTGTTGTTCTCCATTCTTCCTCGTGTTGTTCTCCATTCTTCCTCGTGTTGTTCTCCATTCTTCCTCGTGTTATTCTCCATTCTTCCTCGTGTTGTTCTCCATTCTTCCTCGTGTTGTTCTCCATTCTTCCTCGTGTTGTTCTCCATTCTTCCTCGTGTTATTCTCCATTCTTCCTCGTGTTATTCTCCATTCTTCCTCGTGTTGTTCTCCATTCTTCCTCGTGTTGTTCTCCATTCTTCCTCGTGTTGTTCTCCATTCTTCCTCGTGTTGTTCTCCATTCTTCCTCGTGTTGTTCTCCATTCTTCCTCGTGTTGTTCTCCATTCTTCCTCGTGTTATTCTCCATTCTTCCTCGTGTTATTCTCCATTCTTCCTCGTGTTGTTCTCCATTCTTCCTCGTGTTGTTCTCCATTCTTCCTCGTGTTGTTCTCCATTCTTCCTCGTGTTGCTCTACAAACTGCTCAATAATTTTACAGTAACAGCAGCATTTGAACAGTCATAAACATATATGGAAGGTGCGCCCATCCATGTCTGTAGTTCATACATGGACAGTGGTACATACTGGGTATAACTCTGAAAATTTAGAGAAAGATTAATCATACAAAACAGTAAATAACAATATACGTACATAACTTAAGAAATCGTAATGACACGATTGCAAATAAACCATACTCTATGACCGCGGGTTCAATCCCGGCCGGGGGTATGGTTTATATACGTACATATAGTGTACATGTTAGGTTCAAATGACACTCATAAGAAAGAATGACCAGACAGGAATCCGATTTCAATGTAGAATGGTAATATGTACATTCTGAACAAAATTCTATTGTTAGTTTTGAATTCAGATAGTGTGTGCCAATTAAAAAGAAAATGGGCATCTTAAAAATACTAGTGCATAACTGAAGTTATCTGTAATATGACCTTCAGTAAAAATATTGTAATTTAAAGTCAAAGCAACAGCATGACTACATATTAACCCATTTCTCTTTGCCTTATGGAAAACATCTTGGTATACAGCAAGAACTGTGGGTCAAAATACAATTTACTTAATTTACTGATATATACTTTTGTCAGAACACAACATACCTTATTGAAAACCCATATTTCACCATTTGTTGTTGGCTTGGGTACCCCATGACCATTGTAGTGGAAGAGTACTCGTTCTTCCTTTACATTTCTCCTTAAGGACATACATAACTTCTTAACATCATCAACTGTGGGGTCAAGGGATTGTTTGTAGCGAGCTCGAGGCTGCCAGCGCTCATACGATTTCTGGAGGCTGTTTCCAATGGCTTCAATAGCCTTTGCAGGTGGCATGGACAGTGGATCTATCCAAGACTCCAAACGTGCACATGGCTGTGTTTTAACAATGTCAGGAGGATCCACTGGTATGTTGAGGCACAACACCAGAGCCACCCTCACTGTCTTCATTCTTTCCTTGAGCCTCCATGAATGAGCTGCTGTGTTGGGTGCTGTGATACTCTCTAAATGAAGAGCTTCTGTCAGCACAGTAACAGCTTCCTCTTCTTCTTCCTCCTATTAACAAAAATATTCGCCAAACCCATTTTCAATGCTACTCAAGGAATAAACTTTAACAATCCTATTAACCCAAGTGCAAATTCCACTCATATCCAACCCTCTCACTCATTTATATAACCTAAATCTGAAACTACCCAAGGTTTTAGCTTCAATAACCCTACTAGGCAGACTGTTCCACTCATCAACTACCTTATTTCCAAACCAATACTTTCGTATAACTTTTCTAAATCTAAACTTATCCAATTTGAATCCATTATTACGGGTTCTCTCTCGTAGGGTTACCCTCAGGACCTTATTTATATCTCCTTTGTCAATGTCCATCTTCCACTTATCTAAAATTTGAAGTTACTCGATGTTTTTACCTTCTTGTTCCTTAAGAAAGTCAATTCTCATAGATTTCATCCCAGACTGAAATATTCCTCCAAGATGAAGTCGAAATATTAGCCAAAAAAAAAAAAATAATCTTGAAAAAAGTTTCGCCTACACAGTAGGCTTCTTCAGTCGACTGAAGAAGCCTACTGTGTAGGCGAAACGTTTCGAAATAAAGATACCTAACTGTTGCATATGTGTCTTACCTAACAATCTGTCGGTATTTTATACCATTTTAATGTTCAATCTTGAAAAAAGCTCAGATATGACCTCATACATCTTTAAAATGGTATTAGGAGGTAAAATATTGAAACTGAATGCCATATGAATGTAGTTAGAAGCCTTAACCTGGCTAATAACCTTTGAAACAGTATCAGAAGTGGTGCATATTGAAAATGACTTCTTCAGTCAAATACAGAGGCAGCAGGTGTAGTAGTGAAATGATGATGATGTAAACAGTCCATCAATCTTGGAGATATGAGGTGGTCAGTCCCAGACTGAGGGACTGACCACCTCATATCTCCAAGGTTGATGGACTGATTACATCATCATTTCACTACTACACCTGCTGCCTCTGTATTTGACTGAAGAAGTCTACTGTGAGGGCGAAACGTTTCAACAATAAAGATGCCCAACTGTAGCACATGTGTCTTAATCTTCAACTTGTCGGTATTTTATACTATTTTCAGCAAATCTGGTAGAGGAAACACGTTTTGAGAACGAGCTTTCACTGCGACATTTCGAACTGGAACGAGTTTCACTGCGACATTTCGTACTGACAAGATCTTAACAAATCAAAACGTTTTCCCAATAAAATAGGTTCTGCAAAAGTGCGTTTCCCCCCCACCACCCCATCTACCCCCCACACTCCCCCACACATCTACCCCACCACACTCCCCCACACATCTACCCCCACCACACTCCCCCACACATCTACCCCCACACAACTACCCCCACCACACACCGCCACACATCTACCCCACCACACTCCCCCTCCCTCCCCCCTCCCTCGTCCTAACTACCTCATTTACTGTAAATCGGCCCATCAGTCATTTGAGTGCCGGGTCCTGTGTCACGTGACAGCCGCTGGCACCATGTGGCCAAAGCGTCCCTACCTGTGACTGGTGTCGAGGGTGCTTCCAGCCTTGCAGGCCAGACTTGGCTATTTCTCCGAATGACTAGGCTGTTGGTGCCTACGGTCCGCAGGCCTTCATACCCATTAACTGGCTGACATGGCACTATCGGACCATCTGGCACTCTTGGATTATCTGGTACTATCAGTACATCTGGCACTATCGGACTATCTGGCACTATCGGAAAATCTGGCACTCTTAGATCATCTGACATTCTTGAACCATTTTGGTACTCTTGAACCATCTGACACTCGCGGACCATCTGACACTCGCGGACCATCTGACACTCGTGAACCATCTGACACTCGTGAACCATCTGACACTCGTGAACCATCTGACACTCGCGGACCATCTGACACTCGTGAACCATCTGACAATCGTGAACCATCTGACACTCGTGAACCATCTGACACTCGCGGACCATCTGACACTCTTGAACCGTCTGTTTCCCCTTACTCTTATCATTCTAGAGTCTAGACCATCTACTATTGAACGGTCCCAAAGATCATCGCCCCCGCGACCCGGTCTCAGACCAAGCCGCCTAAACTGGACACAAAACACCTTCAAACGTATGATTAAGAAATGCATAGGAAAATAGTTGACCGTGTACTGAATGTAAACAAAAGCCTTGTTAGAATGACCTGGTGTGTTATATGTCCATGAGACGGAAGGCCAGCAATCCTGCCAGAGTGCATAACGTTTAACACGTTTCTCTATCGCTGTCATATGACAGGAGGGTAGTACCTGCCAGGATAGTTGCTGTCTACCAATCTACTCCCCATCACACTCCTATGACAAGATAGTACGACATACCAGGATGGTCCCTGTCCATCAGCACACTATCACATCTGTTCCTCAGCATCCTTGCCCGTCCCACATCTCCCCGTCTTCCCCTTCCTTTCCACCCTGTGACAGACTCACACTTGCTGCATTCACATTTTCCCCCACCACGTTTCAATTTTACTTTTTTCCATTTTCCCCCTCCCCTTTTTCTTCTTTTTCTCCTCCCTCTCCATTACTGCCTCCTCTCCAGGTCTTACGGTAACCACTTTCTTAATGGTCTTCAAATATGCTTCCTTGGGTAACCCCTATCCTTAACTGCTTTTCCCTGTTCTTTACCCCAGTGAACTTCTCACACTGTCTCTAGAGCGAAAAGAAACACTGGTTAGAGAGATGGGAAACAGAGATAATAAGAAATGCATCATACAGAATCCAGGAGAGAAAGGAGGAATAAGATATAGTGAATGTGAAGGGGAATAAAACACGATTTCTCATATGGGAAATCCAGAAAAATAAATTCCATCCAGTAGCGCCTCCTTACTTATTAAAGCAGATGGAATCTAACACTAATGACTACCAAGAAATGAATGAAATGCTGTGAGGTTAGCCACAATGTAGCACTGTCTTCATTGAACCATTCATCAGACAAAAGATGTCTGCCACTTTCAGACATAACCTTAACCCCATTCGACTCTGGAAAATGGCATCGATAGTATTCCCATGCTGTGGGAAAGATAATCCTCAGGACCACTAACAGATATGTTCTCTGCATGAAAATCAAGGTTCGTGGAATTTCAGATTCACCAAAGAAAATAAACATTATCACTTGCGTTTAACTTATGGAGGTGTCTGCATGCACAAGTATACGTCACCTGTGTAAATACTGTATCATACTAAATAAATTACATTATTATTGATAAATGATAGAGTTGTGCAACCTTTGGGAATCTTCATTCTGGAAACATTTCGCCACGCAGTGGCTTCTTCAGTGCAATGCAGAGAAGGTGGCAGATGAGGAGGAGTTTGAGGTAATCAGTCCCTCAGCCTAGAGTAGCTTCCAGAATAAAGATTTCCATATGTTGCACAAGAATCTCATTTATCAACTTCATATTATAACTAGATTGATAACAGTGATATCCCACATAATTAAAATCTTTGAAAGGGATTTTAGAAAGAAGATTGCTGAACACACGGTATCACATAAGCTGTACAACTCTTGGCTGTTGAGCAAGTCGCTCCTGCCTCTCGTAACTGCTCTGCTATTACGAGGTCTTGGATGCACTCCAAGACAAAATGCAGGTGTAGTGTACACCTGGTAGTGTACAGGTGTAGTGTACACCTGGTAGTGTACAGGTGTAGTGTACACCTGTGTTCTTCCGATCCCTGAGCATTCTCAGTCTCTGCAATTTGGCTCACACTCACTGCTGACCACCACCAACACTGCCAACTGCAACACAGATGACACCACCACCAACACTGCCAACTGCAACACAGATGACACCACCACCAACACTGCCAACTGCAACACTAGATGACACACACCACAACACTGCCAACTGCAACACAGATGACACCACCACCAACACTGCCAACTGCAACACAGATGACACCACCACCAACACTGCCAACTGCAACACAGATGACACCACCACCAACACTGCCAACTGCAACACAGATGACACCACCACCAACACTGCCAACCTGCCAACTCACAGATGACACCACCACCAACACTGCCAACTGCAACACAGATGACACCACCACCAACACTGCCAACTGCAACACAGATGACACCACCACCAACACTGCCAACTGCAACACAGATGACACCACCACCAACACTGCCAACTGCAACACAGATGACACCACCACCAACACTGCCAACTGCAACACAGATGACACCACCACCAACACTGCCAACTGCAACACAGATGACACCACCACCAACACTGCCAACTGCAACACAGATGACACCACCACCAACACTGCCAACTGCAACACAGATGACACCACCACCAACACTGCCAACTGCAACACAGATGACACCACCACCAACACTGCCAACTGCAACACAGATGACACCACCCACACTACCAACTATATTTAAAATCGATATTTAAGTACCCTAACTTCTTTTTTATAATAATAATAATAATAATAATAATAATAATAATAATAATAATAATAATAATAAGTACCCAAACTCCACCATTGACTTAATTACCTTCACTTAATCCAGATCAACGGATTATTTACTACACCGGTCCACCACTCTCCACATAACGTAACTTTATTACAATAAACGATCAAATATAATAAAGGAAATCACTGGAAGCCAACCAGAGGATGGTTACGAAAATAGTGTGGAAAGTTACTATTTACTAAATAATTCAATTGCTACAAGATTTCGTGTTTACATTTCTACAAATTACTATACTGCAACACTACTGGGGACCAAGAGATATATGTCTACACTCTTTGGTACTGATTCATTTTTGGGTGGCTTTGGGAAGGGGTTGGACAAATACATGGGTGGTTTTGATAAGGACCTGCCTTGTATGGACCGGTAAGCCTTCTGTAGTGTTCCTCCATTCTTATATTAATATATTCTCCCAGACTCCTATTAGTTTCAGTCCACAAGAGCCTCTTCCCGGTTCTCTCCGGGTCTCACAACTAATATATCCCATCTCTCTCAGTCTTTCTCAATCTCTCTTACTATTTCCGGCTTTCTTAAGAAATGTTATGCTCCTTCCCGAGCTAAAAGTAACTAATCAAAAGTCCCGGTACGCACATCCGAGTTTTAGATCAATAATATTTGCCTTAGTGAGCGGGTCTAGTAATGCAGCAGGTCAGTGCTTCCCTAATAGTTGAGGATAAGAAGTCAACACTTACCCAGCAGACGCCAGAAGATAATCATAGTTTGCATCAAAGTGAATTATACTTTGGAGAAATATCACAGTGGAGAAATATCACACTGGAAAATTATCACATAGCTAGCACCAACACTAACACTGACAACACCAACATCACATGTCTAACACCAACACCAACATCCCATATCTAACACCAACATCACATAACTAACACCCACCACCACCTCTTGATCGACAATACTGCGCCCATACCCAGGTGAGCTGGGCGAGAGGGGGTGGGATTTTCACCCCCACCCAGGTGATGTGTGAGGGTGTCGAGTGGTGGGTGCCACCCCTGCCCTGGTGTGTTGGGTGGGGGAAGATGTGCCGCCCACACCCAGGTGAGGGGGTAGGGGCAGCGGCCGCCCACTCAGCGCAGGCATTAGAGGCGGTGGAGTGGGCGAGTGACGACGTGTGACAAGATAGGACAGGACCTGCCACTCCCCACCTTCCTCTCACTCTCTCCTCCTCCTCACACACTCCTCCTCTCATCTGTCCTTCTCGCATCTCTCCTCTTCCTACATCTATCCTCTTCCTACATCTCTCTTCTTCCTTCATCTCTCCTCTCCCTACACACTTTTCCACATACAGCAGCTACAGTACATCCACGTAAGTCCCACTGATATATCTTTGATGCGTTCCGAGAGCATTTTTTTTTTTTGTACCCCTGGAGACCGGCCAAGGGTTAAGCTCGTCTGGTGTTTGCCTGGTCAACCAGGCTGTTGCTGCTGGTGAAGGCATTGAAAGTACTGGACAACACTGTCCATGCGAGTCTCACAGCCTATCCTACGGGTGGCTTGCAAGTGGCTTGCAAGTGGTCTCCTGCCAACGACGATGAAGTGAAAACAAGTGATATAGAATAAGCTTGTACTATGACAACGTTTCGCTCTGTTAAAGCGTTATCAAGACACGTTCCTAATACACTTTTAACATAGCGAAAGGTTGTCGTGATAAAGGGTTGTTCCGAAACGTGTCAATCCCATAGGCACTGAAAAGACTTGAGGCCTAGTGTGACCTTGGTTTAGAAAGACACGTCAGCAAACACTAGGACATAGAAAACGCTTCGGTCCTGGGACCTTGATCACCTCACTTGTGTGAACTTCTCGCAATGATCCCCCTAGAGACTGGACAATTGCCGGAATGCTAAAAAAAAAAAAAGTGGAAATGTGACCCCAATATACAAGAAAAAAAATCACAGAATGAGTAACAGGAGAAAGAAGCTTATGACGATGTTTCGGTCTGACGTGGACCATCTGTAAATGGTTCAAGTTGGAGCGAAACGTCGTCGTAAGCTTTTCTGTGTGTGTGTGTGTGTGTGTGTGTGTGGGTTATTTGTATATTGTTTTGAAATATTGGATCAAATAATTAGTGGTTGGTCAGACACCTACAGACAAGGGTCTTTCTTACAGAAGATCAACTTGGAGTAAGTCCTGCCTGAGGACAATTGGTCCCAGAAGATGAGGAGGTACTTGTACTTCCTCCCATGGTGGACACAAGTCTCAGACATTCACACGGCAGGGAGCCAAGGCCGGGTCACCATCTGGAAAAGACCCGGGCCGGGAGAGTACCGGGGAATCAAGGAGGAGAGGAGTCCTGCCTAGCAAACTATTTACTGTGGCTCATGGGTGGGGGTTTAAAAACCCCACCCATGATTTAAACCCCACCCGTTCCCTGGTTTGTTTGCAATCGTGTTATTACGATTTAATGAGTTATTTACTATTTCAAATGCTCACAGCATTTGGAATAGTAAACAGGGTTAGATTGAAATGTGAGGCGGAGGGGCGAGGAGACAAAGATTGAAGCTAATGATATATGTGTGTGTCGCAGAGACCTTGTGAAATATAACTGCCACTTCAGGGTGGTAACTAAGTGGAACAAGCAAGAGGAGGAAGTGGTTGAGGCAGAGACAATGTGAAGTTACATCAGTAAATACTGAAGGCACTGAATCTGCGAAGTTACATCAATAAATACTGAAGGAACTGAATCTGCACTCTATGGAAAGGCGTAGAATTAAAGGGGGGTATGACTGAGGCATATAAATGGAAGAGAGGAATAAACAAAAGGGATAAGAACATAAGAATGGATAAACACTGCAGAAAGCCTACTGGCCCATATAAGGCAAGTGTTTATCAAAACCGCCCATGTGTCTGTCCAGCATTTTCCCAAACCAACCCAAGAATTTGCTTCCGTAAACAAAACACATTATAAATAACATGTTACAAATAATATGTTAAATATATCTAACCAAGACAGGATTCCCACCAATGGTTTCAATTTGGATTTTTTTAAATTTAGACAAGATATAGGAAAGTATTGGTTTGGTAATAGAGTTATGGATGAATGGAACAAACTCCCGAGTAGTGTAATTGAAGCTCAACCCTTAGGTAGCTTTACAAATAGGCTAGACAAGTACATGAGTGGGTGTACGTGGGTCTACCTGGAGAGTGTTCCGGGGGTCAATGCCCCCCCACAGCCCAACCCTTGACCAGGCCTCCCGGTGGATCAAGCTGCTACTTCTGGCCGCACGTAGTCCAACATACGTACGAACCACACCCGGATGATCGGGTGCAAGTTGAACTTGCCTAGCATGGGCCAGTAAATCCCATGGTTCAGCGTCAGCTGTATGCTGACAACCACCTCACCTTTCCTGCTATATGTGACCTCAAACACCCTCTAAATCCCTGGTGCAGATCGATATGCACACACACGTCTGTGACCTAGCCTGTGACCTGGCCTGTAGCCTGGTCTGTGGCCAAGTCACCCATGCGTGACTCCATCATTCCGACATTTAAGTGGTCAATTCAGAACTATTAACTCCGTAAATTGAACAACTGTCTTTGGTGGTAAAAAACCATCAAAAGATTTTTACAAAGTAACTCTGGATGCAAAATTTTTTTAACTAAGACTCGTACGAATATTCCAATTTAACAGAAAGTGTTTAAAATACTTAGAAATATTTTTAAACACCCACTGACGAAAGAGGCTCACAGATGTGCTCACGGAAGCGTTTCTTTTGTCAGCTGGGGGAATTAAGTGTCTCACTGAAGGGGCAGGTTGAGGGGCAAGTGGTTTTGGTGTGGGGTGAGGAGTGGTGCTGAGCGTGACGGAGAAGGTAATCCCTAACATCTCTTCAACACAATACAATAACAACCTGGGACTGGATACACCCCTTAGTGTTGTCAGGTTAACATGTGTCCTGCCAACACACAGGTCATAGCCACACCTGGTTCCTAGCCACACCTGGTACCTATACATACCTGGGGCCCTTTCCACACCTGGGTCAATCACTAGTGCAGCAAAATATTCACTACAAGCAGAGGGTGAAGCAGATCATCTAGTGAGAGACCGTGCTGTGGGGAAGATGATCCAAAGAACCATCAACTAGAAAACAACAGACAGTACCTTGGGCTCTCGTTGGAGTCAGCAGAGTGGTTCAAGGAAACCTCTGTTTCGCAGCTAAATTGTTGAAAAAGCCTAAAATCATAAAACACAAGGACACAACGCACAAATAATACAAGGTACAGAGACAGAGATGACATACAATACCGACTACAAAAAAAAGAGTCCAATAGCATACAATGAGAACACACAGCAAAGGGCTACAACACAATACAGGCTACAAAGAGATCACATACAACATAAGGCTTTGAAAAGAGAGTACACAATACAGGACTACAAAAGAGAGTACACAATACAGGACTACAAAAGAGAGTACACAATACAGGACTACAAAAGAGAGTACACAATACAGGACTACAAAAGAGAGTACACAATACAGGACTACAAAAGAGAGTACACAATACAGGACTACATAAAAGCGTACACAATACAAGACTACAAAAGAGAGTACACAATACAAGACTACAAAAGAGAGTACACAATACAAGACTACAAAAGAGAGTACACAATACAAGACTACAAAAGAGAGTACACAATACAAGACTACAAAAGAGAGTACACAATACAAGACTACAAAAGAGAGTACACAATACAAGACTACAAAAGAGAGTACACAATACAAGACTACAAAAGAGAGTACACAATACATTATTAAAAGAGCTACGTAACAAAGGGCTACAGAGGTCTACATTGAATTAATATTTCTCTCTAATCACGTGTGATCATCATTACTCTTGTCTCCTCAATTACATTCAAACTAATGAAAACTTCAATTTTGCACCGGCTGCCTGTAATTCATATCATTAGATTAATATGACCCCAATAGGAGCCCCATCACCCACGCTTCCCACTCCTTTACACCCGTTTATCACCTGCTGCTCACCCATTATTTACCCCTCTGTGCACGCTATTCCCCGTCTTCTACACCGTGGTACAAGTCTGGATTTCCTTGCAGCAAGCGCCAGATCGTCCAGGTTGTGACTGCCGTGTGTGTGTGCGCGTGTAGCTGTAGGGCGCTGACAACAGTCCTGAAGTAACGTCTGCCCTCAAGCCGAGCTGTGTGGATGGAAGAACCCTCGAAACCAGTCACAGGTACGTTAATTAACGTTTAGGTCACCGATTCGGTGCATTAACTCCAGCGTGTGCATTCTTCAAGGGTCTCTGTTGAAAACCCAATATAAAGTATTTGTGGCCACAAAAGAACCATTAACATGTATTGGTGTTGTGTATTTGGGTGTGTGACGGATAGGGTCAAGTGGAGTACGCTCCACTCCACATCCACATTGAGTCTGGTGCTCGTGGCTGCTATTGGAGGGAAGGGGAGAAATAGGAGTGGGGGAGGAGAGGATAGAGAAAGTGGAAGAGAGAAGAGTGGGGGGAAATGAGACGAGGGAAGGCAAGGGAAGTGAGTGGGACAAGAGAAATGAAAGGTGGAACGGGTGTGCAGCAACAGAAGATAAGAGATAAGATAAGATTTCGTTCGGATTTTTAACCCCGGAGGGTTAGCCACCCAGGATAACCCAAGAAAGTCAGTGCGTCATCGAGGACTGTCTAACTTATTTCCATTGGGGTCCTTAATCTTGTCCCCCAGGATGCGACCCACACCAGTCGACTAACACCCAGGTACCTATTTGCTGCTAGGTGAACAGGACAATAGGTGTAAGGAAACGTGTCGAAATGTTTCCACCCGCCGGGAACCGAACCCGGGCCCTCCGTGTGTGAAGCGGGAGCTTTAGCCACCAGGCCACCGGGCACCGGGTGTGAGAGGAGGAGTCTTAGGTAATGCATTCTTGCTCACTGGAGAATGAACAAATGATACGAGTAAACTAAACTAGGTGAGTACACACACACACAAAAAAAGGCGTGTAGAGACCTGGATGGAGAATCCCTGAAAAACACATCACAGAAGAGGGAAACCATGAGTGCACAAAGCTCTACATAGAGCGAAATGCTGACCCCAATATAAGCTTCTTCCACAACCTTTGTCCTTGTCATTATATTCCTGAGTAACAAGTCACAGCATCCACGCTGAACAAGAACGAGCAGAGTGGAAACCTAACATGAAAATAAACAAAACTGACAAATGTACTAAGATAAAAAAAAAAATACCAACAGCCTTAGCAGAATATTGAGAAGCGCGACTCTCATCTCTAAGGTCCAGGGATCGAATCCCCGGACTATATTATATTATATTATATAATATATATATATATATATATATATATAAAATTATATATTATATATATTTTATATGCAATAAGATCACAGTAAACAGGTGATTTCAGAATATGCAAAACAACCACTGTGAAAGAATAGAGAAATTCCAAGCGCTTTCGTGACTACTCACATATCAAGGAATGATAATGTGAGTAGTTCCTTGATAATGTGAGTAGTCACGAAAGCGCTTGGAATTTCTCTATTCTTTCACAGTGGTTGTTTTGCAATTTTATATATATATATATATATATATATTATATATATATATATATATTTTATATATATATATATTATATATATATATATTATATATATATAAAGAGGTCCAAAGGTTTGCAACAAAACTCGACGTCCTGGAGCCAAGAGACACGAATTACAAGAAGAAAAGAGGCGTATGAGGCAGACAATATAAGAGATCTCTGACGGAAGCTAGACAGACGACCCATACGAATCTTGGGAAACATTTCTGCCTTGGCAGAGTGGCAGACAAATGAACGGGGCTGGGAAAATGGTGGAGACAAACCCTATTCAGCCCAGCCTGACCAGCCAGGTTGTGGTTCATACGTTGGACAGCAGTAACAGCCTGGGTGATCAGGCCTTGATCCTCCAAGAGGCTGGGTATGGAACGGGCCGCGGGAACATCGACCCCCGGAATCGTCCTTCAAGTATCCTTCAGATAGGTATGCCTAGGCCAAAGCCTAGTAAATGTTGGTGAAGCAGCTCGAAAGACGGAAAAATTCAGATTCAGGAAGGATATAGGAAAACACTGGTTTGGCAATAGAGTTGTGGATGAGTAGAACAAACTCCTGAGTACAGTTATTCAGGCTAAAACGTTGTGTAGTTTTAAAAATAGGTGGGTGTCGGTGGGTGTGAGTTGGACCTGACTAGCTTGTGCTGCTGGGTCTGGTGCAGTGCTCCATCCTTTAGTGGAGGTGACCAGACTGGGTGGGTCACTGGGCTAATCCGGGGTGGGTGGGTCATTGGTCTAATCCGGGGGGGGGGGGACATGGACCTGCTCCGCATGGCTCAGTAGGCCTTTTGCAGTGTTCCTTCTTTCTTATGTTCTTATGTTCTCATAAAGAGCTAAGTCTAGGCCCTGCAAACATAAGTAGCCATGTTACACACACACACACACACACACACACACACACACACACACACACACACACAAGGTTGTCAGGAAGTGGAATAGTCTGGGCAGTGATGTAGTGGAGGCAGGATCCATACAAAGCTTTAAGAAGAGGTATGATAAAGCTCATGGAGAGGGAAGTGACCCAGTAGCGCCCAGTGAAGAGGCGGGGGTCAGCAGCTGTGAGAACAACTAGGTGCGTACAACTAGGTATGTACACACACACACATACACACCATACATACATGCTACATACACACACACACACACACACACACACACACACACACACACACACACACACCTGTCTTTCTTACCTCCACCCACCTACCCACACACGTCTTGTGTACTGAAAGGTTATGAAGTCTTACGGGAGCTAGCAGTAATGATACGAAACAATTCACAAGAGAAGGAGCAACAGCAGACACCTGGAAAACACTGACTGCCGTACCAACATACAAAAAAGCGAGAGAGACAAGAAGCGCTAAATTAGAGAGCAGCTTCACTGACATACAGACTCTGCAAAGGGATGGAAAGGATCATCAGAGAGAAACTGGTAGAGCACCTGCAGACAATGGCCTTCATTACGTAAATCAGCATGGATTTAGAGATGGTAAATCATTCCTCGGGAACCTACTGGAGTTCTACGAGACCGGAGAAGATCAAGCAGGAGAGTGGTAGCCAACTGAATATTCTTAGACTCCATGAAATGGTCATTCTGGCAGGCGTCTTCTGCAAGCTACTAGCAGCAGCAACAGTACCTGGCCCGGCCCAGGACCAGACTTGTCTGGTGCTACAACACAAATAACCCGCATATGAGAGGAGCTTACGACTTGGACCATTTACAAAGTTATGCGACTTTCGGTCCAAGTCGGACCGAAACGTCGTCGTAAGCTCTCTCCTCTATGTGCTGGTTATTTATGTATAAAGGAAATTACTCCCTGTTACAGTGGTGTCTCATTCGCCTGCGTCACAGTGGTACCTCACTCACCTGTGTCACAGTGGTACCTCACTCACCTGTGTCACAGTGGTACCTCACTCACCTGTATCACAGTGGTACCTCACTCACCTGTGTCACAGTGGTACCTCACTCGCCTGTGTCACAGTGGTACCTCACTCGCCTGCGTCACAGTGGTACCTCACTCACCTGTGTCACAGTGGTACCTCACTCACCTGTGTCACAGTGGTACCTCACTCACCTGTGTCACAGTGGTACCTCACTCACCTGTGTCACAGTGGTACCTCACTCACCTGTGTCACAGTGGTACCTCACTCACCTGTGTCACAGTGGTACCTCACTCACCTGTGTCACAGTGGTACCTCACTCACCTGTGTCACAGTGGTACCTCACTCACCTGTGTCACAGTGGTACCTCACTCACCTGTGTCACAGTGGTACCTCACTCACCTGTGTCACAGTGGTACTTCACTCACCTGTGTCACAGTCGTGCCTCACTCACCTGTGCCCAACAGTGGTACCTCACTCACCTGTGTCACAGTCGTGCCTCACTCACCTGTGTCACAGTGGTACCTCGCTCACACCTGTGTCACAATGGTACCTCACTCACCTGTGTCACAGTCGTGCCTCACTCACCTGTGTCACAGTGGTACCTCACTCACATGTGTCACAGTCGTGCCTCACTCACCTGTATCACAGTGGGACCTCACTCACCTGTGTCACAGTGGTACCTCACTCACCTGTGTCACAGTCGTGCCTCACTCACCTGTGTCACAGTGGTACCTCACTCACCTGTGTCACAGTGGTACCTCACTCACCTGTGCCGCAGTCGTGCCTCACTCACCTGTGTCACAGTGGTACCTCACTCACCTGTGTCACAGTCGTGCCTCACTCACCTGTGTCACAGTGGTACTCACTCACCTGTGTCACAGTCGTGCCTCACTCACCTGTGTCACAGTGGTACCTCACCTGTGTCACAGTCGTGCCTCACTCACCTGTGTCACAGTGGTACCTCACTCACCTGTGTCACAGTGGTACCTCACTCACCTGTGTCACAGTGGTACCTCGCTCACCTGTGTCACAGTGGTATCTCACTCACCTGTGTCACAGTCGTGCCTCACTCACCTGTGTCACAGTGGTACCTCACTCACCTGTGTCACAGTGGTACCTCACTCACCTGTGTCACAGTGGTACCTCACTCACCTGTGCCACAGTGGTACCTCGCTCACCTGTGTCACAGTGGTACCTCGCTCACATGTGTCACAGTGGGTACCTCGCTCACCTGTGTCACAGTGGTACCTCACTCACCTGTGTCACAGTGGTACCTCACTCACCTGTGCCACAGTGGTACCTCGCTCACCTGTGTCACAGTGGTACCTCGCTCACATGTGTCACAGTGGTACCTCGCTCACCTGTGTCACAGTGGTACCTCACTCACCTGTGTCACAGTGGTACCTCACTCACCTGTGTCACAGTGGTAACCTCACTCAACCTGTGTCACAGTGGTACCTCACTCACCTGTGTCACAGTGGTACCTCGCTCACCTGTGTCACAGTGGTACCTCACTCACCTGTGTCACAGTGGTACCTCACTTACCTGTGTCACAGTGGTACCTCACTCACCTGTGTCACAGTGGTACCTCACTCACCTGTGTCACAGTGGTACCTCGCTCACCTGTGTCACAGTGGTACCTACTCACCTGTGTCACAGTGGTACCTCGCTCATCCCTGTGTCACAGTAGTACCTCGCCTCACCTGTGTCACAGGGGGTCCTCACTCACCTGTGTCACAGTGGTACCTCGCTCACCTGTGTTCACAGTGGTACTCGCTCACGTGTGTCACAGTGGTACCTCACTCACCTGTGTCACAGTGGTACCTCGCTCACGTGTGTCACAGTGGTACCTCACTCACCTGTGTCACAGTGGTACCTCACTCACCTGTGTCACAGTGGTACCTCGCTCACGTGTGTCACAGTGGTACCTCACTCCCCCTGTGTCACAGTGGTACCTCGCTCACGTGTGTCACAGTGGTACCTCACTCACCTGTGTCACAGTGGTACCTCGCTCACGTGTGTCACAGTGGTACCTCGCTCACCTGTGTCACAGTGGTACCTCGCTCACCTGTGTCACAGTGGTACCTCACTCACCTGTGTCACATTGGTACCTCGCTCACCTGTGTCACAGTGGTACCTCGCTCACCTGTGTCACAGTGGTACCTCACTCACCTGTGTCACATTGGTACCTCACTCACCTGTGTCACATTGGTACCTCGCTCACCTGTGTCACAGTGGTACCTCGCTCACCTGTGTCACAGTGGTACCTCACTCACCTGTGTCACAGTGGTACCTCACTCACCTGTGTCACATTGGTACCTCGCTCACCTGTGTCACAGTGGTACCTCGCTCACCTGTGTCACAGTGGTACCTCGCTCACCTGTGTCACAGTGGTACCTCACTCACCTGTGTCACATTGGTACCTCACTCACCTGTGTCACATTGGTACCTCACTCACCTGTGTCACATTGGTACCTCGCTCACCTGTGTCACAGTGGTACCTCGCCTCACCTGTGTCACAGTGGTACCTCACTCACCTGTGTCACATTGGTACCTCACTCACCTGTGTCACAGTGGTACCTCGCTCACCTGTGTCACAGTGGTACCTCGCTCACCTGTGTCACAGTGGTACCTCGCTCACCTGTTGGACAAACATAAGCAAATTAATAACATACATTAATGAACGACAGCTCAAGGAAAACATCCGCCCATGCTAAGTCAGCCATTGTAAATTACGCCCATGCCGTAGTCCACCCATATAAACTACGCCATAGTCCTGTCTGCCCATGTAAATTACGCCATTGTTCTGTCCGTCCATATAAATTACGCCAAGGTCATTTCCCGTACTGAACTGTAATATGAAAATCAATATTCACCCAGACATAAACTATTATTATTATTGTAAAAAACACAAAGGGGAGTTAAATGATAGCTCTAGGCCTTTCACGTTGCAAACGCGTCTTCAGGAGTTTGCAACACTGCAAGCTCCTGAAGATGCCTTTATTGCAACACGAAAGGCCTACAGCTATCATTCAATTTCCACTGTGATTGTTTTGCATCTTCTATCGCTTGTTAATTATTATTACAGTATTATTATTATTATTATTATTATTATTATTATTATTATTATTATTATTGTTAATAATAGGGGGCACTAAACTCATAGGAATTCTACAGTGCCTGTGGAATGGAAAATAATCAGATTTAAACCAAGGACAAGGAGTGTGCATCCAAATCCTTAAATCAAGAGCCCTTCACCAGCAGTATCTGTGCCCCTTCACTGCAGCGTGATCATACACCAGACTTGTTGTGACTCATTAAAGACACTTGTGCAACAACAGTCACATCATCATGTGGCTGTTTCAGTCCGGTACAGAGAATGACACAAGATGAGAAGGAGTTTGAGAGAATCAGTCCCTCAGCCTTGAATCGATGTGTTCAGTCCATCAAACTTGATAAAAGTGTTATTTATCTACAATGGCTGGCGGTGCCGGCGACACGTAGCTCAAAGTATGCATCACAACCTGGCTGATCAGCGACTACATGGACCAACTTGAAGAGTTCCTATAATGTGATGGTCTAGCCTCAGGGTGGGAGGCGTTGTAATTACTGTGGTTCTCTATATAAGGACTTCTGGCAAGATCTGGCGGCCCTATGTTGTGGTATGGTATATACAAGATTGAAACCTAACATACTCTGCCAGCCTGGACCAGTCCTTACACACCCTGCCAGCCTGGACCAGTCCTTACACACCCTGCCAGCCTGGACCAGTCCTTACACACCCTGCCAGCCTGGACCAGTCCTTACACACCCTGCCAGCCTGGACCAGTCCTTACACACCCTGCCAGCCTGGACCAGTCCTTACACACCCTGCCAGCCTGGACCAGTCCTTACACACCTTGCCAGCCTGGACCAGTCCTTACACACCCTGCCAGCCTGGACCAGTCCTTACACACCCTGCCAGCCTGGACCAGTCCTTACACACCCTGCCAGCCTGGACCAGTCCTTACACACCTTGCCAGCCTGGACCAGTCCTTACACACCCTGCCAGCCTGGACCAGTCCTCAAACATCCTGCCAGCCTGAACTAGTCGTCACATACCCTACCAGCCTGGACCAGTCCTTACGTACCCTGCCAGCCTGGACTAGTCCTTATACATCCTGCCAGCCTGGACCAGTCCTCACACACTGTGCTAGCCTGGACCAGTCATCACACACCCTGCCAGCCTGAACCAGTCCTCACATACCCTGCCAGCCTGGACCAATCCTTACACACCCTGCCAGCCTGGACCAGTCGTCACACACTGTGCTAGCCTGAACCAGTCCTCACACACCCTGCCAGCCTGGACCAGTCCTCACACACCCTGCCAGCCTGGACCAGTCCTCATACATCCTGCCAGCCTCAACCAGTCGTCACATACCCTGCCAGCCTGGACCAGTTTTTACACACCCTGCCAGCCTGGACCAGTCTTCACACACCCTGCCAGCCTGGACCAGTCCTCACACAACTTGCCAGCCTGAACCAGTCCTCACACAACTTGCCAGCCTGAACCAGTCCTCACACACCCTGCCAGCCTAGACCAGCCCTCACACATTCATGTTCCGCACTCATTCGTTATGACTTTATAGCGTGATAATTATGAGAAAGAGAGAAAGAGAGAAAGAGAGAGAGAGAGAGAGAGAGAGAGAGAGAGAGAGAGAGAGAGAGAGAGAGAGAGAGAGACAGAGAGACAGAGAGACAGACAGACAGAGACAGAGATGACTGGCTGGAACCCCTCAGATTTAGAGACAGAGAGATGGCTGGCTGGAACCCCTTAGATTTAGAGACTGACACCACACAGCTCACCTAATTGGCGAGGGTGCCTCTAGGACCTAACATTTAGTGTACACTACTGTACTGGACGCTGCCAGCCATTTACAGTCATGGCAACAAAGGCGTTAACGGTTCTACCAAAATAGCCCTTAGTAAGTTTATTTAAGCACAGGTACACATAAATACAATTATCATAGTGTAAATTACCTGGATTACTCAAAAGAGTCCGTGTGACTGATTTCCAATGGGTCCTTGATTTCCATTGGGGTCCTTGATTTCCATTGAGGTCCTTATGGTTGAAGAGTTCGGTTACACACACCTGCAACTAATGTCAAGAGTTCTGATACTCCCACAACCCAGTCGGATCAGTCAGGCTGTTGTCTCCAGCATTCTGTAGACCCACCACCCTTATGCCATTACTTTTCGTGTGCAAATTATGAAAACTATCTCCCCTGGGTGTCTTCAAGATGGAACCTGACATTTTTTACACACTCATTCCTGGTCAGCCGGGCTGTGGTACGTACGTTGGGCTGCGTGAGGTCAGCGGTAACAGCCCAGTTGATCAGGCCCTGATCCACCAGGAAGATTGGTTTGGCAATGGGCCTCGGGGGTGTTGACCCCAGGGGCATCCCTCACTTATTATTCAGGCATACTTCAGGTATCCCTCAAATACACTTCATGTATACTTCTGGTACCCCTCGGGTATACTTTAGGTATCCCTCAGATATTCCTCAGGTATCCCCACTGCTGAGTACATTCCAAGAGCTTCCAATGCTCTCAATGATTTATCAAGTAAATTCCCTCCTATATTTGCTACTGGAATATTCAACCTGCCTTCCAAGACGATAACAGGACTGTTATGACATCGGAGGTGCTTCCAAGATTACTGTCATCGCTACGACTTCTTCTTTGAGAAGTTCTCATTTTCTGGAAAGATGAAGAGAAGCTGCTGTGTGTGGGGGGGTTTGTCTGCGTCTTCCATAATAGAGATAGAGTGTAAAGTTAACATTTGACCTTGTAATGTATCAGAGGAACCCAACACTGGCGCCGCCCATCACGATATAACTAGCGGAACGCGGCAGGCCTCACCCTCCTTGCCCACCCTCACACATACCTGACCCACCCTCACACACACCTGGCCCACCCTCATACCTCTGAAACATCCATGGTTGCCTTTCGGAAGTGGTCCTCTCCTGACAGCACGGTTTGAGATCACGGGTGGGAGTGGGTGGTTTTGATAAGGACCTGCACTGTATGGGCCAGTAGGTCTTCTGCAGTGTTCCTGCATTCTTATGCTCTTATCTGTTGAGCGCCTAATCAACAAGGTTGTATGTACTAGCGGCTAGAAGACACTACTGCTGCTGCTGCTGTTACTACTACTGTAGCTGCTGTTGGTCAGGATCCCCGGCCGCTGTCTCTCACCCTGGTCACTGTCTCTCACCCTGGTCACTGTCTCTCACCCTATCCGCTGTCTCTCACCCCGGCCGCTGTCTCTCACCCTGGTCACTGTCTCTCACCCTATCCGCTGTCTCTCACCCCGGCCGCTGTCTCTCACCCTGGTCACTGTCTCTCACCCTATCCGCTGTCTCTCACCCCGGCCGCTGTCTCTCACCCTGGTCACTGTCTCTCACCCTGGTCACTGTCTCTCACCCTATCCGCTGTCTCTCACCCCCGGCCGCTGTCTCTCACCCTGGTCACTGTCTCTCACCTATCCGCTGTCTCTCACCCCGGCCGCTGTCTCTCACCCTGGTCACTGTCTCTCACCCTGGTCACTGTCTCTCACCCTATCCGCTGTCTCTCACCCCGGCCGCTGTCTCTCACCCTGGTCACTGTCTCTCACCCTATCCGCTGTCTCTCACCCCGGCCGCTGTCTCTCACCCTGGTCACTGTCTCTCACCCTGGTCACTGTCTCTCACCCTATCCGCTGTCTCTCACCCCGGCCGCTGTCTCTCACCCTGGTCACTGTCTCTCACCCTGGTCACTGTCTCTCACCCTGGTCACTGTCTCTCACCCTGGTCGCTGTCTCTCACCCCGGGCGCTGTCTCTCACCCTGGTCACTGTCTCTCACCCTATCCGCTGTCTCTCACCCCGGCCGCTGTCTCTCACCCTGGTCACTGTCTCTCACCCTGGTCACTGTCTCTCACCCTATCCGCTGTCTCTCACCCCGGCCGCTGTCTCTCACCCTGGTCACTGTCTCTCACCCTATCCGCTGTCTCTCACCCCGGCCGCTGTCTCTCACCCTGGTCACTGTCTCTCACCCTATCCGCTGTCTCTCACCCCGGCCGCTGTCTCTCACCCTGGTCACTGTCTCTCACCCTATCCGCTGTCTCTCACCCCGGCCGCTGTCTCTCACCCTGGTCACTGTCTCTCACCCTATCCGCTGTCTCTCACCCCGGCCGCTGTCTCTCACCCTGGTCACTGTCTCTCACCCTATCCGCTGTCTCTCACCCCGGCCGCTGTCTCTCACCCTGGTCACTGTCTCTCACCCTATCCGCTGTCTCTCACCCCGGCCGCTGTCTCTCACCCTGGTCACTGTCTCTCACCCTATCCGCTGTCTCTCACCCCGGCCGCTGTCTCTCACCCTGGTCACTGTCTCTCACCCTGGTCACTGTCTCTCACCCTATCCGCTGTCTCTCACCCCGGCCGCTGTCTCTCACCCTGGTCACTGTCTCTCACCCTATCCGCTGTCTCTCACCCCGGCCGCTGTCTCTCACCCTGGTCACTGTCTCTCACCCTATCCGCTGTCTCTCACCCCGGCCGCTGTCTCTCACCCTGGTCACTGTCTCTCACCCTGGTCACTGTCTCTCACCCTATCCGCTGTCTCTCACCCCGGCCGCTGTCTCTCACCCTGGTCACTGTCTCTCACCCTATCCGCTGTCTCTCACCCCGGCCGCTGTCTCTCACCCTGGTCACTGTCTCTCACCCTATCCGCTGTCTCTCACCCCGGCCGCTGTCTCTCACCCTGGTCACTGTCTCTCACCCTATCCGCTGTCTCTCACCCCGGCCGCTGTCTCTCACCCTGGTCACTGTCTCTCACCCTATCCGCTGTCTCTCACCCCGGCCGCTGTCTCTCACCCTGGTCACTGTCTCTCACCCTATCCGCTGTCTCTCACCCCGGCCGCTGTCTCTCACCCTGGTCACTGTCTCTCACCCTGGTCACTGTCTCTCACCCTATCCGCTGTCTCTCACCCCGGCCGCTGTCTCTCACCCTGGTCACTGTCTCTCACCCTATCCGCTGTCTCTCACCCCGGCCGCTGTCTCTCACCTGGTCACTGTCTCTCACCCTATCCGCTGTCTCTCACCCCGGCCGCTGTCTCTCACCCTGGTCACTGTCTCTCACCCTATCCGCTGTCTCTCACCCCGGCCGCTGTCTCTCACCCTATCCGCTGTCTCTCACCCCGGCCGCTGTCTCTCACCCTGGTCACTGTCTCTCACCCTGGCTGCTGTCTCTCACCCTGGCCGCTATCACTCACCCTGGCCGCTGTCTCTCACCCTGGTCACTGTCTCTCACCCTGGCCGCTGTCACTCACCCTGGCCGCTGTTACTCACCCTGGCCGCTGTCTCTCACCCTGGTCACTGTCTCTCACCCTGGCCGCTGTCTCTCACGCTGGCCGCTGTCTCTCACCCTGGCCGCTGTCTCTCACCCTGGTCACTGTCTCTCACCCTGGCCGCTGTCTCTCACCCTGGTCACTGTCTCTCACCCTGGCCGCTGTCTCTCACCCTGGCCACTGTCTCTCACCCTGGCCGCTGTCTCTCACCCTGGTCACTGTCTCTCACCCTGGCCGCTGTCTCTCACCCTGGTCACTGTCTCTCACCCTGGTCACTGTCTCTCACCCTGGTCACTGTCTCTCACCCTGGCCGCTGTCTCTCACCCTGGTCACTGTCTCTCACCCCGGCCGCTGTCTCTAACCTTGGCCGCTGTCTCTCACCCTGGCCGCTGTCTCTCACCCTGGCCGCTGTCTCTCACCCTGGCCGCTGTCTCTCACCCTGGCCGCTGTCTCTCACCCCGGCCGCTGTCTCTCACCCTGGCCGCTGTCTCTCACCCCGGCCGCTGTCTCTCACCCTGGCCGCTGTCTCTCACCCCGGCCGCTGTCTCTCACCCTGGCCGCTGTCTCTCACCCCGGCCGCTGTCTCTCACCCTGGCCGCTCTCACCCCGGCCGCTGTCTCTCACCCTATCCGCTGTCTCTCACCCCGGCCGCTGTCTCTCACCCTGGCCGCTCTCACCCCGGCCGCTGTCTCTCACCCTATCCGCTGTCTCTCACCCTGGCCACTGTCTCTCACCCCGGCCGCTGTCTCTCACCCTGGCCGCTCTCACCCCGGCCGCTGTCTCTCACCCTATCCGCTGTCTCTCACCCCGGCCGCTGTCTCTCACCCTGGCCACTGTCTTACCCTGGCCGCTGTCTCTCACCCCGGCCGCTGTCTCTCACCCCGGCCGCTGTCTCTCATCCTATCCGCTGTCTCTCACCCTGGCCGCTGTCTCTCACCCTGGCCGCTGTCTCTCACCCCGGTCGCTGTCTCTCACCCCGGCCGCTGTCTCTAACCCTGGCCGTTGTCTCTCACCCCGGCCGCTGTCTCTCACCCCGGCCGCTGTCTCTCACCCCGGCCGCTGTCTCTCATCCTATCCGCTGTCTCTCACCCTGGCCGCTGTCTCTCACCCTGGCCGCTGTCTCTCACCCCGGTCGCTGTCTCTCACCCCGGCCGCTGTCTCTCATCCTATCCGCTGTCTCTCACCCTGGCCGCTGTCTCTAACCCTGGCCGCTGTCTCTCACCCCGGCCGCTGTCTCTCACCCCGGCCGCTGTCTCTCATCCTGGTACATAGTTTTACATTGAATCGCTACCCCCCCCCCCCCCCCCGTGTACTAGATCAACCAGGCAGTGTTGGACATGGAGGCCGGTGGACCACCAACAGCAACAGCCTGGCTGACAAGGCAGCCAACATAAAGACCTGACCGCAAAGTAGCAAAACTCTCGAAACAAATCAAGGGTTAATTGCGAGTAAATCACAGGTAAATCACAGATAAATAACCCGTCGGTAAATAAATGGAGAGCCTGTCTCTTATGTCAGTGTTGCTTATCGGTGATGATGGCCCCCACAGCCCGGTCTGGGACCAGGTCTCCGTGTTGAGGGTGGATGGGTGGTGACGGTGGGGTGGGGTGGGGTGAAGGTGAGGTGTGGTGAGGGCTGGGTGAGGGTGAGGTGGAGTGAGGGCTGGGTGAGGGTGAGGTGGAGTGAGGGCGGGGTAAGGATGGGGTGAGGTGGGGGTGAGGGCAAGAGGGGGCACGATAGGGAACAAGATGGTACCTGGAGGTTACCTGGAGGTTATTCCGGGGATCAACGCCCCCGCGGCCCGGTCCATGACCAGGCCTCCCGATGGATCAGGGCCTGATCAACTAGGCTGTTACTGCTGGCCGCACGCAGTCCAACGTACGAGCCACAGCCCGGCTGATCCGGCACTGACTTTAGGTATCTGTCCAGCTCTCTCTTGAAGGCAGCCAGGGGTTTATTGGCAATTCCCCTAATGCTTGATGGGAGGCTGTTGAACAGTTTTGGGCCCCGGACACTTATGGTGTTTTCTCTTAGTGTACCAATGGCGCCCCTACTTTTTATTGGCGGCATTTTGCATCGCCTGCCCAGTCTTTTACTTTCGTAGGGAGTGATTTCTGTGTGCAGATTTGGGACCATTCCTTCCAAGATTTTCCAAGTGTAGATTATGATATATCTCTCCCTCCTGCGTTCCAACGAGTACAAGTCAAGTGCTTCCAAGCGTTCCCAGTAGTTAAGGTGCTTGACAGAACTTATACGTGCAGTAAAGGATCTCTGTACACTCTCTAGATCTGCGATTTCACCTGCTTTGTATGGAGATGTTAATGTACAGCAGTATTCCAGCCTAGAGAGAACAAGTGATTTGAAAAGGATCATCATGGGCTTGGCATCTCTCGTTTTGAAAGTTCTCATTATCCATCCTATCATTTTCTTTGCACGTGCACGTGGTACAACAATTAATCACCCTGGATGCTGGTGGAACCTAATGGCAACGCGAGAAAAAGGTGATAATGTTTCTCTATAAACTATGGAAGAAGAAGAAGGTGGGAGAAAGAAGAGGTGGAAGGAAGAGAAAGAGAAGGAAGAGGAGGAGAAGTCATGAAGAGGAAGAAAAGGAAGAAAGAAGGAGGAGGGAGAGAAAAGGATGGGTAGAGAATGAGAGGTGGAAAAAGGAAAAAAAACCATGGTAGCAACGGCGAAGGAATGAGAAAGGTAGGAAAGAGAAGATGAAGGGAGACAGGAAGAAACTTACATGGTTTTAGACAATAAACTGACCAGAAAGAACAGAGGCAGCAAGAAAGAGAGAGCTCTTACGAAAAGTACTAACAACAACAAAGTGGTGTAGGAACGTCTGAGAGACAGATATATATATATATATATATATATATATATATATATATATATATATATATATATATATATATATATATATATATATATATATATATATATATATAGAGAGAGAGAGAGAGAGAGAGAGAGAGAGAGAGCAACATTTCAGTCTTCAAAAATCAAGTCCACCAGGAGGTCTGGTCAAAGGTTGGGTTACGGGGGGGGGGCGATGATCCCCTTGCATCGTACTGAGATCACGAGATCAGGAAACCACAGGATACGAGTGGGGCCAAAACTCATGGCAGGCGAGCTATGGGTTCTAACACCACTCGTACCCTGGTTTGTTTACAAACGTATTAATATCACTTGGTGAGTCATGAGAGCAGCACTCACCCGTCTCCTTGGCTCTCGTCAGTCTTAACTTTCATCTATGTTGAAAATCGTGTAAAATACCGACAAACTGAGAGTTAAGACATGTGCAACAGTTGGGTATCTTTATTGTTGAAATGTTTCGCCCACACAGTAGGCTTCTTCAGTCAAATACAGAGGCAGCAGGTGTAGTAATATTTGAGGAGGTCAGTCCCTGAGCCTGAGACATGAAGGCAGGAAGAGAGACAAGTTATGGAATTTACCCAGAATTTAACTTGCGAAATTAAAACAAGGAAAAACAACAGTGTAAAACTAACAACACAAAAAAAAACACTCGCACGAAGAAGAAAATATAAGAATACTGCAACAGCAACAGTAGTGACAACAACAGCAGAAACAGTAGTAGCAGCAGGAGCAGAAGCAGCAGCATCAACAACAGCAGCAGCAGCAGTAGCAGCAGCAGCAGCAGCAGCAGCAGCAACAGCAGCAACATCAGCAGCCGCCGCCGCCGCCGCCGCCTGGATGCACCCCCGGGCTGGGTTATATTGATGGGTACCTCCATCATGGAAGGTAATTGAAGTGTTCTTGACCAAGCAGTCGGGAGTAACTTGTTATTGACTGGCTCACTCATTAATTCCCAATACTGCCCACTCAAACCAAGTTATCGACGTTCCATTTATTGTGTACCCCCTCACCCTTCATCCTTCCCCCCCCTCACCCCTCTACCCTTCCTCTTCATGTACTCACCTATTTGTACTCTCTTATTTGTGGTTGCAGGGGTCCATTCATAGCTCCTGGCCCCGCCTCTTCACTGGTCGCTACTAGGTCCATTCTCTCCCCGCTTTATCATACCTCTTCTTAAAGCTATGCATGGTTCCTGCCTCCACTACATCACTTTCTAGACTATTCCACTTCCTGACAACTCTATGACTGGAGAAATACTTCCTAACATCCCTGTGACTCATCTGAGTCTTCGACTTCTATTGTGGCCCCTTGTTGGCGTGTCCCATCTCTGGAATATCCTGTCACTGCTAACCTTGTCAATTCCTCTCAGTTTTTTATATGTCGTTATCATGTCCCTTCCATCCCTCCTGTCCTCCAATGTCGTCAGGTCGATTTCCCTTAACCCCTTAACTTCTTCTCCCCTTAGCTCCTGGACTAGCACCACACTCGTGACGTGCTTGGCCAGGTGTGGGTTCCAAACTGGAGATGCGTTCATGTATATACGTATGTATGTGTGCGCATGTGTGTTTGTGTAGTGTGTGTGTGTATGTATGTCGTAGGGGGTCGACACTCAGCCCTGGTCCAGTCTCCTAGACTACTATGATCAACCAGGTTGTTAGTACTAGCCACCCGCAGTCCAATGAATGGCCGGCAGATCAAGAACTAACCGGAGGAGCTTGTCAAATTCCCTCTTTAAGAACACTATAAAGACTTGTTGGTAATTCCCCTTATACATGAAGGGAGAGTGTTGAAGAGTCTGGGTCCCTTTACACTTATAAACTTATCTCTTAGCTGTATTATTTGCAACCCTGTTTTTCACTGGGGGCATTTGGCACGTCTGCCGAGCCTTTTGCTTTCGTAGGGAGTGATTTCAGTGTACAGATTTGGGACTAATCCCTCTTAAATTTTCCAGGTGTAAATTATGGCGCAACAAAGTTAGTAATATATACATGTATATGCAACCATGCAACAAAGCTAGCAACACTAATAGCAAGGCAACAGGCAACATTTACCAAGAGACAAAACTAAGAACATACAACATGCAACAAAAATGACAAACGCCACACAACACAACTGGGCACTGAGTACTAGCATGGAACACCCCGAAGCACTACTTACTGGCTTAATAAATCACAGCTGAATAACCAGAGTCGGCGCACAACAACACTGACATTACCCATTAAACGCACTAATAGATCCAGCGATATGTACAGCCACGTAACAAAAACAATAACAAAAGAACCGCAAGAAAATAACAATAACCTAGGAACAACGTAAATGTTCTGAAGTTTGCAACACTTGGCAATATAATGAGAGAGAAAGGTGTCAACAGACGCTCCGTCTTGCTGATGTGTCCCTTATACACAACTTTCCTAATACGAATCTTAGCCCGAAAAATATAAACGTCACAGTAATACAAATATTACCACACAGGTGGTTACAGAAATCATACAAACATTCACTAAACGTTTTTTGACGTATCTGTACTGGAAGAAATGTTTTGTGCAACAGTTACGTATCTTTACTGTTAAAACGTTTCGCCTACACAGTAGGCTTCTTCGGTCAAATACAAAGGGAGCAGGTGTAATAGTGAATTGAAGATGATGTGGTCAGTCCCTCAGCCTGGAGAGAGTTCGACTTCATGATCTGGAACAAGGTGGTCAGTCCCTCAGCCTGGAGAGAGTTCGGCTTCATGGTCTGGAACAAGGTGGTCAGTCCCTCAGCCTGGAGAGAGTTCGGCTTCATGGTCTGGAACAAGGTGGTCAGTCCCTCAGCCTGGAGAGAGTTCGGCTTCATGGTCTAGAACAAGGTGGTCAGTCCCTCAGCCTGGAGAGAGTTCGGCTTCATGGTCTGGAACAAGGCGGTCAGTCCCTCAGCCTGGAGAAGAGCTCAGTTTCATGGTCTGGAACAAGGTGGTCAGTCCCTCAGCCTGGAGAAGAGCTCAGTTCCATGGTCTGGAACAAGGTGGTCAGTCCCTCAGCCTGGAGAAGAGCTCAGTTCCATGGTCTGGAACAAGGTGGTCAGTCCCTCAGCCTGGAGAAGAGCTCAGTTCCATGGTCTGGAACAAGGTGGTCAGTCCTTCAGCCTGGAGAAGAGTTCAGCTTCATGATCTGGAACAATATGAAGCTGAAGCATGAGAATGGAGCCTTAAATACTGTCGAAGGTGAGATGGAAGATCTCGAGGACATTGCAAAGGACAGGATTCACTAGTCGAAGTAAGAAGGCAGGTCCCTCTGGACTCCTACATTCCTGTCAGACACAGCAACATCTCGGGATCTTGATACAGGGAATTCTTTACTTGCCTAACCCATGTGCATGACCTACTTCCACATGTAAATTTGTCCAGTGTGATATCACCTACGACTGCTTCACCTCACCTGTCTACAGCATATAAGCCACATTTGCTATATTCTTTCCAAGATTGATGGACTGACTGCATCGACTCCAGGCTGGGGGACTGATTACCTGAAACTCCTGATCTTCACCATTCTTCTTTGTATACGACTGATGAAGCCACACAAATGTCTGATTTATCAACGCTGACTATAACCGATTCCCCTATCTTCTGCTCAGTGTTTATGCTCTGGTAATCATCATAACAGAAGATAACCACATTAATTCTTTAACGTCTTTTAGTGCTGACAAAGTCTTCACTGCTTCTAAACTAATCAAGCCACTGTAAACAAAAATGCTACTGGGAATGTTAATTCCACGTTCGATTGGTGTAAAAATGACACTGGGTAAGTTCCTTTGATCTGACGAACGTAATATTTATTAGAACTGCTGGAAAACTGTTTACAATTGCTAGGGAAGATTTCTGCAACTGCTAGAAGTAATGTTTGCAACTGTTAGAGAAGATGTTTGCAACTGCTAGAAAGAATGTTTGCAACTGTTAGAGAAGATGTCTTCAACTGCTAGAAAGAATGTTTGCAACTGTTAGAGAAGATGTTTGAAACTGCTAGAGATGTTTGCAACTGTTAGAGGAGAAGCAAGAGCAGATGCTTCTCCAGATAACACCAACATCCCCATGAACGCAGTGGTCACGCCATCACACCTAACTACTCTGTTCCCCATGAGAAATAGTCTGGTGATACCCACAAGATGTGGAAAAACACACTTATGTACAGTTCTGGACATTTATTAAACGTTTCGCCACTATATATACTCGTTTCTCAGTTATCTCTGCATTAGGACTGAAGAAGCCACTCGTGGCAAAACGTTTCTTTTAATGTCCTGAACTGTACATTAAGTGTCCTTTTCCCACACCTATTCCCCCATCAACACAGTTTCGATACACCCAAAAAAAAAAAACTTCACAGATTTCTTGAATGCGCAAAAATTCTTGCGTGAATATTGCCAGGTATGTCGATGAAGCGTGAGGAAGGGAGGCTGGAGGGCACGATCGTGGCAGCGTTATCGATGACATCTGACACTAGACAAGCTTGCTGGACCACACTTGTTGAACTCTCTACAGGAAAATTTCCCCGAGAATTCACCGTCTTGACAATGATCCAGGACGGGGCCGAAACGTCGGTTGAAGCTTAAGACACATGTGCGACAGTTGAGTATCTTTATTGATGAAACGTTTCACCTACACAGTGGATTTCTTCAGTCAAATACAGAGGCAGCTAGTGCTGTAGTGAAATAAAGATGATGTAATCAGTCCATCAACATTGGAGGAAAAGCATTTGAGGTGGTCAGTCCCTCAGCCTGGAGAAGAGTTCAAGATATCGTTCCAGAATATGGAGCTGAATTCTTCACTAGGCTCAGGGACTGACCACCTCAAATGCTTTTCCTCCAATGTTGATGGACAGATTACATCTTTATTTCACTACACCTGCTCCCTCTGTATTTGACTGAAGAAGCCGATTAACTGTAAATACTCAACTACATGAAGAAAATGAGTAACTACTTAACCTAGATGAATAAAATATATTCTTACCTCACGAAGAGCTTTTTCATTCCCTCGCTCTTCCCTCTCCTCTTCCCCAGCACGTCCTCTCTCCCCATCTCATTACCTCTCCTCTTCCCTCCCACGCCTTCTCTCCTCATCCCATTCCCTCTCTTCCTTTCCACGCCCTCTCTCCCCGTCATTCAGTGTGCGTCACCGCGACTACTAATATGATAGTTACTGCTCCTCCAGCGAGCCACACATGCACACACGAAGCCTGGTCATGCGAACACAGCATGATAATTACGGTGTTTCTCTAGCACTGCGGATTACGTTACATGTCGTTATCTCGGTATTGTCGTCTCAACTCTCTCTCCCCTTGTCGTCACGCTTACCTTTATACCTTTACCGTTGATGAATTTAAGACTTTGAGGCGTTACCAGTAATTTAAATGCTTTATTGGCTGCATGCGGGCCGTAAATGATCTCTGTATCTGTTCGAGTTCTGATATCTCCCCTCCTGAACGGGGCCGTCAACACACACAACATTCTAAACGAGAGAGCACAGGCAATTTGAATAGTGTCACCATTAGTGCTATTTTCCTTGCTATGAAAGTTCTCATTGTCCATCCCGTTATTTCTCGGCTGTCGTTGTACCTGCCTTACAGCCTTACACTTGATCACTGCAGCTTCCACATGTTAACAGTGACCTGTATTGTCATCACATCTAATTACCGCAGCTTCTCTGTTATCATCTCAACAGTGACAACTACCACAGCTGCCGTGTCATCATCAGAGACCTCAGTGTTGTTAGGTTTACTGGTATTATTATTATATTTATAGATAAGTACCAAATCAATGGGAGTTATACAGCCCTCTTGGAACAAGAGAAAAATAAGGTTTGATTCAGGAGAAGAGAGCAACTCAAATTCCGTGAATCAAGGGACCCCCTCCTTGATTCAGGGTGGTGGTCTTCGTGTGTTAACGTGATGGATCTCTGCGAGGCGAAGACAATTCCCGTGGAACGCGATCCATCAAATGGCTGCTGCTCTGACTTTCTCTCTCTTGGGAAGACTCAACCATCGGTAGATGGGTCAAGTGGGTTAGGTGGACTCGGGTTCCTCAAGAAATTTGGGTGGCGGATCAAGATACGTAGGAGGGGGGTTCAAGACACGTAGGAGAAGGGTTCGAGATACGTAAAAGGGGTTCGAGACACCCAGGAGGGGATTTAAAAGTCGTAAGAGGGTTCAAAACAAGTAATAGTAGTTCAAAACACGTACGAGGGGTTCAAAACACGTAGGAGGAGAGTTAAAACACGTAGGAAGGGTTCAAGAAATCAGTGGGATACATATTTTTTGACACAAGTGAGAGGAAACGTGGGGTACATCAAGGTGATCTACTGGAGAGTCAAACAGTCTGTGGCTACCACCAGAACGTCTCCCTCTAGTCATTACTTGCACTGTTTCTCAGTGAAAACACTTCCCAGGGAACACAGCATACCAGTCCAGACAGTCATGTCTTCCTGTGTTATCAACTGCTCCAGTGACTAGCTGTATCACGCTACGCGCCAACTTTCTCAACACTACCTATCAACACGCCCAGTAGCTGCCGCCTCAGGGTGCATAGGCCTACTAGATCAGCCAGGCTGTGATGGAGCTGCGGGCCACCAGCAGCAACAGCCTGATTGAACAGGCTAGCACCAGACGAGCCTGGCCTATGGCCGGGCTCCAGAGTAAACTCTCGAAACTCATCAAAGGTATCTGCAATCAATCTCAGGGATCACTGCCCCCGCGGCCCGGTCCCAGACCAAACCTTTTTGAAAGACAGCCCCTCTCGTTAACCCAAAAACCAAGAAAAACCCTCCCCAGGGTACAAGCACCCACGTACTAGGGAATCAGATCTAAGAAGACATGCCCAACACCTCCACCCGACCCGGAATCGAACCCGGGTCCTGTGGTTATGAGCTACTGGCTGACATCTATTATATATTTTTTAACACAAATTCATTACAGAGATGATCAGGTACGAAAAAAAAATCTTTAAAGATACATAATCTTTCACTACTATCTTCACTTTCTTCTTTCACTTTTCCACCTCTCTTTCTCCCTTACCTTCGTGTGTTAGTGTGACTAGTTAACAGTCCAGGTCGAACCGAAACCTCGTCGTAAATTTTTTCTATGTGCGGGTTGTGTAATAAACTTCCAATTTGGCTACATGTTAAAGGAAAATAAATTCTATCTCTAGGTAAGTTCATAACCATCATTTTTAAAGGGTGGAGGGGTAAGCCAGCGGAAGGCCTCGATCAGATGACCAAAAGTTCCAGTGGCGCGTCAGGAAGCACTCGACCTGTTTCTTGACAGACTTACCTGACCTAACCTCAGGACTCATTACCTCGACTTTTGTGTATCCTTCAACACTTCACATTATATCCTTGTATTGATAAAGCCACTGGAGGGCGAAACGTCTACAATTTAAGATACACAGATGTTTCACACGTGTCTAATTCTTCATATTGTTGGTACTGTATATCTGGAGTTTATCTGGAGAGAGTTCCGGGGGTCAACGCCCCCGCGGCCCGGTCTGTGACCAGGCCTCCTTAGGTCAGTGTCCCAGGATGCGACCCACACCAGTCGACTAACACCCAGGTACCCATTTTACTGATGGGGAACATAGACAACAGGTGGAAAGAAACACGTCCAATGTTTCTACTCTGGCTGGGAATCGAACCCAGGCCCTCACCGTGTGAAGCGAGAGCGTTAACCACCAGGCCACCAGAGCCCCAGGTCATACACCAAAAAAAAAAAAAAAAAAAAAAAAAAAAAAGTCCACTGAAATATGGCTTAGCGAGTCAAAACATCACTATTTTTTTTTTCATCTTGACATGGGGAAAAGTACAACTACGTATGTTAATGGAGAGAGATGGAACAACCAGGGAAGTACACACACCGTGGTGAGACAACATATGTCACCATACAATGTCTTACCTCACTGCTTACTGGTCTCACCAGACAAAGTCTTACCTCACTGCTTACTGGTGTCACCATACAATGTCTTACCTCACTGCTTACTGGTCTCACCATACAATGTCTTACCTCACTGCTTACTGGTGTCACCATACAATGTCTTACCTCACTGCTTACTCGTGTCACCATACAATGTCTTACCTCACTGCTTACTGGTGTCACCATACAATGTCTTACCTCACTGCTTACTGGTGTCACCATACAATGTCTTACCTCACTGCTTACTGGTGTCACCATACAATGTCCTTACCTCACTGCTTACTGGTCTCACCATACAATGTCTTACCTCACTGCTTACTGGTGTCACCAGACAATGTCTTACCTCACTGCTTACTGGTGTCACCAGACAATGTCTTACCTCACTGCTTACTGGTGTCACCAGACAATGTCTTACCTCACTGCTTACTGTGTCACCAGACAATGTCTTACCTCACTGCTTACTGGTGTCACCAGACAATGTCTTACCTCACTGCTTACTGGTGTCACCATACAATGTCTTACCTCACTGCTTATGGTGTCACCAGACAATGTCTTACCTCACTGCTTACTCGTGTCACCAGACAATGTCTTACCTCACTGCTTACTGGTGTCACCAGACAATGTCTTACCTCACTGCTTACTGATGTCACCATACAATGTCCTACCTCACTGCTTACTGGTGTCACCATACAATGTCTTACCTCACTGCTTACTGGTGTTCACCATACAATGTCTTACCTCACTGCTTACTGGTGTCACCATACAATGTCTTACCTCACTGCTTACTGGTGTCACCATACAATGTCTTACCTCACTGCTTACTGGTGTCACCAGACAATGTCTTACCTCACTGCTTACTGGTGTCACCATACAATGTCTTACCTCACTGCTTACTGGTCTCACAACATACATGTCTTACCTCACTGCTTACTGGTTCACCATACAATGTCTTACCTCACTGCTTATGGTGTCACCATACAATGTCTTACCTCACTGCTTACTGGTGTCACCATACAATGTCTTACCTCACTGCTTACTGGTGTCACCAATCAATGTCTTACCTCACTGCTTACTGGTGTCACCAGACAATGTCTTACCTCACTGCTTACTGGTGTCACCATACAATGTCTTACCTCACTGCTTACTGGTGTCACCATACAATGTCTTACCTCACTGCTTACTGGTGTCACCAGACAATGTCTTACCTCACTGCTTACTGGTGTCACCATACAATGTCTTACCTCACTGCTTATGGTGTCACCAGACAATGTCTTACCTCACTGCTTACTGGTGTCACCAGACAAAGTCTTACCTCACTGCTTATGGTGTCACCAGACAATGTCTTACCTCACTGCTTACTCGTGTCACCAGACAATGTCTTACCTCACTGCTTACTGGTGTCACCAGACAATGTCTTACCTCACTGCTTACTGGTGTCACCAGACAATGTCTTACCTCACTGCTTACTGGTCTCACCATACAATGTCTTACCTCACTGCTTACTGGTGTCACCATACAATGTCTTACCTCACTGCTTACTGGTGTCACCATACAATGTCTTACCTCACTGCTTACTGGTCTCACCTTACAATGTCTTACCTCACTGCTTACTGGTGTCACCAGACAATGTCTTACCTCACTGCTTACTGGTGTCACCATACAATGTCTTACCTCACTGCTTACTGGTGTCACCATACAATGTCTTACCTCACTGCTTACTGGTGTCACCATACAATGTCTTACCTCACTGCTTACTGGTCTCACCATACAATGTCTTACCTCACTGCTTACTGGTCTCACCATACAATGTCTTACCTCACTGCTTACTGGTCTCACCATACATTGTCTTACCTCACTGCTTACTGGTGTCACCATACAATGTCTTACCTCACTGCTTACTGGTGTCACCATACAATGTCTTACCTCACTGCTTACTGGTGTCACCAGACAATGTCTTACCTCACTGCTTACTGGTGTCCACCAGTACAATGTCTTACCTCACTGCTTACTGGTGTCACCAGACAATGTCTTACCTCACTGCTTACTGGTCTCACCAGACAATGTCTTACCTCACTGCTTACTGGTCTCACCATACAATGTCTTACCTCACTGCTTACTGGTGTCACCATACAATGTCTTACCTCACTGCTTACTGGTCTCACCATACAATGTCTTACCTCACTGCTTACTGGTCTCACCATACAATGTCTTACCTCACTGCTTACTGGTCTCACCATACAATGTCTTACCTCACTGCTTACTGGTGTCACCATACAATGTCTTACCTCACTGCTTACTGGTGTCACCATACAATGTCTTACCTCACTGCTTACTGGTCTCACCATACAATGTCTTACCTCACTGCTTACTGGTGTCACCATACAATGTCTTACCTCACTGCTTACTGGTGTCACCATACAATGTCTTACCTCACTGCTTACTGGTCTCACCATACATTGTCTTACCTCACTGCTTACTGGTGTCACCATACAATGTCTTACCTCACTGCTTACTGGTCTCACCATACATTGTCTTACCTCACTGCTTACTGGTCTCACCATACAATGTCTTACCTCACTGCTTACTGGTCTCACCATACGTCTTACCTCACTGCTTACTGGTGTCACCATACAATGTCTTACCTCACTGCTTACTGGTCTCACCATACAATGTCTTACCTCACTGCTTACTGGTGTCACCATACAATGTCTTACCTCACTGCTTACTGGTGTCACCATACAATGTCTTACCTCACTGCTTACTGGTGTCACCATACAATGTCTTACCTCACTGCTTACTGGTGTCACCATACAATGTCTTACCTCACTGCTTACTGGTGTCACCATACAATGTCTTACCTCACTGCTTACTGGTGTCACCAGACAATGTCTTACCTCACTGCTTACTGGTGTCACCAGACAATGTCTTACCTCACTGCTTACTGGTCTCACCAGACAATGTCTTACCTCACTGCTTACTGGTGTCACCATACAATGTCTTACCTCACTGCTTACTGGTGTCACCAGACAATGTCTTACCTCACTGCTTACTGGTGTCACCAGACAATGTCTTACCTCACTGGTTACTGGTGTCACCAGACAATGTCTTACCTCACTGCTTACTGGTGTCACAAGACAATGTCTTACCTCACTGCTTATGGTGTCACCATACAATGTCTTACCTCACTGCTTACTGGTGTCACCAGACAATGTCTTACCTCGCTGCTTACTGGTGTCACCAGACAATGTCTTACCTCACTGCTTATGGTGTCACCATACAATGTCTTACCTCACTGCTTACTGGTGTCACCATACAATGTCTTACCTCACTGCTTACTGGTGTCACCAGACAATGTCTTACCTCACTGCTTATGGTGTCACCATACAATGTCTTACCTCACTGCTTACTGGTGTCACCATACAATGTCTTACCTCACTGCTTACTGGTGTCACCAGACAATGTCTTACCTCACTGCTTACTGGTGTCACCAGACAATGTCTTACCTCACTGCTTACTGGTCTCACCATACAATGTCTTACCTCACTGCTTACTGGTGTCACCAGACAATGTCTTACCTCACTGCTTACTGGTCTCACCAGACAATGTCTTACCTCACTGCTTACTGGTGTCACCAGACAATGTCTTACCTCACTGCTTACTGGTGTCACCAGACAATGTCTTACCTCACTGCTTACTGTTTCAACACCACCTTCATTTTACTGGCATCACAAGCCTACCTCAAATTCCTTAACGCCAAAACAATCGACCTGTTACCAACACTAGAGTCACACTTAAGCAGTGGTGAGTGTTCAGTGTCGGCAGCTGGTCTTGAGCAGTGGTGATTGTCCAGTGTCGGCAGCTGGTCTTGAGCAGTGGTGATTGTCCAGTGTCGGCAGCTGGTCTTGAGCAGTGGTGACTGTCCAGTGTCGGCAGCTGGTCTTGAGCAGTGGTGACTGTCCAGTGTCGGCAGCTGGTCTTAAGCAGTGGTGACTGTCCAGTGTCAGCAGCTGGTCACTTGTTGCCGAGTGTCTCCACCCAAGCATGGACGCAGACTTGCAACAAGCACTTGCAACAAGTGTCACTGCATGACAAAGCTGTGTGTCATAAGAGGTCATGAGCAGGCGTCCTTACGGACACCCAGAGCAACATGACAGGGTGAAACGGGTCGTCACACTCAACATACGTCCTTCAACATGCAACTCACAGTTACAAGTATTTGCAGCCTGCTGCAACTTTCATTCCTGAAGGTTGACCTTGATGCTTGAGGAGGCACCACCAGCTGCATCACTCCCCCGCTATCCTACCCTCCTTCCTCCCCCTCCACACACACACACACACACACACACACACACACACACACACACACACACGGGTCAGCGACCACACACACAGACGATAAAAACTTCACATGGTTTTTATTTTTTTTTGTTTGGGGGGGGGCGACCTCTCTTGTTTTACTGAGACATTTTCTACCTACACTGAATGTGGAAACATTTTTAGCAGCAGAGGTAGCAATTTGTGGAGGATTTGCGGAGTGGGGGAGCAAGGGATGAGGACAACAGCGGAAGTACTCGCTGGAATCCACTTCAGGCACTCACACACCTACACACAATAACCAGAGTGCACTTGAAACTGTGATGCAATTTTTTGGAAAGAACAATGGTAAGGGACACTGGATGTTAGGCAACACAAGAAATGGAAGTAAGAGATAACAAGCGTCAAGAACGACGTGAAAAATTCATACAAAACAAGAGAAAAAGAAAAAGAGGCGCCATGGATTACCCAGGAATGCAAAGAAGCCAAGGTGAGGCGCAGGACACCTTGATGAAATACGGAACACAAAATACCGACAGAAAATAGGATAATAAGCTTGAGAAGTAGGAACGAATATGAGAGGATATAAGGAATGTCGAGCCACAATGATAAAGCATCACAGAGTAAACAGCAACCAAAGTCACTCCACGACCACATAAAAAGTAAGATGACAGTCAAGGAGCGAGTGATAAGACTGAAGAAGGATGGAGGAGCAGTCAGATGATGACTGAGAAGTATGAGAAGAATTTAGCAGAGGACTCAGGGAAGGTCTTCGTAGAAGAATCTGATGAGCTGCCTAAAACCACGGGAGTCAAGGACACAACAACAACAAGAAAACATCAACACAAGAAAATAAGAAATAATGAAAATACTAGAGGAGGTGAACACAACAAAAACAATGGGCCAAGACATCTCCTGCGTAGAAAGCAGACAGAACTATTGTGTAACCCTATATCAGAGGTCGAGATGGGAAAGTCACAACACTGCAATATATATACCATCTTTTAGGAGTGAAGAAGAGAAGAATGTAAGTGTGGTGGAGGTACGTGAGGCATTACGTAGAATGAAAGGGGGTAAAGCAGCTGGAACTGATGGGATCATGACAGAAATGTTAAAAGAAGGGGGGGATATAGTGTTGGAGTGGTTGGTACTTTTGTGTAATAAATGTATGAAAGAGGGGAAGGTGCCTAGGGATTGGCGGAGAGCATGTATAGTCCCTTTATATAAAGGGAAAGGGGACAAAAGAGACTGTAAAAATTATAGAGGAATAAGTTTACTGAGTATACCAGGAAAAATATACGGTAGGGTTATAATTGAAAGAATTAGAGGTAAGACAGAATGTAGAATTGCGGATGAGCAAGGAGGCTTCAGAGTGGGTAGGGGATGTGTATATGCATATATGTGTATATGCATATATGTATATGCATATATGTGAACAGTATTTAGATAAAGGTAGGGAAGTTTTTATTGCATTTATGGATTTAGAAAAGGCATATGATAGAGTGGATAGAGGAGCAATGTGGCAGATGTTGCAAGTATATGGAATAGGTGGTAAGTTACTAAATGCTGTAAAGAGCTTTTATGAGGATAGTGAGGCTCAGGTTAGGGTGTGTAGAAGAGAGGGAGAATACTTCCCGGTAAAAGTAGGTCTTAGACAGGGATGTGTAATGTCACCATGGTTGTTTAATATATTTATAGATGGGGTTGTAAAAGAAGTAAATGCTAAGGTGTTCGGGAGAGGGGTGGGATTAAATTATGGGGAATCAAATTCAAAATGGGAATTGACACAGTTACTTTTTGCTGATGATACTGTGCTTATGGGAGATTCTAAAGAAAAATTGCAAAGGTTAGTGGATGAGTTTGAGAATGTGTATAAAGGTAGAAAGTTGAAAGTGAACATAGAAAAGAGTAAGGTGATGAGGGTATCAAATGATTTAGATAAAGAAAAATTGGATATCAAATTGGGGAGGAGGAGTATGGAAGAAGTGAATGTTTTCAGATACTTGGGAGTTGACGTGTCGGCGGATGGATTTATGAAGGATGAGGTTAATCATAGAATTGATGAGGGAAAAAAGGTGAGTGGTGCGTTGAGGTATATGTGGAGTCAAAAAACGTTATCTATGGAGGCAAAGAAGGGAATGTATGAAAGTATAGTAGTACCAACACTCTTATATGGATGTGAAGCTTGGGTGGTAAATGCAGCAGCGAGGAGACGGTTGGAGGCAGTGGAGATGTCCTGTCTAAGGGCAATGTGTGGTGTAAATATTATGCAGAAAATTCGGAGTGTGGAAATTAGGAGAAGGTGTGGAGTTAATAAAAGCATTAGTCAGAGGGCAGAAGAGGGGTTGTTGAGGTGGTTTGGTCATTTAGAGAGAATGGATCAAAGTAGAATGACATGGAAAGCATATAAATCTATAGGGGAAGGAAAGAGGGGTAGGGGTCGTCCTCGAAAGGGTTGGAAAGAGGGGGTAAAGGAGGTTTTGTGGGCGAGGGGCTTGGACTTCCAGCAAGCGTGCATGAGCGTGTTAGATAGGAGTGAATGGAGACGAATGATACTTGGGACCTGACGATCTGTTGGAGTGTGAGCAGGGTAATATTTAGTGAAGGGATTCAGGGAAACCGGTTATTTTCATATAGTCGGACTTGAGTCCTGGAAATGGGAAGTACAATGCCTGAACTTTAAAGGAGGGGTTTGGGATATTGGCAGTTTGGAGGGATATGTTGTGTATCTTTATATGTGTATGCTTCTAAGCTGTTGTATTCTGAGCACCTCTGCAAAAGCAGTGATAATGTGTGTGGTGAAAGTGTTGAATGATGATGAAAGTATTTTCTTTTTGGGGATTTTCTTTCTTTTTTGGGTCACCCTGCCTCGGTGGGAGACGACCGACTTGTTGAAATATATATATATATATATATATATATATATATATATATATATATATATATATATATATATATATTATATATATATATATATATAAAGCAAATATCGCAAACCAAGCTTTTGACCAGGCAAGCACCAGACGAGCCTGGCCCATGACCGGGCTGTGAAACTCTCGAAACTCTTCAAAGGTATATCAAAGGTAAGGTCGTGTGTCCTCCGTGTCAGGTTCCCAAGATACTGATTCAAATTATAGTTAGTGCCAAGTCAACAAGGCTGCGATGGCAGTGTGGGACAGCGGGCCGCTAGCAGCAACAGCCTGGTTGAACACGCCCTCACTGCGAGGGAAGAAAAGCTCTCGAAACAGGTTGTGGGTATGTGACAGGCATGAGGTGCTCCCATGACTAACAGTTACTTGACCTTTGGCAGCCAGCTCCCTTGACCTGACCCCTGGCACAAGGCACAGTGACCTGGATCATTCAACCATCGTGACCTGTTCCTTACTAACCAGTCCCAGTTACGGTTTCCATACCTGTCAGCTCCCTTGGCCTGACCCCTGTCTACTAGGCAGCGTGACCTGGCGTGACCCAGCTCCTGGGAGTCAGGTTCCCAGCAATCTTCTGGAGGAGACGCTGGCAAGCAATGTCCTGACTAGCAGTGTTGTGGCTCGTACGTTGGACTGCTGCGGCCAGCACGCACTCCAATGTACGAAGGATGTTTCTGACGCTGATCCCTCGAAAATATCCTTCCTGTATCCTTCAGGTAAGTTCTTACTCCCGGAGCCCGGCCATTCTACTCCCGGATCCCGGCCATTCTACTCCCGGAGCCCGGCCATTCTACTCCTGGAGCCTGGCCATTCTACTTCCGGAGCCCGGCCATTCTACTCCCGGAGCCCGGCCATTCTACTCCCGGAGCCTGGCCATTCTACTTCCGGAGCCCGGCCATTCTACTTCCGGAGCCCGGCCATTCTACTCCCGGAGCCCGGCCATTCTACTCCCGGAGCCTGGCCATTCTACTCCTGGATCCCGGCCATTCTACTACTGGAGCCCGGCCATTCTACTCCCGGAGCCTGGCCATTCTACTCCCGGAGCCCGGCCATTCTACTCCCGGAGCCCGGCCATTCTACTCTCGGAGCCCGGCCATTCTACTCCCGGAGCCCAGCCATTCTACTCCCGGAGCCCGGCCATTTTACTCCCGGAGCCCGGCCATTTTACTCCCGGAGCCTGGCCATTCTACTCTCGGAGCCCGGCCATTCTACTCCCGGAGCCCAGCCATTCTACTCCCGGAGCCCAGCCATTCTACTCCCGGAGCCCGGCCATTTTACTCCCGGAGCCCGGCCATTTTACTCCCGGAGCCCGGCCATTTTACTCCCGGAGCCCAGCCATTCTACTCCCGGAGCCCAGCCATTCTACTCCCGGAGCCCGGCCATTTTACTCCCGGAGCCCGGCCATTTTACTCCCGGAGCCTGGCCATTCTACTCTCGGAGCCCGGCCATTCTACTCCCGGAGCCCAGCCATTCTACTCCCGGAGCCCAGCCATTCTACTCCCGGAGCCCGGCCATTCTACTCTCGGAGCCCAGCCATTCTACTCCCGGAGCCCGGCCATTCTACTCTCGGAGCCCGGCCATTCTACTCCCGGAGCCCGGCCATTCTACTCCCGGAGCCCGGCCATTCTACTCCCGGAGCCCGGCCATTCTACTCTCGGAGCCCGGCCATTCTACTCCCGGAGCCCAGCCATTCTACTCCCGGAGCCCGGCCATTTTACTCCCGGAGCCCAGCCATTCTACTCCCGGAGCCCAGCCATTCTACTCCCGGAGCCCGGCCATTTTACTCCCGGAGCCCAGCCATTCTACTCCCGGAGCCCAGCCATTCTACTCCCGGAGCCCAGCCATTCTACTCCCGGAGCCCGGCCATTTTACTCCCGGAGCCCAGCCATTCTACTCTCGGAGCCCGGCCATTCTACTCCCGGAGCCCAGCCATTCTACTCCCGGAGCCCGGCCATTTTACTCCCGGAGCCCAGCCATTCTACTCTCGGAGCCCGGCCATTCTACTCTCGGAGCCCGGCCATTCTACTCCCGGAGCCCAGCCATTTTACTCCCGGAGCCCAGCCATTCTACTCCCGGAGCCCAGCCATTCTACTCTCGGAGCCCGGCCATTTTACTCCCGGAGCCCAGCCATTCTACTCCCGGAGCCCAGCCATTCTACTCCCGGAGCCCGGCCATTTTACTCCCGGAGCCCAGCCATTCTACTCCCGGAGCCCGGCCATTTTACTCCCGGAGCCCAGCCATTCTACTCCCGGAGCCCGGCCATTTTACTCCCGGAGCCCGGCCATTTTACTCCCGGAGCCCAGCCATTCTACTCCCGGAGCCCGGCCATTTTACTCCCGGAGCCCAGCCATTCTACTCCCGGAGCCCAGCCATTCTACTCCCGGAGCCCGGCCGGGTGAGATTGGAACTCATGGCAAGCGAGTCATAAAACTCACAAACCAGTGCCATGGGTTTAAATCCCACCCGTTCCGTGGTTTGCAATAGTGCTAATAAGATTTCGTGACACTTATTAAGTACACAAAAGTGAAACATCAATAAGTGTGAAGAGACCCCTGCTGAATACCCTTCCTTCATACATAAGGGGTATTACCATCAAACCCCTTGCTGTCGTCAAGAGAGAACTTGACACGTTCCTCAAGACAGTTCCTGATCAGCAGGGCTGTGGTGCATACGCTGGACTTCATGCAGGTAGCACCAACAGCCTGGTTAATGAGGTCATCCACCAGGAGGCCTGCTCCAGGGCCGGGCCGCGGGGGCGTTGAACACTTGAGAGATACACAAATAACCCGCACATAGGAGAGAGAAAAGCTTACGACGACGTTTAGGTCCGACTTGGACCATTTACAAAGTCATACTAACATGGGAAGCTATTTTGTAAATGGTCCAAGTCGGACCGAAACGTCGTCATAAGCTCCTCTCTCTTATGTGCGGGTTATTTGTGTATTGTTCTAGTCACGGTATTGTGTCTTTTTTATTCTTTTCTTGAGACAGACTCCAGGTAGCCTGATTCATCAGGTGATCAACATGGAAGTCCAGCCTGAGGCCGGGCAGGAGTAAGACAACCTGTTACATGTAGATCACCACCCAGCACAGTACAGCCAGGTGCACCACTGGCCAGACTTACATGTACCTCTCGCACATCTACCTCCAACCTAAACAAAAATATATACTGCAACAAAATTTTCACGGGAGATAACCCGCAGTGCGGCAGTGTGGCGGACCTCACAATGGACCGCAATTGCCGAGGTGCGACATTTGGCCACCACGTCGGGAGGTCATTTCCTGCGGGCGACGACGTTGGAGGAAGACCCTCTATTTGCCAGGCTCCCTCTCCCCTCTACTTCTTCTCCCCAGGTCACCACCTCTCCCTGGTGGGTACCTACTTATCATCCCATCTTTCTTCATCAATCTATTCCCCGCTATCCCCCCAGACTCCCTTCTTCTGGGGGATACTAACCTTTCCTCTGCATCTATATACTGCCTGAAATCCATACGTCTGGAAACATTCATTTCCCTGGACCCTACAGCTGCCTGCTTGCCCATCACCCTTCCTACCTTCCGGCCTGCCTTCCTGCCTGCCGGCCTGTTTGCCTGCCTGCCAGCCACTAGGCTCTCAACTCCTTTATCTAATCGCCTTTGTCCTCCCTGAGGGACCTTGGCTCAGTAATGGGCTCTTCTCCACACCGCTGACATACGAGGGCTTCCATTTTCCCATATTTTATGTCCCCCTTCCCCATATTTCCTTCTGCTCCCTCCCATATTTTTGCTAGATCACTAATCCCCTTTTCCCATTACTTCCCCTCCCTCCATCAACCTCGGTCCACTATCAACACCCCTCCCCTTCCCTCACTCTCTCTCCCGTCCCACAAGCCCCTCCCGCAAAACCCCCTCGCCCCACAACTTCCTTCTCCCACCTTCTCTCTGATACCTATGTGATATAAGAACGTAAGAGCATAAAGAAGAAACACTGCAGCATGCCTACTGGCCCATACTAGGCAAGTCCTTCTCAAACCCAAACCCACTAACAAAAATATTTCCCCAACCGGCTCTCAATGCTATACTGAATCGAGATTCTACTTTCATAGATAAAATCTACTAGAAGTTAAAATAACTTAGATTTGACCTTTACAAACAATGACGACCTAACCTAAGACATAATCTCTGATCACAATCTAAGACAATCTCTAATAATGTCATTCAAATACGAACAAGCATAAATTCACGTGTGGATCAACTAAGACGTAGCCAACGAGAGGAAATGTTCAGCAAAGAACACGAAGTCACAATACCGTGACTGGAACAATACACATATAACCCGCACATAGGAGAGAGAAGCTTATGACGATGTTTTGGTCCGACTCGGACCATTAGCCAGTCGTTATAAAATTCCTTGCTGCTGTGTTTAGTAAATGTAATCTCAATAATCCAAGAACTAACTGGGATGAAATACACAATGAATTACCAGGAATTCTCTGGGAATCCATCCTACCTACCTACCTGGAGGGTGTTCCGGGGGTCAACGCCCCCACGGTCCAATCCTTGACCAGGCTGAATGCAGAGGCATACAAGGTCTGTTTAAAATATATCCTGCTGAGAAAGCCTTCAAGAACACACGTCGGATGACAACACTGAAGACTTGAGAGAGAGAGAGAGAGAGAGAGAGAGAAGAGAGAGAGAGAGAGAGAGAGAGAGAGAGAGAGAGAGATGTTAAACTGCTGGAAAAATGGAGATGGCACAAGAAGACACAAGAAAAAAATTCAGATACAGAACATAAACTAAATCGTATCAAACAGAAGAAACACAAAAGGATCAAAAGTCATTCAGTAAAGTTAGGAAAATCCAAAATACTTTTTTTTACATGCAAAATTAAGAATTACAATTTCTCTATTTTTTTTTTTGTTATCTACTCAAAGGAGAGATTCATACGCAGATAAGAAACGAAGAAATGAAAGAATTACGATGTAAAAACGAGTGAAGTATAAAATAAATTCAAGCCGCTAAAGAAAGAGAGGAAGAAAAACGCGAGAGTTAAGAAGGATAACAAGAAATCTTACGGTCAAGCTCACAGTGTTGCTATCACAAACCCAAGTAAATTGATACTTTTACTGGAAAGTAATCTGACTCTCTCTCCTACACACCCGAACCTGAGCTTCACTATCCTCATAACAACTCTTTATAGTTTTAGTAACTTACTGCCTATTCCATATACTTCCATATACCAGGAAGCCTAGTCTGGGACTGGGCCGCAGGAACGATGACCCCTAGACAACATTTATCCACCAGGAAGCCTAGTCTGCGACTGGGCCGCAGGAACGATGACCCCTAGACAACATTTATCCACCAGGAAGCCTAGTCTGCGACTGGGCCGCAGGAACGATGACCCCTAGACAACATTTATCCACCAGGAAGCCTAGTCTGCGACTGGGCCGCAGGAACGATGACCCCTAGACAACATTTATCCACCAGGAAGCCTAGTCTGCGACTGGGCCGCAGGAAATATGACCCCTAGACAACATTTATCCACCAGGAAGCCTAGTCTGCGACTGGGCCGCAGGAACGATGACCCCTAGACAACATTCTTCACGTATCCTTCAGGTGAAGGAATATTCAGTCAAAAATATATCAAATTGTCCACTATAATGAAAATCATTTTCAAAATAAATCTTTTTCTAAATGAAGCATGCAACATATGCTCAATAATAACCCACACAGAGACTGAAACACAAGAGATTGATTGATCTGTATATTTCGACCACCTTCTGGGATCCTCATCAGCTGAAGAGCATCCCAGAAGAGGGTTGAAATATACAGATCAATCAACTTCCTGTGTTTCTGTCTCCATGTGTGTTACTACTGAGCATTAACAAGTGTTCACTACACTGAAGTTATTCATACAACATATGATTTTTAAAAATTACAGACGAACTACTGAAGTCCAACGTGGCGAAACGCTGTATTATTTACCCAGGTGGTAAATACGACTAGCAGAGGAAGTCGTATATATCACACAGCTTGAGGGGTCAACTACCTGTTTACATATGCCTGGTTAAGGGCTCCTCAACCAGGGACTTGGACATACCTTCCGTTTCCGTAAATCATACGTGACTGTCTTCCATTCCAAGCCTTACGAGTTTAGCTCTCTCCCTCATGAAAACAAAGTAACAATAATAAATAGCACATAATAATAATTAATAATAAAGAACAAAACTAAGAACAAAATTGAAGAACAAGACTGAAATAAGAGGGACTGTAGAAAATGTGTATAATATATATATATATATATATATATATATATATATATATATATATTATATATATATATATATATATATATAATATATAATATATATATATAGAGAGAGAGAGAGAGAGAGAGAGAGAGAGAGTGGAGGGTGGAAGACATCTGCCAGTGTAACAGGCCAGCCTGTGTGTGTAATTGACATGGTCAGGTCACCTCAGAGTCCATCAGACCTTGCAAACAAGGTCGTCACACTATTCTGTCTGGAACCCTTAGCTGTGACTCCGAGGAGGTGAGGAGGAGGAAGAAGAGGTAAGGAAGGGTGACTTGAGGAAGAGGTGGTGAGGAATGAGGCGAGATGGAAGAGGTATGGAGAAACAACAGCAGTAGATAGAAGAGGGACAAGAGGTAATAACAGTAGGAGAAGGAAGAGGACGAGGAGCAGGCGAGATGCAGCAGCAGGAGAAGGAAGAGCAGGAGCAGCTGAGATGCAGCAGCAGGAGAAGGAAGAGAAGGAACAGGCGAGATGCAGCAGCAAGTGAGGGAAGAGCAGGAGCAGGTGAAGAGAAAACAACAACAGCAGGAAGGAGGAAGACCGGGGTAAGGTGGACCATCGCCACATCGAGGACCACCTGCCAACCCACATTTCTGCCTTAACATTACGTGTAATAACAAACAAATAGCCAGAATGCCAGCTGATTTACGATGGGAGTCGAATATATCGCCATATCGAAAATCCCGACAATTTTATCGGGTAGCCATTATTCTTCAGGGATGACCCTCAGGCTAGGTGCGAACCACCGCACGTTAACGACCACGCTAGATCCACGACACATCACCGTGTGGAGATGACACATCAAAGTGTGTAGACCACACATTACCGTGTGTAGGCGACACATTACCGTGTGTTTAGGAGACATTACTGTGTGGGAGACACATTACTGTCTGTATGAGACACATTACTGTGTGTAGAAGACACATCACTGTCTGTATGAGACACATTACTGTCTGTATGAGACACATTACTGTGTGTAGAAGACACATCACTGTCTGTATGAGACACATTACTGTCTGTATGAGACACATTACTGTGTGTAGGAGACACATTACTGTGTGTAGGAGACACATTACCGTGTGTAGGCCACACATTACCGTGTGTAGGCCACACATTACCGTGTATATGCGACACATTACCGTGTGTTTAGGAGACATTAGTGTGTGTAGGAGACACATTACTGTGTGTAGGAGACACATTACTGTGTGTAGAAGACACATCACTGTCTGTATGAGACACATTACTGTGTGTAGGAGGAGACACACTACCGTGTGTAGGCCACACATTACCGTGTGTAGGCCACACATTACCGTGTGTAGGCCACACATTACCATGTGAAGGCGACACATTACCGTGTGTATGAGACAAATTACCGTGTTTATAAGACACATTACCGTGTGTAGGCGACACATTACCGTGTGTAGGCGACACATTACCGTGTGTAGGAGACACATTACTGTGTGTAGGCGACACATTACCGTGTGTAGGAGACACATTACCGTGTGTAGGAGACACATTACAGAGGAAAGAAGTCGCCACCAACCTGATTTTCTCCAACTTCTACACACGTTTAATCTGGTGGAAGCTTAGTGTTGGTGCTGCGTAATCTATAACTGGTCGGGCACAAGAGGTTTGCAGGAAAACTAAAATGTTCCTTGGCCGCTTTCCCGAAACCAAATCTTTGAATCGCCAGTCTTAAATGCGCCGCAGACTTTATCTTGGTTTATAGAAGCTTTCAGTGATATCTTCCCGCGGTCCCGCATAGTGCCGGTATGTGGGAGTTCGGAGACTCTCGAAATACCTCAAGGATATATATCAAAGGTATAACATTCCTGACGCCACTTGTGTTATTTCTCACTACACAGTGTGTTGTCTTTCCGACCACCTGTCATCTCTCACTACATAGTGTACTGTCTTTCCGACCACCTGTCATCTCTCACTACACAGTGTACTGTCTTTCCGACCACCTGTCATCTCTCACTACATAGTGTACTGTCTTTCCGACCACCTGTCATCTCTCACTACACAGTGTACTGTCTTTCCGACCACCTGTCATCTCTCACTACACAGTGTACTGTCTTTCCGACCACCTGTCATCTCTCACTACACAGTGTACTGTCTTTTCTATCTAACTTTCTCACATATTCCCATTATTTTCCACATGTCAGGACTGAGGTCAGGTAGCTAAATGTCTGATAATTTCTGCAATTTTAATTCTTGGAATCTTTGTCCCCCTCCTCAGTTCCTACCCTTCTAATTATTTCTTAAATCAATAAACACTGAAACCTCGGATTCTGTTATCTATAAATGGTTATTTACATACATCAGGAACAGCAAGGGACTAAGTACTGAACCTCTGGGTACACTACACGTCACTCTTGCCCCCACACTCATCTTTTCCCAAGATACCCATGATTCCATCTGAGGGTTTTCTCTTGTTATTCCTGCCTACTCTTCCAGGAAGTCTAACCATTCCTAAGTACGCAACTTACCCTTCCTGCTGTATACCTATTTACCCATCCCTGCTTTGTAAGTGTCATTTTATCTTGGAACTTTGCGAGGTTCATAATACAGAGTTTCCCGTTCATGAATTCAAATTTGATCTCTCGTACGTATCAGTAACTCAAGACATGCACTAAATCATCATTAATCGTTGTTTCAACTTTGAAGTATTAGCAAGAGTTCTCAAAACAATAAACCCCGCCATCACATAGCTGCTACAACTACTACTATACTACTATCACCACAAATTTAAGTTGGATAAATACATGAGTGAGAGGAGTTGGATTTGAGTGGGACTCGCACATGAGTTAATGGATTTATCAGAGCTTATTGTTAGGGTAGAACTTAAGTGGGTTGGGCAAATATTATGTTAGTGGGTTGGATTTGTGTAGGACCTGCCCAGTATAGACCAACAGGCCTACTGCAGTGTTCCTCCTTTCTTATGTTCTTATTACTAACCATACCCGTGGTCAGAGAGTCTCAAAACTCTTATTACTACTACCTGTACTTGTATATATACTCTGTGTCTACACCTGTCTCCAGACCGTGGAGCTGAACTCTCTTCCAGGCTAAGGGACTGACCACCTCATATCACCAAGGTTGATAGATTAACTACATCTTCATTTCACCACTACACCTGCTGCCTTTGTATCTGACTGAAGGAGCCTACTGTGTAGGCTTCTTCAGTCAGATATAGAGACAGCACATGTGTTGCACATGTGTCTGAATCATCAACTTGTCAATATAACTCGTGTGTTTGTTTGTAGGGAAGTGTACCAAAGTCTAAATTTATTTCAGCTGCAACAGACTAATCCAATAATTATTTTTAGTTTAGGTTGGGAAGGTTGACTACTGTAAATGAGAATTTTATATTAGTGTGAGTATAATATGGAATAAATTATCCCAGGCAGGGAAAAAAACGAACCTGTTGTGTCAAGTAACTATGAACCTTAGGAGTGTGTACCTTTGATATACCTTTGATGAGTTCAGAGTTTTTCTACTCCCGGAGCCCGGCTTCGGGTATTTTAGCTGTGACTGTGAATAAATGGTTTACGATTTTGTGTTGCTTGTGTGTTCTTTCGTGTGTTCCACACGGTTCTAGAAAGCAAAATGGCTTACGATTTTTGCTGTGTTGCTTGTGTGTGTTTCTTCGTGTGTTCCCACACTGTTCTAGAAACCAATATATACTTTTAAGAACACGTACATGCTTGTTGGAAACGGCATAAAATACGGACAGGTTGAAGATTAAGACACATGTGCAGCAGCTGGGTATCTTCACTGTTGAAAAGTCTGAACTTCAGTGAGGATGTGTCAGCTGTTACGTCTGAGATTGCTGTCTCAAATTAATTCCTCGTTATTAGAACATAATAATGGAGAAACACTGCAGTAGGCCTACTGGCCCATACAAGGCAGGTCTTTATCAAAACCACTCGTATATTTCTCCAATCTCTTTTTAAAGCTACCCAGGGTCTTAGCCTCTGCTACCCTACTATGTTACAAGCTACCCAGGGTCTTAGCCTCTGCTACCCTACTCTTTTCAAAGCTACCCAGGGTCTTAGCCTCTGCTACCCTACTCTTTTTAAAGCTACCCAGGGTCTTAGCCTCTGCTACCCTACTGTTCTTAAAGCTACCCAGGGTCTTAGCCTCTGCTACCCCACTCTTCTTAAAGCTACCCAGGATCTTAGCCTCTGCTACCCCACTCTTCTTAAAGCTACCCAAGGTCTTAGCCTCTGCTACCCCACTCTTCTTAAAGCTACCCAGGATCTTAGCCTCTGCTACCCCACTCTTCTTAAAGCTACCCTGGGTCTTAGCCTCTGCTACCCTACTCTTTTTAAAGATACCCAGGGTCTTAGCCTCTGCTACCCTACTCTTTTTAAAGCTACCCAGGGTCTTAGCCTCTGCTACCCTACTCTTTTTAAAGCTACCCAGGGTCTTAGCCTCTGCTACCCTACTCTTTTTAAAGCTACCCAGGGTCTTAGCCTCTGCTACCCTACTCTTCTTAAAGCTACCCAGGGTCTTAGCCTCTGCTACCCTACTCTTCTTAAAGCTACCCAGGGTCTTAGCCTCTGCTACCCTACTCTTCTTAAAGCTACCCAGGGTCTTAGCCTCTGCTACCCTACTCTTCTTAAAGCTACCCAGGGTCTTAGTCTCTGCTACCCTACTCTTCTTAAAGCTACCCAGGGTCTTAGCCTCTGCTACCCCACTCTTCTTAAAGCTACCCAGGATCTTAGCCTCTGCTACCCCACTCTTCTTAAAGCTACCCAGGGTCTTAGCCTCTGCTACCCTACTCTTCTTAAAGCTACCCAGGGTCTTAGCCTCTGCTACCCTACTCTTCTTAAAGCTACCCAGGGTCTTAGCCTCTGCTACCCTACTCTTCTTAAAGCTACCCAGGGTCTTAGCTTCTGATACCCTACTCTTCTTAAAGCTACCCAGGGTCTTAGCCTCTGCTACCCTACTCTTCTTAAAGCTACCCAGGGTCTTAGCCTCTGCTACCCTACTCTTCTTAAAGCTACCCAGGATCTTAGCCTCTGCTACCCTACTCTTCTTAAAGCTACCCAGGGTCTTAGCCTCTGCTACCCTACTCTTCTTAAAGCTACCCAGGGTCTTAGCTTCTGCTACCCTATTCTTCTTAAAGCTACCCAGGGTCTTAGCTTCTGCTACCCTACTCTTCTTAAAGCTACCCAGGGTCTTAGCCTCTGCTACCCTACTTTTCTTAAAGCTACCCAGGGTCTTAGCCTCTGCTACCCTACTCTTCTTAAAGCTACCCAGGGTCTTAGCCTCTGCTACCCTACTCTTCTTAAAGCTACCCAGGATCTTAGCCTCTGCTACCCTACTCTTCTTAAAGCTACCCAGGGTCTTAGCCTCTGCTACCCTACTCTTCTTAAAGCTACCCAGGGTCTTAGCCTCTGCTACCCTACTCTTCTTAAAGCTACCCAGGATCTTAGCCTCTGCTACCCCACTCTTCTTAAAGCTACCCAGGATCTTAGCCTCTGCTACCCCACTCTTCTTAAAGCTACCCAAGGTCTTAGCCTCTGCTACCCCACTCTTCTTAAAGCTACCCAGGATCTTAGCCTCTGCTACCCCACTCTTCTTAAAGCTACCCAGGGTCTTAGCCTCTGCTACCCTACTCTTTTTAAAGATACCCAGGGTCTTAGCCTCTGCTACCCTACTCTTTTTAAAGCTACCCAGGGTCTTAGCCTCTGCTACCCTTCTATGTTACAAGCTACCCAGGGTCTTAGCCTCTGCTACCCTACTCTTTTCAAAGCTACCCAGGGTCTTAGCCTCTCCTACCCTACTCTTTTTAAAGCTACCCAGGGTCTTAGCCTCTGCTACCCTACTCTTTTTAAAGCTACCCAGGGTCTTAGCCTCTGCTACCCTACTCTTTTTTAAAGCTACCCAGGGTCTTAGCCTCTGCTACCCTACTCTTTTTAAAGCTACCCAGGGTCTTAGCCTCTGCTACCCTACTGTTCTTAAAGCTACCCAGGGTCTTAGCCTCTGCTACCCCACTCTTCTTAAAGCTACCCAGGATCTTAGCCTCTGCTACCCCACTCCTCTTAAAGCTACCCAAGGTCTTAGCCTCTGCTACCCTACTCTTCTTAAAGCTACCCAGGGTCTTAGCCTCTGCTACCCTACTCTTCTTAAAGCTACCCAGGGTCTTAGCCTCTGCTACCCTACTCTTCTTAAAGCTACCCAGGGTCTTAGCTTCTGCTACCCTACTCTTCTTAAAGCTACCCAGGATCTTAGCCTCTGCTACCCCACTCTTCTTAAAGCTACCCAGGGTCTTAGCCTCTGCTACCCTACTCTTCTTAAAGCTACCCAGGATCTTAGCCTCTGCTACCCCACTCTTCTTAAAGCTACCCAGGGTCTTAGCCTCTGCTACCCTACTCTTCTTAAAGCTAACCCAGGGTCTTAGCCTCTGCTACCCTACTCTTCTTAAAGCTACCCAGGGTCTTAGCCTCTGCTACCCTACTCTTCTTAAAGCTACCCAGGGTCTTAGCTTCTGCTACCCTACTCTTCTTAAAGCTACCCAGGGTCTTAGCCTCTGCTACCCTACTCTTCTTAAAGCTACCCAGGGTCTTAGCCTCTGCTACCCTACTCTTCTTAAAGCTACCCAGGATCTTAGTCTCTGCTACCCTACTCTTCTTAAAGCTACCCAGGGTCTTAGCCTCTGCTACCCTACTCTTCTTAAAGCTACCCAGGTCTTAGCTTCTGCTACCCTACTCTTCTTAAAGCTACCCAGGGTCTTAGCTTCTGCTACCCTACTCTTCTTAAAGCTACCCAGGGTCTTAGCCTCTGCTACCCTACTCTTCTTAAAGCTACCCAGGTCTTAGCCTCTGCTACCCTACTCTTCTTAAAGCTACCCAGGGTCTTAGCCTCTGCTACCCTACTCTTCTTAAAGCTACCCAGGATCTTAGCCTCTGCTACCCTACTCTTCTTAAAGCTACCCAGGGTCTTAGCCTCTGCTACCCTACTCTCTTAAAGCTACCCAGGGTCTTAGCCTCTGCTACCCTACTCTTCTTAAAGCTACCCAGGATCTTAGCCTCTGCTACCCTACTCTTCTTAAAGCTACCCAGGGTCTTAGCTTCTGCTACCCTACTTTTCTTAAAGCTACCCAGGGTCTTAGCCTCTGCTACCCTACTCTTCTTAAAGCTACCCAGGGTCTTAGCTTCTGCTACCCTACTCTTCTTAAAGCTACCCAGGGTCTTAGCTTCTGCTACCCTACTCTTCTTAAAGCTACCCAGGGTCTTAGCCTCTGCTACCTACTCTTCTTAAAGCTACCCAGGGTCTTAGCCTCTGCTACCCTACTCTTCTTAAAGCTACCCAGGGTCTTAGCCTCTGCTACCCTACTCTTCTTAAAGCTACCCAGTGTCTTAGCCTCTGCTACCCCACTCTTCTTAAAGCTACCCAGGGTCTTAGCCTCTGCTACCCCACTCTTCTTAAAGCTACCCAGGGTCTTAGCCTCTGCTACCCCACTCTTCTTAAAGCTACCAGGGTCTTAGCCTCTGCTACCCCACTCTTCTTAAAGTACCCAGGGTCTTAGCCTCTGCTACCCCACTCTTCTTAAAGCTACCCAGGATTTTAGCTTCTGCTACCCTACTCTTCTTAAAGCTACCCAGGGTCTTAGCCTCTGCTACCCTACTCTTCTTAAAGCTACCCAGGATCTTAGCCTCTGCTACCCCACTCTTCTTAAAGCTACCCAGGGTCTTAGCCTCTGCTACCCCACTCTTCTTAAAGCTACCCAGGGTCTTAGCCTCTGCTACCCTACTCTTCTTAAAGCTACCCAGGGTCTTAGCCTCTGCTACCCTACTTTCTTAAAGCTAACCCAGTGTCTTAGCCTCTGCTACCCCACTCTTCGTTAAAGCTACCAGGGTCTTAGCCTCTGCTACCCCACTCTTCTTAAAGCTACCCAGGGTCTTAGCCTCTGCTACCCCACTCTTCTTAAAGCTACCCAGGGTCTTAGCTTCTGCTACCCCACTCTTCTTAAAGCTACCCAGGGCTTAGCCTCTGCTACCCACTCTTCTTAAAGCTACCCAGGGTCTTAGCCCTCTCTCTACCCCACTCTTCTAAAGCTACCAGGGTCTTAGCTTCTGCTACCCCACTCTTCTTAAAGCTACCCAGGGTCTTAGCCTCTGCTACCCCACTCTTCTAAGCTACCCAGGGTCTTAGCCTCTGCTACCCCACTCTTCTTAAAGCAACCAGGTCTTAGCCTCTGCTACCCATACTCTTCTTAAAGCTACCCAGGGTCTAGCCTCTGCCTACCCTACTCTTCTTAAAGCTACCAGTGTCTTAGCCTCTGCTACCCCACATTCTTAAAGCTACCCAGGTCTAGCCTCTGCTACCCCATCTTCTTAAAGCTACCCAGGGTCTTAGCCTCTGCTACCCACTCTTCTTAAAGCTACCCAGGGTCTTAGCTTTGCTACCCCACTCTTACTTAAAGCTACCAGGTCTTAGCCTCTGCTACCCCACTCTTCTTAAAGCACCCAGGTCTTAGCCTCTGCTACCCCACTCTTCTTAAAGCTACCCAGGGTCTTAGCTTCTGCTACCCCACTCTTCTTAAAGCTACCCAGGGTCTTAGCCTCTGCTACCCCACTCTTCTTAAAGCTACCCAGGGTCTTAGCCTCTGCTACCCCACTCTTCTTAAAGCTACCCAGGGTCTTAGCTTCTGCTACCCCACTCGACAGATTGCTCCACACATAGGTAACTTTCTCTAAAAATCAATACTTTCTATATACTCTGTAAATGCAAATTTCTGTGTGTAAATTGTAAAAAATCTCCAGTGAAAACTAGAGGTGCAAAAGAGGGGTAAAAAAGCCACTTCTCAACTGGTGTTAGTGAAAGGCTCTTGATCCTAGGATTAGGAGCACACCTGTTCCATTTCCCTAGATCAAGCCTGATTTGACCTCCCGTCTCCCAGGCGCTGTGTGACGCCTTAAAGGTTTAACCTCTTCCCTGTGAGTGTGTAAATAACCTGGAGGTTTCCAGCCGAAGGACGCAAGACCACGGTGCACGGAGGACGCAACACAGTGCACGGAGGACGCAACACCACGGTGCACGGAGGACGCAACACCACAGTGCACGGAGGACGCAACACCACAGTGCACGGAGGACGCAAGACCACGGTGCACGGAGGACGCAAGACCACGGTGCACGGAGGACGCAACACCACAGTGCACGGAGGACGCAACACCACAGTGCACGGAGGACGCAACACAGTGCACGGAGGACGCAACACCACAGTGCACGGAGGACGCAACACAGTGCACGGAGGACGCAACACCACAGTGCAAAGGAAAGGGCGCAAGACCACGGTGCACGGAGGACGCAAGACCAACGGTGCACGGAGGACGCAACACCACATGGGGCAACGGAGGGGGCGGGAACACCCAATGCACGGAGGACGAAAAACCACAGTGCACGGAGGACGCAAACACCACAGTGCACGGAGGACGCAACCCCAGTGACGGGGGAAACGCAACCCACAGTGCACGGAGGACGCAAACCACGGTGCACGGAGGACGCAACCCACGGGCAGGGAGGACCCCAACACCACAGTGCACGGAGGACGCAACCCACATGCACGGAGGACGAAAAAGCCACAGTGCACGGAGGACGAAAACCCACAGTGCACGGAGGACGCAACACCACAGTGACGGGGGAAACGCAACCCACAGTGCACGGAGGACGCAAACCACGGTGCACGAAAGGGAAAACAGGGGAGAGGCAAAACAGTCTAACCAAAATTCAAAGAACCCCACTTTGCAAATGATGAACCCAATGAATAAACCAAAACTTTTCAGGTTTTGGACCCCACGTGCGGGACCGAAAACCACCCACAACCTTAAACATAAAAATTTTAAAACAGCAATTTTGTTTTTGGGACTTTTGTTATAATTTTTGTAGTGGGGGAACATTTTTTAAAATGTTAGGTTTTGTGAAAGTGGGGGACCTTTGGAAATTACATTTTTAAATTAAAAATTTTTTAAAAGGGGAACATTTGTGTAGTGGTGGACATTTTGTGTAGTGGACATTTTGTGTAGTGGTGGACATTTTGTGTAGTGAGGAACATTTTGTGTAGTGGACATTTTGTGTAGTGGGACATTTTGTGTAGTGGGGGACATTTTGTGTAGTGGGGAACATTTTGTGTAGTGGTGGACATTTTGTGTAGTGGACATTTTGTGTAGTGGTGGACATTTTGTGTAGTGAGGAACATTTTGTGTAGTGGACATTTTGTGTAGTGGGGACATTTTGTGTAGTGGGGGACATTTTGTGTAGTGGTGACATTTTGTGTATGGTGGAACATTTTGTGAGTGGACATTTTGTGTAGTGGTGGACATTTTGTGTAATGAGGAACATTTTGTGTAGTGGGGATCATTTTGTGTAGTGGGGGACATTTTGTGTAGTGGTGGACATTTTGTGTAGTGGTGGACATTTTGTGTAGTGGACATTTTGTGTAGTGGTGGACATTTTGTGTATGAGAACATTTTGTGTAGTGGGGATCATTTTGTGTAGTGGGGAAACATTTGTGTGTGGGGAAACATTTTGTGTAGTGGGGATCATTTTGTGTAGTGGACATTTTGTGTAGTGGGGACATTTTGTGTATTTGAGGAACATTTTGTGTAGTGGGGACATTTTGTGTAGTGGGAAACATTTTGTGTAGTGGGAACATTTTGTGTAGTGGGGAAATCATTTTGTGTAGTGGGAAACATTTTGTGTAGTGGGGAGTCATTTTGTGTAGGTGGACATTTTGTGTAGTGGTGGACATTTTGTGAAAGTGAGGAACATTTTGTGAAGTGGGGACATTTTTGTAGTGGGAAACATTTGTGTAGTGGGGTTTGTGATCATTTTGTGTAGTGGTGGACATTTTGTGTAGTGAGGAACATTTTGTTTTAGTGGGGGACATTTTTGTGTGGGGGGACATTTTGTGAAATGGTGGACATTTTGTGTATGGTGGACATTTTGTTTTTGGGGAGGACATTTTGTGTAGGGGGAACATTTTGTGTAGTGGGGACATTTTGTGAAATGTGGACAATAGTACATTTGTGTTGGGTGGAACATTTTGTGTAGCGGGGAACATTTTGTGTAGTGGGTTTGGAGGAAATTTTGTGAAAGGTGGACATTTGTGTAGGGGGAAACATTTTGTGTAGTGGGGGAAAAGGGGGACATTTTGTGTAGTGGAAATTTTTGTAGTGGTGGACATTTTGTGTAGTGGGGAACATTTTGTGTAGTGGTGGACATTTTGTGTAGTGGACATTTTGTGTAGTGGTGGACATTTTGTGTAGTGAGGAACATTTTGTGTAGTGGGGAACATTTTGTGTAGTGGTGGACATTTTGTGTAGTGGACATTTTGTGTAGTGGTGGACATTTTGTGTAGTGGGGGACATTTTGTGTAGTGGGGAACATTTTGTGTAGTGGGGAACATTTTGTGTAGTGGGGAACATTTTGTGTAGTGGGGAACATTTTGTGTAGCGGGGAACATTTTGTGTAGGGGGGAACTTTTTTGTGTAGTGGGGACATTTTGTGTAGCGGGAACATTTTGTGTAGTGGGGAACATTTTGTGTAGTGGGGAACATTTTGTGTTGTGGTAGACATTTTGTGTAGTGGGGAACATTTTGTGTAGTGGGGAACATTTTGTGTAGTGGGGAACATTTTGTGTAGTGGGGATCATTTTGTGTAGTGGGGAACATTTTGTGTAGTGGGGAACATTTTGTGTAGTGGGGAACATTTTGTGTAGTGGGGAACATTTTGTGTAGCAGGGAACATTTTGTGTAGTGGGGAACATTTTGTGTAGCGGGGAACATTTTGTGTAGTGGGGAACATTTTGTTTTAGTGGGGAACATTTTGGGGTAGCGGGAACATTTTGTGTTGTGGGGAACATTTTGTGTTGTGGGGAACATTTTGTGAGTCGGGGAACATTTTGTGTTGTGGGGAACATTTTGTGTTGTGGGGAACATTTTGTGTAGCAGGGAACATTTTGTGTAGCGGGGAACATTTTGTGTAGTGGGGAACATTTTGTGTTGTGGGGAACATTTTGTGTTGTGGGGAACATTTTGTGTAGTGGGGAACATTTTGTGTAGCGGGGAACATTTTGTGTAGTGGGGAACATTTTGTGTAGTGGGGAACATTTTGTGTAGTGGGGAACATTTTGTGTAGCGGGGAACATTTTGTGTAGCGGGGAACATTTTGTGTTGTGGGGAACATTTTGTGTAGTGGGGAACATTTTGTGTAGTGGGGAACATTTTGTGTTGTGGGGAACATTTTGTGTTGTGGGGAACATTTTGTGTAGCGGGGAACATTTTGTGTTGTGGGGAACATTTTGTGTAGCGGGGAACATTTTGTGTTGTGGGGAACATTTTGTGTAGCGGGGAACATTTTGTGTTGTGGTAGACATTTTGTGTAGTGGGGAACATTTTGTGTAGTGGGGAACATTTTGTGTAGTGGGGAACATTTTGTGTAGTGGGGAACATTTTGTGTAGTGGGAAACATTTTGTGTTGTGGTAGACATTTTGTGTAGTGGTTTATTTTTTATGCAGTAGGTAATAAATTTCACGTACTTTCCTTATCCCTCCACTCCCCCTCCTCTCTCTCTCTCTAACTCTTAAAATTCTATAATAAAATTACTTTCCACAGTTAATTACATCCGTTAAATTAAATTTGTGTGCTGCACCTAATTAATATTTATTTAATCATTTGTATCTCCACTAAACATTTTAGTAACCTCTAATTTTATATATATATAATATATATATTATATTTTTATATTATATAATATAATATTATATTATATATATATATATATATATAAGATAGTGTGAATGTGTTTGGGCTGGTGTGAATATTTATCAAATAAGCAAATAAAGTATCGGGTTGTACTGACACACTAACAAGTTCAATTTGTTTGTAAAATTGACCACAGGAGCGAGTTGATGTATGGATATTATAGTGGACCACCACCGCTCATGCCTTCCCTACCCTTCCCCATGCCATCCCTACCCTTCCCCATGCCTTCCCTACCCTTCCCCATGCCTTCCCTACCCTTCCCCATGCCTTCCCTACCCTTCCCCATGCCTTCCCAAACCCTTCCCCATGCCATCCCAACCCTTCCCCATGCCTTTTCCCTACCCTTCCCCATGCCTTCCCAAACCCTTCCCCATGCCTTCCCTACCCTTCCCCATGCCTTCCCTACCCTTCCCCATGCCTTCCCTACCCATCACCATGCCTTCCCTACTCTCTCTCTCTTTCTGTTCTCTTTTCCCTCATTCCTCCCATACATCCAATGCTATTTACCCCCTTCCTCATACGTCAAAGAAAAACTTTTGATATCCTTCCTCTCATTCAATTCCTTTTTATCTTTACTCTTCCTTCTACACACTCCTTCCCCGTCAATACCCTAACCTTCCCTCTATACCCTCTCCTTCCCCTTCCGTCTATCCATTCGCTCCCTTCCACACGTCCCCCATGACACTGTTCTGAAGAGATGATCATAATGTAGAAGTTTGTTATTGTTAAGGACGTAAGAGTGAACCAGTGTTTCCTCTACTCTGATTCATGTCGCAGTTGTGGTTCGATCCCCGGTACGGGTGGAAACAATGGGGTGTGTTTCCTTACACCTGTTGTCCCCTGTCCAGCTAGCTAGTAGTAAGTAGGTACCTGGGTGTTAGTCGACTGGTGTGTGTCGCAATCTGGGGCACAAAATTAACGTAAGTTGCGGGAAATGATCTACATAACCAGGGGCTTTCTATATAGTAAGTCAGTGATGTTAACTATGGTCTGTATAAGTTGTATCATGTAGATATAAAGATTATTATTATTGTATTTACACACACACACACACACACACACACACACACACACACACACACACACACACACACACACACACACGCGCGCGCGCGCGCGCGCGTATTCCAATACACTGACACATGAGCTAAACAAAATTCCATCCTCGACAAATATATCTGACGCCTTATTACTTTATTTAATAAAGTACAGAGTGCCAGACGTTTCTGCCATCCATGACAAACGTTTCTGACTAAAAAAAAAAAAAATATCACATACAATTTTGGAAGGACAGAGTCGAGTTGTTGGGTATTTTAGCATGTGTCTCACACGTGACACTTAATTACCTGTGTTCTTCTCTGGAAGCCATGCATGATATCTGAAGGATGCCTGAGGCCTGAAGACTGCCTGAAGAATTCTTCCCGGTACCAAATTCTCTTGCTAAAAGCCTCGTCAAGCAGACTGTCGCTACTAGCAATTACCACGATATTCTAAATTGTTTTTCTCGTGAACGGTACGAAAGACCTCGTGACTGGTCTTCAATTTACCTGTAGGTTACCTGGGTGGCGCCTAAGGCGCGGTCCGGGACCGCGCCTCAGGCGCCGTGATCAGCGAAACCGTCGGTGCAATAACGAATACAATATTATCGAGTTAATTAGTGCCGATCAACAGCTGTTTCTCGTGCGTGTCGGAGGTCACTGATGGAGGTAAACGTCCTTTGATGTGTGACGCGCCACTGGAAATGTTTTGAGTTACGGGGTCGACGTAATTTTCAAAATGATCAATGACCTCTCGTTAAAGTTGGGACATTATCATTTCCCTCTCGTGTTTGGAATGTTTTTTTTTTTCCTCATCCTCGTTATTTTTCGTGGAGAAAAGTTAGTCGACTGGTGTGGGTCGCATCCTGGGACACTGACCTAAGGAGGCCTGGTCACAGACCGGGCCGCGGGGGCGTTGACCCCCGGAACTCTCTCCAGATAAACATGTGAAGCCAGGCAGGTAAATGATACTGTATCAATTACCAAACATTTCTACTGCGTACAATTATACAAACAGGCAAATATTTATTGAAATAAATGTATATATCAAAATCTTTATAATATATATATATATATATATATATTTGGTGTAATAATGTTGGTAGAATTACCGACGATATGTTAGGTAAAAGGTTACAAGTGCAACTAATGTGACATTTTATTGTGGCAACGTTTCGCTCTCCAGGAGCTTTGTTAACCACAACGGCTTAACAAAACTTCTGGAGAGCGAAACGTTGCCACAATAAAATGTCGCATTAGTTGCAGTTGTGTCCTTTTACCTAACATGTATATATAGGATCCCCAATCAGTTCTAGAGATGGTACCTCCCCCCCCCTCTCTCTATACGTACATACATTATATATATATATATATATATATATATATATATATATATATATATATATATATATATATATATATATATATATATATACCTTTGATATAACTTTGAAGATCCCGGCCATGGGCCAGGCTCGTCTGGTGCTTGCCTGGTCAACCAGGCTGTTGCTGCTGGAGGCCCGCTGCCCCACATATCCATCACAGCCTGGTTGATCTGGCACATATATATATATATATATAATATATACATACATATATATATATATATATATATATATATATATATATATATATATATATATATATATATAATATATATATATATATATATATACATAGAGAGAGAGAATGAATAAGTCACAATAAATACTTGTAATTTTACAGGTATAGTTCCCAAATATATTGTATAAGTCCGGCCAGATGCAAGAGTACATCCTGGCAGTGCTGTTATTCCTTCACGATACAGGCAGAGGAGGAGATGTTCGGAAGTTCTATTGTCCTTCCTTCACTGTAATGACCTGGTGATGCAACACCTGTAATGACCTGGTGATGCAACACCTGTAATGACCTGGTGATGCAACACCTGTAATGACCTGGTGATGCAACACCTGTAATGACCTGGTGATGCAACACCTGTAATGACCCACTAGTTTACATTAATAGTTTTACTAAGTTCCCCATACTCATGATGGGGTAGGTAGTTAAAGGATTACATGAGGCCCATAATGGGTCCAGAGACTGGATCTCTATATCAATGACAGGACTACTTAACACCACCCCATTAAACATCTTATTAATTGCTCTTCTAATGCCCCATGCTCCTACTTCCTCTCATCTCTCACCCACAGTAATACCTGCTACAAGAAACGGCAAGTGCGCGGATAATATCTTCAATAACACTTCTCTTATATTGCCTCTACGCTGCGCGTCAGCGCAAAAACTAATTAAGCGCCGCGACCTAAATATTATCTTTATATAAAATAGTCTTTCTCACTCCCGGAGCCCGGCCAGTGGTCAGGCTTGTGTGGTGCTAGCCTGATCAACCAGGCTGTTGCTGCTCTTGGCCCACTGCCCCACATATCCATCACAGCTTGGCTGATATATAATCACAAATTGTCAGCAAATTCGAGAATATTTAACATGAGGGATGCTGACATACTGACACACTGACACAGCACTTGAGTCTTGAGAGATCATTCATCTCTCTCGTTATGATTACGAACACCACGCTAACACTGACAAGCTAAAACTCTACACACACAGACACTAATACTCTCCCTCAAAGTCCAGCAGACGTCCTGCTGACAAATACAGGTCCAGCAGGTGGAAGAATGTGTCTAGCAGACATTAGCAAAAGTCCAGTAGACAAAAACACAAGTCAAGAAGACATAAACACAAGTCCAGACATAAACATATGTCCTGCTGACAAATTCTTCTGCCTGCTGGACCTGTATTTGTTAACAAAATGCATGTTTACATCTGGACTTGTGTTTGTGACTGGTGGACGTGTCTGATCGACACATTCTGCTACTTACTGGACCTGTATATGTTTAGCAGACACTTACCACACGTCCAGAAGACACAAATCCAAGTCCAGCAGACAGTGGCAGAAGAGAAGAGCATCACACAATCACAGAATGTACACACCTCAGAACATCGTAAGTTTAGAGCGAGTCACTCGTGGCTGTCGCAACTGCGATTACTTAGACTTCGACAGCCATGGTCCATGACCGGGCTCCGGGAGTCGAAAGACTCTCGAAACTCATCAAAGGTAGAGACATGATGTAGCACACAAAATGAGGGACAGAAGAATAAGTGGAAAATGAGACAAGTGGATCAGCTTTGTAACGAACTGATGAACTCTTGAGTAAAGGTCAATAACGTCAACTCACGAGGTCACCAGCATCATAATGTGTGTTCCTCCAGGCACGGTACTCTAGACACGGTACTCTAGACACAGTACTCTAGGCACGGTACTCTAGACACGGTACTCTAGACACGGTACTCTAGACACGGTACTCTAGACAAGTTAGCATCGTTCACAGACATTAGAATTATGGAGAAAAGTCACCATACAGGACACAGTAAGCCTCGATGTCGACAAACATTTTTACACACAGCTTTCACTGATGACCAATTTCAGTTCCTTTATGAAAATAAATCATAATTTGAATAGTGTAAAAGTTAGACTAATAGTGTAAAAACGTAAATATATGTAAGAGACCTTGGAGTGTCCATGTCAGAATATCTTACAATAAAGAAGCACAATAGCAAAGAAGTACAATAACAAAGAAGTACAATAGAATTTTTGTCACAGCGACAAGAAAAATTATGGGTTAGTTAAAAATAACTTTCTGAAGAGAGAAATTGAAGCAAGACTGATAATGTTAATGGAATTTGTGCATTACCAGCTTACCCCCGGGGTACACACACACACACACACCTACCTTCATTTCACTTGTCCTTCTCTTACCTTTTCTAATCCCACATTTCCATCCCTTTCCCTATACCGACTCCTGTATTCCCCTTCTCCTCCTCTTCCCCCCGTCATCCATCTCTCGTCCTCTCTCACTGTTCGTGTAACAAAGGCCGACCAGCTGCACACACACACACACACACACACACACACACACACACACACACACACACACACACACACACACACACACACACATGCACACACCTCTTTCCCCTCTCTCCCCCCTCTCTCTCCCCCTCTCTTTGCCTTCTCTCTCTCTCTCTCTCTCTCTCTCTCTCTCTCTCTCTCTCTCTCTCTCTCTCTCTCTCTCTCTCTCTCTCTCTCCCCCAGCTCTCTCTCTTCCCCATTTTCCCTTCTCAATCTCCCCCTCTCCTACCCTTCCCTTCACTCTCTCTCCCCCTCTCTCTCTCACTCTCACTCTCTCTTCCCCTTTTTCCTTCTCACTATCCCCTCTCTCTTTCTACCTTCCCTTCTCTCTCTCTCTCTCTCCATCTCTTCCCCATTTTTCCCTTCTCACTCTCCCCCACTCCTTCCCTTCCCTTCTCTCTCTTTCCCCCTCTCACACTCTCCCCCTTTCCCTTCTCACTCTTCCCCTCTCTCTCTCCTTCTACCTTTCCCTTCTCTCTTCTCTCACAAAAAAAAAAAAAATGGTGGGGACTCGCAGGAACCAAGGATCAGATGAGAATGGTTCTGGTAGGGAGGAGTGGATGGAGGAGCAGTGGAAAAGGATGGAACAAGAGTGGGAGAGAAAATTAGGAGAGCTTTCTGAAAAAATGGAGAAAGAGCTCTCTGTGAAATTGGAAAAGAGGTTGGAGAAGGAGACAAAGAATTGGGAGGCACAAGTCGAAACTGCAGTAGCCAAGATAAGGGCCCTAGAAGTTGAGATAAATAGGCTGAAGCGAGTTACAGGGGCAGTGACCAGAGAAGACACAGCATATGAAGCTGCGAGGCCGAACAGGAAGGAAGGAATTATGAATTATGCTAAGGTCATATCAACCTGCCAAAAAGAGCCAAGGAGTGGAAGGGAAGAACAGCTGGTTGCAGACGGAGAGGGTGATAGGTCGAATGCTTAGGCACAACCATGCTATCAAGAGCCACTGGAAAAATCAAGGGAGAAACTGACCACATACAGGCAGGATCCAGAGTCACAGAGGGTGAGGCAATGGGAGGAGGAAAGGGCAAAATCAGTGTTTATCCATGGGCTTCAGGAGAGAGAGGAAAGGACACACACTGAAAGGCAGCAGGAAGAAAGTAAGGAGATTGAGAAAATCATCACGGAAATAGGTGAAGAGATGGACGAGATTGTAAATTTTCAGAGAATAGGGGGGTCTTGAAGGGGAGAAACCCGACCAACAATGATTCTCAGGAAGAAACGTGCGGAACAGGATCCCCCAAGAGAAACCCCGATTAAATACTCGGAAGGTACAAGAGGGTTTCCTGAAGAGAAGAACAAAATCAGAATGACAGCAGCTGGGGAGAGGACAAAAAGCAAAAGGGTAGGAAAACAGACAAGGAGGGAAACCCAAAGGGTCAGTCAGGAAAAACAGAACGCAAGGGCAAGCACACATACAATATTTCAGAGCCATAAAACCCTCACCATCCAAACCATCAATCCATACCCCGCCTCCCCCAACCCCGAGCTATAGAATCCCCGTATGCCCCCAGGTCTCCACCCCACAGGCCCCACAAACCACAGTGTTGGAAAGGAAAAAAGGTTTGGTACACAAACGTGATGGTATAACAAAAAAGTGGGAGGAGTGGCATGAAAGAGTCAAAGGGGCTCCCCGGCATATGTCTCACAGAAACCAAGTTACGGGTATGAAAACAGATCCCATCTTTCCAAGGGATCCCAAATCCTGAGGAAAGAAGAGGGAACAGGGGGGGTGGGGAGGGGCATTGTGTAAAAACCCCCTGGAATTTGGAATGAGCTAGAGAGGAGACGCAGAGAAGAAATGTTTAATAGGGGAAAATGCTTCACTCTGGAGGCCCCAAGGTGGTAATAGCAGTGAGTAAAAACCCCACAAAACAGCGGAGGCCAAGAAAAGAGTAGCGAGAGCAATAGAGCGATGGTTGACACATGGTAGAGGGGCCCAGAAGAGTCATGCATGCGGGGCAAAGCCCCTGACATGGGTGACTTTACCAAAGGAGATCGTTTGGGGAGAACGGGCCCCGCATGGGGGCCAAGATCAGAAGGGCTAAGATGATGGAGGTGGTATGGAAAACTTCATGTACCAACACGTAAGGGAATACAAGAGAGAGGGAGAGGATGAACCAGCAAGGCTAGACTTAGTATTCCCTTGGATGCGAATGAGGAATCATAAAAAAGACCCCTTTGGGGCCAGGACATGTGGTTTTAAGCTTGAATACAAAAACTAGAGCAAAGGGAGGGGGAAGGGAACCAGGAGGGAAAAAACAAAATACAAGGGGGACCCAGGGGGAATTCCCAAAAGGGGTTTCAGTGGGACAGGAATGGCAGGGAAGCCGTTAATGAGATAGGGAATATGTAGCAAAATGCAAGGGGTGAGGAAGGTTTGTCCCCAAAGGGTAACAGGAATAATGAAAAGCCAGGATGACCCCATGTTTACCCAAAAAGGTGCAGGGACCAAAAAAACCAAAGGTGCTGGGAAGGGAAAAGAATATAAAAGGCAAAGGCCCCAGGAAAATAAGGGAGAGTGTAGAGCCAGAAAGAATATGCCAGATAAGAAGGGGCCCAAAACAATATGAAAATGACATGCAGCGAAAGCAAATCTGACCCGAAACTTTTTGTACCCCAAACTCAGGAGGAAAAAACATAAAGGACCGGGTAATCAGGCAAAGGGAAAGGGAAAGGAGGAGAGACAAGAATGACCGTAAGTATGTGAGGAACTCAAAAAGAGATTTTAAAGGAAATGTTCCAGAGGAGCAGAAGGGGGTCCGAAAGACGGAAAGGTGGGGACACCCCCATGGGGGACACAGTGCACAAAACGAGGGAAAAAGTGAGGGGCTTTTTGAGTGAGCTAGAACTCAAAAGGCAATGGGGCCAGATAACATCTCCCCATGGGTATTGAGAGGGGGAGCAGAGGCCTATGTGTACCCTAACAACAATATTCAATACATCTATCGAAACAGGGAGTTGCCGAGGGATGGAAGACAGCAAATGTAGTCCCGTTTTAAAAAAAAGGGGGGACAGACATGAAGCTTAAATACAGACCGTGTCACTGACATGTATTGTAGCAAAAACATGGGAAAAATTTTCAGGAGAGGTGGGTGGAACACCTAGAAAGGAATGATTCATCAACAGCAGCCAAAATGGTTTCAGGGACGGGAAAAACCTTGTCACAAACTACTGGGGTTCTAAGCATGGTGACAGCGTAAAACAAAAAGGAGAGGGGGGGTGGACTGCATATTCTTGGACTGCAAGAAGGCGTTTTTACACCCGTTCCACAAGAGATTGGTGAAAAACTGGAGGACCAAGCTGGGATAACAGGGAAGGCATACAATGGATCGGGAATACTTGTAGGAAGACAGCAGCGAGTATGGTACGTGGCGAGGGGTGTCAGAGTGGGCACCCGTACCCGCGGGGTCCCCCGGGGTCAGTCTGGACCAGTGTGTTTTGGTATTTTGAACGCATGAGGAAAAAATAGACTTGAGGTTCCTGTTTGCAGATGACGTGAAGTTGATGAGAAGAATTCACTCGATCGAAGACCGGCAGAATACAAAGGGTTTTGGACAGGGTGCAGACCTGGGCCCCAATTGGCTCTGGAGTTCAATCCCACCAAGGCAAAGTCATGAAGTTGGGGAAGGGCAAAGAAGACAGCAGAGGAGTACAGTTAGGGGCCCGAGGCTCAAACCTCACTCAAGGAAAAAGACTTGGGGTGAGTATAACCCAGGCCATCTCCTGAAGCGCACATCAAAAAATGCTGCAGCATATGGGGCCTAGCAAACCCCAGAAAGCTTCCCCTTTTTATAAAGAATGTTCAGGACATGTAACCCTGTACGTTAGGCCCATATTGGAGTTGCGGCCAGTTTGGCCCCACCCAGCCAGCAGTAAAGAAATAGAGAAAGTGCAAAGGTTTGCAACAAGGGGTAGTCCCCGAGCTAAGAGGTATGTTACGAGAAGAGGTTAAAAGGGAAAAAAACCTGACACACTGGAGGCAGGGGATAAAGGGGACATGTAACGAATACAAATATGAGAGCAATTTACGGTGGAAAAAACAGGTGTTCCAGAGATTGGACACAGTAACAGGGGGACACAGTTGGAAGTTGAAGACACAGATGAATCACAGGGATGTTAGGAAGTATTTCTTCAGCCACAGAGTAGTCAGTAAGTGGAATAGTTTGGGAAGCGATGTAGTGGAGGCAGGATCCATACATAGCTTTAAGCTGAGGTATGATAAAGCTCACGGTTCAGAGAGAGCGACCTAGAGAGTGACACACACACACACATACATACATACACACACATACATACACACCCGCACACACGCGCGCGCGCACAACACACACATACATACACACACACAATACGCGCCACACACACCACACCACACACACACGCACACAACACATACATACACACACACAACACACCAATACAACACACACACATACACACCCGCACACACGCGCGCGCGCGCACACACACACACACATACATACACACACATACACACACCACACACACACACATACACACACACACACCCGCACACGCGCGCGCGCGCGCACACACACACACACACACACACACACAACTACACACCCGCACACACACGCGCGCGCGCGCACACACACACATACATACACACACACACACACACACACACACACACACACACACACACACACACACTGCACACACACACACACACACACACACACACACATGGGGGCCAAGATACATGGGGGCCAAGATACATGGAGGGCTAAGATGATGGAGGTGGTACTGGAAAACTTCATGTGCCAACACGTAAGGGACACTACAAGAGAGAGAGGAGAGGATGAACCAGCAAGGCTGGACTTAGTATTCACCTTGAGTAGTGCAGATATCGAGGACATCACATATGAAAGACCCCTTGGGGCCAGTGACCATGTGGTTTTAAGCTTCGAATACACAGTAGAGCTACAAGTGGAGGGAGAAGCAGGAAGGCCAGGACGAATGAAGCCAAACTACAAGAAAGGGGACTACACAGGAATGAGGAACACCTGAACGGGGTTCAGTGGGACAGAGAACTGGCAGGGAAGCCAGTTAATGAGATGATGGAATATGTAGCAACAAAATGCAAGGAGGCTGAGGAGAGGTTTGTACCCAAGGGTAACAGGAATAATGAAAAAGCCAGGATGAGCCCATGGTTTACCCAAAGGTGCAGGGAGGCAAAAACCAAGTGTGCTAGGGAATGGAAGAAATATAGAAGGCAAAGGACCCAGGAGAATAAGGAAAAACAGTCGTAGAGCCAGAAACGAATATGCACAGATAAGAAGGGAGGCCCAAAGACAATATGAAAATGACATAGCAGCGAAAGCCAAATCTGACCCGAAACTGTTGTACAGCCACATCAGGAGGAAAACAACAGTCAAGGACCAGGTAATCAGGTTAAGGAAGGAATGAGGAGAGACAACAAGAAATGACCGTGAAGTATGTGAAGAACTCAACAAGAGATTCAAAGAAGTGTTCACAGAGGAGACAGAAGGGACTCCAGAAAGACGGAGAGGTGGGGCACACCACCAAGTGCTGGACACAGTGCACACAACCCAGGAAGAAGTGAAGAGGCTTCTGAGTGAGCTAGATACCTCAAAGGCAATGGGGCCAGATAACATCTCCCCATGGGTATTGAGAGAGGGAGCAGAGGCGCTATGTGTACCCCTAACAACAATATTCAATACATCTATCGAAACAGGGAGATTGCCTGAGGCATGGAAGACAGCAAATGTAGTCCCAATCTTTAAAAAAGGAGACAGACATGAAGAATTAAACTACAGACCAGTGTCACTGACATGTATAGTATGCAAAATCATGGAGAAGATTATCAGGAGAAGAGTGGTGGAACACCTAGAAAGGAACGATCTCATCAACAGCAGCCAACATGGTTTCAGGGACGGGAAATCCTGTGTCACAACCTACTGGAGTTCTATGACATGGTGACAGCAGTAAGACAAGAGAGAGAGGGGTGGGTGGATTGCATTTTCTTGGACTGCAAGAAGGCGTTTGACACAGTTCCACACAAGAGATTGGTGCAAAAACTGGAGGACCAAGCAGGGATAACAGGGAAGGCACTACAATGGATCAGGGAATACTTGTCAGGAAGACAGCAGCGGTCATGGTACGTGGCGAGGTGTCAGAGTGGGCACCTGTGACCAGCGGGGTCCCGCAGGGGTCAGTCCTAGGACCAGTGCTGTTTCTGGTATTTGTGAACGACATGACGGAAGGAATAGACTCTGAGGTGTCCCTGTTTGCAGATGACGTGAAGTTGATGAGAAGAATTCACTCGATCGAAGACCAGGCAGAAAATACAAAGGGATCTGGACAGGCTGCAGACCTGGTCCAGCAATTGGCTCCTGGAGTTCAATCCCACCAAGTGCAAAGTCATGAAGATTGGGGAAGGGCAAAGAAGGCCGCAGACGGAGTACAGTCTAGGGGGTCAGAGACTACAAACCTCACTCAAGGAAAAAGATCTTGGGGTGAGTATAACACCAGGCACATCTCCTGAAGCGCACATCAACCAAATAACTGCTGCAGCATATGGGCGCCTAGCAAACCTCAGAACAGCATTCCGACATCTTAATAAGGAATCGTTCAGGACCCTGTACACCGTGTACGTTAGGCCCATATTGGAGTATGCGGCACCAGTTTGGAACCCACACCTAGCCAAGCACGTGAAGAAACTAGAGAAAGTGCAAAGGTTTGCAACAAGACTAGTCCCAGAGCTAAGAGGTATGTCCTACGAGGAGAGGTTAAGGGAAATCAACCTGACGACACTGGAGGACAGGAGAGATAGGGGGGACATGATAACGACATACAAAATACTGAGAGGAATTGACAAGGTGGACAAAGACAGGATGTTCCAGAGATTGGACACAGTAACAAGGGGACACAGTTGGAAGCTGAAGACACAGATGAATCACAGGGATGTTAGGAAGTATTTCTTCAGCCACAGAGTAGTCAGTAAGTGGAATAGTTTGGGAAGCGATGTAGTGGAGGTAGGATCCATACATAGCTTTAAGCAGAGGTATGATAAAGCTCACGGCTCAGGAGAGTGACCTAGTAGCGATCAGTGAAGAGGCGGGGCCAGGAGCTCGGACTCGACCCCCGCAACCTCAACTAGGTGAGTACACACACACACACACACACACACACACACACACACACACACACACACACACCCGCACACACACACACACCTGCACACACACACACACACACACACACACACACCATACATACACACACACACACACACACACCACACACACACACATACACACACACACATCACACACACACACACACACACACACACACACACACACACACACACACACACACACACACAAACACACACTAAGAACCATCATTTAAGATCGCCAAAGGCATCAATACACAAGGAGTTAAGCCGGGTGAGGTGTAATCAATGCAAAGCTCACCCACGTAATCTGATTACCACACTGTTTTTAACCCACTGATCGCCCACCGCTGCCGCTCTAGCGTCCTCATAAACATTAATACCCACACCATCAGAGAAAAAATGTGTGTTAATTTTGAATTACTATTTTTCTGCACCTTGAGCAATGAATATGAAGTCTACACATACGTTCGTGTGTGTAGACTTCGTGTGTGTAGAATTCACGGTCTTACACGTTCGTGTGTGTAAGACCGTCGCTCATCAGAGTGACGGTTAACTACACCTAAATTTATGGTAGTTGAGGTTAAATTAACAGAAGGTAAAAAATGTTTAGCTTTAGGTCTGGCTTTCCATGGCTTTCAACCTCACTCCGTCCAGAAAAAAAATATTTTGTGGGTGGCCTAGATTATTCAGATATTGACGCACGTAATCGCGTTACAAAAATATATTATGTGAACGGACTGTATAAATATATATAAAATATATATATATATATATATATATTTTATATATATATATATATATATATATATATTATATATATAACTCAGCAGACCCAGAATTATGTGGCTGGGCCAGGAGCTGTAGCATAACTGGATGAATACACCTAGGTGAGCAACCTACTTGGGACAGGGTTCATTTCTGAAAAAAAGCGAGCACATCAGAGATATATAACATACATGTCAAGTACCTTCATGCTAGAACCCGCCGCCTGCGGCACTAGCATAATTTACTGATGACAAGTACATGCTAGAAGCAGCCCGCCTGCGGTCCTGCTTTAATTTACTGGTGACAATTCTGGTGTTGTCTCGTGCTAATGAACCAGACTTTTACTCTAGGATAGTTCCCTTATTGCTTGTTTGCTGAGTAACGACATTCTAATTTGCCTACTCGTGGATATTAGCGACTTCCACTTTGCAATCAAATACGATTTTTTATTTTACAGCGATGGTAGGCTAACACTGCAGGAGTCGGTAAGTAGTTCACACGTTCAGGTTATGCAACACTGCAAGTTAGCAAGTATTTACACGTACAAGTTATGTAACATTGCAAGAATCAGCAAGTATTCACACGTACAGGTTATGCAACATTGCAAGAGTTAGAAAGTATTCACACGTACAAGTTATGCAACATTGCAAGAGTCAGCAAGTATTCACACATACAAGTTATGCAACATTGCAAGAGTCAGCAAGTATTCACACATACAAGTTATGCAACATTGCAAGAATCAGCAAGTATTCACACGTACAAGTTATGCAACATTGCAAGAATCAGCAAGTATTCACACGTACAAGTTATGCAACATTGCAAGAATCAGCAAGTATTCACACGTACAAGTTATGCAACATTGCAAGAGTCAGCAAGTATTCACACGTACAGGTTATGCAACATTGCAAGAGTCAGCAAGTATTCACACATACAAGTTATGTAACATTGCAAGAGTCAGCAAGTATTCACACGTACAGGTTATGCAACACTGCAAGAGTCAGCAAGTATTCACACATACAAGTTATGCAACATTGCAAGAGTCAGCAAGTATTCACACGTACAGGTTATGCAACATTGCAAGAGTCAGCAAGTATTCACACGTACAGGTTATGCAACACTGCAAGAGTCAGCAAGTATTCACACGTACAGGTTATGCAACATTGCAAGAGTCAGCAAGTATTCACACGTACAGGTTATGCAACATTGCAAGAGTCAGCAAGTATTCACACGTACAGGTTATGTACACTCGTAAAAATCCTTCAGCTCTTTCAATGCACATTCCATTCTTTAAGGGACTGACCACCTCAAATACTTTTTCTCCAAGATTGCTAGACTGATCACATCATCTTTTTTTCAATGTTACTGTTGCCTCTGTATTTGACTGAAGAAACCTACTGTGTAGGCGAAACGTTTCAACAATAAAGATACCCAACTGTTGCACATGTGTCTTAATTCATCAAGTTGTCGGTATTTTATACCAGTTTCAACATATACTCAAATAAATGTTGAAAATGGTATAAAATATCGACAAGTTGATGATTAAGACACATGTGCAACAGTTGGCTATCTTTATTGTTGAAACATTTCGCCTACACAGTAGGCTTCTTCAGTCAAATACAGAGGCAACAAGTTCATCACAATACTGACTATACATAAGAGAAATTTCTAACATAAGAACGGAGGAACACTGAAGAAGGTCTACTGGCCAATACTAAGGAGGTCCCTCTCTAAACCAACCATTCCCACCCACACAACTGTCCTACCTTTTTCCAAATTTTTCCAATACCCGAGGTAATAATCAAACCCAGCCCTTCTCGCTCACATGTTTGCCCAGTCTCTTTGTAAGCTACCCAGAACCCTGTCTTGAAGAAGCAACTCGACGGGTACCCTCAGTCAGTTTCTGATTAGGTGGGCTGCAATGCGTACGTTTCCCTGCGTGCTGCTGGCACTAATAGCCTGACTGATCAGGCTCGTTACCAGGATTTCTGGCCCTGGATAGGGCCAGTGGTAGAGTACAAGGAGTCTGCTTGGAAGGTGTTTCGAGGGTCGACGCCCCCGTGACCCAGTCCTTGACCAGGCCTCCCGGTAGATCAGGACCTGACCAACCAGGCTGTTACTGCCGGCCGCAGGAGAGAGAGGAAACAATGACAGCAGACAGGTTTCAGTGACAATAACAACAGAAGCAGAAGACCCCCGCCTAACGAGCCCTCACGTCTTCAAGCCCCACAACACACTAGCCCCACCTCAGAGCCCCTTGACTTTATTACCAATTACCCCTAAAATCAGCCCTCCCTCCCAACTACCAAGACCAGCCCCCTCTCACCAGCCCAGGGCGGACCTGCCCCTCGAGACCTGGGTCGTCAAACCAGACAATTTCCCAGGAGATTTCATTAATTAACAGACTTTGAGAGGGACGGTGATGAGGTGGACCAGTTAATGTAACAGAAGCTGCGACACGGTACCCCCACGGTGTCATCACGGTACCACCACGGTGTCATCACAGTACCCCCACGGTGTCCTCACAATACCACCACAGTGTCATCACAGTACCCCCACGGTGTCATCACAGTACCCCCACGGTGTCATCACGGTACCCCCACGGTGTCATCACAGTACCCCCACGGTGTCATCACAGTACCTCCACGGTGTCATCACAATACCCCCACGGTGTCATCACGGTACCACCAGGGTGTCATCACAGTACCACCACGGTCGTGGACCTGGCCCCCGCAGCCAGGTCCACGACCAGGCCTCCCGGTGGATCAGGGCCTGATCCACCAGGCTGTTACTGCTGGCCGCACGTAGTCCAACGTACGAACCACAGCCCGGCTGATCCGGCACCGACTTTAGGTATTTGTCCAGCTCTCTCTTGAAGGCAGCCAGGGGCGTATTGGTAATTCCCCTTATGCATGGTGGGAGGCTGTTGAACAGTCCTGGGCGTAACAGCCTGGGCGTAACCAAAACACTAACGTTACAATCACAACCGCAAGAAAAAATGACAGGCTGGATAATTCCTCAAAGAAACAGATGCCAAGCCACTAATAAAATACTTAAAATCACTCGTCCTCTCTAGACTGAAATATTGGTGTCCACTAAAAGGCCCATTTAACACAGGCGAAACTGCAGATAAGGAAGATGTACACAAGAATTTTCACAGTCGAAGCAATTCGTCATTTAAATTATTGCGAACGCCTGAAATCCCTCAAACGGAAGGTAGCCAAGTACACTGAAACAGCCTCTTAAGAAAGCCGGTGCAAAATTCCCCAATGAAACGCATGACCGGGTAAACTCCAGACGAGCCTGGCCTAAGGTCGGAACTCATCAAAGGTAAGGGTAAGGTATGGATTTAATAAGTGCAGTAATCGATAAGTTCATAAGTGTCTTAATTTCATCTTGTCGGTATTGTATGTCATTCTTATACAACTTGTCAGACACTGCAACATCATGGAATCTTGGTTCTGAGGACATGTACACAACCTTCTTCACGACTACGACTACTACTACTACTACAACTAGCCCATCTCTTTGGGTAGGACCTACTTCAACTGGGGAATCCCGCCTACCAGTGACTATGTCCTCGTCTGCTACACGTCCCCTTTACACCTGACGTTAGTATATAAGTGCCAGGCTCCTTGCCTCTGCTCCAGAACCTCCACGACTACAGTGCTCTTCGCACCTACTCCAAGGTTGAGGGACTGATTACCTCATCTTCTGTATATAGTTCTACTGTCTTCAAATTATGTCCTGGAATTTGTATTGATAAAGTCACTGGATGGCGAAACGTCTACAACAAAGATACCCAGATGTTGCACATGTGTCTTAATTTAATCTTGTCGGTACTGTATACCATTCTTGTACAAGTTCATAAGTATAAAGGGGCCAAGACTATTCAACACAATCTCTTCAAATTTAAGAGAATCAACAGACCGCTGTCTTCAAGAGCATAATAAACTATCTAAAGTAAACCAGGGGTTCCCAATCTTTTCTACGCCCCGCACCACTTGGAACCAAATACTGCGGGTGAAGAAATTAAACTCAAAAAATAAGCTTTTAATTCAGTGCATAAAATGCAAATATAAATTGAGAAGCTAGAATAGTTTTTGGTAAAATAAACGGAATGGTTGAAAATGGTATGATTAAGACACATGTGCAACAGTTGGGTATCTTTATTGTTGAAACGTTTCGCCTACACAGTAGGCTTCTTCAGTCATATACAGAGTCAGCAGGTGTAGTAGTGAAATGAAGATGATGTCATCAGTCCATCAACCTTGATGATATGAGGTGGTCAGTCCCTCAGCCTGGAGAAGAGTTCAGCTCCATGTTCCAGATGTTCCAGACCATGGAGCTGGACTCTTCTTCAGGCTGAGGGACTTACAATCCCAAATACTTTTTCTCCAAGGCTGATAGACTGATTACATCATCTTCATTTCACTACTACACTTGCTGACTCTGTATTTGACTGAAGAAGCCTACTGTGTATGCGAAACGTTTCATCAATAAAGATACCCAACTGTTGCACATGTGTCTTAATATTAACTCCAAAATGAACGGAATTGTGCTTTTTATTAAGGCTCTTTGTCGCACACCCTAAAATGTTATCTCGCATCCCTTGGAAGTTCGTGCACCCCTTGGAGGTTCGTGTACCACTTGGAGGCTCGTGCACCCCTTGGAGGTTCGTGTACCACTTGGAGGCTCGTGCACCCCTTGGAGGTTCGTGTACCCCTAGTTGGGAATCCTTACTCTCAAGCTGTTCTTGAACAGTCGGACTGTCATGATTTACATCAGACTGCGAACATCGAGGGGAAACAACCTCAAGAAGAACAGATTTCTAAGAGAAGACAGCAAAAGAGGAGGAAGGAAAAAGTCTCAAGAATAAGTATAAGAGCTGGCGAGTGGTATTCATTATACAATGATCGCGAACAAGCGATACAAGATTCAAAACAGTCAGAGGGAGAGTGTCTCAGTAAACAGGTATTACCGAAATCATTTCTACCAGTCCACCGGGAGAATTGGCGTGAGGCCGGGCAGCGGGGGCGATGATACCCGCAGCCATCAACGAGTGGACTCTACCTAACATTGTGGTTTATGTTTGGAAATTAGTGTTCTGAAGTAGACAGTATGTTGTTGTGACAAGGATAGTGACGACACCGCAGTACTCGAGTTACGGTGACTATGGTAGTGACGACACCACAGTACTCGAGTTACGGTGACTATGGTAGTGACGACACCACAGTACTCGAGTTACGGTGACTATGGTAGTGACGACACCACAGTACTCGAGTTATGGTGACTATGGTAGTGACGACACCACAGTACTCGAGTTACGGTGACTATGGTAGTGACGACACCGCAGTACTCAGTTACGGTGACTATGGTAGTGACGACACCACAGTACTCGAGTTACGGTGACTATGGTAGTGACGACACCGCAGTACTCGAGTTACGGTGACTATGGTAGTGACGTCACCACAGTACTCGAGTTACGGTGACTATGGTAGTGACGACACCACAGTACTCGAGTTACGGTGACTATGGTAGTGACACCGCAGTACTCGAGTTATGGTGACTATGGTAGTGACGACACCACAGTACTCGAGTTATGGTGACTATGGTAGTGACGACACCGCAGTACTCGAGTTACGGTGACTATGGTAGTGACGACACCACAGTACTCGAGTTACGGTGACTATGGTAGTGACGACACCACAGTACTCGAGTTATGGTGACTATGGTAGTGACGACAACACAGTACTCGAGTTACGGTGACTATGGTAGTGACGACACCACAGTACTCGAGTTATGGTGACTATGGTAGTGACGACACCACAGTACTCGAGTTACGGTGACTATGGTAGTGACGACACCACAGTACTCGAGTTATGGTGACTATGGTAGTGACGACACCGCAGTACTCGAGTTACGGTGACTATGGTAGTGACGACACCACAGTACTCGAGTTATGGTGACTATGGTAGTGACGACACCGCAGTACTCGAGTTATGGTGACTATGGTAGTGACGACACCACAGTACTCGAGTTATGGTGACTATGGTAGTGACGACACCACAGTACTCGAGTGAGGAATTTAGGAGTTTGTTGTAAAGGAAATTGTACCGGAGTGTATTACTAATTAACTCTCTCATTATCCCTGTTAACTCTGCTGTGGCCAATACTCGAAATTCCTTTCCGTGCTGCATCTCCTCCACTTCCACGCCTTCATTACTGTTTCTTTTGTTATTCTGTTGTGCATCTCATCTCCTCTTTCCTACCTTCATTAATGTTTCTTTTATTATTCTGTTGTGTGTCTCATTTCCTCTTTCCTACCTCCATCATTACTTCTTTTATTATTATTCTGTTGTGTGTCTCATATCCTCCTCTTCCCCGCCTTCATTACTGCTTCTTTCATTATTATTCTGTTGTGTCTCATCTCTTCCCCCCTTCATTACTGCTTCTTTCATTATTATTCTGTTGTGTCTCATCTCTTCCCCGCCTTCATTACTGGTTGGTAAGTGTTATTCTCCTCTGTGTGTCCTTCTCTCTTCACTTCCGCCACAATCCTTGATCATTAGTTTCCATGGCAACCACAAGCCTTTCATTCCACATTAATGTTGCAATGATATACTCAAGTTACTACTGTATATCTTGCTCATGTTGCAATAACGTTGGTTTTATTTACAAACTAATAAAACTGTTTGGCTGGTCATCGCTTTAAACATCTGCAACATTATCACAATATCAATATCAACTTGCTATCTTGGATAAATAATTACAGGAGAGTAAAACTTTTCCACTTACCACAATCCATATCCACAATTCGTTCCGTGCCATCGACCGTGTTAGCCAATTTAGACGAAAGGGGAAATATCCCAACTATTTATGCCGAAAGAGATGCTGGGTTCTTAAGCTATGCAAGCACCCTGTGGGGAGAGTGGCACCCTCCCAGAAACCAAGTCCCTAGGCCCTTACACGCAAAGAACACGACCCTCACCACCTATTAAAGTGGCCCGGGGCAGGCAGCTAGGTAGGCAGATAGGCAGGTAGGTAGGTAGGTAGGTAGGTAGGCAGGTAGGTAGGTAGGTAGGTAGGTAGGTAGGTAGGTGGGTAGGTAGGTAGGTGGGTAGATAGATAGGTAGGTAGGTAGGTAGGTAGGTAGGTAGGTATGTAGGAGGTAGGTAGGTAGTAGATAGGTAGGTAGGTAGGTAGGTAGGTAGGTAAGGTAGTAGGTAGGTAGGTAGATAGATAGATAGATAAAATAGGTAGGTAGGTAGGTAGTAGGTAGTAGGCAGGCAGGTAGGTAGGTAGGTAGGTAGGTAGGTAGGTAGGCAGGCAGGCAGGCAGGTAGGTAAGGTAGTAGGTAGGTAGGTAGGTAGGTAGGTAGTGCAGGCAGGCATAGGCAGCAGGTAAGTAGGTAGGTAGAGGTAGGTCAGCAGAGAGAGCAGAGTAGTAGGTAGGTAGGTAGAGGAGGCAGGCAGGCAGGCAGGCAGGCAGGCAGGTAGGAGTAGGTAGGTAGGTAGGTAGGTAGGTAGGTAGTAGTAGGTAGGTAGGTAGGTAGGTAGGTAGGTAGGTAGGTAGGTAGGTAGGTAGCATGGCAGGCAGGCAGGCAGGCAGGTAAGTAGGTAGGTAGTAGGTAGGTAGGCAGGCAGGCAGGCAGGAAGGGTAAGTAGGTAGGTAGGTAGGTAGGTAGGAGCAGGCAGGCAGGCAGGCAGTAGGTAGGTAGGTAGGTAGGTAGGTAGGTAGGTAGGTCAGGTGGAGGCAGCGGCAGGCAGGCAGGCAGCAGGTAGGTAGGTGGTAGTGGAGGCAGGCAGGCAGGCAGGCAGGCAGGCAGGCCAGGCAGAGCAGGCACAGGCAGGCAGGCAGGCAGGCAGGCAGGAGCAGAGTAGGTAGGGTAGGCAGGCAGGCAGGCAGGCAGGCAGGCAGGCAGGCAGGCAGGCAGGCAGGCAGGCAGGTAGCAAGTAGGTAGTAGGTAGGTAAGTAGGTAGGTAGGGAGGAAAGGTAGGTAGGTAGGTAGGTAGGTAGGAGGCAGGCAGGCAGGCAGGCAGGAGGCAGGCAGGCAGGCAGGCAGGTAGGCAAGAGGTAGTAGGTAGGTAGTAGGTAGGTAGGAGGTAGGTAGGTAGGTAGGTAGGTAGGTAGGAGGCAGGCAGGCAGGCAGGCAGGCAGGCAGGAGGAGGCAGGCAGGCAGGCAGGCAGGCAGGCAGGCAGGCAGGCAGGCAGGCAGGCAGGTAGGTAGGTAGGTAGGCAGGCAGGCAGGCAGGCAGGCAGGCAGGTAGGTAGGTAGGTAGGTAGGCAGGTAGGCAGGCAGGCAGGCAGGCAGGCAGGCAGGCAGGCAGGCAGGCAGGCAGGCAGGCAGGCAGGCAGGCTAGGTAGGCAGGCAGGCAGGCAGGTAGGCAGGCAGGCAGGTAAGTAGATGTTAACAAGATGTAAGAAGAAATCTGTTCACTAAGCGCCTGTAGGAACTAACCATTGACACAACTGGCATTTTAATACAAGCAAAAGACAGTTTATTTGTCAGGTTCAAGACATATTGCTGGAATGTGGATCGTTAAAGTTGCATTTCACTTAACGTTAACATCACAAAAAAAACTCCCCTACCCCTCTCCCTCCCTCTCCTCTCTCTCTCTCTCTCTCTCTCCTCTCTCTCTCATACTATATATATTTTATATATATATATATATATATATATATATATATTATATATATATATATATATATATATATATATATATATAATATATATATATATATAATATATATAATATATATATATATATATATAATATATATATATTATATATATATATTATAATATAATATATATAATATTTATATATATATATATATATAATATATATATATATATATATATATATATATATATTATATATATATATATATATATATTAACGTTGATATAATATGATCATACTGATATCATTATAATATAATACTGATAATGATTTTAAATATTCATATAAATAAATAACTCAGTAATATAAGTGTTATGAAGGAACAGAATCAAAGTGATACGTCACTTCTGAAGACAGGTTAAACAGGCTGTTGTGTTGTTCTTGCAAATCAACCTGTATAACATCAACTCGGTGATGATAAGGCTTCAATGAGGGAACTTGTGGATCAAGTTTCGATGTCTGAAGCACTAGCCTTAAATGTCACGTAACACACTGTGGTTGCAGGAGGAGTTGGGGGGAGAACTGTAGAAGTCACTTGTTGGTGAAGCAAGGCTCTCAATGTTAAGTGGGTCGCTATTCGTAGGGGTTAGCAAGAACGTACGTTATAATGCAATGAGTCAGAACATACAACGTGGGGTGGGGAGGACTGGTAACACGTGGGGAGATAGCGATGGTGAAGTTCTAGTATGTTGTGAGGCATAGCTCTGAATGTATGAACTTGGCGGCTGCAGGAGTAGGGAGAAGTTAAGAACTTGCAAGGCAAGTGGAATCTGATATCTTCAGAATGCATGGGACCCACACACCTGAGCCTATGTGAGCCTTGGCTATACGACGTAGGGAGAGATAGCCAGATATAGTGAGTTATAGTATGTTATACGGTGCTATAGCGAGTCATGAAACTTGGGAGAGCAGGGAGGTAAGGGGAGATAGCCATCTATAACGAAGCAGTGTGCTAGGTCAAGCTGCGAATCTGAGTTATCTCTCAGTATATTTATGGCGCCCTTATCATGACCCCTCCCCAGCTCTCTTATTTGAAATCATTCCCTTCGCCATTTTCCATACGTAAATTATGATATACCTTTCTCGCATACGTTCCAGGTAGTACACTTCTAAGGTAGTTTAAAACGTTCCCAGAAATTATTTACATGTTTTAATGAACACGAGCAGTGAACGTTCTCTGAGCACACTTCAGATCTGTGGCTAAGTGTACGGCAATATTCAAATTGATTTATTGTCTTATAGAATATTGTAATTGACTCCCAGCTATTTCAGACCTAGTGTTTAATAAACTATTTTTCTAATTCAACTTTTTAAAAACCGAAATCAATGTTTATATTTTTAACTGTAGCCATAACTTTGTTTATATTTAAATGAATCACTTGTCGCTCGGAGTTCTTCAGTAATAAACCACCTCAAAAACACCTTCCAGAGAAAAAAAAGCCATCTTTCCTAGTCATTCTTTCAGAGAGAATATAGGCCTGGTGACCAGGCTAGTACCAGACAAGCCTGGCCCATGGCCGGGCTACGAGTGTGGAAAAACTCTGGGAATTGACTCACGAAATCGTAGTTTTGAGAGTTTCTGACCGCGGGTTCAAACCACACCCGTGGTATGGTTTGGTTTCTCTGCGAACTCATCAAAGGTAAGGTAAGGCCCCCGAGGCCCAGTCCCAGACCAGGCCTCCTGGTAGATCAAGGCCTGGTCAAGTAGGCTGTTACTGCTGACCAAATGCAGTCCATCGTATGAACCCCAGCCTGGCTGATCAGGAACTGATTTTTCAGGAACTGATCTCCCACCTGGTGACACTACTTGACATAATCTTAACCGAATTAAACTTTGGTGGCCCGGTGGTCTGGTGGCTAAAGCTCCCGCTTCACACACGGAGGGCCCGGGTTCGATTCCCGGCGGGTGGAAATTCCGACACGTTTCCTTACACCTATTGTCCTGTTCACCTAGCAGCAAATAGGTACCTGGGTGTTAGTCGACTGGTGTGGGTCGCATCCTGGGGGACAAGATTAAGGACCCCAATGGAAATAAGTTAGACAGTCCTCGATGACGCACTGACTTTCTTGGGTTATCCTGGGTGGCTAACCCTCCGGGGTTAAAAATCCGAACAAAATCTTATCTTATCTTCTAACCGAATTTAATTTGAACAAGGTGAGTGACAGCGCGTCATGCGCTGCGCGCGCACCTCAATAATCCTTGAAAAACGCAAGTATTCTCAAAGGGTTTAAATGTTATGTAAACCCAGGCGCATCACACAAGTTTTAACCAACTGTGAGAAATTATGGACGTGTTGAACACAGGTATCACGTGGTTAAAATATTTCTCAAGTGTGATGAGAAGTTTGGTAAATATACTACTTGACACACTCTCCAGCCATGTGGCTGCCACCACCACCCTCTCCAGCCATGTGCCTGCCACCACCACACTCTCCAGCCATGTGGCTGCCACCACCACTCTCTCCAGCCATGTGGCCGCCACCACCACACTCTCCAGCCATGTGGCTGCCACCACCACCCTCTCCAGCCATGTGCCTGCCACCACCACTCTCTCCAGCCATGTGGCTGCCACCACCACTCTCTCCAGCCATGTGGCTGTCACCACCACACTCTCCAGCCATGTGGCTGCCACCACCACACTCTCCAGCCATGTGGCTGCCACCACCACACTCTCCAGCCAATGTGCTGCCACCACCATTCTCTCCAGCCATGTGGCTGTCACCACCACACTCTCCAGCCATGTGGCTGCCACCACCACACTCTCCAGCATGTGGCTGCCACCACCACACTCCTCCAGCCATGTGGCTGCCACCACCACACTCTCCAGCCATGTGGCTGCCACCACCACACTCTCCAGCCAATGTGGCTGCCACCACACTCTCCAGCCATGTGGCTGCCACCACCACTCTCTCCAGCCATGTGGCTGCCACCACCACTCTCTCAGCCATGTGGCTGCCACCACCACTCTCTCCAGCCATGTGGCTGCCACCACCACACTCTCCAGCCATGTGGCTGCCACCACCACTCTCTCCAGCCATGTGGCTGCCACCATCACACTCTCCAGCCATGTGGCTGCCACCACCACTCTCTCCAGCCATGTGGCTGCCACCACCACACTCTCCAGCCATGTGGCTGCCACCACCACACTCTCCAGCCATGTGGCTGCCACCACACTCTCCAGCATGTGGCTGCCACCACCACACTCCAGCCATGTGGCTGCCACCACACACTCTCTCCAGCCATGTGGCTGCCACCACCACACTCTCCAGCCATTGTGGCTGCCACCACCACACTCTCCAGCCATGTGGCTGCCACCACCACTCTCTCCATCCATGTGGCTGCCACCACCACACTCTCCAGCCATGTGGCTGCCACCACCACACTCTCCAGCCATGTGGCTGCCACCACCACACTCTCCAGCCATGTGGCTGCACCACCACTCTCTCCAGCCATGTGGCTGCCACCACCACACTCTCCAGCCATGTGGCTGCCACCACCACTCTCTCCAGCCATGTGGCTGCCACCACCACACTCTCCAGCCATGTGGCTGCCACCACCACACTCTCCAGCCATGTGGCTGCCACCACCACACTCTCCAGCCATGTGGCTGCCACCATCACACTCTCCAGCCATGTGGCTGCCACCACCACACTCTCCAGCCATGTGGCTGCCACCACCACTCTCCAGCCATGTGGCTGCCACCACCACTCTCTCCAGCCATGTGGCTGCCACCACCACTCTCTCCAGCCATGTGGCTGCCACCACCACTCTCTCCAGCCATGTGGCTGCCACCACCACACTCTCCAGCCATGTGGCTGCCACCTACCACTCTCTCCAGCCATGTGGCTGCCACCACCACTCTCTCCAGCCATGTGGCTGCCACCATCACACTCTCCAGCCATGTGGCTGCCACCACCACTCTCTCCAGCCATGTGGCTGCCACCACCACACTCTCCAGCCAGTGGCTGCCACCACCACACTCTCCACGCCATGTGGCTGCCACCACCACACTCCTCCAGCCATGTGGCTGCCACCACCACACTCCAGCCATGTGGCTGCCACCACCACTCTCTCCAGCCATGTGGCTGCCACCACCACACTCTCCAGCCATGTGGCTGCCACCACCACACTCTCCAGCCATGTGGCTGCCACCACCACTCTCTCCATCCATGTGGCTGCCACCACCACACTCTCCAGCCATGT
>NC_069469.1:23083206-23285706 GCF_026875155.1 Cherax quadricarinatus
AGGGAAATTCCAAAACAAAAGAAGCCATGTCAACTGAGGCTCCAATTCACTTGTGTTCTCACGTCTGGAATATTGTTGTGTTTCACGGCGCCTTTAAAGGCAGAAGAGATCTCAGAACTGGAAAATATACAGAGGTCGTATACCGAGCGAAAAGACTCAAACATGAAACTATTAGAAACGCCCCGAAATATCTGCAATGTACTCTGGAACGAAGACATGTGAGATATGTACTGTACAAGGAAAACACAGACCCAAATCCCCAAGCTTCATACTACCTATCTATACTACTACTACTACTACTACTACTACTACTACTACTACTACTACTACTACTACTACTACTCGTGTCCCGCTGCACTCCCCTTTTTATCTCTTGTGCCACTACCACTATTCTCCTACATACTATCACTTCTGTTACTTCTATCACTACTACTTCCACTACCAGCATTACCTCTACCACTACTTCGCTTCTTTCTTCCTCTCTTTCTGTCCCATCCCTGTCCTCCTCTTCTGTATATAGTGGCTGCCTCATCTTTGTGTGTTAGTGTGACTAGTCAGTGGTCTACGTCGGACCGAAACGTCGTCATAAGCTTCTTCCTTCTGGACAGATACCTAAAGTCAGTATCGGACGAGCCGGACTGTGGTTTGTACGTTGGACTACGTGCGGCCAGCAGTGAAAACCTGGTTGATTAGACCCTGATCCACCTGGTGGCCTGTCAAGGATCGGGCCGCGGGGGCGTTGACCCCCGGAATACCCTCCAGGTATACTCCAGGCAGACTCTAGGTATGTGCGGGGTATTTGTGTAGTGTACCCAACTTACTGAATGGAGAGATACGAAAGCAAGTATAGAAAATAAATTATTGAAAATATACATTTAGTCCAGCATATATCGCATATATTTCCAATTGATAGAAGTCTTCAAGAGGAAAGGGGGCCAGTTCCTGTAGAATGCTCCACGTCAACCAGGTTGTGATAGCTACATAGCCTGCGGGCAGCTGAAAACAAGAGACTGGCAGAACAGGCAGCCTACAGGGAAACCTGGCATCAGGCAGGATAGCGAGAACTAGACTTACAAGCATTCACTGCTGCTGCTACCCAGCCTCTCTTCCTGGCCCCGTTCCCCAACTGCTGCTACCCAGCCTCTCTTCCTGGCCCCGTTCCCCAACTGCTGCTACCCAGCCTCTCTTCCTGGCCCCGTTCCCCAACTGCTGCTACCCAGCCTCTCTTTCCTGGCCCCGTTCCCCAACTGCTGCTACCCAGCCTCTCTTCCTGGCCCCGTTCCCCAACTGCTGCTACCCAGCCCCCCTTCCTGGCCCCCTCCCCCCCTTCCTGGTCCCGTTACACAAGTCAACAGGAAACCTGATTACGATTTTGCCGAGTTATTTCACCTAATTTTGGCTGGCGAGTGACATATTTACAGGAGATTCGCAGGTGTGGCCCAGAGCGCCAGATGTGGCCCTCCCTGGCCCTTATGTGGCCTTGTGTGGCACACAAAAAACAATCTTACCTTCACCAAAGATAAATTTTGGTTGCATCTCTCTGTAAATTAAGTCTATAGCAGAGTATAAAACAGAGAAAAAAAACGCGATAGAACGAAGAGAAATGCGAGGGACCTGGAGGTAAATATGTCTTTGAATATACCTCACCTGGAGGTAACTTTGTCTTTGAATATACCTCACCTGGAGGTAAATATATCTTTGAATATACCTCACCTGGAGGTAACTATGTCTTTGAATATACCTCACCTGGAGGTAACTTTGTCTTTGAATATACCTCACCTGGAGGTAACTATGTCTTTGAATATACCTCACCTGGAGGTAACTATGTCTTTGAATATACCTCACCTGGAGGTAACTTTGTCTTTGAATATATCTCACCTGGAGGCAACTATGTCTTTGAATATACCTCACCTGGAGGTAACTTTGTCTTTGAATATACCTCACCTGGAGGTAACTATGTCTTTGAATATACCTCACCTGGAGGTAAATATATCTTTGAATATACCTCACCTGGAGGTAACTATGTCTTTGAATATACCTCACCTGGAGGTAACTATGTCTTTGAATATACCTCACCTGGAGGTAACTATGTCTTTGAATATACCTCACCTGGAGGTAACTTTGTCTTTGAATATATCTCACCTGGAGGCAACTATGTCTTTGAATATACCTCACCTGGAGGTAACTTTGTCTTTGAATATTACCTCACCTGGAGGAAAACTATGTCTTTGAATATACCTCACCTGGAGGTAAATATATCTTTGAATATACCTCACCTGGAGGTAACTATGTCTTTGAATATACCTCACCTGGAGGTAACTATGTCTTTGAATATACCTCACCTGGAGGTAACTATGTCTTTGAATATACCTCACCTGGAGGTAACTATGTCTTTGAATATACCTCACCTGGAGGTAACTTTGTCTTTGAATATACTTCACCTAGAGGTAACTATGTCTTTGAATATACCTCACCTGGAGAAGAGTTCAGCTGAACTCTTCTCCAGGCTGAGGGACTGACCACCTCAAATACTCTTTCTCCAAGGACTGATTACACCACCTTCATTTCATTACTACAGCTCCCTTTCTATTTGACCGAAGAAGCCTACTGTGTAGGCGAAACGTTTCATCAACAAGGATACCCAACTGTTGCACATGTGTCTTAATCACCAACACAAGATATGTCAAGCCAATGAATGATCGTACTCTTCAAAACGCTTGTAATCTCTGGACTGGAATATTATACTGCACACTAACAGCCCATTCAACCACTGATAAGTTCAGAGAGTTCTACTCCCAGAGCCGGGGTTTGAGCCAGGTAAAACAGAATATACAGAGAATGTACAGAGGACTTTTCACTGACCGTATCTATCACGATCTGGAAAATTTACACAATTTTCACTAAAAAAATCATCTCTCACGACTTTGAAATTCATTACACATTCACTACCATGGAAAAAAATACACATTTCACTTTTCTGAAAAAACATCTCGCATCACCACCTTATTTTTGTGAATTATAAAGTCCCCTGGCTAAGATTCCTGGGATCAAGAGCCCTTCGACAGCATCAAGGTACTTCCTTGAAGGGATCTGAATAATGATTAATTAAGTCCCGGCCCTATTCCTTCCTCATTACCGGTGTGTCAACTCACCAGTGTGCCAAGGAAGACTGGGAATAATAATTCCCCGTTGGGTAATTCTCATTACCCAACATGTGTCTCACTCTACAACGTAATAAAAGTTCCACATATCAACAAGTCTCCCACATTGTGGAAGACTATGGAACAATACTCTTCTCCAGACTGAGGGACTGACCACCTCAAAACTTCAAAGGTGATGGACTGATTACATCGTCTTCAAGTATCTTCTGCTTCTATCAACTTTTCTGTACTCGACTGAAGAAGCCTACTGTGTAGGCGAAACGTTTCGAAATAAAGATACCTAACTGTTGCATATGTGTCCTACCTAACAACAAGTCTCCCACTAACTTCTAGTCACCATATCTCCCACTATCTTCTAGCCAACATCTCTCTCAGTATCTTCTAGTCAACATCTCTCTCACTATCTTCTAGTCAACATATCTCCCACTATCTTCTAGTCAACATATCTCCCACTATCTTCTAGCCAACATCTCTCTCAGTATCTTCTAGTCAACATCTCTCTCACTATCTTCTAGTCAACATATCTCCCACTATCTTCTAGCCAACATCTCTCTCAGTATCTTCTAGCCAACATTCTCTCATATTTCTAGTCAACATCTCTCTCACTATCTTCTAGCAACATCTCTCTACTATCTTCTAGTCAAATCACTCACTATCTTCTAGTCAACATATCTCCCACTATCTTCTAGCCAACATCTCTCTCAGTATCTTCTAGTCAACATCTCTCTCACTATCTTCTAGCCAACATCTCTCTCACTATCTTCTAGTCAACATATCTCTCACTATCTTCTAGTCAACATATCACTCACTATCTTCTAGTCAACATATCTCTCACTATCTCCTAGTCAACATATCACTATCTTCTAGTCAACATATCTCTAGCTTCTAGCCAACATATCTCTCACTATCTTCTAGCCAACATATCTCTCACTATCTTCTAGCCAACATATCTCTAGCTTCTAGCCAACATATCTCTCACTATCTTCTAGCCAACATATCTCTCACTATCTTCTAGCAAAATATCTCTACTATCTTCTAGCCAACATATCTCTCACTTTTCTTCAAGCCAACATATCTCTCACTATCTTCTAGCCAACATATCCTCACTATCTTCTAGCCAACATCCTCACGTCTTCTAGCAACATATCCTCACTATCTTCTAGCCAACATATCTCTCACTATCTTCTAGCCAACATATCTCTCACTATCTTCTAGCCAACATATCTCTCACTATCTTCTAGCCAACATATCCTCACTATCTTCTAGCCAACATATCCTCACTATCTTCTAGCCAACATATCTCTCACTATCTTCTAGCCAACATATCTCTCACTATCTTCTAGCCAACATATCTCTCACTATCTTCTAGCCAACATATCCTCACTATCTTCTAGCCAACATATCCTCACTATCTTCTAGCCAACATATATCTCACTATCTTCTAGCCAACATATCTCTCACTATCTTCTAGCCAACATATCTCTCACTATCTTCTAGCCAACATATCTCTCACTATCTTCTAGCCAACATATCCTCACTATCTTCTAGCCAACATATCCTCACTATCTTCTAGCCAACATATATCTCACTATCTTCTAGCCAACATATCTCTCACTATCTTCTAGTCAACATATCCTCCACACTAGGCATGCGTTTTTGAGAAGCAATTTGAAAGCGGTAATAAATTAGGTAGCGTCGCCAGATAACACTGAGAGACAGTGTAATTCTTGCAGAGTGGTGACACAATGTTGGGATGTTTTTCCCTGTTGTACCAGAGCTTCCAGTGCTAACACACACAGATACCTTACCGCCTAGCCTTTACCAGGCTTCCTACTTGACTGATCATCCGGACTGTTGCTGCTGGCAACCAGTGCGTCTCGGTGTCTACTCTACAAGCTTTCTGTGATATATCTGTGACCAGCTGCGAGAGTTCTACGCTCGTCGTCCGTCCTAAAGAAAGACTTTCTTGCCGACTGCTTGGGCAACCAAGCTGTTGCTGCTGTAGCGACCCGTGGGCCTTCATAGCAATCACAACCTGGCTGATCTGTCACTTTGGAGAAGCAGTACTTTTGGCATACTCTTCATGAGTTTCGCGAGTTTTTCTACTCTCGGAGCCCGGTTCTGGGCCAGGCTCGTCTGGTGCTTGCCTGGTCAACCAGGCTGTTGCTACTGGCGGCCCACCGGTCCACATATCCTTCACAACCTGGTTGATCTGGCACCTGGTGAAGACACTTGAACACATACACATTCCAGTATTCCCAGTCACTCATTCCAATAACACATTCCAGCATTCCCACTCCCACATTCCAATATTCCCACATTCCAGTATTTCCACTCACACATTCCAGTATTCCCAGTTCAATACTTTCCGTGGTAAGCTTCACTCAGTATATTTAATATCCTCTTAACGCTCAAAGTCCAGATATTTAACTGAATCGTTCAAATTATTGAATCTCCTCTCAAAGAATTACTTTTATCCTCGACTCAATTAGCCTGAAAAATCATCCATGTATATAACTTTCTATAAATATTATCACCTTATAGCTCCGAGTCTGCCCTCAAGCGGTGCCTTATAGCTCCGAGTCTGCCCTCAAGCGGTGCCTTATAGCTCCGAGTCTGCCCTCAAGCGGTGCCCTTTTAGCTCCGAATCTGCCCTCAAGCGGTGCCTTATAGCTCCGAGTCTGCCCTCAAGCGGTGCCTTATAGCTCCGAGTCTGCCCTCAAGCGGTGCCTTATAGCTCCGAGTCTGCCCTCAAGCGGTGCCTTATAGCTCCGAGTCTGCCCTCAAGCGGTGCCTTATAGCTCCGAGTCTGCCCTCAAGCGGTGCCTTAAATTATAGCTCCGAGTCTGCCCTCAAGCGGTGCCTTATAGCTCCGAGTCTGCCCTCAAGCGGTGCTTCAATGTATAAATCTCGTAACTTTATCAAGAATCTGGAAAACGTAAAAAGGTTGACTACAAGACTGGTCCAGAGCTGACCATTATTATGGTGTAACCTGACAATGGTCTAGCATGGAACTAACCATTATTATGGTGTAACCTGGGCAATGTCTAGCAAGGAACTAACCATTATTATGTTGTAACCTGACAATGATCTAGCATGGAACTAACCATTATTATGGTGTAACCTGACAATGGTCTAGCATGGAACTAACCATTATTATGGTGTAACCTGACAATGGTCTAGCATAGAACTAACCATTATTATGGTGTAACCTGACAATGATCTAGCAAGGAACTAACCATTATTATGGTGTAACCTGACAATGGTCTAGCATGGAACTAACCATTATTATGGTGTAACTGACAATGGTCTAGCATGGAACTAACCATTATTATGGTGTAAACCTGACAATGATCTAGCAAGGAACTAACCATTATTATGGTGTAACCTGACAATGGTCTAGCATGGAACTAACCATTATTATGGTGTAACCTGACAATGGTCTAGCATAGAACTAACCATTATTATGGTGTAACCTGACAATGGTCTAGCATGGAACTAACCATTTATTATGGTGTAACCTGACAAAGGTCTAGCATGGAACTAACCATTATTATTTGGTGTAACCTGACAATGATCTAGCATGGAACTAACCATTATTATGGTGTAACCTGACAATGATCTAGCATGGAACTAACCATTATTATGGTGTAACCTGACAATGGTCTAGCACGGAACTAACCATTATTATGGTGTAACCTGACAATGGTCTAGCATGGAACTAACCATTATTATGGTGTAACCTGACAATGGTCTAGCATGGAACTAACCATTATTATGGTGTAACCTGACAATGATCTAGCATGGAACTAACCATTATTATGGTGTAACCTGACAATGATCTAGCATGGAACTAACCATTATTATGGTGTAACCTGACAATGATCTAGCATGGAACTAACCATTATTATGGTGTAACCTGACAATGATCTAGCATGGAACTAACCATTATTATGGTGTAACCCGACAATGATCTAGCATGGAACTAACCATTATTATGGTGTAACCTGACAATGATCTAGCATGGAACTAACCATTATTATGGTGTAACCTGACAATGATCTAGCATGGAACTAACCATTATTATGGTGTAACCTAACAATGATCTAGCACGGAACTAACCATTATTATGGTGTAACCTGACAATGATCTAGCACGGAACTAACCATTATTATGGTGTAACCTAACAATGATCTAGCACGGAACTAACCATTATTATGGTGTAAACCTAACAATGATCCCAGCACGGAACTAACCATTATTATGGTGTAACCTAACAATGATCTAGCACGGAACTAACCATTATTATGGTGTAACCTGACAATGATCTAGCACGGAACTAACCATTATTATGGTGTAACCTGACAATGATCTAGCACGGAACTAACCATTATTATGGTGTAACCTGACAATGATCTAGCATGGAACTAACCATTATTATGTTGTAACCTGACAATGATCTAGCACGGAACTAACCATTATTATGGTGTAACCTGACAATGATCTAGCACGGAACTAACCATTATTATGGTGTAACCTGACAATGGTCTAGCACCAACCGAGACGTCATCATAAAGTTCCATTATTAATTGCTAGTTTTTAGTTAATGGCATAATAGTAGCGGTTGTCTTATTAAATAAGTGTTTTCTGTTACTCAGTTTCTGCCGACCTTCTGCTGATGCTGTTGGCAGCAGCAGCAGCAGTAGCAGCAGCCGTAGTAACAGCAGTAGCAGTAGCAGCAGCCGTAGTAACAGCAGTAGCAGTAGCAGCAGCCGTAGTAGCAGCAGCAGCCCGTAGCAGCAGCCGTAGTAGCAGCAGTAGCAGTAGCAGCAGCCGTAGTAGCCAGCAGTAGCAGTAGCAGCAGCCGTTAGTAGCAGCTAGTAGCAGTAGCAGCAGCCCGTAGTAGCAGCAGTTTAGCAGTAGCAGCAGTCCGTAGTAGCAGCTAGTAGCCCGGGAGCAGCAGCCGTAGTAGCAGCAGTAGCAGTAGCAGCAGCCGTAGTAGCAGCAGTAGCAGTAGCAGCAGCCGTAGTAGCAGCAGTAGCAGTAGCAGCAGCCGTAGTAGCAGCAGTAGCAGTAGCAGCAGCCGTAGTAGCAGCAGTAGCAGTAGCAGCAGCCGTAGTAGCAGCAGCAGCAGTAGCAGCAGCCGTAGTAGCAGCAGTAGCAGTAGCAGCAGCCGTAGTAGCAGCAGTAGCAGTAGCAGCAGCCGTAGTAGCCAGCAGCACAGCAGTCAGCTAGCAGCCGTAGTAGCAGCAGTAGCAGTAGCAGCAGCCGTAGTAGCAGCAGTAGCAGTAGCAGCAGCCGTAGTAGCAGCAGTAGCAGTAGCAGCAGCCGTAGTAGGCAGCAGCAGCAGTAGCAGCAGCCGTAGTACAGCAGCAGCAGTAGCAGCAGCCGTAGTAGCAGCAGTAGCAGTAGCAGCAGCCGTAGTAGCAGCAGTAGCAGTAGCAGCAGCCGTAGTAGCAGCAGCAGCAGTAGCAGCAGCCGTAGTAGCAGCAGTAGCAGTAGCAGCAGCCGTAGTAGCAGCAGTAGCAGTAGCAGCAGCCGTAGTAACAGCAGTAGCAGTAGCAGCAGCCGTAGTAGCAGCAGCAGCAGTAGCAGCAGCCGTAGTAAGCAGTAGCAGTAGCAGCAGCCGTAAGTAGCAGCAGTAGCAGTAGCAGTAGCAGCCAAACCGTAGTAGCAGCAGAACAGAAAGTAGCAGCAGCCGTAGTAGCAGCAGCAGCATAGCAGCAGCCGTAGTAGCAGCAGTAGCAGTAGCAGCAGCCGTAGTAGCAGCAGTAGCAGTAAACAGCAGCCGTAGTAGCAGCAGTAGCAGTAGCAGCAGCCGTAGTAGCAGCAGTAGCTGTAGCAGCAGCCGTAAGTAGCCAGGGAGCAGCAGTAGCCCGCAGCCGTAGTAGCAGCAGTAGCAAATAGCAGCAGCCGTAGTAGCAGCAGCAAGCACAAGGCGTAGTAGCAGCAGTAGCAGTACGCAGCCCTAGTAGCAGCGTAGCGTAGCCAGCCGTAGTAGCAGCAGCAGCAGTAGCAGCAGCCGTAGTAGCAGCTAGTGCAGCATGTAGCAGCAGCAGCAGTAGTAGCAGCCGTAGTGCAGCAGAGCAGTAGCAGCAGCCCTAGTAGCAGCAGTAGCAGTAGCAGCAGCGTAGTAGCAGCAGAGCAGTAGCAGCAGCCGTAGTAGCAGCAGCGCAGTAGCAGCAGCCGTAGTAGCAGCAGTAGCAGTAGCAAACAGCCGTAGTAGCAGCAGTAGCAGTAGCACAGCTATAGCAGCAGTTTGCAGTAGCAGCAGCCGTTTGTAGCAGCAGTAGCAGTAGCAGCAGCCGTAGTAAGAGCAGCAACTGCAGCAGTAGCAGCAGCCGTAGTAGCAGCAGCAGCAGTAGCAGCAGCCGTAACGTAGACAGCAGTAGCAAGTAGCAGCAGCCGTAGTAGCAGCAGCAGCAGTAGCAGCACGCCCGTAGTAGCACAGTAGCAGTAGCAGCAGCCCTAGTAGCAGCAGTAGCAGTAGCAGCAGCCGTAGTAGCAGCAGCGCAGTAGCAGCAGCCGTAGTTAGCAGCAGTAGCAGCAGCCGTAGTAGCAGAGCAGCAGTAGCAGCAGCCGTAGTAGCAGCAGCAGCAGTAGCAGCAGCCGTATAGCAGCAGCAGTAGCAGTAGCAGCAGCCGTAGTAGCAGCAGTAGCAGTAGCAGCAGCCGTAGTAGCAGAGCACAGTAGCAGCAGCCGTAGTAGCAGCAGCTGCAGTAGCAGCAGCCGTAGTAGCAGCAGTAGCAGTAGCAGCAGCCGTTAGTAGAGCCAGCCAGTTTGCAGTAGCAGCAGCCGTAGTAGCAGCAGTAGCAGTAGCAGCAGCCGTAGTAAGCAGCATAGCAGTAGCAGCAGCCGTAGTAGCAGCAGCAGCAGTAGCAGCAGCCGTAGTACGCAGTAGCTGTAGCAGAGCCGTATAGCAGCAGTAGCAGTAGCAGCAGCCGTAGTAGCAGCATAGCAGTAGCAGCAGCCGTAGTAACAGCAGCAGTAGCAGCAGCCGTGTGCAGCAGTGCAGCAGCGTAGTAGCAGCAGAGCAGTAGCAGCAGCCGTAGTAGCAGCAGCAGCAGTAGCAGCAGCCGTAGTAGTAAACACGTAGTAGCAGTAGCAGCAGCCGTAGTAGCAGCAGCAGCAGTAGCAGCAGCCGTAGTAGCAGCAGTAGCAGTAGCAGCAGCCGTAGCAGCAGCAGTGCAGTAGCAGCAGCCGTAGTAGCAGCAGTAGCAGTAGCAGCAGCCCTAAGTAGCAGCAGTAGCAGTAGCAGCAGCCGTAGTAGCAGCAGCAGCAGTAGCAGCAGCCGTAGTAGCCAGCAGTAGCAGCAGCGTAGTAGCAGCAGCAGCAGTTTGCAGCAGCCGTAGTAAGCAGCAGCAGGCAGCAGCACGTATAGCGCAGTAGCAGTAGCAGCAGCCGTAGTAGCAGCAGTAGCCCGCAGCCGTTAGTAGCAGCAGCAGCAGTAGCAGCAGCCGTTAGTAGCAGCAGTAGCAGTAGCAGCAGCCGTAGTAGCAGCAGTAGCAGTAGCAGCAGCCGTAGTAGCAGCAGTAGCAGTAGCAGCAGCCGTAGTAGCAGCAGTACAGCAGTAGCAGCAGCCGTAGTAGCAGCAGCAGCAGTAGCAGCAGCCGTAGTAGCAGCAGTAGCAGTAGCAGCAGCCGTAGTAGCAGCAGTAGCAGTAGCCGTAGTAGCAGCAGCAGCAGTAGCAGCAGCCGTAGTAGCAGCAGTAGCAGTAGCAGCAGCCGTAGTAGCAGCAGTAGCAGTAGCAGCAGCCGTAGTAGCAGCAGCAGCAGTACAGCAGCCGTAGTAGCAGCAGTAGCTAAGCAGCATCGTAGTAGCAGCAGTAGCAGTAGCAGCAGCCGTAGTAGCAGCAGCAGCAGTAGCAGCAGCCGTAGTAGCAGCAGTAGCAGTAGCAGCAGCCGTAGTAGCAGCAGTAGCAGTAGCAGCAGCCGTAGTAGCAGCAGCTAGCAGTAGCAGCAGCCGTAGTGCAGCAGTAGCAGTAGCTAGCAGCCGTAGTAGCAGCTAGTAGCAGTAGCAGCAGCCGTAGTAGCAGCAGTAGCAGTAGCAGCAGCCGTAGTAGCAGCAGTAGCAGTAGCAGCAGCCGATAGCAGCAGCAGTTAGCAGCAGCCGATAGTAGCAGCAGTAGCAGTAGCAGCAGCCGTAGTAGCAGCAGCAGCAGTAGCAGCAGCCGTAGTAGCAGCAGTAGCAGTAGCAGCAGCCGTAGTAGCAGCAGTAAAGCAGTAGCAGCAGCCGTAGTAGCAGCAGCTAGCAGTAGCAGCAGGCCGTAGTAGCAGCAGTAGCAGTAGCAGCAGCCGTAGTAAGCAGCAGTAGCAGTAGCAGCAGCCGTAGTAGCAGCAGCAGCAGTAGCAGCAGCCGTAGTAGCAGCAGTAGCAGTAGCAGCAGCCGTAGTAGCAGCAGTAGCAGTAGCCGTAGTAGCAGCAGTAGCAGTAGCAGCAGCCGTAGTAGCAGCAGTAGCAGTAGCAGCAGCCGTAGTAGCAGCAGCAGCAGTAGCAGCAGCCGTAGTAGCAGCAGTAGCAGTAGCAGCAGCCGTAGTAGCAGCAGTAGCAGTAGCAGCAGCCGTAGTAGCAGCAGTAGCAGTAGCAGCAGCCGTAGTGCAGCAGTAGCAGTAGCTAGCAGCCGTAGTAGCAGCAGTAGCAGTAGCAGCAGCCGTAGTAGCAGCAGTAGCAGTAGCAGCAGCCGTAGTAACAGCAGTAGCAGTAGCAGCAGCCGTAGTAGCAGCAGTAGCAGTAGCAGCAGCCGTAGTAGCAGCAGTAGCAGTAAGCAGCAGCCGTAGTAGCAGCAGTAGCAGTAGCAGCAGCCGTAGTAGCAGCAGTAGCAGTAGCGCAAGCGTAGTAGCAGCAGTAGCAGTGCAGCAGCGTAGTAGCAAGCAGTAGCAGTAGCAGCAGCCGTAGTAGAGCGTGCAGTAGCAGCAGCCGTGTAGCACAGCAGTTAGCCCAGTAGCAGCAGCCGTAGTAGCAGCAGTTAGCAGTAGCAGCAGCCGTAGTGCCAGAGTAGCAGTAGCAGCAGCCGTAGTAGGCAGCAGATTAGCAGTAGCAGCAAGCCGTTAGTAGCCAGCAGCAGCAGTGCAGCAGCCGTAGTTAGCAGCAGTTAGACAGTAGCAGCAGCCGTTAGTAGCAGCAGTAGCAAGTAGCAGCAGCCGTAGTAGCAGCAGTGCAGTAGAACAGTGTGTATAGCAGCACTAAAAACAGCGCAGCGTAAGCAACAGCGTTAGGAGTGCTTCATTGCCACTGACAATTCTACCAACACTCACCACTAGTACACTTTACGGTTCGAGATAGCATCATTTGGACTACAGCCGACAGGGACCGTCGCGTTAGCCTCACTGAGTGCCACCACTGTTAGCTTAGCGGTTATGGGCCACATAAGACGTACTATGACTAGCACCCTTAGATACTTCCTTCTCTTAAGACTCACTTGTAGCAGCTAAATCCTTTAGTAAGATAGCATAATTTAAGGGCGGCGGATGTGTAGCAGCGAGCCTGTAGTGCACAAGCCAACTGCTGTGTCATAGGACTAGACCCGCGTGTATAACACTTAATTCTGACCTGAGAATTTTACCAACCTACCAGCTTTATACCAAAGCAGTAGAGTGGCATTCAATACCAACAGCCCTCCCTCGTCGTGCACTGTAAACAATGTTTTTTAACTTACACATACCTATCACAGCAACGTTGATCAGCACAAGGAACTTGTCACACGTTTCTCTTGAGACCTGACACTTGTCAAGCAGTGTCTCTTAGCGTGTGTAATTGGGCTCGGATGTTACTACAGGTTCTACATACCCTGTTCTTCACTTCTTTATCATAAGTTATGCTTTATAAACATCGTTATATATACTCAACATTTTCTAAGGAAGTTTATCAGTATACTTCGTACATATGATTTTTTTCCAAATGCAATTAAAAATGTGGATGCAGAATTGAATAGAACAAACTATGAAGACCCTTTTTCGTGTGCGATTTAATTTTTCAATGTTTTTAATTAAATATACAAAATATCGCAATACACACAACTCGCACACGAGAGAGGAGACTTGACGACGTTTCAGTCTGACTCCGACCACTGACTACTTAATGGTGCAAGTCGGACCGAAATGTCGTCGTGGTGTCTATGTGCGGGCTGTGTATTGTTCCGGTCACAGTACTGTTCCTTTATGTTCTTTATCATAAAGTATAAAAGGAGCTTTATAAATGACTCTTGTTATCAGTATTATCAACATTGTTGTCAATAACGGACAGTTTATCATGTTATAAATATGATCACAATATAATCAGAATCATCTCAAGTTCACTAGTAACAGTGTAAACGATATCCGGGAATAATTTAATTCAGATCACGACCTACAATTCGCGACAAATTTTAACGAAAGGGCAAATCTCCCCGATACTTAGGCCTTACGTCTGATATACCTTTGACGAGTTCCGAGTGTCTTTCTACTCCCGGAGCCCAGTCCTTGACCAGGCCTCACGGTGGATCAGGGCCTGATTAACCAGGCTGTTACTGCTGGCCGCACGTAGTCCAACGTACGAACCACAGCCCGGCTGATCGGGTACTGATGTTAAGTATCTGTCCAGCTCCCTCTTGAAGGCAGCCAGGGGCCTATTGGTAACTCCCCTTATGCCTGGTGGGAGGCTGTCGAACAATCTTGGGCCCCGGACACACTGTGTTTTCTCTCATGGCGCCCGTATTTTTTACCTATATGCCTCCGATACCTCCCGAGGGTTCAAGATACTGCATCAGATTCATTAGTCTGTAGCCATAACAGCCACAGTCTTGTATACATATGAAAGCAACACGAGGGTAGACGAAGCCAGGGGATATCTTTCTCCTCTTCAGAGCTAAAATTAAACTAGCGTGATACTTCAACTTTGAAATTAGACTTGGTGATGATGAGCAGCCAGGATGGCCGGTACACACATGTTAAGTTACATGTTAAGTTACTGCCTTAAAATAACCAAGACTAGAGACTACTCAAGGACCTCCCCTTCCTTTCCCCATCTCCCCACTCCTCTACTCGCCATCTCACTCCTTTACTTACCCATCTCCCCACTTCTCTACTTTCCCTCTTGAGTGAAGTGATATCCGTGACATTCCTGTGACGATTCGATGGAGGAGAGAGATATTACCGAGGCTTCCTTGTTGACCACCCGATCTACCAAGCTGTTAATGCCTGCGACCTGCACAACCATCACAATCACCACATTACCCTAGCTGTTTTATAGAGAAAAATACCAAAACAAGGAGCTTTACCTCCAGCCGTACACAAGGTGTGGCCACCTGCCACTCAATAATATACATTGATAGCCCTCACATATCAGCGAGTTATTTTTGTATTGTTCCAGTCATGGTATTGTGCCTTTCTGTTCTTCAACAATACTCTCTCTTGACAAACAGATAAGTGGTGTTGACCCGTGTGTCGATACAGGTAAGGCAGACCCTCCCTGTAGTAATCTGGTCCACACCAACACTGCACACAAAGACACGTGTGCGCTTTTAACGCACGCACGTATACACATCCAGGCGTGCCAACACAAACGTGTTTCTAATATACAATAAAACGGGAACATTTAAGATGCACTATTACATACATGCAATATCAAGTACTGAAACATTCTAAAAAACAACTGGTGACGCCCCATGATGTGTTATCAGAATTTGCATAGAGCAGGATGAAGGGTAGACGGTGCTAAATACCTTCTCAATGAAAAGCAACTGAAAGGGTCCAAGACTTTTCAACACCTGGATGTTAGCCGACTGATGTGGATCGCATCCTGGGGACAAAATTAATCTAACTGGCCCGAAATGCTGTGAATAACAAGTGGCTTTCTATACAATATGTCACTGATGTCAGCTATGGTCTGTATAAGTTGCATCATGTAACTGTAGAGATAAAGATTATTATTATTATTATTATTATTATTATTATTAATTATTATTATTAAGTTACTCTGAACTATTCCAGACCAGTTTGCCTGTGGATCTTCTGCCCGTCTGATCCCAGGAACCATCACTAAGTAGACTAAACGTGAGAAACACTAGACGAAAGAATAGGTTAGAAAATGTAAGAGGTAAAGAAATAATGAATGATGATGTGGATGAGAATGAGGAGGATAATGAGGATGATACAGTATAACATTGTGAAAGATGTGAATACTCAAGTGACATCCCAGGAGACTGATCATCCAGCCAACAAAAAACAGTCACACTCAAGGAGGACCTTGAGAAGGACCACCACTCAAGAAGGACCTTGAGAAGAACCACCACTCAAGAAGATCCTTAAGGACCGCCACTCAAGAAGGACCACCACTCAAGAAGGACCTTGAGAAGAACCACCACTCAAGAAGATCCTTAAGGACCGCCACTCAAGAAGGACCTTGAGAAGGACCTCCACTCAAGAATGACCTTAAGAAGGACAACCACTCAAGGAGTACCTTAAGAAGGACCACTACTTAAGAATTCAACTAAGCCCTCAAGGCTAACCATCAAGGAGAAGCTTGTATATACCTTCACCTTAGATGAGTTCCGAGTCTTTCTACTCCCGGATCCCAGCCATGGGGCCCGGCTCGTCTGGTGCTAGCCTAGTCAACCAGGCTTTTGCTGCTGGTGGCCCGTCGACCCACATATCCACCACAGCCTGGTTGATCTGGCACCTCTATACAAGGAACGCTGCACAACAGTGCCACCTGGGAACAAGAGCACCAGCTACGCGCTGCGTCAGGAACGCCACACCATCAAGGACTAACGTGACCAACCTCACAACAATCCTGTTTTGCAACTCACTCTACAACGTTCGCTCAGGTTTAACTGCTAAACACTATCTGCAACGCCACTATATTTTAAATCCATATATAGAAGAGTAAAACAAATTCTTGATGTATTACTGATGTAGACCAATTTTAAACAAATTCGCGCATTTATATAGTTTTGTAACATATATATATATATATATATATATATATATATATATATATATATATATATATATATATATATATATATATATATATATATATTACAAATCGAGCTGGTATCTTCATTCAGCTTAAAATAGAATGGGAGGTCACAAAAGCTAGGCCTAATGACAGAGGACAGAAGGACAAGGGGTGATATGATTACTACGTACAAAATACTGAGAAAAAAAAACTGACATGGTGGAGAGGCCGAGCCTCTCCACCATGTCACTTTAAAACACAGACGAGTCACTGGGATGTTAGGATGGAGCGACTTAGATAGCGACGTGGAAGGAGCAGGATCCATACAGTTTTAAGAAAAGGTATGACAGGCCTCACACAACCAGAAGAGTGAACCCAGTAGTGGCCAGTGGAGAGGAGAAGCCAGGAACTGAGATTCCACCCTGGGAACCACACATATATACAAGTTATAATGTAAGCTTGTAACATACAAGCCTTGTGTGTATAACATACAAGCCTTGTGTGTCTAACATACAAGCCTTGTGTGTCTAACATACAACCCTTGTGTGTCTAACATACAAGCCTTGTGTGTCTAACATACAAGCCTTGTGTCTAACATACAAGCCTTGTGTGTCTAACATACAAGCCTTGTGTGTCTAACATACAAGCCTTGTGTCTAACATACAAGCCTTGTGTGTCTAACATACAAGCCTTGTGTGTCTAACATACAAGCCTTGTGTGTCTAACATACAAGCCTTGTGTCTAACATACAAGCCTTGTGTGTCTAACATACAAGCCTTGTGTGTCTAACATACAAGCCTTGTGTGTCTAACATACAAGCCTTGTGTGTCTAACATACAAGCCTTGTGTCTAACATACAAGCCTTGTGTGTCTAACATACAAGCCTTGTGTGTCTAACATACAAGCCTTGTGTGTCTAACATACAAGCCTTGTGTGTCTAACATACAAGCCTTGTGTGTCTAACATACAAGCCTTGTGTGTCTAACATACAAGCCTTGTGTCTAACATACAAGCCTTGTGTGTCTAACATACAAGCCTTGTGTGTCTAACATACAAGCCTTGTGTGTCTAACATACAAGCCTTGTGTGTCTAACATACAAGCCTTGTGTGTCTAACATACAAGCCTTGTGTGTCTAACATACAAGCCTTGTGTGTCTAACATACAAGCCTTGTGTGTCTAACATACAAGTCTTGTGTCTAACATACAAGCCTTGTGTGTCTAACATACAAGCCTTGTGTGTCTAACATACAAGCCTTGTGTGTCTAACATACAAGCCTTGTGTGTCTAACATACAAGCCTTGTGTGTCTAACATACAAGCCTTGTGTGTCTAACATACAAGCCTTGTGTGTCTAACATACAAGCCTTGTGTGTCTAACATACAAGCCTTGTGTGTCTAACATACAAGCCTTGTGTGTCTAACATACAAGCCTTGTGTGTCTAACATACAAGCCTTGTGTGTCTAACATACAAGCCTTGTGTGTCTAACATACAAGCCTTGTGTGTCTAACATACAAGCCTTGTGTGTCTAACATACAAGCCTTGTGTGTCTAACATACAAGCCTTGTGTGTCTAACATACAAGCCTTGTGTGTCTAACATACAAGCCTTGTGTGTCTAACATACAAGCCTTGTGTGTCTAACATACAAGCCTTGTGTGTCTAACATACAAGTCTTGTGTGTCTAACATACAAGCCTTGTGTGTCTAACATACAAGCCTTGTGTGTCTAACATACAAGCCTTGTGTGTCTAACATACAAGCCTTGTGTGTCTAACATACAAGCCTTGTGTGTCTAACATACAAGCCTTGTGTGTCTAACATACAAGCCTTGTGTGTCTAACATACAAGCCTTGTGTGTCTAACATACAAGCCTTGTGTGTCTAACATACAAGCCTTGTGTGTCTAACATACAAGCCTTGTGTGTCTAACATACAAGCCTTGTGTGTCTAACATACAAGCCTTGTGTGTCTAACATACAAGCCTTGTGTGTCTAACATACAAGCCTTGTGTGTCTAACATACAAGCCTTGTGTGTCTAACATACAAGCCTTGTGTGTCTAACATACAAGCCTTGTGTGTCTAACATACAAGCCTTGTGTGTCTAACATACAAGCCTTGTGTGTCTAACATACAAGCCTTGTGTGTCTAACATACAAGCCTTGTGTGTCTAACATACAAGCCTTGTGTGTCTAATATACAAGCCTTGTGTGTCTAATATACAGGCCTTGTGTGTCTAACATACAAGTCTTGTGTGTCTAACATACAAGCCTTGTGTGTCTAATATACAAGTCTTGTGTGTCTAACATACAAATCTTGTGTGTCTAATATACAAGCCTTGTGTGTCTAATATACAAGCCTTGTGTGTCTAATATACAAGCCTTGTGTGTCTAACATACAAGTCTTGTGTGTCTAACATACAAGCCTTGTGTGTCTAACATACAAGCCTTGTGTGTCTAACATACAAGCCTTGTGTGTCTAATATACAAGCCTTGTGTGTCTAACATACAAGCCTTGTGTCTAACATACAAGCCTTGTGTGTCTAATATACAAGCCTTGTGTGTCTAACATACAAGCCTTGTGTCTAACATACAAGCCTTGTGTGTCTAATATACAAACCTTGTGTGTCTAACATACAAGCCTTGTGTGTCTAATATACAAGCCTTGTGTGTCTAACATACAAGCCTTGTGTCTAACATACAAGCCTTGTGTGTCTAATATACAAGCCTTGTGTGTCTAATATACAAGCCTTGTGTGTCTAATATACAAGCCTTGTGTCTAACATACAAGCCTTGTGTCTAACATACAAGCCTTGTGTCTAACATACAAGCCTTGTGTCTAACATACAAGCCTTGTGTGTCTAATATACAAGCCTTGTGTGTCTAATATACAAGCCTTGTGTGTCTAATATACAAGCCTTGTGTCTAACATACAAGCCGTGTGTCTAACATACAAGCCTTGTGTCTAACATACAAGCCTTGTGTCTAACATACAAGCCTTGTGTCTAACATACAAGCCTTGTGTCTAATATACAAGCCTTGTGTGTCTGACATACAAGCCTTGTGTCTAATATACAAGCCTTGTGTGTCTAACATACAAGCCTTGTGTCTAATATACAAGCCTTGTGTGTCTAACTTACAAGCCTTGTGTCTAATATACAAGCCTTGTGTGTCTAACATACAAGCCTTGTGTGTCTAACATACAAGCCTTGTGTGTCTAACATACAATATGCTAAAGACTTCAAAAGGAAACCTATATTTATAGATTATTGTATTTATCTGAAGCTCTTAACCCGTGTTTGTCCTTCAGCGACACTGTTGGAGGCTCGATCCTCCGTCTGGTAACGGTGAGAGACACATTCTCACGGCCGAGGATTAGCTAGGAAGAAATTAACGGTGGAAATTATGGAGGTAGAGCCGCGCCCCGACCTAGCTTGACCCAGATGCTGAGACAATGAGACAGGCTGCTCAAACCCTCCCAAACCCCCAACCTCTCCCCATGCCCTCCATCCCCCACCTCTCCCCACCCCCTCCAACCCCACCTTTCCCCACTCCCTGCAATCCCCACCTCACCCCTCTCTTCCATTTTCTTCCACATCCCTACCTAATCCTCCCGCTCAACTCCCCCCCCTCCCCACGTTCCTGTAATCCAGTCCCCTGGTCTCCTCCCCTCTCCCCTCACTTCAGAGACCTACACTTCTCTCCGTTCTTCTCCTTCCTTTTCCTCCCCAACCAAGTATAGATGTGTTGAGTGTACTATGATCTCAATAATACCTCTACTATCAACCAGCCAGGCGAAATTGTTGACCTGGAGAATGTGCAGAGAACCTTCACTGCTCGCATAGATTCAAACACCTAAATTACTGGGAACGTTTGAGGTCCCACTATCTGTACTCCCTGGAACGTAGGCGAAAGATACATTATAATCGACACCTAGAAAATTCTAGAGTGTTTAGTCCCAAATCTGCACACACTAATCATTTCTCCATGAAAGTAAGAGGTCTGACAGACGGTGTAAGATTCACCTAATGAAAAGCAGAGGCGCAGTGAGTGCGCTAAGGGAAAACTCAACAAGTATGAGAGGACCAAGATTTTTCATTGTCCTTCCTTCATACATACGGTGATCCCCAGATCTCTAGCTGTCTTCAAGAGTGAACTGGACAAGATTCTCAAGTCAGTGCCTGATCAGCCGGGCTGTGGTGCTAATGTTGGATTTCATGCAGCTAGCACCAACAACTTGGTTTATCTGACCATCCACCGGGGCCTGGTAAAGGACCGAACCGTGAGCGAGTTGACCCTCGGAACACTCTGCATGTAGATACCTGTCTACCTACCTGGAGTCTACCTGGAGTGTGTTCCGAGAGGTGAACGCCCCCGCGGCCCGGTCCTACACCAGGCCTCCCGGTGCATGACCCAGGCTCTTGATGCTAGCCTCACAAAATCCAATACAAGCACCAAAGCCTGGTTGATCAGGCTTTAGAAACTTGTCCAATTCCCTCTTGAAGACAGCCAGGGGTCTGTTGGTAATACCTGTACTAATGTCTGGATAATACCTGTACTAATATCTGGATCATACCTATACTAATATCTGGATCATACCTGTACTAATATCTGGGTCATACCTGTACTAATATCTGGATCATACCTGTACTAATATCTGGATAATACCTGTACTAATATCTGGATCATACCTATACTAATATCTGGATCATACCTGTACTAATATCTGGATAATACCTGTACTATCATTCAAATAAATCTTGAAGACAGTTGCCACAAACTATCTAGCAAGATGAGATGTTTGGATAATAGTATATTGTTAGTGAGGCAGCACAACGCAAGAGGAAAATACCACAATATTTGTTGAGTGTTAGTTAAGTATACAAGGAGGAGGAGGAGGAGGGTCACCCATGTTACATGTTGCTCAGTGTATTATAAGAGTCCGGGAAACTTTCTCCAGGCAGAGATGGGTACAAGAAGAGTCCGGAGAACTTTCTCCAGGCAGAGATGGGTACAAGAAGAGTCCGGAGAACTTTCTCCAGGCAGAGATGGGTACAAGAAGAGTCCGGAGAACTTTCTCCAGGCAGAGATGGGTACAAAAGCCCGGCAAAATTTATTCAGGCAGGAAGCTGGACATAAAAACGTGGAGGACCTCTCTGCAGATAACAAACTGGACACAAAAGCCTGGGGGAACTCTCCGTAGGCATCAAGCTGGACACAAAAGCCCGGAGGAACTTTCTCCTAGCGGAAAGTTGGACACAAAAGCCCGGAGGAACTTTCTCCTAGCGGAAAGTTGGACACAAAAGCCCGGAGGAACTTTCTCCTAGCGGAAAGTTGGACACAAAAGCCTGGGAGAACTTTCTGCAGGCAGCAAGCTGGACACAAAAACCTAGGGAAACTTCCTCCTGGCAGCAAGCTGGACACAAAAACCTAGGGAAACTTCCTCCTGGCAGCAAGCTGGACACAAAAACCTAGGGAAACTTCCTCCTGGCAGCAAGCTGGACACACTAAGTCTGGCAAACACTGACCGAGTGACATATACCAACCAAAGTCAAGAGCTCAACCTGCAACACAATGTTGCCACCTCTCGCCGAAAGTTACTGCTCTTGTTGTGAATGTTATGATGTCACCGGGAGGAATCTGTTAATTAACTCATGATTACCTGGCCACAGGTGGCTACCGCGACAAACACAAAATATTAACCTGCATGAATTAAGAGGCCGAAGCTGTCAGACTTTAATTCCAGGTGTCAGCTTGTTGTGTCTGTCCACCTGGTGACAGCTATGTGGTTCATGGCTAAGTCTAGTCAATGGGGTGACGTGTTTGACCTGATTCAACTGGTGATCACTGCTGCAATACTTACATACCTATGTCTGGTACATGCCACAGTAATGAGATACCTATGTCTAGCACATGCCACAGTACAGATATACTAATGTCTGGCATTTGCTACAGTACTGACATACCTATGTCTGGCATATCGTGTCTACTATCTCCGTCCTTGTAGCCACGCACGTCACATTACCCAACCCTACCACGTAAACTTCTCAACCCAAAGATTGACAACCAAAACCTAGTCATTTTGGTTGCATATAAGCCGCCAGGTCTAACTTCCCAACAATTCAAGGAAAAGTTATTGAAAACTTTATTACTCTCTGGGAAAACCTTCCAACCTCGGCCACAGATATCTTGCTGCCTGGTGATTTCAAGACATTTAAAACGGAAGAACATAGCAAATGTTATAGCGGACATAAACCCAAAGATGAAAATTCTCACACACGTGAGCTGTTGAATCTCTCTAATAAATTCACCCTAATCCAGGAAACAGTGGAGCCAACAAGACTGGTAAACACGCATGACCTTATATCTATAAATAATGATGACCTGGTGCGAAATGTAAAAGTGTGGAAGACAGTTAATTCAGATCACAACCTAAAACAAACTAAGACTTATATTCACAAGGTCCTGACCAACAAAATGCGGAGTTATAAGGGTGCCTTCACCAAATTTAACTTTAAAAAAACATCAACTTGGATAAAATAAATCACATTCATAATGAAACAAGCTGGAAAGATATGAGAGGAACTGCAAGAAAAAAAACCCAGTGAAACGCGGGGGTGCAGTGAGCACGATATGGGAGCACTGTATCAACATTCGTGATCCCAGAATATCCAACATCTTATCAGATATCTAAAACACTGCTGGAGCAAGTGTAGAAGCCTTCAAGAGGTAACTGGACAACTATTTTCACCCGGTGCCAGATCAACCAGGTTGTGATGGATATGTAGGGCTGAGGGCCACCAACAGTAACAGCCTGGTTGACCAGGCAAGCCTGGCCCACGGCCGAGCTCCGGGAGTAGAAAAACTCTCGGAACCCATCAAAGGTATATTAAAGGTATATAACATGGATCGAAACCAGTGTCTTGAAAAGATAAACTCACTGGCAACTGAAGTATACTCAAAACACATTAATCTAAGGAAAAAGAAGATATATAAACTGGAAAGAGAGAGACGTTCCCCCTCTACAGGAGATGACGAAAAATTTCTGAGCTTCTCAAGGGGCTAGACTATTTAAGATGCAGAAGGAAACACTGACTAGGGAAGTAGAGAATATTGAACTTAAGTTACATTAACTATGCAGCATCCTGGAGAGACAGCAGCTACGAGCAATTAATGAAATTGAAAGACATGCATAATATTTCTTTTTACGTGCCAAGCACAAAGCAACATGGGTCTTACACTGACGACAGCAAAGAAATGAGGGAGATACTGAAGTCGCAATATAACTCTGTTTAGTGAGCCATTAATCAAACTAAAGATCGATAATTCGAACGAATTTTTCATGAACGAGAATCAAAACGTTGTTAATGTATACCAAATTTCTGACATAACCTTATTTCCACTTGACTCTGAAAAAGCCATTGACGACATGCCCATGCACTCTGCCCCAGGCAGAGTGCATGAGCATGTTGCCCCCCATGGCCTAGGACCGTGCCCCTCCCCCCCAAACAAGCTCCATGTAAAGCCCTACCACGTAAACCTGCCCAACCTTACCAAATTACCCTGCCCAATCCCATCATGTCACCCTACCCAGCTGAACTAGCTCTCCCTGCCCAGACTAACCACTCTACACAGCGTGCCTAATTAACCTAACATGGGCCAGTATGACTGCTGTAGAGATTCTTTCCTTCTTATGAGCTTAAGCGGCAGAGGAAGTTGACACCATACAAGGCTTTCCAAGAAAGTATGATAGATCCCCCGGGACGAGAAGACCACTGACTAGGTGATATGTGAGAGGCAGGACCACCACACCACCACTACCACACTCACCTTCCTCTCCACCTCATTCACTTCTCTCTCTTTCTTTATATATATATATATATATAATATATATATATATATATATATTATAATATATATATATATATATATATTATATATATATATATATATATATATATATTATATATATATATATATATATATATATCCAACGCCTCAGCGTGGCCATCCAGAGGGAAAATGCTTGCTGCATACTTGGCTCGCGTCCGGCTTCGGAGGAAATTCATGATCTTTAATACATTGTACCATTGTATTCATGTTTGTGTTTTCTGTAAATGTATTCTGTTTATTAATAATGTTCCCATAGAATATAAAATATAGGGGGCGGTAGGAGAAGAAAATATTCAAACAGCTCCGGGGAGAACCTTGAGTTTTCCCTGATGTACGTTTATTGTCTTCTCTGAGGATGAGGATCCCCAATCCAGCTATAGAGGTGGTACTTCTATATATATATATATATATATATATATATATATATATATATATATATATATAATATATATATATATATATATATAATATAATATAGGGAGGTACCACCTCTAGAACTGTCCTGGGGACCCTCATCCTCAGAGAAGACAATAAACGTACATCAGGGAAAACTCAAGGTTCTCCCCGGAGCTGTTTGAAAATTGTTTTCTCCTACCACCCCCTATATATATATATATATATATATATATATAATATATATATATAATATATATATATATATATATATATATATATATATATATATATGTATATATATATAAGATGTAATTTGGAAGTAATAGTAATGGCAGGTGTGCAGGAAGGAAACCTACAAAGCTGTGGTAGTTACCCAACTTATAGTGGAATACTTGAACATATTCTGGTCGCCTTACTGAAGTCCCCCAAATCAGCCTGGACAGATTTCATTACCTGTGTGTATCCCGTCCTGTGTGTTGCAATATGACAGGAAAACACATAAAGCTTTACTTCCCACAATGTAACTCAACGTATCACCACTGCTAATGTATCCATTTTTTTTAATTAATCAGCAAACATCCCCACCAACTCCAGCCCCCCCTTCTCCCTCACATTACCCTCCCCTCCCTCCCTCCCCCCACACGGTCAAGCTCTCCACCCGATACCTCGCCAGAAAAAAAAATCTCCCCTTCTCCCTAAATAGATAGTGTATAATTTACAGCACACACTCCCCCTCCCACCACCCCAAGGAAGAGGAGGGTCCCTTAATATGACTAGCCTGGGGTCAGGCGGACGGGAGGGCGGGTAGACGGGAGGACGGGCGGAGGTGGGCGTATTGTGTTCTCTTGCAAACATACGCCTCCTCTCTCCGCCCATTTAACTCTTATAACAGTGCTGCCATGTTGTCTGTTGTTAGGTGACGGGCTACCTGCGGGGTAATCCGGGGGTCAACGCCCCCGCGGTCCAATCCATGACCTGGCCTCGCAGTGGATCAGGGCCTGATCAACCAGGCTGTTACTGATGGCTGCACGTAGTACAACGTACGAACCAAAGCCCGGCTGATCGGGTACTGACTTTAGGTATCTGTTCAACTCCCTTTTGAAGGCAGCCAGGGGTCTATTATAGTAATTCCTCTTACGCCTGGTGGGAGGCTGTTGAACAGTCTTGGGCTGTGACCATCACAGAGGTTGTGCCTCTGTAACCATCTGCTCAGTCAGGCTATTGCTGTCTGCGCCGCGCAGGACAAGAGCTGACAAAATCTGAAACCCGGCCACAATAACGTCAGAGACGGCGGCATCCTTCCTGAAGTTCTCGTAATCCGCCCTCTAATCTTCCTGGCCCAGGCTGCCTTTGATGTCCACTTCCTTAACGTTAAGTTAGCTCGACTGACATTAATATTCACAGAGCTGCACACTGTCTTTTGCCTCTAGTATAACAAATCTGACTTTTTTTGCTTTGGTATTTTCTAACTTTGAGTGTCAACTTTTTCTTTGAAACTCAGTTGAAATACCCTTCATGGTGGTCTACTTACCTACCTACCTAGTAGGTAAGGTAGGTAGGTAGCCTACCTACCTAGTAGGTAAGGTAGGTAGGTAAGTAGACCACCATGAAGGGTATTTCAACTACCTACCTAGTAGGTAAGGTAGGTAGGTAGCCTACCTACCTGGCAGGTAAGGCAGGTAGGTAGGTAAGTACCCTACCTGGTAAGTAAGTAGCCTACCTACCTGGTATAGTGGTGGTGCCCAAAAGACGACTAACCACTGCGGACAAAAAAGAACCAGGTTAAAACAAGATTACGACATATACAATCTAAGAGGAAATGAAAAGATAGACAGGAATATATTATTTTTAACTGCTGGACCAATCGAGCACAAAGAGTAGTGGTAAACAGAGTTAAATCGGAAGTGCCAGAGTGAAGAGCTCTGTTCCACAACGCACAGTACTCGCCCCTATTCTGTTCCTCATTCTCATATCAGACATAGACAGAGATGTAAATCATAGCACTGCATCATCCTTTGTAGACGATACTAGGATCTGCATGAGAGTGTCATCCACTGGGGTCACGGTAAATCTCAAAGAAGATATAAACCAAGTTTTCCAATGGGTAACGGAGAACAATATGATGTTCAATGAAGATAAATTCCAACTACCCCGTTATAGAAAACTGGAAGAATAATAGCTAGAACTGAGTATACTACAAACTCCAATCACACAATAGAGCGCAAAAGTAATGTGAAGGACCTGGGTGTGGAAATGTCTGAGGATCTCACCTTCAAGGATCACAATGCCACTATCACAACTGCGAGGAAAATGATATGATGGATAATGAGAACATTCAAGACAAGAGATGCCAGGCCAATAATAATCCTTTTTAAATCACTTGTTCTCTCTAGGCTAGAATACTGCTGTACATTAACATCTCCATTCAAGGCAGGTGAAATTGCAGAACTAGAGAGTGTACAGAGAACCTTTACTGCACGTATAAGGTCCATCAAACACTTAACCTCTGGGAACGCTTGGAAGCACTTGACTTGTACTCACTGGAACGCAGGCGAGAGAGATACATCATAATCTACACCTGAAAGATCCTAGAGGGACTGATCCCTAATCTGTACACAGAAATCACTCCCTACGAAAGCAAAAGACTTGGCAGGCGATGCAACATACTCCCAGTGAAAAGTAGGAGCACCATTAGTACACAGAGAAAACACAATAAATGTCCAGGGCCCAAGACTGTTCAACAGCCTCGCACCAAGCATAGGGGAATTACCAATAAACCCTTGGCTGCCTTCAAGAGGGAGCTAGACGGATACCTAAAGTCAGTACCGGATAAGCCGGGCTGTAGTTCGTACGTTGGACTACATGCGGCCAGCAGTAACAGCCTCGTTGATCAGCCCCTGATCCACCGGGAGGCCTGGTCCTGGATAAGGCCAGGGAGGCGTTGATCCCGGAATACCCTCCAGATAGGAGTAAGGGACGCCAGATGGAAGCTAGGCTGCTGGATAACCATAAGAATGAATATCTGTAGTGTAGCGAACATTCATCAACTCTCAATAATAACCCACATGAAGACAGAAGCTCAGAAGATTGATTGATCTGTATATTTCGACCCCCTTCTGGGATCCTCTTCAGAGGATGCCAGAAGGGGGTCGAAATATACAGATCAATCAATCTTCTGAGTTTGTCTCCACGTGAGTTATTACTGAGAAACAATATGAATGTTGGGAAGCATTTTTTTAGAGTTTGTGTGGAGGACAGGAAGGATGGGGCTGGATCAACAGGTGTTGGAAGCAAATTCATTACTCAGCTTAAGGATATACCTGTGACGGGTTTCGAGGGTTCTTCTACCCTTGGAACCCGGCCTCAGGCCAGGCTTCATGTTAACCTCTTAGTCACCAGGCTGTTTGTGTTAGCAGCCCGATCAAAGACACCAGAAACCAGTCGCTTCTGGAGCGACCCGCTGGCTCACATATCCATCACAGTTTGGTTGATCTCACACTTGAAAGATATTTGTTCAGTTTTCTATTGAAGACTTCTACACTTGTCCCAGCAGTATTTCTGATGTCGTCTGGTAAAATGCTCGTCTGGGCCCACGGATGTTGATACAGTGTTTTCTTATTCTGCCCATGACGCTCCTGTTTATATTATTATTATTATTATAATCAAGGGGGAAGCGCTAAACCCGGAGGATTATACAGCGCCTGGGGGGGGGGGATAAGGAAGGCATTCAGGGGAACTGGAGCACAGATCCAATTCCCTAAATCAAGAGCCCCTCACCAACATCAAGGAACCTTCCTTGAGGGGCTCCTGTTTATAGCTGGGTTTATTATACACATTCTTCCATATTCCTTACTCCAGTATATGTTATGGGAGTGTACAAAATTTGGGGCAGGCCTTCAAGTACCTTCCACGTATATACATTATCATGTATCTCTTTCTCACCCGCTCTAATGAATATATATTTAGGACTCTGAGGCGTTCTCAGTAATTTAAATGCTTCATTGGTTCTATGTGGGGCGTAAACTATCTCTGCCTCTCTTCCTTAATTTAAAAGTTATAATTATTCACCCCGTCATTTTCCTATATATCGTAACTTTGGTCTTATTCTTTCTTTGAAAGAAAGGCTACCTGACATTATTACACGCAGATCTGGAGGAGGTTACCTGGAGGTTATTCCGGGATCAACGCCCCCGCGGCCCGGTCATGACCAGGCCTCCCGATGGATCAGGGTCTGATCAACTAGGCTGTTACTGCTGGCCGCACGCAGTCCAACGTACGAGCCACAGCCCGGCTGATCCGGCACTGACTTTAGGTATCTGTCCAGCTCTCTCTTGAAGGCAGCCAGGGGTTTATTGGCAATTCCCCTAATGCTTGATGGGAGGCTGTTGAACAGTCTTGGGCCCCGGACACTTATGGTGTTTTCCCTTAGTGTACCAATGGCGCCCCTACTTTTTATTGGGGGCATTTTGCATCGCCTGCCCAGTCTTTTACTTTCGTAGGGAGTGATTTCTGTGTGCAGATTTGGGACCATTCCTTCCAAGATTTTCCAAGTGTATCTCACACATGTTTTTTTTTTCATTCTATTTAGTGATCTTCATGCGTTTTGTATACAGTGTCTCTCTTGAGTTCTTCATTCATTCCACGTCTATGCAGTTGGAACTTGTTACTATTAAATATCATGTTATTATCCACTGCCTAGTGTAAGACTCTGTTTATATCTACCTGGAATTTTTCCGTGTCCTCTTCCAAAGTGATTTTCATGTTTTTTTTTTAGGAATCATCTGCAAATGATGATACGTAAGTATAGTAGGCATTTTTTGTCTATGTCCGCTATAGTAGAGGCGCCAGGACTCCCGGAAGCATCCTTCAGACGTGTAACCAGAGAGGTCCTACAGCAGAGAAGGTGCAGAATGAGGAGAGAATAAAGGAACTGAACCTGACGACCTTTGTGAGAAGGAAAAACCTGGAGAGAAATTGTTAGAGAGGATAAAGGCAAACTGAACTAGAGGGACCATTTATTATCTGTTAAAAGAAGCAAAGCCAAAAACATACGAATCACAGGGATGTTAGGAAGTACTTTTTTTAAAACTCAGGATAATAGGGAAGTGGAAATTAAGTGAAAATGGAAGAGGTGGAGAGGTAGAAAAAACTCTAGCACTTATCAAAGATATAAAGTGGTTAGGAGGTGAGAAATAATAAGAGTCAAGACGCTGTATAACGACTCCACCTCTCTACAAACTTGACTTGTACATGAACGGTATACAATACCGACAAGATGAAGAATCAGACACATGTGGAACATCTGGGTATCTCTATTTATAGACGTTTCGCCATCCAGTGACTTTATCAATACAAGGACATAACATGAAGACTGTAGAACTATATACAAAAGACGAGGTAATCAGTCCCTCAGCCTTGGAGCTGGTGAAGAACGTCGTAGTTTTGGAGACTCTTCACAGACTACAGCACACACAGCTACGGGCGGGAGCGAGGAGACAGAAACTTCACCTGTGACCAGTAATGAGACACTCATGTTTAAGGTGGTAGGGCAATATGAGTGAGCATAACTCATAGCGGTGGTATAACCACACAGGATCACCCAACCCATCACACGGGAGGCAGTTAGCCCGACGCTCGCCCAAACTAAGAATTACTTAATGCAAATCACCCTCATAAACTATGCATTTAACGAGGGAGAATGAGGTAATCCCGGGATATTGCCCCGGGCCGCCCGCCATCAACACAAATCGCCACAGGCCGAACACGTGTAAAGTGATGGTCAAAGGCTTAAAGCACCACCCGCTGCCGCCCATACTGTCGCCCGCCGCCCACACCATCAGTAGCAGACTCTGCCGCCCACATCACTATATATTCGCCAAAAAAATATTAAAAAAAAAACCCTCCCCCACCAAACAACCACCAGGGGAGCCATAGGCACAATTAGAAAATACTTTGCCAACATTAGGGGTCTACCTGGAGGGTGTTCAAGGGGTCAACGCCCCCGCGGCCCAGTCCTTGACCAGGCCTTCCGGTGGATCAGGGCCTGATCAACCAGGATGTTACTGCTGGCCGCAGGCAGTCCAACGTACGAACCAAAGCCAGGCTGATCAGGTGCTGACTTTAGGTATCCGTCCAGCTCCGTCTTGAAGAGCGCTCTGACAGGGCAGGTTTTTTACCGTTCGTCTCAATTAAAAATACAACACATATAAGAACCTCAAAGGTTAAATTAACAAGGGTCGTCAACGATGAACAAAACAACTCTGGAACTACCACCACGATCACACACACACACACACACACACACACAAGGACCTGTGAACCGACTCTTGCAACCATAAATAGGTGAGTAGACGTAGACACACACACACACACACACACACACACACACACACACACACACACACACACACACACACACACACACACATACACACACAGTTGGAAGTTGAAGACACAGATGAATCACAGGGATGTTAGGAAGTATTTCTTCAGCCACAGAGTAGTCAGTAAGTGGAATAGTTTGGGAAGCGATGTAGTGGAGGCAGGATCCATACACAGCTTTAAGCAGAGGTATGATAAAGCTCACGGTTCAGAGAGAGTGACCTAGTAGCGATCAGTGAAGAGGCGGGGGCCAGGAGCTCGGACTCGACCCCCGCAACCTCAACTAGGTGAGTACAACTAGGTGAGTACACACACACAACTGGAAGCTGAAGACTCAGATGAGTCAAAGGGATGTTACGAAGTATTTCTTCAGCCACAGAATTATTAGGAAGCGGAATAGACTGGCAAGCGATGTAGTGGAGGCAGAAACCATACATAGTTTTAAGACGAGGTATGACAAAGCTCACGGAGCAGAGAGAGGGAGGACCTAGTAGCGGTTAGTGAAGAGTCGGGGCCAGGAGCTGAGTCTCGACCCCTGAAACCACAATTAGGTGAGTACAGGAGCTGTGAATCGACCCCTGCAACCAAAATTAGGTAACACAAACACACACACACACATCTGGTCACGGTTGCTGTCCACAAAGAAAGGATGAGGGCGAAGAGATGAAGGATGCAAGAGAGAGAGAGAGAGAGAGAGAGAGAGAGAGAGAGAGAGAGAGAGAGAGAGAGAGAGAGAGAGAGAGAGAGAGAGAGAGAGAGAGAGAGAAGGAACAGAGGAGACAAAAACGTGAAAGGACGGTTAGGAGAAAGTGAGGTGGTGGAAGTGAGAGAGGGGGGGAGTGAGGAAGGGAAGAGCTGAGAGAGGGAATGAGGATGGTGACCGTGAGGGAGGGAGGAGGGAGGGAGGGAGGGAGAAGTGATAAGCAACAATGGGAGAGAACACTGATAGCGACCACTGGATGGACGACTCAACCGCTGCAATGGCAATGTAGCAGAGTTTCCCGTGGCTGTTGGCAAGGCAGGGTAGAGAGGCAAGGTGGCAGGGCAGGGTGGCAGAGGAAGGTAGCAAGACAAGGCAGGGTGACAAGGGAAGCTGGCAAGGAAACGTGAAAAGAAGCTGATTTGAAAAGTACTTACTTGACTGTAAGTATAAATTTGTAAGATTTCTTTGCCATCTTAAATGTTCCCGGGAGAAAAAGACCAACAAACTTACCAGAGTACTCACCTGTATGCATCCACATGTATGTGGTTGTAGGGGATGAGTCTCAGCTCCTGGTCCCCACTTCTCCGCTGGCCGCTACTGAACTCACTCTCTCCTGGCTGAATGCCTTGTCGTACCTCTTCTGAAACTTATGTATGGTGCGTGTCTTATACGGAACGAGTGAGGTTTCAACCCATGGCGAGTGTGTGTGGCACACACACACTCGCTGTTGTATGAGTGCTGAAAGTCTTCAGTACTCATACAACAGCCATTGCTTCGCCTACACTGTAGTTTTCTTCAGTCAAATCCAGAGGTAGCTGTAGTACTGAAATGAAGATGATGTAATCAGTCCATCAATCTTGGACATATGAGGTGGTCAGTCCCCAAGGATGAGTCTTAAATACTTTCGAAAGGAATGACCACCTCATATCTCCAAGGTTACCGGACTGATTTACGTCATCATTTCACTACTACACCTGCTGACTCTGTATTTGACTGAAGAAGCCTACCGTGTAGGCGGAACGTTTCAACAATAAAGATACCCAACTGTTGCACATGTGTCTTAATCATCAACTTGCTGGTATTTTATACAATTTTCCACACAACAGACACTGCCCCTGCATGCGAGGGTTCATCAGCTGGAGCTCCACCTGCCCAGAGCCGCTGCACATGCTGGTGCCCACAACACAGGCAGGGTGGGAGGGTAACATGACCAGACTTTGTACTGTGTTCCTCATGTGTGGGACACTAACCTTAGGAAAAATTCAATAAATCATTGATTAGTAAATATATACTAAAAAGAGTCACAGTACCGCATGCAGGTGTAGCACAGCACCTAGTTCTGATGCCTGTAGTTCGGTATTTATAAAAAAAGTACCTTTAGGACGAGCACTCTGTGTTCTTTAAAGGAAGAGGTTGGATTGAGGTGAAACTCAAGAAACATTAGGTTTATTGAAAGGAGGAACAATGCAGTAAGCCTGCTGACCCATACCTGGTACGTCCTTTATAAATCCAACCCACTAACAGAATGCTGCCTCCCTTTCCACGAAGGAGGCAGCAGAGATGTGACAAAACACTACAGAGTAGCAGTACTAACATCACACAGCATAGAAGTCCTGGAAAGGTTGCTGAGACATCAGCTTATGGTTTCTCATGGAAAACATGAGATACACACTCAAGCCAACGTGAATTTAGAGCAACGAAGAGCTCACACGTCACAACTTTTGAATCATTAAGAAGAAAAACGAAATGCAGATATGGTCTGCACAGATTTTTCAAAGGTACTTGACAAAGGTACTTGACAAAGGTACTTGACAAATGTACTTGACAAAGGTACTTGACAAATGTAACCACGGAGTGACAACCCTTTAAATTAAGTCAACAGGTTTAACAAATAAAAAATATATATTCCTTTTTTAGTTAAAAGTGAAATGTAAACAAAGTAAAACAGTCCAAGAAAAGGGACAAAAGGCATAATGACGTCACTGGAAGAATACACAAATAACCCGACGTGGACCATTTACAAGTCACATCAACACACGAAGGTGAGGGAGCCAAGAGATGGACACAGTTGTGGCACTCTGACAGCTTCTGATCCTCGTATAAGACACAGATAAAAACACTAACCACAGCTTCGTGCCATAATTTTCACGTACCATACCGAAACAAGTGAGAAAGTCGCCTTGGTAAACAACAGAAAAAAATGCGATTATATATGAACTCAGTTTTAAATGTGTAAAATGAAATGATGCTCACTGGTGACAAACTACGGTTGGTAAGACTGTTGGGGAGAATGTTGGTAAGACTGTTGGGGAGAATGTTGGTAAGACTGTTGGGGAGAATGTTGGTAAGACTGTTGGGGAGAATGTTGGTAAGACTGTTGGGGAGAATGTTGGTAAGACTGTTGGGGAGAATGTTGGTAAGACTGTTGGGGAGAATGTTGGCAACAATGTTGGGGAGAATGTTGGCAACAATGTTGGGGAGAATGTTGGCAACAATGTTGGGCAGAATGTTGGCAACAATGTTGGGCAGAATGTTGGCAACAATGTTGGGGAGAATGTTGGCAACAATGTTGGGGAGAATGTTGGCAACAATGTTGGGAAGAATGTTGGCAACAATGTTGGGGAGAATGTTGGCAACAATGTTGGGAAGAATGTTGGCAACAATGTTGGGGAGAATGTTGGCAACAATGTTGGGCAGAATGTTGGCAACAATGTTGGGGAGAATGTTGGCAACAATGTTGGGGAGAATGTTGGCAACAATGTTGGGGAGAATGTTGGCAACAATGTTGGGGAGAATGTTGGCAACAATGTTGGGGAGAATGTTGGCAACAATGTTGGGGAGAATGTTGGCAACAATGTTGGGGAGAATGTTGGCAACAATGTTGGGGAGAATGTTGGCAACAATGTTGGGGAGAATGTTGGCAACAATGTTGGGGAGAATGTTGGCAACAATGTTGGGAAGAATGTTGGCAACAATGTTGGGTAGAATGTTGGCAACAATGTTGGGGAGAATGTTGGCAACAATGTTGGGAAGAATGTTGGCAACAATGTTGGGAAGAATGTTGGCAACAATGTTGGGGAGAATGTTGGCAACAATGTTGGGAAGAATGTTGGCAACAATGTTGGGAAGAATGTTGGCAACAATGTTGGGGAGAATGTTGGCAACAATGTTGGGAAGAATGTTGGCAACAATGTTGGGAAGAATGTTGGCAACAATGTTGGGGAGAATGTTGGCAACATGTTGGGAAGAATGTTGGCAACAATGTTGGGAAGAATGTTGGCAACAATGTTGGGGAGAATGTTGGCAACAATGTTGGGGAGAATGTTGGCAACAATGTTGGGGAGAATGGTGTTAGGAAACTTTTTGGGAAGAATGTTGTTGAGAAGAATGTTGGAAGAATGTTGTTGGGAAGAATGTTGTTGGGAAGAATGTTGTTGGGAAGAATGTTGTTGGGAAGAATGTTGTTGGGAAGAATGTTGTTGGGAAGAATGCAGACAGATCACCTCACTCAAAACACTAATAATAATGATGCTTGGGTTACATTAGGTTGGGTTGGGTTCGATTATTTTGGGTTAGGTTAGATTAGGTTAGGCTAGGCTAGATAGATTAGGTCAGGTTATGTTAGGTTAGGTTGGGTTAGGTTAGGTTAGGCTAGGTTAGGTTGCGTTACGTTAGGTTAAGCTAGGTTAGGTTGGATTAGGTCAGGTCAGGTCAGGTCAGATTAGATTAGGTTAGGTTAGGCTAGTTTAGGGGTCAGGTAAGGTTAGTCTGGAAACAGGTTAGGTTAGGTTAGGTTAGGTTAGGTTAGGTTAGGTTAGGTTAGGTTAGGTTAGGTTAGGTTAGGCTAGGCTAGGTTGGGTTAGGTCAGGCAAGGTTAGTCTGGAAACAGGTCAGGTAAATGCTCGGGGGGAAACACCACTTTCAAGTTCCTCTTGTTTCAGTACCATGTATTCCGACTTTCCATCGGAGGATCTCACACTCCACATGTATTAAGTACTTGGAATGGTTCTACATATGTCGTTTTTTCTTGCTCTCTTTACCAGTGAACCATAAGAGGAGACTGCATTTGAACCCATGGAATCACGGCTAGCCAGCTACATTAGAGGTCCAGGAGCTGCATTCCAACCACCCTGCACAGAACCAACGCCACAATAAATGAAGACGGGATATCTGGTCAGCGTTGAATGTTGCATGTCAATCCTGGTGAAGAAACAATGGGCAAACTTTGACAGGTGAACCAAGGTAGCCAAGGAACCCTGGCAGGCGGCTGCTGGGTTTGAGGCTGGGCGGGCGGCTTCGGGCGGGCGGCTTCGGGCAGTAACAAACAGGTATCAGCTAGATGACGACACAACACACAAAAAAATCAGTAGTAAGGTGAAAGCGAGTGACATGTTGAGGGAATAAAAGCAGAGCAGGTGACTGAGAGGTGAAGGGGGGTAGGGTGGGGAGGGTGATTGGGGGTGGGGGGGGGAGGAGTGATGGGGGGGGAGGTTATTAAGGGTGACGGGCGGGTCTGGGGGGGAGCAGAGAAAACCAGAGTAAGAAGGGCGTGCCAAGGAAAGGTCAAGAATGAAAGCAAAGAAAAACTTAGAAAGCAGAGAAGGTAGAGAGAGCATCAAGGAGAAAGTTTTGCAATGGTGAGAGAAGCAGGGATGAGGGAGAGGCGGGGATGAGGGAGAAGCAGGGATGAGGGAGAGGCGGGGATGAGGAGAAGCAGGGATGAGGGAGAGAGGCGGGGATGAGGGAGAAAGCAGGGATGAGGGAGAGGCGGGGATGAGGGAGAAGCAGGGATGAGGGAGAGGCGGGGATGAGGGAGAGGCGGGGATGAGGGAGAGGCGGGGATGAGGGAGAGGCGGGGATGAGGGAGAGTGCAGGGATGATGGAAGTGCGAGGGGTGAGGGAAAGTGGAAAAGGGTCAAGGATTAGAAGGAAGATGAAGAACTGGGAGCATGGTGAAGGATTGGGAGCAGGGTAAAGGAGTAAGAGGCGGGGTGAGGAAGGAGGAGGAGGAGGGAAGAGGACTGGGATGGGAGGAGGGCTGAAGTGAGAGAGGAGGGGGAGTCGTGAGAGAGGGAGATTGAAATGAGGGCGACTGAAGTGCCCTGTTTCGAGGTCTCTTCAAACCCTGCCTGAGGCCAGGCATCCCTACTGACTGCCTCATCAACCAGCTTGTTTGTGTCAGAGGCCCGCAGTTCCACACAGCCATTACAACCCAGCTGATCCGGGTTGTAATGGCTAGGTAGAAGGAAGGCGTCCGGGTTGTAATGGCTAGGTAGAAGGAAGGCGTCCGGGTTGTAATGGCTAGGTAGAAGGAAGGCGTCCACCTTGATGGAAACCTCTTATGGACGTCCGAGAAGTATCTGAATATCTGCTGGTACTATGTTGAAGACTCTTGACCACGTTGCTGCTACTCTTCTTTAATTGTGCCCTTGATGGAGGTCGATAGGGAAGAGGAACTGAAGTAGATGGGAACGAAGAGGAATGGAGGTAGATGGAAAAGAAGAGGAATGGAGGCAGATGGGAAAGAGGAGGAATGGAGGTGGAGGGAAGAGGTGTACACCTGTGGATTAAGAAGACTGAAGCTGGGGGGTAGAAGCAGTGTTGCATGTCCGGAAAGCCTCATAACGGCAAAGTGATATTACATTGTATTCCTGTAAGGCTTCAGGGAGGTGCAAAGCCACCTACAACACCCTCCAACCTTCCACCCAACCCACGGATCATGCGGTAAAGAGAACCCATAGTGGGATGCTTGACGATACTCCTAATCACCCTACAGAGTCTGCCAGCTCAGGGTCACAAACTTTCACTACTCCCATATTATGAAACTAATACTGTGTGATGGCATATAACAGAACAGTTTTTGCTCCCACAATATAACTCATATATACAGCAGGGTAGCAGCGCACTGTGTTATGTATGGAATAAATAAAATGCAATACGAGAAAGCAGTCAAAGGATAACATGTTACACCAGTGTCATCCATTTTCCCTTAGTGTACTCATTGCACCTCTGCCTTTCTTGCTTTCATTGGGGAGTGATTTGTGTGTGCAGATTTGGGACAAATCCTAAAATTATCTAAGTTTTTATTATAACTCTTTCTTTCGCCAGCGTTCCAAAGAGTACAGATCGAGGGACTTCAAACGTTCCCAGTAATGTAGGTGCTTGACTGAATATATAGGACAGCGAAGGTTCTCTGTACATTCTCCAGGTCTGCAATCTCACTTGCCTTGAGGGAAGCTGTTGAAGTGCAGCAGTACTCCAGTGTAGAGAGAACGAAGGACTTTAAGAGTATCACCACGGGCTTGGTACCCTTGTTTTAAAGGTTCTAGTTATCCAGCCCATATTTTTCTTGCGACGTGAGAGCGATTCCTAAAGGTGAGATCTTCTGACGGGATAACTCCAAGGTCTCTCACATTTGTCTTTCGCGCTGATGAGTGATTCAAACGTGCTCTCTATCCAGTTCCTGTCTTTATTTCCTCTGTTGTTCCATAGCGGAGTGAAACTTGTCTTCAATAACATCATGTTGTCAGTGATCCACTGGAAGACTTTGTTTATATCAGCATGCATGTTTGCCGTGTCGTCCACGGATGAATATGCAGTTCCACGAGTCAAGGCCTGGGGCAGGATGCAGGGGCGAGCAATCGATGCCTTTACGAAGTCAAGTGGGAACAGCGTTATGTCAGAAATAATGGAGATGTCAGCAGGGCTTTGAGTATCATCCATGAAAAATTCATTAGGATTGTCAATTTTTCGACTGATTAATGGCTCGCTGAACATAATACTTTTACCTTCGATGAGTTCCAAGAGTTTTTCTACTCCCGGAGCCCAGCCATAGGTCAGGCTTGTCTGGTGCTAGCCTGGTCAACCAGGCTGTTACTGCTGGTGGCCCTCTGCCCCACATATCAATCACAACCTGGTTGATCTAGCACCTGGTGAAGATACTTGTCCAGTTTCCTCTTGACGACCTCCGCACTTGTCCCCTTAGCATTTCATTTCTTTGCCACCATCAGTGTAGGTTTCATTTTTTTACGTACGATATAGATGTGTTTTTCCCCTGGATTTTGAATATGAAAATAATAATAATAATAATAATAATAATAATATATAATATATATATATATATATATATATATATATATATATATATATATATATATATATATATATATATACATATATATATATAATATATATATATATATATATATATATATATATATATATATATATATATATATTATATATATATGTCGTGCCGAATAGGCAGAACTTGCGATCTTGGCTTAAATAGCAACGCTCATCTTGCCATATAGGACAAGTGAAAATTTGTGTATGCAATAATTTCGCCAATATCATTCTGAACCAAACGAAAAAAATATATTTCACTGTGTCCGTTTAGTATTAAATTATTGTAAAGAAATCTAAAATATATTTAGTTGGGTTAGGCTAAAATAAATTGTTCTTGTTATAATAAGGTTAGGTAAGTTTTCTAAGATTCTTTTGGAGCAAAATTAATTTTTTTTACATTAACATTAATGAAAAATATATATCTTTAAACGTATAAGAGAAAATTTTAGAAAGAACTTAATTTTAAATGAGTTCTTGCTAATTGACCAGTTTTACATATTCGGCACGACACACACACACACCACACACACACACACATATATATATTATATATATATTTATATATATATATATATATATATATATATATATATATATATATATATTATATATAATATATATTATAATACACGATTTCTCTAAAGTTCATTTATGTTTTTATTGTTCCCTCTCCTTCTCCTGGGTCTTAACATGAGCTCAATATTTCCCATTGCCATTATTCCGGAACAAAGTGACACGGTGTAAGCGGTCAAGCTCAAGTGAGCTGAAACTCGCGTTACTTTAAAGGTAACACATGGTCATGACGTACGAGATACTCAGGAAAATTGACAGGGTGGACAATCCCAGAATGACATGACAGCGACCAGAGAAAAAGGGGGGCATAGAAATAAAGTTAATGGCTAACAAGTTTACAGTTCCAGACGGGACCAGCAACTTGAGCTCTACCTTCGCAGGAACTACGACACCGAGATGCAAGCATTTCAAAACTTCAAGGATTTCCAGGACACGTGCGACCCCCGTGTCACATACGAGGTCACCTAAGGTCATCATACCGCTTACATTCACCAGCCACAGCTTTCCCCCCGAGGTCACACCACCAACCAACCAGCAGTCAGCCAGCAACCAACCAGCAGGCAGCCAGCCAGCAGTCAGCCAGCAACCAACCAGCAGGCAGCCACCAACCAACCAGCTGGCAGCCAGTAGTCAGCCAATAGGCAGCCAGAAACCAACCAGCAGTCAGCCAGCAACCAACCAGCAGGCAGCCAGCAGGCAGCCAGCAGTCAGCCAGCAACCAACCAGCAGGCAGCCACCAACCAACCAGCTGGCAGCCAGTAGTCAGCCAATAGGCAGCCAGAAACCAACCAGCAGTCAGCCAGCAACCAACCAGCAGGCAGCCAGCAGGCAGCCAGCAGTCAGCCAGCAACCAACCAGCAGGCAGCCAGGAACCAACCAGCAGGCAGCCAGCAACCAACCAGCAGGCAACCAGCAGGCAGCCAGCAACCAACCTGCAGGCAACCAGCAACTAACCAGCAACAAACTAGTAGGCAACCAGCAGGCCCTAATACAACATACAATAAAACACCATTGTGAAATTTTCGAGTAACATCGAACCCACAGGACAAGTATTTGATCGTGTTGAAGGGCTCTTGATCTGAGGAAATAAAGCTGTCCTCTCCACCCTTCTAGAACTAAATATTACCTCCTATTCTAGGGCACTGTACAGCCCCTACAGGTTTAGCACTTAATAATAATAGCTGCTCTATGCACTGAATCTGCTAGAAAAATGCCTGATCACACAGGAGGGTGAAACGGTAACTTAAATATTTTACACTCTGGTAAGACTGCTCACCTTTCTCTTATTCTCATAAACAAGGATGATTTATGCTTAACAATTCGCAAACGGACGGGTGAAATTATTTACAAATATTATATCTTTCCATATTCTTCAAATATTTATTGGCAAAATAATTTTAACCTGTTTGTCCCTTCAACTTCCCCATAAAAAATGAAGAAACATTTAAATCATGATGAATGTCACTGTAACAAAACAGTTACTGTTAGACTGTGAACTGTGTGGAAACATATTTAATGGAAGACAATGTTGGGTGTTGGAAATATGTTCCGAACACAAAGTGCAACACTCCACAAAAACATGCAGCTGCAAGTCTTCTGGAAAGTCTTCACCACCTGCTGCTGCTGCTGCTGCTGCTGCTGCTGGAAGATTTCTGGAGAGTCTTCGCCTGCTGCTGGAAGACTCCTGGAGAGTCTTCACCTGCTGCTGGAAGACTCCTGGAGAGTCTTCGCCTGCTGCTGGAAGACTCCTGGAGAGTCTTCGCCTGCTGCTGGAAGACTCCTGGAGAGTCTTCACCTGCTGCTGGAAGACTCCTGGAGAGTCTTCACCTGCTGCTGGAAGACTCCTGGAGAGTCTTCGCCTGCTGCTGGAAGACTCCTGGAGAGTCTTCGCCTGCTGCTGGAAGACTCCTGGAGAGTCTTCGCCTGCTGCTGGAAGACTCCTGTAGAGTCTTCGCCTGCTGCTGGAAAACTCCTGGGAGTCTTCACCTGCTACTGGAAGACTCCTAGAGAGTCTTCACCTGCTACTGGAAGACTCCTAGAGAGTCTTCACCTGCTGCTTGAAGAAGCCTGGAAAATCTTCATCTGCTGCTGGAAGACTCCGGGAAAGTCTTCACTTGTTGGAAGACTCCCAGAGATTCTTCAACTGCTGCTGGAAGAAGACTCCTGTAAAGTATTCATCTGCTACTGGAAAACCTTCGCCTCCAGCAGGAGATTATATATATATATATATATATATATATATATATATATATATATATATATATTATATATATATATATATATATATGTCGTGCCGAATAGGCAGAACTTGCCATTTGGCTTAAATAGCAACGCTCATCTTGCCATATAGGACAAGTGAAAATTTGTGTATGCAATAATTTCGCCCAAATCATTCTGAGCCTAACGGAAAAAATATGTTTGATTGTGTTTGTTTAGTACTAAATTACTGTAAAGTATTTAAAATATATTTAGTTGGGTTAGGCTAAAATAAATTGCTCTTGTTATAATAAGGTTAGGTAAGTTTTCTAAGATTCTTTTGGTGCAAAATTAAAATTTTTTACATTAACATTAATGGGAAAATATATCTTTAAACATATAAGAGAAAATTTCAGAAAGGACTTAATTTTAAATGAGTTCTTGCTAAGTGACCAGTTTTACATATTCGGCACGACATATATATATATATATATATATATATATATATAAAATATATATATATATATACTTCCCGGTAAAAGTAGGTCTTAGACAGGGATGTGTAATGTCACCATGGTTGTTTAATATATTTATAGATGGGGTTGTAAAGGAAGTAAATGCTAGGGTGTTCGGGAGAGGGGTGGGATTAAATTTTGGGGAATCAAATTCAAAATGGGAATTGACACAGTTACTTTTGCTGATGATACTGTGCTTATGGGAGATTCTAAAGAAAAATTGCAAAGGTTAGTGGATGAGTTTGAGAATGTGTGTAAAGGTAGAAAGTTGAAAGTGAACATAGAAAAGAGTAAGGTGATGAGGGTATCAAATGATTTAGATAAAGAAAAATTGGATATCAAATTGGGGAGGAGGAGTATGGAAGAAGTGAATGTTTTCAGATACTTGGGAGTTGACGTGTCGGCGGATGGATTTATGAAGGATGAGGTTAATCATAGAATTGATGAGAGAAAAAAGGTGTGGTGCGTTGAGGTATATGTGGAGCCAAAAAAACGTTATCTATGGAGGCAAAGAAGGGAATGTATGAAAGTATAGTAGTACCAACACTCTTATATGGGTGTGAAGCTTGGGTGGTAAATCCAGCAGCGAGGAGACGGTTGGAGGCAGTGGAGATGTCTTGTTTGAGGGCAATGTGTGGTGTAAATATTATGCAGAAAATTCGGAGTGTGGAAATTAGGAAAAGGTGTGGAGTTAATAAAAGTATTAGTCAGAGGGCAGAAGAGGGGTTGTTGAGGTGGTTTGGTCATTTAGAGAGAATGGATCAAAGTAGAATGACATGGAAAGCATATAAATCTATAGGGGAAGGAAGGCGGGGTAGGGGTCGTCCTCGAAAGGGTTGGAGAGAGGGGGTAAAGGAGATTTTGTGGGCAAGGGGCTTGGACTTCCAGCAAGCGTGCGTGAGCGTGTTAGATAGGAGTGAATGGAGACGAATGGTACTTGGGACCTGACGATCTGTTGGAGTGTGAGCAGGGTAATATTTAGTGAAGGGATTCAGGGAAACCGGTTATTTTCATATAGCCGGACTTGAGTCCTGGAAATGGGAAGTACAATGCCTGCACTTTAAAGGAGGGGTTTGGGATATTGGCAGTTTGGAGGGATATGTTGTGTATCTTTATATGTGTATGCTTCTAGACTGTTGTATTCTGAGCACCTCTGCAAAAACAGTGATAATGTGCGAGTGTGGTGAAAGTGTTGAATGATGATGAAAGTATTTTCTTTTTGGGGATTTTCTTTCTTTTTTGGGTCACCCTGCCTCGGTGGGAGACGGCCGACTTGTTGAATATATATATATATATATATAATATATATATATATATATATATATATATATATATATATATATATATATATATATATATATATAGTAAAGTGTAATGAATACTTGTCAATGCTCAATAATGACCCACAAGGAGATAGAAACACGGGAGGTTGATTGATTTGTATATTTCGTTGTAATCCTAAGCCGCAGCAATTTGATACCTTCTGCCCATCTCACTGACTAGTAATCTGTGAAACCTTTGACGTAATGGTACTTAACAAATAAGCCCAGAGAAAGAGACACCACCTCTCAACATTTCTATGGCTTTATAGACAAAAAAGAAAAAGTCCCCTGAAAGGAACGAGAGGTTCCTCGATGCAGCCAAAGCATTCCTAATTCAAGTAACTGGACCTAGTCTCTTCTTAAGGCAAAAACCTGATTATGTCCCATTTCCCAGGTACTGAATGACCCACACGGGTTTAGCGCTGTTTGACACCTACGAGTTTAGCGCCTACCCGAATAGAGTAGGAGCGGTACAGCATGGCACTACCACCTTCCCCACTGAACGTTCTTCTACTAGTATTACATCTCTCGACTCAAAATCTGCATTGGATATTACTAATGGAACCAGTATCCTAAATTACTGAGACAAAATACATGTTGATATTACTCAGTTGGATAACAGGTTACCTAACAGTTTACTCAGTCTTCCTTTAATTTACCTGTAGATAATTCCAGGAGACACTGCCCCCGTGGACTGGTCCCAGACCAGGCATTCTGGTAAAGGGACTGATTAATCACCCTGTTGATGCTGGCTGCACGCGGTCCAACGTATGCAGCACAAACTAGTTGAGCAGGAATTAGAGAACACATCAATTCTCGCTTATAGACAGCTAGGGATTAGTTAGTAATTTCCCTCATGTCTGCTAATTATTTATACTTAACAAATTTAATTCCGAATTAGAAACTACAACTACTTATATTCTTGGTTTGAGTAGCCTAAGTGGGCAGTTTAAGTGTAACTGGTTTAGTGTGAGTTGATATGCAGATCTTTAAAGATATCTTGCATGCTTCTGGTTGCTGTACAGCAAGCGCTGATCTAGCAATACCACTCTCACAGGTCATTGAATATCTGGTCCAGATCTCTATCAGATTAGTGTTGATAATTGCTAAGTATTCACTCCTCATTACCGTCGGCGAGGAATCTAACTCTCTCATTCTGGGTTTAATTACCTTTACCATTATCTCACTTCCCTCTCATTACCTCTAGTTTACCTGTAGTCAGTTCCGGGGGTCATTGCCCCGCGGCCCGTCTCTAGACCAAGCCTCTTGTTTGAAGGCCTGATCAATCAGATTTTTGGTGCAACCTCAGGACGCGCCTCCGTCTGAAGGTCAGGAACTAACATAAGCTTGTTAAGTTCCCTCTGTAAGACAGCTAGAGGCCTGTACGAAGGAGAAGTACTGTACAGTCTTAGTACCTTTACACTTACCGAGGCATTTATTAGTGTTCTCACTGGACACCTTTCAATTTTGAACCTTCTGTCTAGCCTCTTGCTCCCACTGGGTAGTACTGTGATTTCGATGTCCAGTCTTGGGATGAAACTTCCACAGATTTCCAGGTATAAATGATAAAGTACTCTCTGACATTATCACTCTTAATGTTTTCACAGAAGAGTAACAGACATTAGTCAGCACCGAACAATGTTTTGTTTTCTGTGGTTCACTGGAAGATCTGGTTTACATTAGCCTGGTTGATTTGCTGTGTCCGTAATGGAATTCACTCTCGTGCAAATTTTAGTATCGTCTACACGGGATATTTTGTGTTATGATTTATGTCTCTAAATCGGATATGAAAATAAGAAATAGAGTTGGGGCGAGTATTGTGCCGTGAAGTACTGAGGTTTTGTACTGTGGAAGCTTATTATTTTATTTTACAGACTGTTATTGTGTCCGATTTGTTAGGAAATAAAAAAATCCAACTGCCCACTTTTCCAGTTATTTGTAATAGAATGGTAAAGCTTGTCGAAGACTTAATATTTCTGCGGTGTGTGTATCCTACATCTGTGTTTTGTTTGTCTTCCAGTGCATCCAGGACCATGTAAATGGTTCAACTGTTGCTAGAGGCAGGAGTGATCTGCTCTCAACCCATGGTGCTCTCTGGGTTGAATAGCCATCTTCTCTCAACCCATGGTGCTCTCTGGGTTGAATAGCGATCTGCTCTCAACCCATGGCGCTCTCTGGGTTGAATAGCGATCTGCTCTCAACCCATGGTGCTCTCTGGGTTGAACAGCGATCTTCTCTCAACCCATGGTGCTCTCTGGGTTGAATAGCGATCTGCTCTCAACCCATGGTGCTCTCTGGGTTGAACAGCGATCTTCTCTCAACCCATGGTGCTCTCTGGGTTGAACAGCGATCTGCTCTCAACCCATGGTGCTCTCTGGGTTGAATAGCGATCTGCTCTCAACCCATGGTGCTCTGGGTTGAACAGCGATCTGCTCTCAACCCATGGTGCTCTCTGGGTTGAACAGTGATCTGTTCTCAACCCATGGTGCTCTCTGGGTTGAACAGCGATCTGTTCTCAACCCATGGTGCTCTCTGGGTTGAATAGCGATCTGCTCTCAACCCATGGTGCTCTCTGGGTTGAACAGCAATCTGCTCTCAACCCATGGTGCTCTCTGGGTTGAACAGCAATCTGCTCTCAACCCATGGTGCTCTCTGGGTTGAATCAGCAATCTGCTCTCAACCCATGGTGCTCTCTGGGTTGAACAGCAATCTGCTCTCAACCCATGGTGCTCTCTGGGTTGAACAGCAATCTGCTCTCAACCCATGGTGCTCTCTGGGTTGAACAGCAATCTGCTCTCAACCCATGGTGCTCTCTGGGTTGAACAGCAATCTGCTCTCAACCCATGGTGCTCTCTGGGTTGAACAGCAATCTGCTCTCAACCCATGGTGCTCTCTGGGTTGAACAGCAATCTGCTCTCAACCCATGGTGCTCTCTGGGTTGAACAGCAATCTGCTCTCAACCCATGGTGCTCTCTGGGTTGAACAGCGATCTGCTCTCAACCCATGGTGCTCTGGGTTGAACAGCTGTTAAGAGTCCATGTGTTCAGAAATCTTGCTTCCTAAAACTCTTTCAAACATCTTGATAACGTGGGACGTCAATGCTATCATTCTATATATTTTTGCGATTTCTTTGTTGCCACATTTGTAGTGTGGGGGGGGGGGGAAATACTCGTGTCCAGATATTTAGGCCAATGCATGGGCAGTCTGCCCTAAATTAGGATAATGTCAAAAATTTTGCAGATGCTGGCAGATTTTGAGTAGCATTCACGAAAGCTTCCTTCGGCGTGTCAATCTTCAGCCAGATTTAAAAGCTTACTGAACAAAATAGCATTGTGATTTCAGCAGTTCTCTCATTTTTTCTTGTCATCAGTTTAAATCCAAGCGACTTTAAAGCAGCACCCATTACCTACTGTAATTTTTTTTTTGCACCGGGTTTTGCACGTGAGAAAAAATATTTTAAAAAAGACTCCTGTTAACTATTTAAATTTTATACTCTGTATCGTGCATCCAGTTCAAGCTCAGTGTTTTCACTTTCACTAAACATTACTTCCCACTGTTGCGGAAGTCTCGTTCCTTGAGAGTCTCTGTGATTCTCCATCTCCGCCTGTTGAAGAAGCATGAAGCATCTTCTCTCTCTCTCTATCTCTCTCTCACACACAATTTCTCTTCTTTTTTCTTACTGGAGGATTCTTTTTCAAGTCCTTCCCGTTATGACAGCGAGAAGGATATATAGAGCTTATTAAACCCCTAATAAACTAGGCTATTTCATAAATATATTATTCAAACGAAAATCTTTTCAATATTGAAATTAATGCAAAATGAAGCTCAATTAATTTTAGGTGTCCAAAGACCTTCAAACTCCTTAATGCGAGGAAGAAGCTTAGTATTCCCAGTAACACATTTCCAGAGTCAGACCCAGCAACATTCCCAGTACAAGATCCATTTCCAACATTACCTCCTACCCCATTCAAAGTACAATCCCCATTTCCAACTTCAGCCCCAGTCACAGTCCCGGTACAAGCCCCGGTATTAACCTCAGAGCCACCCAGCCTCAGTCCCACACTGCCAGTCCCCATCTTCTTCCCTATTTCCACACTTCCCATCCCCCTGCTCCCTATCCTCTTCCCGTGCCCTGTCCCCAGACCATCCCTCTGCTCCCAAGTCACCCCCACTATCACGAAGGTCTCCTCATTCCAAGTAAATAAGGCAACGGCGTGGAGGATTTCCAGGGTAATGTATTCCTTCTCCGAGTGAGGAAGTCCCCTTTACTTTCCATGAACCTTATGAGAACAAATATAAACGTGAAAGACCGCTCCTCGGGCCAAGAGGAGCTCAGCTCCTTCCCTAGAATATCTCTAGTCCTCGCTCAGGATAGTGCTCTAGGAATAGGAGGTCGAGACGTCTCCAAGGATAATATTTCGAAGAAAAGGAGCATTCAGTCCCGGAATAATCTGCGAATACTAGCTCTAGTTAGTATTTTTTGTTAGTGGGTTTCGGTTTGAGAAAGACCCTCCTAGTATGGGCCAACTGGCCTGCTGCAGTGTTCCTCCTTTCTTATGTTCTGATAATATGAAGTCAAAGTTGCTGGCACTCTCAAAATTCCTTATCCTCTCTCTCTCTCTCTCTCTCTCTCTCTCCGAAAAAAAAAGTTCTTGGCCACCAGGATAATTTCAACCCTGGCGGACCAGGTCACAATAACTTCCGGGTGAAGTGAGGCCAAACTTCCTCGTTGACTGCCGGTCATCCAGCCTGTTGCAGCTCTATACAGCCATCACAACTTCGCTGATCCTGCATTTGTGTAGCAGGCAGTGATCCGGTGGTTAATGGGGGTTTAAAGCCCATCGGCTACACGAGGGTCCTCAAGGAAGTAGTGATCTGCTTTTCACTTGAGAAATTCAACTTCTGTTCCACCAATAATTCTCATCTGGTAGCAGCAGGTTGAGAAAAGTGTTAAGCCACGGCATACACACTGTTCTCTGTTCCTATGGCACTCTTGCTTGGTTTAAACTACAGTTCCTCCTGCGTCTCTCACTTGAATAAGCGTAACGATTGGGGACGTGACTCCTCCAGTGTTTTCCATGTATACATTATCAGGTGTATGGTATAACTTTGAGACGTTCCCTGTAGTTTAGATATTTGATTGCATCGATTCAGACGATAGATACACGATAAAAATATACAACCAAGATATCAGAAAAAATGGAAGGAGAGAGAGAGAGAGAGAGAGAGAGAGAGAGAGAGAGAGAGAGAGAGGAGAGAGAGAGAGAGAGAGAGAGAGAGAGAGAGAGAGAGAGATGAATGTGGGGGGAAGTGAAGGACGGCCGTGAAGAGAAGGGGAGAAAGAGAATATTCAATGAAGAGGTTCAAAGCGCTCACAAACTGCATCAAATATTATAATTCAAAAATGAGGAACACAGACTCTGACGCTACCAACTGACTTGTTTGCAGGAGACGCGTGCGTGTACACTCGCGTAATTGTGTCTTGGAAGGTCAACCTCCAGTTCTTGGACCCCACTTTTTTAACTAGTGCGACTCACTACCTGCTCTCTTGTGCTGTAGTATCCAGTCTTGAATGAGCTGGTTTCCACTGCCTCCCTTCTCAGCACAATCATGTGTCTATCCTACACTCATGTAATTTTTTCTTAAGTCCTCTTGGTGCTTTTCAAATTGTCCTCCCCACTTGTCTTCCTTCATTCTGTTGCCTCAAATCTCATATAATCTGTAGAATAAAACACGTACAGGTCAAGATATTTATAAACTGTCCTGAACTGTCCATGAGTTTTTTCAAACATCTTGTTAACATCATCATACCTGTAACCTGAAGGATGTTTTCACGGGTCAATGAGCCCGCAGGTCACTCCCAGACCAGGTTACCCGATTGATCAAGGCCTGATCCATCAGGTTGTCCAACGTACCAACCACAGCCCGGCGTATCAGGCACTGATTTGACGAATTTATTCAGTTCCCTCTTGAAGATCGCAAGAGATTTCTAGGTAATTCCCCGTGTGCATCAAGAGAGGACACTGAAGAGTCAGGGACTTCTGACACTTATTAAGTTCTGTCTTAGCGTACTCGTAGAGTACCAAAACCACTCCTCCGGAGTGGTTTTGGTGTTCAAGTTTGGGACCAGTCCCTCCAAGGTTTTCCAGGTGTAAATTCTTATATACCTTTCTCGCCTACATTCCAAGGAATATAGTTGAAGGGATTTCAAGAGTTCCCAGTAGTTCAGATATTTGACTGTGTATATACACAAGCATTAAAAGTTCTCTGTACGTTTTCCAGCTCAGTAATATCGTCTGTCTTGAAGGTGGCCGTCAGTATACAGCAGTATCCCAGCCTGGAGAGAACAAGTGACTTGAAGGTTATCATCACTGGCTCAGCATCTCTGTCTTGAAAGTTCTAGCTATCCAGCCTATCATTTTGCTTGCAGTAGCAATAGCAACATTGTTATGATCCATGAACTGTGAGATCTTCCCACATCATTACTCTCAAGTCTCGCACACTGGACCTTCCTTCTATTGAATGACTAGGATTTGTCCATTTCCTTTCCCAATATTCTATTCCTACAACTCTGCATCTGAGTACATGCTGGCAGTATATGATATCTGCATGTTTTCCAGCTCTGATATATAGCTCACTTTGAAAGGAGATTTGAGGAGAGTACGGTATTCTAAACGAGAGATCACAAGTTCTTTTGAAGAGTCCATCGCTTACGTGGCTTCCCTCCAGTTATATCTCACAATATATCATAAGTTATTTTGCTCTACTGTATTTTGTAGGTCAGGTCGTTTGACTTCACTCTTCCTCCCCTTTACTCCTTCCTTTCCGTGACAGATCTGATTGTATTTCTTAACTTTGTACTTGTTTTATTGTTCCTTATGCTATGTGGCCACACCTACCTGCTTGTTTTATTGTTCCTTATGCTATGTGGCCACACCTTCCTGCTTGTTTTACTGCACCTTATGCTATGTGGCCACACCTTCCTGCTTGTTTTACTGCTCCTTATGCTATGTGGCCACACCTTCCTGCTTGTTTTACTGCTCCTTATGCTATGTGGCCACACCTTCCTGCTTGTTTTACTGCACCTTATGCTATGTGGCCACACCTTCCTGCTTGTTTTACTGCTCCTTATGCTATGTGGCCACACCTTCCTGCTTGTTTTACTGCTCCTTATGCTATGTGGCCACACCTTCCTGCTTGTTTTACTGCACCTTATGCTATGTGGCCACACCTTCCTGCTTGTTTTACTGCACCTTATGCTATGTGGCCACACCTTCCTGCTTGTTTTAACTGCTCCTTATGCTATGTGGCCACACCTTCCTGCTTGTTTTATACTGCTCCTTATGCTATGTGGCCACACCTTCCTGCTTGTTTTACTGCTCCTTAAAGCTATGTGGCCACACCTTCCTGCTTGTTTTACTGCACCTTATGCTATGTGGCCACACCTTCCTGCTTGTTTTACTGCTCCTTATGCTATGTGGCCACATCTTCCTGCTTGTTTTACTGCTCCTTATGCTATGTGGCCACATCTTCCTGCTTGTTTTACTGCTCCTTATGCTATGTGACCACATCTTCCTGCTTGTTTTACTGCTCCTTATGCTATGTGGCCACACCTTCCTGCTTGTTTTACTGCTCCTTATGCTATGTGACCACATCTTCCTGCTTGTTTTACTGCTCCTTATGCTATGTGGCCACACCTTCCTGCTTGTTTTACTGCACCTTATGCTATGTGGCCACACCTTCCTGCTTGTTTTACTGCACCTTATGCTATGTGGCCACACCTTCCTGCTTGTTTTACTGCTCCTTATGCTATGTGGCCACACCTTCCTGCTTGTTTTACTGCTCCTTATGCTATGTGGCCACACCTTCCTGCTTGTTTTCATTACCTCGTTTCATCCACAGTAAAACAGTTGAAATTCATCGTTAATGAATAATCTATTTCACAACTTCCAGTGGAAGATTTTATGGAATTATGTGACCAAAGTATTTTTAGTGCCTTTTACCGAGTCAATATTCATGCTCATTTCTGCATCAGTCAAAAAAAGATGATGGGAAGGTGTGTTTTGTATTTTTGTACATATTTAGTATAGTATAGGAGGCCTGGTCACAGACCGGGCCGCGGGGGCGTTGACCCCCGAAACTCTCTCCAGGTAAACTCTCTCCAGGTAAGATAAAACAGCCAGCACAGTGATATTCAACTTTGGTTTAATAATGCTCTAAAATATCTCATTCAAAACTTAATATCCATTTTTTTTGGAACAGGAATGGTAGACACTACCGACAAAATGAAGAATTAGACACATGTACAACATCTGGGTATCTTTATTGAGACGTATCACCATCCAGTGGCTTTATCAATACAAATTCAAGGACATAATTGGAAGACTGTAGAAGTATATACACAAGATGGGGTAATCAGTCCCTTGAAGGGACTCATTCAATAACTGTCTTGTAATAAACACAGACATCGCAATTTGTCTGGTAACCAGTATATGGCGTAGGTAAGGGGCGAGGGGAAGACAGAGAGAGAGAGAGAGAGAGAGAGAGAGAGAGAGATGGATAAGGGAGGGGAATGAATGGGATGATAAATGAAAGGAGGGGGAGAAGAGGATGAGGAGCTGGAAGGAAGAGTCACGATGGAGGAGGAAGGCAAGGCGAAATAAGAGAGAAGGGACAGGAGAAAGGAAGAGAGGGATAAAGATGCAAAAAGATGAGGCAGAATAAGAGAAGGGGGCGGCAGGAGTTTCCGAATTGGTCTCCTGGGCGAACCAAAGTGTCTCCAAGGTACTGTTGTGCCTTTCAAGTTGAGAGCTCCTTCGTCTAACATTGTTCTGCTGGTGTTCATCTTTCTAGTCTAATATTGTTCTGCTGGTGTTCATCTTTCTAGTCTAACATTGTTCTGCTGGTGTTCATCTTTCTAGTCTAACATTGTTCTGCTTGTGTTCATCTTTCTAGTCTAATATTGTTCTGCTGGTGTTCATCTTTCTAGTCTAACATTGTTCTGCTGGTGTTCATCTTTCTAGTCTAACATTGTTCTGCTGGTGTTCATCTTTCTAGTCAAACATTTTCTGCTGTTTCTTTTTCATCTCTTTTTTTTTTTCCCTTTTTTCTTCTAAAATTTTTCTCTTGTTTTCTTTTTCATCTTTTGCTGTTTTGTTTCATTTTTCTGCAAATTGTTCCGGTTTCATTTTTCTACAATTGTTCCTTGTTTTTCATTTTTCTGTCTAATATTGTACTGCTTTTTTCCTTTTTTCTTTTTTTCTCTTGCTTTCGTCTAATTTGTTGCTCTTTTCTCTTTTTTCTTTTTGTTCCTTGTTCATTTTTCTGCAAATTTGTTCTGCTTTGCCCCTTTTTCTTATGTATGCTTTTTCTCCACCCCTATTCCCCCCCTTTTGGTTTTCTCCATCTAAAGCTTTTGTTTTTCATTTTCGCTTTTTGTTCCTTTTGTTTTCATTTTTCTGCTTTTTGTTCCTTTTTCATTTTTCTAGCTCTTGTCTCTGGTTTCTCTTTCTACTCTTTGTTCGCTTTTTCTTTTTCATCTTTTTTGCTGTTGTTTTCATCTTAGCTAATTTTTTCTCTTGTTTCCCTGCTCCACTTTTGCCCCTGTCTTTTTCCGCTCGGCTATCTCTCTAAACCTGAAAGCCCCCGTCCCCCTTTGTAGTTCCTGTCTCCACTCTGCTATGCCCCGTCTCTCCTTCCATGCCCCTGTTATCCAATGCTCCCTGCCCAAAAAATTTTTCCCCCTTTTATCTGCTATGCCCCCTGTTCTCACTCGCTATGTTTTCTGTCCCCCATTCTGCTATGCCCCCCCTCCTGCTATGCCCTTTGCTCCACCTCTATCCCCCCGTCTCTCTCTATGCCCCTGCCCTTTTACACTCCCTGTTTTAGTTTACTCCCTGCCCCCCACTCTCAATCCCTGTCTCTCACCCCTATGCTCCCTGTCTCCCACTCTGCTAGCCCCCTTTCCCCCTCACTCTGGCAGTCCCTGTCTCTGGGGCTATGCTCCCGTCTCTCAACCCCCGCATGCCCCCTGTTCCCACTCTCATCTTTTTTCCTCAATGCTAGCTCCCACTGTATTCCCCCCCACTCTGCTATGCCCCCTGTCTCTCCTCGGCTATGCTTTTCCCCCCCATCTCTATCCCCCGCCTTTTTTCCCTCCCCCACTCGCAGCCCCCTGTCTCCCCCCCGGCTTTTCTCCCTGCCCCCCATTTTCCCCCTGCCTTTTGTTCCCGTCTCCACTTTGCTATCCCCCTGTCTCTCACCGGCAATGCTCCCGTCCCCCACCTGCTATGCCCCCTGCTCTCACTGGGCTATGCCCCTTCTCCCACTCTGCTATCCCCCCCGCTCTCACTCATGCTCCCGTCTCCACCTGCTATCCCCCCTGCCTCCCACTTTTAACTCCCCTTCCCTCCACTCTATCTCCCTGTCCCCACCTCTATGCCCCGTCTCCCACTCGCTAGCCCCTTCCTCGCTAGCCCCCCCTGTCTCCCCTCGCTTGCCCCTGTCTCCCCTCGCTATGCCCCGTCTCCCGGCATGCTCCCTGTCTCCCCCCTTTTATTTTTCCCGTCTCTCACTCGCTATGCTCTTTTCCCACTCTGCATGTTTTCCCCTGGTACTCCCCCCACTCGCTATCTCCCTGCCCCCCATTCTGCTTGCTCCCTTTCCCCTCCCACTCTCTATCCCCTGTCTCTCATCGGCTAGCCCCCTGCCCCCCCCGCTAGCTCCTGTCTCTCACTGGCTATGCCCTTCCCTCCCCCCACCCCCCCGCCCTATGTTCCCCTGCTCCCACTCTGCAAAACCCCTGTCCCCCATTATGCTCCCTGTCTCCACTCGGCTATGCTCCCTGTCTCCCCCTGCTATCCCCTGTCTCCACTCGGCATGCTCCGTCTCCCACTCTGCATGCTCCCTGTCTCCCACTCTGTTTGGCTCCCTCCCCTCCCCTCGCTATGCTCCCTGTCTCACTCGGCTATGCTCCCTGTCTCCCACTCTATGCTCCCGCCTCCACTCGGCTATCCCGTCTCCATTTCTATGTTCCCTGTCTCCCCCCCAGCTCCCTGTCTCCCACTCTCAAAGCTCCCTGTCTCCCACTCGCTATGCCCCCGTCCTCACTCGGCTATGCCCCTTTGTCTCCCACTGCATCTCCCTGTCTCCCCCCTTGCTATGCTCCTGTCCCCCTCTGCTTTTTTTTCCCCCCCTTTGTCCCCCTTCTCCCACCCCTGCTATCCCCCCTGTCTCCCATCGGCTATGCTCTCTGTCTCCCACCGCTATGCCCCTGTCCCCCACCTGCAAGCTCCCATCTCTCACTCTGCTATCTTCCGTCTCCCACTCTCATGCCCCGCCTCCCACTCTCTATGCCCCGTCCCCTCACTCGCTATCCCCGTCTCCACCTCTACTCCCTGCCTCCCCCTGCTATCTCCCTGTCTCTCATTTCTATGCTCCCTGCCCCCACTCTTCCCCCTTTATGCTCCTTGTCTCCCACTTGCTATGTCCCTTCCTCACCGGCACCCCCCTGTCTCCCACCCCTGTTTGCTCCCTGTCCTCATTTGCTATGCTCCCTGTCCCCCACCGCTATTCCCTGTCTCCCACTCGCTATGCTCCTGTCTCCCACTCGGCTATGCTCCTTCTCCCACTCTCTATGCCCCTGTCTCCCACTCGGCAATGCCCCCCTCTCCACTCTGCAAAATGTTTCTTCCCACTCGCTATGCTCCCTGCTCCCACTCTGCTAGCCCCCCGTCTCCACCGTATGCTCCCTGCCCCCACTCTGCTAGTTTTCCGTCCCCCACCGCATGCTCCCTGTCTCCACTCGGCTATCCCCTGTCTCCCCCCCTGCTATGCTCCCTGCTCTCACTGGCTAGCCCCTGTCTCCCCCACCGCTATGCTCCCTGCCCCCATCGCTATGCTCCCTGTCTCCCCACTCGGCTATGTTTCGCCCTCCCACTCGGTATGCCCCTGTCTTCACTCCTATGCTCCCTGCTCCCACCGCATCCCCCTGCTCCCACCTGCTATTCCCTGTTCTCACTCGGCTATGCCCCTGCCCCCACTCGCATGCTCCCCTCCTCACTCGGCTATCTCCCTGTCTCCCCCGCTATCCCCCCCGCTTTTACTCGCTATGCTCCCGTCTCCCATTTTTGGCTATGCCCCCCGTCTCCCACTCGCTATGCCCCCTTCTCCATCGCATCCCCCTTTCCCTCCCACTCTTTGCTCCCGTCTCTCACTGGGCAGCCCCCGCCCCTCCCACTTGCTTGCCCTGTCTCCATTGGGCTATGCCCCCTGTCTCCACTCGGTATGCCCTTTCTCCACTCTATGTCCCTGCCCTCTCACTCGCTATGTCCCTGTCTCCCACTCTGCGCTCCCGGCTCCCACTCGCTATGTTCCCTGTCTCCACTCGGCTAGCTCCCTCCCCCACCCATGCCCCCCCTCCCCTGACTTTCCCACTTGCTATCTCCTTCTCCCATTTGCTATGCCCCCCTTCTCACTGGGCTAGCCCCCTGCTCCCACTCGCTATGCTCCCTGTCCTCATCGGCAGCTCCCTGTCTCCCCTCCATGCTCCCTGTCTCCCCCCTTTTTCCCTAATGCCCCCTGTCTCTCACTGGCTAGCTCCCCCCCCCCTCTTTTGTTCTGTCCCCACTCTGCCCCCCTTGCCCTCACTCGGTTTTCCCTGTCCCCCACTCTGCTTGCCCCCTTCCCACCCCTTTGTTCCCTGTCTCCCACTCTGCCCCCTGTCCTCCCCCCTTTTGCCCCCTTTTTTCCTTTTGCTTTTCCCACTTTTGCCCCTGCTTCACCCCTTGCCCCTGTCCCCCCTCTCCTGTTCTCCCTGCTCTCCTCCATCTCCCTGCCCCCACTCTCTTGCCCCCTGTCCCCCACTTTTGCCCCCTGTCTCTCACCCCTTGCTCTGTCTCCCACTCTGGTCTTCCCCACTCGCTCGTTCCCCTCTGCTGTCTCCCACTTTTCGTCTCCCACTCTGCTCTGTCCCCACTCGCCTGTCTCCATCCCCCCTCCTCGGGCCTCCCCACTCTGCTCTGTCTCCACTCGCCTGTCCCCCCATCTGCTCTGTCCCCTCACTCGCTCGTCTCCCACTCTGCTCTGTCTCCACCGCTCTGTCTCCCACTCTGCTCGTCTCTCACTCTCTCTGTCCCCCCCACCTGCCTGTCTCTCACTCTGCTCTGTCTCCCACTCTGCTGCTCCCACTCTGCGTTCCCACTCTGCTCTGTCTCCCACTCTGCTCGGTCCCACTCTGCTCTGTCTCTCACTCTGCTTGTCTCCCACTCTGCTTGTCCCCATTTGCTCTTCTCCCACCTGCCTTCTCCCCCTCTGCTCGTTTTCCCACTCTGCCTGTCTTCACTCTGCCTTCTCCCCTCTCTGTCCCCCACCTGCTCTGTCCCCCACTCTGCTCTGTCTCCACTCTGTTTGTCTCCCACTCTGCTTGTTCCCACTCTGCTCTGTCTCTCACTCTGCTCTTTCCCACCTGCCTGTCTCCACTCTGCTCTGTCTCCACTCTGCTCTTCCCCCCCTCTGCTCTGTCCCCACTCTGCTCTGTCTCCCACCTGTTTGCTCCCACTCTGCTGTTTTTCCCACCCCTTTGCCTTTTTGTCTCCCCACTCTCTCTGTCCCCCCACTCGCTTCTTCTCCCACCTCTGTCTCCCACTCTGCCTGTCTCCCACTCTGCTCTTCCCCCCCCTGCCTCTCACTCGCTTTTCCCCCACTCTGCTCTGTCCCAAAATCTCTCTGCCCCCACTCTGTCTGTCTCCCCCCCCCCCTTGGGCCCCCCTTGTTCTCCCATCTTGCTCTGTCTCTCACTCTGCCGTCCCCCACCTGTCTGTCTCCCACTCTGCTTTTCCCCCCTTGGTTTTCTTCACTCTGCCTGCTCCCACTCTGCCTCTCACTCCCCTCTCTCACTCTGCTCTGTCTCCACTCTGCTCTGCTCCACTCTGCTCTGTCTCCCACTCTGCTCTGTCTCCCCCCCTCCTTGCTTTTTGTTTTCCCCCTCTTCTGTCTCCACCTGCTCGTCTCTCACTCTGCTCTGTCTCCCACTCGCTCTGTCTCTCACTCTGCTCTGTCTCCACTCTGCTCTGTTCCACTCTGCTCGTCTCCACTCTGCTCTGTTTTCCCCCTGCTTGTCTCCCACTCTGCTCTGTCTCTCACTCTGCCTGTCTCCCACTCTCCTTTTTTTGTTTTTCCCCACTCTGCTCTGTCTCCACTCTGTCTGTCTCTCCTCTGCTCTGTCCACTCTGCCTGTCTCTCACTCTGCTCTTCTCTCACTCTGCTCTGTCTCCCACTCTGCTTTTCCCTCTCCTCTGCTCGTCTCCCACTCCCCCTCTTCCCCCTCGCTCGTCTCCCACTCTGTCTGCTCTCACCTGCTCTGTCTCCCACTCTCCTGTCTCTCACTCTGCCTGTCTCTCACTCTGCTCTGTCTCCCTCCTTTTCTCTTCCTTTCCCCACTCTGGCCTCTTTTTCCCACTCTGCTCTTCCCCCCACTCTGTCTGTCCCCACTCTGCTCTTTTCCCACTCTGCTCTGTCCCCCCACCTCTGCTCTGTCTCTCACTCTGCTCTGTCTCCCCTCTGCTCTGTCCCCACTCTGCTCTTCTCCCACTCTGCTCTGTCTCCCACTCTGCTCGTCTCCCACTCTGCCTGTCTCTCACTCGCTCTGTCTCCCACTCTGCTCTGTCTCCCTCTGCTCGCCCCTCCCACTCTGCCTGTCTCCCACTCTGTTTGTCTCCCACTCTGCTTGTCTCCCACCCCCCTGCTTTTTGTTTTCTCCCACCGCTCTGTTCTCACTCTGCTCTTCTCCCATCTGCTGTCTCCCACTCGGGCGTCTCCCACCTGCTCTGTCTCCCACTTGCTTTCTCTCACTCTGCCGTCTCTCACTCTGCTCTGTCTCCCACCTGCTCTGTCCCCACTCGGGTCGTCTCCACTCTGCTCTGTTCCCCCACTCTGCCCCTTCACTCTGCTCTGTCTCCACTCTGCTCGTCTCCACTCGCTCTGTCTCTCACTCTGCCTTCTCCCATCTGCTCTTCCCCACTCTGCTCTTCTCTCACCTGCTCTTGTCTCCCCACTCTGCCTTTTCCCTCCCATCTGCTCTGTCTCCATCTGCTCGGGTCTCCCACTCTCCTGTCTCTCACTCTGCTCGTCTCCACTCTGCTCTGTCCCCCACTCTGCTCTGTCCCCACTCTGCTCTGTTTTTCCCTCTGCTCTTCCCCCCCACTCTGCTCTGTCCCACTCTGCTCTGTCCCCCACTCTGCTCGTCTCTCACCTGCTCTGTTCCCACTCTGCTCTTCTCTCACTCTGCTCTGCCCTCTCACTCTGCTCTGTCCCCCACTCTGTTTGTCTCCCACTCTGCTCTTCTCCATTTCCTCTGCCCATTTGTTTTCCCACTCCCCTTTTCTCTCATCTGCTTTTCCCCCACCCTTTTCCCCCCTTCCTTTTTCCACTCTGCTCTGTCCCCCAAACTCCCCCTTCCCCTCTGTCTCCACTCTGCTCTGCTCTCACTCTGCCTTTTCCCCATTGGCCCACTCTGCTCTGTCTCTCACTCTGCTCTGCCTCTGTCCTCTCACTCGCTCTGTCTCCACTTTGTCTGTTCCCACTCTGCTCTGTCTCCACTCTGCTCTTCTCCCATCCCCCACTCTGCTCTTCTCCCACTCCTCTTTCCTCACCCCTGCTCTGTCTCCCCCTGCCTGCCCTCTCACTCTGCTCTGTCTCTCATCGCCTGTCTCTCACTCTGCCTTCCTCACTCTGCTCTGTCTCTCCCCTCTGCTCTGTCTCCCACTCTGCTCTGTCTCTCACTCTGCTCTGTCTCCCACTCTGCTCTGTCTCTCACTCTGCTCTGTCTCTCACTCTGCTCTGTCTCCCACTCTGCTCTGTCTCCCACTCTGCTCTCTCCCACTCTGCTCTGTCTCCCACTCTGCTCTGTCTCTCACTCTGCTCTGTCCCCCCACTCTGCTCGTCTCTCACTCGCCTGTCTCTCACTCTGCCTGTCTCCCTCTGCCTGTCTCTCCTCGCTCTGTCCCCCTTTGCTCTGTCCCACTCTGCCGCCCCCACTTTTCCTGTCCCCACTCTGCTCTGTCTCTCACTCTCCCTTTTCTCTCACTCTGCCTGTCCCCCACTCTGCTCTGTCTCCACTCTGCTCTTCTCTCACTCTGCTCTTTCTCTCTGCTCTGTCCTCACTCTCTCTGTCCCCGCTCTGTCTCTCACTCTGCTCTGTCTCTCTGCCCTGTCCCACTCTGCTCGTTTCCCCTCTGCTCTGTCTCTCACCTCTCTGCCCTCTTTTCTTCTGCTCTTCTCTCACCGCTCTTCTCTCGCTCTGTCTCTCACTCTCCTGTCTCTCTGCTCTGTCTCTCACTCCCTGTCCTCACTCTGCTCTGTCTCTCACTCTCTCGTCTCTCTGCTCTTCCTCTGCTCTGTCCTCACTCTTCTGCCCCTCTCACTCGCTCTTCTCTAAAACTCTGCTCGTCTCCTGCTCTGTCTCTCACTCTGCTCTGCCCTCTCTGCTCTGTCTCTACTCTGCTCATTACAGTGACCAATCTTCCCATTTCTTAAAAGTCTTCTTCTCCTCTTTAAAAATGTTCTCTAGTTCTCTATCTTGTAATTTTAAGTCATCCCTCTGTAGTATTTGACAATTATTATATTATTTTTGCTGCTTTTTGTTTACAGAGTTTGTAAAATTTTCGTGAATGTTAGGAACCGCCTATTTGTGGTTGCGGGGGTCGGTTACAACCCTGTCCCGGTGTGATCATGGTGTTAAAGGAGGCGGTAAAGGGGCGGTTTGTCCCTTCCGGTTTTCCGCTTTTTGATCAATTCACATACTTCCCAGGGTCAGTGGAGCAAAAAATATCCACACGCTTAATTTGGGGATCACTTTTTGCTCCACAGACTCGTAAAACTACGTTTTTACAACTGTTTTTGTTAGGCTGCAAACATTGTTTTGTCGTTTGGTGGGTCTGATAAGGGGTCAGGGGGCGGGGGCATGACCCTCCGAAATAGACCTTAGTAACTACGAAGGGTGGATTCGCAATTTTTCCCCGGGTCTAAAACGGGGTTGGTAAGTGTTTGACTGTTCTGTATATCCAATAATTTGATTTTTGGGCCAGTCACCCTTTTTTCTCCAAAAACAAAAAACTGTGACCCTCACCTGTTGTCTAAGATTGGGTCTCCTGGTTCACGATCTGGTTACTCAAGCTGATGGTATTCTTGGCAAACAGTGGTCCCAGCCTGGGTGATCAGAAACTGTTTGAAGAGATTTGGCAAGTTTCTCCTTAAAGACAGTTTTGGGTTTGCTGAGAATTCCTCTTGCATTTCCCGTGAAGAAATAATTTTTGATACTGTACCTTAAAGCGATTTATCTACCAGAGCAAAAGCCAAGCAGTCTGACAGTGACTTCAGCTACTCTAGCATCTTATACATTACAACACATCGGAAAAATTAGGAAATAAAACACACGATTTAAGATAAACCAAAAAAACTGGAGCGTCGTGTGAGCGCGGCGTCACGGAGGGGTGACTCCTGGTTCCCACGTTCATTACACACACCGTGATATGCAGTCACATCTGCAACTCACACTCGCATTTAGATTTGGCTCAATCTTCGCTGACGTTGGTGTGGTACATCAGCGGCGTGACACGCGTGATAACGGTGCTACCAGGAAGTTACTGGTCAGGTATGAAGCAATGACCAGCTAGGGCGTCAAAACCAGCTCGGTTAATCGTTCCACAGGTAAGATACAAGATGAAGAATCTGACACATGTGGAGTATCCAGGTATTATTTATAGAAGTTTCGCCCTCCAGTGGCTTTATCAATACAATACAGGGAGATTACGTGAAGACTGTAAAATCTGTATACAAAAGGCGAGGTAATCAGTCCCTTAGCCCTGGAGAGATGAGGGACTGATACAGTCTACATAGATGTATTGATAAAGACACTGGATGGTGAAACTTCTACAAATAAAGATACCCAGATGTTGCACATGTGTCTAATTATTCATCTTGTTGGTATTGTATACCATTCATGTAGGAATGTGTAAAAAGTCATGGAACTGTATTAGCTCCAGTTGTTTTCCTGGACAGCAACTTATACTACAATTTTCCCCACCACCATACACATCCCACCTACACTCACCCACCATACACATCCCACCTACACTCACCACCACCATACACTCACCACCACCAACACAACACCTCCGTTATACCGCTTAATATCCACCAATACACAACTACTATCAACAATACAACATTTAAACTACTAGGGACATTTCAAAGCCCTGGAAATGCACTCTCCGGAGCGAGGAAATGATACTTGACAATATATTCAAAGATACTGGAAGGCTTAGTCCCAAACCTATACAGTACCAGATATTGAAGCCTAAAATAGCTCCAGTGAAAATCAAGAAAGCCACGAGCATATTCGTGGTCCAATTCTATTCAACCTGTTACCAGCAAGTATCAGAAATACCACTGGAACAAATGTAGAAGTTTTCAAGAGAAAATTGGATCTCTACCTTTGCCAAGTGCCAGATCAACCATCCAGAGTAGATACGTGGGGCCAGCAGGCAGCCCACAGCAACAATCTGGCGCACAGGCAAGCAGCAAAAAAGGCCTGGTCCCAGGTCGGGCTGCGAGGGTACAAAAACTCTGGAAACCGGTCACATGTATATATACAATCATCACTCACCAACACTCACCACCATCACCACCACTACCATCACAAACATGCTCCTCGCCACAATCAGCCATGGGGGATCAGGGCAACAAATTACCCCAGATCACAACACGTTACGTCTGGATGATGGCCGCTGGTGCCTCGTTTGTGTAGGCATTAACCACCCTCATCCACACCACACCACCAACCAGGCTACACAACACACCACCTACTACACTCACCATCAACCACAGCACACACACCAACCACAACACACTCCACCAACCACAACACACTCCACCAACCACAACACGCACCACACCAACCAACCACACACCAACAACAACACACGCACCACATGCCTTATGGATAGTGCATTCTACACAAAGTTTACATCATAAAAACAGACACAAGGCACTGAGTGTCACTGTGGACATACCAAGTTCTACCTTCCGTCCTGACAAGTTGATAAGAAAAAGAGCAAATACTCTAAGCGACCTCATACACACTTAACACTTACTGTGAATTACCGATAATGTTAGGTAAAAGGACACAGGCACAACTAATGTACCTATTTACGTATGAACCCTCTGTGTCCTTGTATTGTTTGTAACGGCTTGACAAAGCTCCTAGAGAGCGAAACGTTGCCACAATAAAATTTCACATTAGTTGCATCTGTCATTTTACCTAACAATTACTGTGACCGTCTCATAATGATAACGTTAAGAGGCGCGTAAGTTTCCCCGTCTTTTATTAACATGTTTATTTTTCCACTATAATCTACCTTGTCTATAATTACTATCACATTGCTTTGTCTGTTTCGTAAGGTGAAGTCTGGGATCTTTCCTTAATTCATGGTATAACTTAACAAATCTGTGCCCAGACCTCTCCAACACAACTGTCATCAAAGATTTGTTAAGTTATACCGTGAATTAAGGAAAGATCCTGGACTTCACCTTACGAAACAGACAAAGTAAATGCGATAGTAATTATGGAGAAGGTAGATTACAGTGGAAAAATGAACATGTTATCAGAATACGGGAGAAGTTACGTACCTTTTTCTATCTTCCTGAAGCAGCTGTCATATCATGATGGTAAACATCACTTGTCAAGGAGTTTGATATGTTCCTTACGTTGGTTCCTGATCTGCCGAGCTGTGGCCTATCCACCTATCTACCTACCTTTACCTGTGATGAGTTTCGAGAGTTTTTCTACACGAGCCTTGGGCCAGGCTCGTCTAGTGTTTGACTGGTCAATCAGTCCAACCTAACCTGGACTGCGTGCGACTACCACCAACAACCTTGCTTATCAACATAGAGACCTGATCTACAGCAAGAAGAGTAGGAAATTTCGAAATTTAAAGAGTGCTTTATCCTGGTAGATCACTCAGTGCTCTTGTCAATGTAAATACAACACAAAAGAACATTAAAAGCCAAATTAACAAAGAATACAAAATCACTACCAGCAAGATGAACAAAGCACACAACGCAATAAATACAATCACATCAAGTTTAAATAACCAGCATCATTTAAAGCTTTCATTGCACTGCAAGTGTCAAGAAGGTTCTGAAAGCTCCTCGAGATCCTTACAGATAGCCCAGCAATTATAAACACAAGGTGGTAAGGAAAAATGTCCCAAAGTTTGGACAAACAGTTAAAACATGTTAGACACTCAGCTGCACAAAAATACTCTCTTTTCCTCCCACAACTTCATAAGAACAGTTCAGTGTCATAAAAAAATTAAGTCAATAATTGTGATGAATTAGACACATGTACAACATCTGGGTATGTTTATTATGTAAACATTTCGCCATCCAGTGGCTTTATCAGTGCAGTACAGTGACAAACTGACGACTGCAGAAGAGGAGGTAATTTTCTAGTCTTCCGTTTGTGTTTGGATTAAGAACATAAGAATGGAGGAACACTGCAGCAGAGGCCTACTGGCCCGAACTAGGCAAGTACTTCTCTGGATAGTGAACATGATGTGTCTAATTCATTAGTTTGTATGTATTGTATACTACTGATATATAGCTTCTCTGGTACAAATATTTAATACAGCTGCTGTACTTAGATTATATGACACTTACTTGGTACTCGCTACCTGCTGCTAGTCTCACTTCTTACCAATATATTGTTTGTCAACACAGAAGGATATTTTAAGTCCCGGAAGCTCACTGCAATACCCCCCCCCCCAGCATGAGCATGAGGTCCCAGGGTTTTAAGAATGACGTTGGTCAAGTTACTGTAGACCAATACTAACTGGTCAGGCTGAAGCTACTATGTCAGAGACCGTGCAACCAGTACCAACAGCCCGACTGACTAGTCAGTAGCAGGTCAACCAAGAGGACTGGTCCGAGACCAGGGTGCGGCGGGGGGCGACGATCCACGAAACCATCTTTTCCCCTCCCTCGCCTTTCAGTGACATATTTACAGTCGTGTCATTACGATTTCGGGATTCATTTGGGAATAGCTAACGATATCCTCATGGCCCTGCTGAAGTCTATCACGTACCTGTCACATGGATGACAGGATGACAGATTCTACTGCCTCATGTACCTAACTCATCCTGTATGACGGAGTATGACAAGAACACATGGCTAGCTTATGTTCCCACTACGTAACTATCAAATAGAGAAGGGTAGTAATACCCACCCTCTCGACTATCACCACTTCCCTCTCCGACTACAGGCATATACAACTGGCTGTTGTTCCTATTATGTGCTATAACTATTAAGTAAAGTGGGTTTGCAGCACACTGCAGATATATCTAATCTTGTTTAATAAGAGAAGTGTAGCGTGGAGCGTATCATGCGCGGCATCAAGCAAGCAGTAACCCAAGACACCACCGTCCCCCGCCACTCTTGACAATTTAAAATATACGGAGATAAACCACTGGCTGAATAAAGCCGCTTGATTGCCGTCTTGCACGAGAGTTGCACGAAGTGGGGGGGGGGGGTAGTGAGGGGGCGGGATGGGAGCAAAAATGGGCGATATGGAGGAAGAAAAGGGGTGAGAAAGGTTGGTGCAGAATGGGGTACGGAAGGGGCAGAGACTTACAGGGTGGAGGGCCATAAAGGAGGGGGTGAGGGTAAAAATAGACGGGGAGGGTTGGGTTGGGTTGGGTTGGGGTCAGGGTGGGGATGTATTCTCTACCGAGCCCCTAACCTCCATGGCCAGGCCAGGATGATACGTAGGTGATACCCAAGAAGTGCTTCTGCCATAAATCCTGCATAAAATAGAGTGAGGGCCGTGAAGCCATAACCCAGGCATGAAGTGAGCGGTGAGGGGAACGAAGCCATAACCCAGACATGAAGCGAGAAGCGAGGAGGATGGAGTTATAACCCAGGCATGAAGTAATATATGAGTGACTGAGGGGAAGGAGGGAAGGCCAGAGACGGAACACATGAAGGAAGGTTGGATGGTTGGGTGAGTGTAAACAATCACATCTGACAGCTGAGCAGCTCATTCCAAGAACCTTCACTTCTCAACACATACACCCACACCACCACACTACCCAAACCCACCACTAAAACCCCCCACCATACCACTACCACTACCACCACCATCACCACTACCACCACAAACACCACCATTACCACTACCACCACAAACACCACCACAAACACCACCATACACTACACCACAAACCACTACCACACACCACCACCACCACACAACCACAAAACCACCATCACCACTACCACCACAAACACCACCACCACAAACACCACCACACCAACAAAAACACCACCACCAATAAACACCACCACACACCACCACAAACACCACCACCCACAAACACCACCACCATCACAAACACCACTCACCACCACAAACACACCACAAACACCACCACCACCACCACAAACACCCACCACCAATCCCACCACAAACACCACCACCACCACAACCACCACAAACACCACCACCATCACAACACACCACCATCACCACCACAAACACACCATCACAAACACCACCACCATCACCACCACAAACACTCACCATCACAAACACCACCACAAACACCACCACCCACAAACACCACTCACAAACACCACCACCACGCACCACAAACACCACCACCACAACACCTACCCCACACAACACCACCACACCACCACCACCACAACACACCATCACAAACACCACCATCACCATCACAAACACCACCAACAAACCACCACCATCACAAACACCACCATCACAAACCACCACCCCAACAAACACCATCACAAACACCACCACCCATCACCATCACAAACACCACCCACCATCACAAACACCACCACCACAAACACCACCAACCACCATCGCCACCACCACCATCCACCACGCACAAACAACCACCACCATCACCACCACAAACACCCATCACAAACACCACCACCACCATCACCACCACAAACACCACCACCACCACCACCCAACACCACCCACCACAAACACCACCACCACAAACACCACCACCCACCAAACACCACCACCACAAACACCACCACCATCCACACAACACCACCCACCAACACATCACAACACCACCATCTAAAACACCAACAACACCACACAAACACCACCACCATCAACAAACACCACCACCCATCCACCACAAACCACCACCACCACAAAACACCACCCCACCACCACAACACACCACCATCACCACACCAAACACCACCACCACAAACACCACCATCACAAACACACACACAACCCACCATCACAAACACCACCACCATCAAAAACACCACCACCACCACAAACACCCCACCACACAAAACCACCACACACAAACACCACCACCATCACAAACACCCCCTCACAAACACCACCATCACAAACACCACCACCACACAAACACCACCCCCCAAAAACACAAAAACAAAAACCCACCATCACAAAACCCCAACCATCACAAACACCACCACCATCAAAAAAACACCACCACCATCAAAACACCACACCCAAACACCACCACACAAACACCCCCACCAAAAACACCACCCCCAAATCACCACCACCCCCCCTTACGTCTCTGACATACCCATTTTCCCTATTCACCTTCTTTCGCTTCTTTAAAAGTTTTTACATATTCTTTAACGTTTCTTTATTATTTTATGGTCAGATATTATTTAATTATTCTTATATATTCTTTAATGATTTTCATGCATTATTTAATGGACATCAGGTATTCTTAAATTATACTTATGCAATATTTAAAAGTCCTTACGTATTGTTAAATGACTATCATTTATTACTTAACAGTCTTTACACATTCTTCAATATTCTTTGTTCAGTTACGCATTCTCTAAGAATGCAAATTACTTTCAGCGATTCGTATGTATTCTTCACTAATTCATAACTGGTCCATGCTAGGCAGGTCCAATTCACCTACTGGCCCAAGCTACTCGCTGAGCCCAGTCAGGTCCAAGTCACATCCACTTAAGAAGGATGGAGCCCCACATCCAACCCACCAGTACAAGACAGTCAGGTCCAACTCGCACCCACCCACATACATAGGCGACCCGTCTTTGCTGACAGTTAGGTAGGAGCCTAACTCTGTCAGCACAGCCTAGATGGTAGTCTAGGGTGCCAGTGGCTGGCATCTTCCGTAAATTTCATGTAAACAAACAGATTTCTTGGTAATGCTCCTTATGAGACCTTGCTTTTTACTGGAGGTATTTTGCACCGTCTGTCAAGTCTCTTGCTTTGACTCTCATTCCGGTGTACAGGCGTGGGATCAGTCCCTCCAGGATTTCCCTGGTAAAAGCAGAGAAAGTTAAAGGAGGTTTGAATAAAGTCACACACAATCTTTTAAAAGTTTGTGGAACACTATTTGGAACACCAAATAGTATTTCCTGACACGGGTCTTAGTCCCGCAACTGGAGCTTTTGTCCATCTGACAGAGGCCTTCCACCGGATATGATTATAACCCTAATGAAGAGAGAACACGTCTAACTCCTCTGCTATATATAAATTTAAGAAACGTGAAACATTGAAGAAAAATTAGTCAGACGCGAGTACACGAGGATACAAAACAAAGTTGGACTTCACAATGCTGAAGGTACTCGTCCCAAACCTGTAACACGAGAGCCGGAAGCATAATGGTACACGCAAAATAAAAAGATGCATAAGAGTTCCAAGAAAGTTCAACGTCCTTCCTTCAAATATAGCGGGGTGTTTAACGGACTTCCTTCAAATATAGCGGGGTGTTTAACGGACTTCCTTCAAATATGGCGGGGTGTTTAACGGACTTCCTTCAAATATAGCGGGGTGTTTAACGGACTTCCTTCAAATATAGCGGGGTGTTTAACGGACTTCCTTCAAATATGGCGGGGTGTTTAACGGACTTCCTTCAAATATGGAGGGGTGTTTAACGGACTTCCTTCAAATATGGCGGGGTGTTTAACGGACTTCCTTCAAATATGGCGGGGTGTTTAACGACTTCCTTCAAATATAGCGGGTGTTTAACGACTTCCTTCAAATATGGCGGGTGTTTAACGGACTTCCTTCAAAATATGGCGGTGTTTAACGGACTTCCTTCAAATATAGCGGGGTGTTTAACGGACTTCCTTCAAATATGGCGGGGTGTTTAACGGAAATTCCTTCAAATATGGCGGGGTGTTTTAAACGGACTTCCTTCAAATATGGCGGGGTGTTTTAACGGACTTCCTTCAAATATAGCGGGTGTTTAACGGACTTCCTTCAAATATGGCGGGTGTTTAACGGACTTCCTTCAAATATGGCGGGGTGTTTAACGGACTTCCTTCAAATATGGCGGGGTGTTTAACGGACTTCCTTCAAATATGGCGGGGTGTTTAACGGACTTCCTTCAAATATGGCGGGGTGTTTAACGGACTTCCTTCAAATATAGCGGGGTGTTTAACGAACTTCCTTCAAATATAACGGGGTGTTTAACGAACTTCCTTCAAATATAAGGGGATGTTCAACGTTCTTTCAAATATAAAGGGATGTTCAACGAACTTCCTTCAAATATAAGGGGGTGTTCAACGCTCTTCCTTCAAATATAAGAGGGTGCTCAATGAACTTCCTTCAAATATAAAGGGATGTTCAATGAACTTCCTTCAGATATAAGGGAACTAATCAACCCTTTGTCTTCAAGGGTAAACGTGAAAAATTCCTCCACTGAACAACCAACAAATGAGGTGAGAGCCCTCGGGATAGCCATCCCTAGGGATGACCAGTCCCCAGAACAGCCATCCCCTGGGATGGCCAGCCCCCTGGAGCTATCCCCTGGGATAACCAACCCACGGGATAGCCATCTCCTGGGATGACCAACCTCCGGGATAGCCATCCCCTGGGATGACCAGCCCCCGGGCTAGCCATCCCCTGGGATGACCAACCTACGGGATAGCCATCCCCTGGGATGACCAACCTCCGGGATAGCCATCCCCTGGGATGACCAATCCCTGGGATAGCCATCCCCTGGGATGACCAACCCCTGGGATAGCCATCCCCTGGGATGACCAACCTCCGGGATAGCCATCTCCTGGGATGACCAGCTGCCATGGTCAAGCCCCTGCTAATGGCTTGGACCAAACACAAGCAGGTACGCTGCTTGGCTATGTTGGCAGGAGGCACCACGCTAATAAGGTGGCGGCCCACTCACACACCACGTAACAGTGCCAAATTCTCAACAGAGGGAGAGAGAGAGAGAGATATTAGAGATAGACAGCAGAGTCCCACACCGAGGCTATCTGCTAAGGACTATCTACTTCTGTCTAGATCAGTGGTTCTTAACCAGGGTGCCTGAACCCTCCCCCCTCCTTCCCGGGGGTATGAAAGAGCAAAGCTCGGGGTTCGAAACTGAGCTGTACAAATTAAACCCTTCCATCCAAGGAACAGGAATGAATATCTACCTGAAGGGTGCTCCTGGAGGGTGTATGGGGTCTCAACCCTCATCCCCCCCAGTCCTTGGCCACTGCCAGGGAAAAGTTGTCAAATCTTCCCCCCACCCCACGAAAAACTTCCAATTTTGTTCAATCTTACACAGAAGGTAAATATCAGTGGACGAGGCTGCTGGTGCGGGAAATAAACAAGCGTCCTTAGTGAGCGAAGTGAAATATTATCTGTAGGAACAGATTCAGTGTTTTGTCCAGGTTAGTGTCACCACGGACGAGTCTCTGTGGCTCACGGATGGATATGAAACGTATTTATTTCTTCAACTGGATTCCTTGGCTGATACTCATACAATGAAGGTTGATCTTGTTGAACTGGAAGTTAATGAAGGAATCACAATGCATTCTGAGTCAGTGAGAGTAGAAATCTTCCAGTGTGCACAAATGTTCCAATCATCAGTAAAAGTTTTGGAGGTTCTCGTGACATTTACCACCATGTAATTTGTTGTGAGAACTTTTTCAACACTTCTACACCTGTACACAAACTTGAGAAACTGTTGATGATTAAGATACACATGCAACTGTTGGGCATCTTTATTGTTGAAACGTTTCGCCTACACAGTAGGCTTTTTCAGTCAAATACAGAGAATGTCTCTGTATTAGAAGAAGCCTACTGTGCAGCCGAAACGTTTCAACACTAAAGATGCCCAACTGTTGCATGTGTGTCTTAATCATCAACTTGTCTGTATTGCAAACCATTTTCAACACACTAAAAACCGTCTTGATGCAAGTAATGACGTACTTGTGCCAATTTATAAACAAAAGCCTCGTCTCACCATCACTGATGAGCATCAACAACGAGTCACTAAATAAAACCAAGGTATTTTTTTCAGTAATTGAATACATTCAAGTATTCCTTCATAACTGTGTCACTGATCTACTTCACCTCTATATTGGTTGCTGCTGTAAAAATAAAAAAGTGTTCCCAGAGAAATTTATTTTAGTTAGGTTGTTTTTGACAGGGAGTACCAAAAAATTAAGAGAACTGAGGCACGGACAGTAAAGCAATAGGCTCTCTCCTAATGGAGAGAGAGAGAGAGAGAGATAAAAGCAACAGAACAAAAAGAGAAGGGGGTAGAGAGATAAAGGGGGGGGGTGAAGGGTGATACAATCGTAACCTAAAAGCCAAAAAATGGAGAATAAGTGAGAGCGAACAAGACAAAGGGTGAAAGAAACAGAGTGCGACAATTAGAGAGATTAATACGGCAGAGAAAGCAATACAGGCGGAGGGGAGGAAGGTGGGAACGACGAAGCCTGATAAATCTGCACGGATTAGCGACCTGCACGACAAAATCTGTCTAGGAAAATACAAATTGAGGACAGAGTGAACCCCAGACACGTAGGGAGAGGGAGGGTGCTGAGGGAAGGGCGGACCCCAGACACGTAGGGTGGGTGCTGAGGGCAGGGTGAACACTAGATACGTAGGGAGAGGGACAGGGTGAACATCAGACACGTAGGGAGAGGGAGGGGGAGATGCTGAGAACAACATAGCTTTAAGTGTCAAAACAAAGGTGTTATGTGTAGTAATGGGACGATACCATAATTGATACCGATACCATCAAACTTAATTGATACCCATGGAAACTCTGACACATCCCTGGAACCGAGCAGCGAGGACCCCTCATCCCTGGAAGCCACTACAAATTACCTACCGCTGGAACACAACTTTCAGCGTCACAATGGTTTAATGTATTGCTGGAACCTAACTTCCGGCGTTGCAGTATAGGTACTAGGATCCAGGATTCGACCCGCCCGTGGTATGGATTGTTTGCAATCGTGTCATTAAGATATCGTGAGTCAAATCGGTGTGTACTATTAAATAAGAGTTTCATAATGATCCAGAATGGACCGAAACGTCTAAATTTTCCTATACAAAACACATAACCCGTACACAGAGGAGAAGCATACGACGACGTTTCGGTCCGACTTTGACCATTTACGATAGTCGGACCGAAACGTCAATGTAGACCTCTCTCTTCCTTGTGCGGAATATTTGTGTAGTGTTCCAGTCACGGTATTGAGACTCGTGTTCTTCGAGGTGTTACGTACTACAAGAACATAATATTTACCACCATAATAAACATGTACCACAAGAACAACCTTCAGAAACTCACTTAAAGGTGTGATGGGCCGCTGATACATATAATTTTCAAGTGTCACTACAAAGGTGTTATGTACCGTTGAAACCTGAAGCTACACTAAGTCAGGGGGCAATTGGAAAAGGAAAAATGTAGGAGGGTGCGAAAAATATATAGGATAAAGTGTGGAAAGGGATAAGGCAGGAGAGAGAGAGAGATAGTATAGAGGGAAAGACCAGCAGTGCCACCAAACTATGTTCGTGCCCAGGTCAGTGCCAACCCATTGTACTCTCTATCTTCACCTCACTATCTTTGATGATACCACGCACCTCTGAAAGATTTCGAGTTATCCTACTCTCGCAGCCCGGCCCTGAGCCAGGCTTGTCTGGTGCTTGCTTGATCAACCAGGGTGTTACTGCTGGCAGCTCTCTGGCCCACATATCCACTACAGTCAGGGTGATCTGGCACTTGGCAAAGAAACGTGTCCAATTTCCTGTTGAAAGCTTCTACACTTGTTCCGGCGATTAAAAAAAAAATTTTTGTGGAAGTGTTAAATAGTTTGGCCCACGGATGTTGATACAATGTTCTCTTATTGTGCCCACGGCGCCCCTGTTTTTCACTGGGTTCATTTTACAGATTCTTCCACATCTCTCACTGCAGTATGTTACTGTAGTGTGCAGATTTGGGACAAGGCCCCTAAGACCCTTCTACGTATATATTATCATGTATACCTCTCCTCTGCTCCTGCGAATGCATCTCTAGGACTGAGGCATTCCCAGCAATTTGAATGTTTTATTGGCTCTATGCTGGCCGTAAATGATCTGCTCCAGCTTTGATATCTCCTGCACTGAAAGAAGCTGTCAACAATAAACAATACTTAGAGTGAAAGAGCATAAATAATCGTAAGATAACACTATTTTCTCATATGCTCTTAGCTTCTGTAAGACATTTTTCACGCGTTCGTAACTTCCAGTACATTAAGTTAGGTTATGTTAACTTAGATTATATATATAAACAGAAAGTTGGACGGGAGGCACTGAGGTGATGTCATGTGATTGACTGACTAGATATCTGCGTAAACGAGCAGGTGTACAGGCGTACTTAATAAAGTGACCACTGAGTGCATACTTACAAAGTTCAGACACTACAAAAGGATGGTATACTTACAAAAAAAATGTGTTTGTGGTATGTGAAAGTAGCAAAAACATCTGGGGTGATAAAATGACGTGTGGGGCCACATAAAATTATTCCCACATGACTACGACTGCTATTATTGCTGCTACTACTAATACTACTATTACTACTATTATTACTACTATTATTACTACTACTACTACTACTACTACTACCACCACTACTACTACACACAGCCACATTAAACGAGTCTCACCTGGAGCTGGTTAAGTGACTTAGTGAGATGGGTCTAAACGCTTATTATAAATTAGGCAGATTAATTGCATCATCCAGCCGTCACACAACTTACATTAACTCACCAGGGTAATAATAACTAATTTACCCGTGAAGAACTGCTATGATAAACTGAATACTGACATCCACACCGCACCTCATCTTATTCCTGTTATTCTTCCTCCGTCTCCTACTCTCACTGTAGATGAATGGTTCAGAGAACCGACATGTTGATAAATTAGACACATGTGCAACTCTTGGGTATCTTTATTGAGGAAACGTTTCGCCACACAGTGGCTTCATCAGTCCATACAAAGGAGAATCTTGAAGAACAGGAGGAAAATGAGGTAATCAGTCCCTCAACCTTGAGTCGATGTGATCAGTCCATCAATCTTGAATAGAATACGGTATTCTATTCAAGATTGATGGACTGATCACATCGACTCAAGGTTGAGGGACTGATTACCTCATTTTCCTCCTGTTCTTCAAGATTCTCCTTTGTATGGACTGATGAAGCCACTGTGTGGCGAAACGTTTCCTCAATAAAGATACCCAAGAGTTGCACATGTGTCTAATTTATCTACTCTCACTGTCCTTATCCCCCCATACCATCTTCTCCATCACCTCTTCTGATGCTGCTCTACTGATAATCTTCTCTTCATTTTCTCACTGTCTTCTACTCTTTCTTTCGCTATTCCTCTTATCTCTATCCTCCCTCCTCTTCCTCCTAGTAACCATCAACTAGAGTGTATAAATGTTTGCTTTCTGCTATTGTTACCAACCTTGATCCTGGCAACCACTGCCTCGCCTGGCTACACCAACCTTGATCCTGGCAACCACTGCCTCGCCTGGCTACACCAACCTTGATCCTGGCAACCACTGCCTCGCCTGGCTACACCAACCTTGATCCTGGCAACCACTGCCTCGCCTGGCTACACCAACCTTGATCCTGGCAACCACTGCCTCGCCTGGCTACACCAACCTTGATCCTGGCAACCACTGCCTCGCCTGGCTACACCAACCTTGATCCTGGCAACCACTGCCTCGCCTGGCTACACCAACCTTGATCCTGGCAACCACTGCCTCGCCTGGCTACACCAACCTTGATCCTGGCAACCACTGCCTCGCCTGGCTACACCAACCTTGATCCTGGCAACCACTGCCTCGCCTGGCTACACCAACCTTGATCCTGGCAACCACTGCCTCGCCTGGCTACACCAACCTTGATCCTGGCAACCACTGCCTCGCCTGGCTACACCAACCTTGATCCTGGCAACCACTGCCTCGCCTGGCTACACCAACCTTGATCCTGGCAACCACTGCCTCGCCTGGCTACACCAACCTTGATCCTGGCAACCACTGCCTCGCCTGGCTACACCAACCTTGATCCTGGCAACCACTGCCTCGCCTGGCTACACCAACCTTGATCCTGGCAACCACTGCCTCGCCTGGCTACACCAACCTTGATCCTGGCAACCACTGCCTCGCCTGGCTACACCAACCTTGATCCTGGCAACCACTGCCTCGCCTGGCTACACCAACCTTGATCCTGGCAACCACTGCCTCGCCTGGCTACACCAACCTTGATCCTGGCAACCACTGCCTCGCCTGGCTACACCAACCTTGATCCTGGCAACCACTGCCTCGCCTGGCTACACCAACCTTGATCCTGGCAACCACTGCCTCGCCTGGCTACACCAACCTTGATCCTGGCAACCACTGCCTCGCCTGGCTACACCAACCTTGATCCTGGCAACCACTGCCTCGCCTGGCTACACCAACCTTGATCCTGGCAACCACTGCCTCGCCTGGCTACACCAACCTTGATCCTGGCAACCACTGCCTCGCCTGGCTACACCAACCTTGATCCTGGCAACCACTGCCTCGCCTGGCTACACCAACCTTGATCCTGGCAACCACTGCCTCGCCTGGCTACACCAACCTTGATCCTGGCAACCACTGCCTCGCCTGGCTACACCAACCTTGATCCTGGCAACCACTGCCTCGCCTGGCTACACCAACCTTGATCCTGGCAACCACTGCCTCGCCTGGCTACACCAACCTTGATCCTGGCAACCACTGCCTCGCCTGGCTACACCAACCTTGATCCTGGCAACCACTGCCTCGCCTGGCTACACCAACCTTGATCCTGGCAACCACTGCCTCGCCTGGCTACACCAACCTTGATCCTGGCAACCACTGCCTCGCCTGGCTACACCAACCTTGATCCTGGCAACCACTGCCTCGCCTGGCTACACCAACCTTGATCCTGGCAACCACTGCCTCGCCTGGCTACGCTGTCTCCTCCTCCTCACCTGCAAACAAAAAATCAATAAATAAACCACATTTCAACTCTCACAAAGAAATTCTGTACCTTCAAAATCTACAAAAGTTTATATTTATGGAGAAAAGCTAAAACCGCATGACCCCCTACGTGTTTGGCGCTTCCACGCGTATATTAACAAACCTGCACACAGTCTTCCCTTCCAGTACCCCCCTTCCAATGTCCCCCTTTTCCTGGAGACGATTCCGGGGATTGCCGCCCCCCGTGGCCCGGCCTCTCTGTTGATGGCTTCAGCAGTAAGAGTGCTGGTGCTAGCGGCATGCAGTCCAACACATGCACCACAGCCTGGCTGATAAGGAGCTAACTTGAAGAACCTATCAGGTTTCCTCTTGAAAAAATGGCCAAGTGACTGTTGGTAATAATAATTATATATGAAAAGAGAATATTGAAAAATAGAAGTACCCTTACACTTATTGTATTTCCTCCTCTTCCTCTTCGTTCTCCTCTTCTTCTTCCTCCTCTTTCTCCTCTTCTTCCTCCTCCATGCCCAGCCTCTTGCTCTAGTACGGGGTCACTTCTCTGTGTATACTTGGGTCCAGTCCTTCTAAATTTCTCCACTGGATATAACTTTGAAGGGCTTCGAGAGTTTTCGTACCCTAGCAGCCAGGGCCTGGGGTCAGGCTTGTCTGGTGGTTGCCGGGTCAACCAGGCTGTTACTGCTGGCGGTCCTCTGGTATACATATCCAGCATACCTTGGTTGATTTGGCACTTTGTGCAAGTATATGTTCAATTTCCTCCTGAAAATTTCTACATTTGTTCTGGTAGTTTCTCATATACTGTAGAGTCTAGGCCCTCGCATATTGATACAGTGTTTTCCTACTGTGCTCATGGCACCCCTGCCTTTTACTGGGTTTATTTTACATATTCTTCCATATCCCTCACTCTAGTATGACAGTGTGCAGATCTGGGACCAGGCCCTTAAGCACCTTTCATGTATATATTATCATGTATCTCTCTCTCCTCCACTCCAGTGAGTACATATCTAGGACACTGAGGGGTTTCCAGTAATTTAAATGCTTTACTGGCTCTATGCGGGCTGTGTAGCTCATAAGGCTGCCCTTCCCACGAGCCCTCTGGGGCAGGGAAGATGGCAGACCAGAGGCCTAGCTTCTCCCTACGAGTCCCGTGCAGGTGAGGAATGGGACTAGGCCTGGGGACAGTTGGTCCCAGAGAATGAGGAGGTACTTGTACCTCCTCCCATGGAAGACATAGGTCTCAGACACTCCCAAGCCAGGGGGCCAAGGCCGGGTCACCATCTGGAAAAGACCAGGGCCGGAAGAGTACCAGTGAATCAAGGAGGAGGAGGAGGAGGAGGAGGAGGAGGAGGATTTCTGCATCTGTTCCACCCCTGATATCTCTCCTGCCTTGAAAGAAGCCGTCACTATTCAACAACTATTTATCTTGTTTTGAAAGTTCTCATTATCCACCATGTTATTTTCCTGACTTTCGTGATCTTTGCCTTATTGTGTTCTTTGAAAAAAAAAGATCAGCTGACGCTATTACACCCAGGTCTCTCACACGTTCCATTCGTTCTATCTGGTGATCTTGCGTTCTGTATGTCTCGACCCCTGCACGCGTACATAGTTAAGTACACTGATGACTCTCAGCTGACACACCTGCCTCGTTCATTAAATATTTAGCAGATAAAAATAAGACCAAAGGGAATATTTCAGAAAGCTATCCAAAAAAATCTGCACATCTAAACACATAAACTATAATAAATAATTTATATACTTTATAATTATCATTATTACTATTATCAATATTATTATTACTAATATAATTTTTCTCATTATTATTATTGTAGTTATAATTGTATAATAATAATAATAATAATAATTATATTATTATTATTATTATTATTATTATTATTATTATTATTATTATTATGGTCGCTATAATTACTTCCTGTGAGTGCCGGTTTGCCTCCACAGGAGTGCTGGTTAGTATCGCCTACATCAACATGTGGAGCCACAATCACGACATAACTGATCATCTAAGTGGGGAGTGACTTAGATCTAGTGAATGACTTTATCCCAGGAACTGGGAGTACCTTTCCCTTTCTTGTGATCACACCTGATCAACTCCCTCACCAGCAGCTGTATGTCCGTGAGAGTAGCGTTCCCACGCGACTCTTGACGTGAGATACACAGATCTGGCACTGATAAAAGCACTATGCAGTACTGTAGTGAAGAAAGACGCCTTCATGTGCAGGCTGTGTAGTAGTGAGAGGCCGTACACAAACACTTTTATTAAACACTCTAATAATATCGTTTGATGTCGTCTTGTTGAGTGTAAAAATAAGAGACACTAATAAGGCAGCTTGCATCGCACACATAGTGTGGCCTTTCATGCTAGACGATGCTGAGTGACCTTAAGTGTTTCTCACTTGCAACCAAGATAATACACTGATGCGGTCTGAAAGCTACTTGAAAGAAGATTTCGGGGGTCACCGCCCCCGTGACCAGGTCACATACCCAGCCTCTTGGTTGATGGTCTGATCAACCAAAGCTGTTGGTACTAGTCGCAAGCAATCCAACGTGCGCAGTGTTCCATCCTGTGATCCTCATGTGCACCACAGCCCGGCTGATCAGGAATGAATTCGTGTTAAGACAAAGCGCAAAAACATGATGGTAGGGGTAGATTTAAGAACCGAAAAATATGAGGGAGGTCGATTAAAAACCCTGGCGAGGTGGTCGATGTACATTTACCATTCATGCCAGCGGTCGCTGCTGAAATTGGTGGATCGAGTTCCTCAAGCTAGCGCAAGTTGGCCCAAGACGTTGCTGTTAAGTATTCCTGGGGCTTCCACCTCCTGCCACTTGACTAAACGCACTCCCCACCAGGGCCACCACTACCCTCCTGCACACTGCCAGTGCCCCTCCAGTGCCTGCCACCCTCTCAATCCCTCCCTCACTGCCACTGCCGTGAGCGCCTCCCATTCCCTTTTCTAGCACTGCCCCGCTAGCACCTCCCCACTACCTGCTATCCCTCAATCCCATTCCCTTCTCTAGCACTGCCCCGCTAGCACCTATCCAATGCCTGCCACCCATAAATCCCGTTCTTTCCCTCTCTGCTACTGCCGCCTCAGTGTTCGTTTTTGCTATATTCTCAATCCAAATTTTCTCTGGCCCTGGCCGGGGATGCGAGAGTAGGAAAACTCGCGAAACAGTATAGGAGAAAACTACCCCATCATGACGGCATATTGTCTACTTCGAGAGCGAGACCGAAAGAGAGAGAGAGAGAGAGAGAGAGAGAGAGAGAGAGAGAGAGAGAGAGAGAGAGAGAGAGAGAGAGAGAGAGAGAGAGAGACAGAGAGAGACAGAGAGAGACAGAGAGAGAGACAGAGAGAGAGACAGAGAGACAGAGACAGAGAGACAGACACACACACAGAGACAGATAGGCAGAGATCTAAGCCAACAACATGTCCGTCCAGCCCACTACAAGCGTATCTACCGCCCACCCGGAATAAAACTCACAATTCGAGGTAAAATATTGAAGGCAGACACGGAGGTACAAGTACAACAGAGAATTTTTCCATGTGGAAATGAGGCATTGTCAGCAATAAAAAAATTGTTTTATCCCGACATTTTGGGGGGATAGAAATACCCCGGAAGTCTGACACATTTTTGGGTATAATGTTTTTCATATCATAACAATAACACAGTGGTGTCCGGAAGCGTCGCATACACGAGAAATTACTGATATATATATATATATATATATATATATATATATATATATATATATATATATATATATATATATATATATATATGTGTGTGTGTGTGTGTGTGTGTGTGTCGTGCCGAATAGGTAAAATTAGTCAAGTAGCAAGAACTCATTTAAAATTAAGTCCTTTCTAAAATTTTCTCTTATACGTATAAAGGTATATATTTTTCATATATGTTAATATAAAAACCAATAATTTTGTACCAAAAGAATCTTAGAAAACTTATATAACCTTATTATAACAAGCGCAATTTAATTTAGCCTAATCCAACTAAATATATTTTAGATAAGTTTACAATAATTTAATAATAAAATAGCAAGTTTTATCTATTCGGCATAATATATATATATATATATATATATATATATATATATATATATATATATATATATATATATATATATATATATATATATATATATATATGTCGTGCCGAATAGGCAGAACTTGCGATCTTGGCTTAAATAGCAACGCTCATCTTGCCATATAAGACAAGTGAAAATTTGTGTATGCAATAATTTCGCCAAAATCATTCTGAACCTAACGAAAAAATATATTTCACTGTGTTTGTTTAGTATTAAATTATTGTAAACAAATCTAAAATATATTTAGTTGGGTTAGGCTAAAATAAATTGTTCTTGTTATAATAAGGTTAGGTAAGTTTTGTAAGTTCCTTTTGGTGCAAAATTTAAAATTTTGACATTAACATTAATCAAAAAAATATATCTTTAAACTTATAAGAGAAAATTTTAGAAAGGACTTAATTTTAAATGAGTTCTTCCTAATTGACCAGTTTTACATATTCGGCACGACATATATATATATATATATATATATATATATATATATATATATATATATATATATATATATATATATATATATATATATATACGTATATATATACAGTATTTGGAATGATTGTCTTTTACTATTAATATTACTATTACTACTGACTATTACTAATATTACATCTAGTGCCCCTACTATTGCTCTCCCTATTGTTGTTACTATCACTTCACCAGCTATGTAACAGCATTAGGTAACATTACCAGCTATGCATCACAGCATTAGGTAACATTACCAGCTATGTAACAGCATTAGGTAACATTACCAGCTATGTAACAGCATTAGGTAACATTACCAGCTATGTAACAGCATTAGGTAACATTACCAGCTATGTAACAGCATTAGGTAACATTACCAGCTATGTAACAGCATTAGGTAACATTACCAGCTATGTAACAGCATTAGGTAACATTACCAGCTATGCATCACAGCATTAGGTAACATTACCAGCTATGTAACAGCATTAGGTAGCATTACCAGCTACATAACAGCATTAGGTAACATTACCAGCTATGTAACAGCATTAGGTAACATTACCAGCTATGTAACAGCATTAGGTAACATAACCAGCTATGTAACAGCATTAGGTAACATTACCAGCTATGCAACACAGCATTAGGTAACATTACCAGCAATGTAACAGCATTAGGTAACATTACCAGCTATGTAACAGCATTAGGTAACATTACCAGCAATGTAACAGCTTTAGGTAACATTACCAGCTATATAACAGCATTTGGTAACACTACCAGCTATGTAACAGCATTAGGTAACATTACCAGCTATGCAACACAGCATTAGGTAACATTACCAGCAATGTAACAGCATTAGGTAACATTACCAGCAATGCAACAGCATTAGGTAACATTACCAGCTATGTAACAGCATTAGGTAACATTACCAGCTATGCAACACAGCATTAGGTAACATTACCAGCAATGTAACAGCATTAGGTAACATTACCAGCAATGCAACAGCATTAGGTAACATTACCAGCTATGTAACAGCATTAGGTAACATTACCAGCTATGTAACAGCATTAGGTAACATTACCAGCTATGTAACAGCATTAGGTAACATTACCAGCTATGTAACAACATTAGGTAACACTACCAGCTATGTAACAGCATTAGGTAACACTACCAGCTATGTAACAGCATTAGGTAACATTACCAGCTATGCAACACAGCATTAGGTAATATTACCAGCAATGTAACAGCATTAGGTAACATTACCAGCTATGTAACAGCATTAGGTAACATTACCAGCTATGTAACAGCATTAGGTAACATTACCAGCTATGTAACAGCATTAGGTAACATTACCAGCTATGTAACAGCATTAGCTAACATTACCAGCTATGCAACAGCATTAGGTAACATTACCAGCTATGCAACAGCATTAGGTAACATTACCAGCTATGTAACAGCATTAGGTAACATTACCAGCTATGCAACAGCATTAGGTAACATTACCAGCTATGCAACAATGTTAAGCAAAGTTACCAGTAGCACTAAAATGTGGAAATTAAGTCAAGTTTTAATTACTATACGTATTCTCTGTTTAGTGGATGAGAGAGAGAGAGAGAGAGGAACCAGTAAATAATCTTCGGGAATTGCACCTCGTTATAAATATACTACCAAGAACAATAACTAACAACTACCACCACAGTACTAACAACAACTCTTAAAACAACGACTGCAAAAGCTCACTGAACACCGTCTTAGATATACTAGGGGGGGGGGACATGTACTAGAGCGCACACACTAGGGGGACAATGTCATCTTACTACTAGTAGTAGTTCTCCCACTTTAAGGCAAGGCTTTGCTTCGTATTTCCAGAGTGATCACTTTATGAAGGTGTAAGTCAAGAGCCACTGAGAAATGTGTGTATATTTCATCAGTGGTGATGCACAGGTGTTTACCAACACCTGTCGTTACGACGTAAGGCTTGGCTAAGCTGGATCGTCCAGGTTCTGAAACAGCGTTACCTTTGATATGCCATTCATGAGTTTCAAGTTTCAGTACTCTCGGAGCCCGGCCATGGGCCAGGCTCGTCTGGAGCTAGCCTGGTCAACCAGGCTGTCCTCTGTTGAAGATAACGATACCGTCATTGTAAGGGTAGTGATTCTTGTATAATGAAATAGTCAGTGATGGAGAATATATACAGGGTTATCACCCCTGCTGCCCGGTCCCAGACCAGGCCTCCTGTTGCCCAGTCCTGGACCAGGCGTTCTGTCCTGTTCCAGACCGGGCCTCCTGCCCGGTTCCAGACCAGGCCTCCTGCTGCCCGGTTCCGGACCAGGCCTCCTGCTGCCCGGTTCCGGACCAGACCTCCTGCTGCCCGGTTCCGGAACAGGCCTCCTGCTGCCCGGTTCCGGACCAGGCCTCCTGCTGCCCGGTTCCGGACCAGGCCTCCTGGTTGATGACCTAATCAGCCAAGCTGCTGGTGCTACCAGCATCACCCAACAACTACCACAATGGAACAGGCAGCACCTCAGCAATAACTATTAAGACAACACAATGTGTTGCTGTCGTCAATACTGGAGTCTGGTACTGGGAGGATAACTTACTCTCCTGCCCCGCTACACTATGAAATATTGATGGGCTATAAACACAAACTTGGAAATAAGCTTAAACACGGCGTAAACCCCGACACGTAGGTGCACATTAAACCAGAACACCCACAGGAGTTATTTGTTGAACTTTGTGATTCTGCTTCAATGGTGGTGTAATATTACTCTCGGACCAACATCTGTTAAACCCTCTCAGTCTGATGGTCTAATTCAGTGGTTCCCAAACTGGGGGTAAATTACCCCCTGGGGGTAATTTAACCATTTTTGGGGGGTAATGGAGGAGTGACAGAAAAAAAATTATGAATTCTGAAAATCAAGAAAACAATGCGGTACCCGGTATGAGGATTATTGTTAACTTTGTCTTAGTATATAAAGTTGTAAAGTAAACCTATTATAAGTAAGTAATAAAGTTAAACTAAATAACAATAAACATCAAAAACTAATATACAGTATTAGAAAAGAAGAAATATATAGCTAAGTGTGTGGAAACCCAAAAGTATTTTGACAAGTATGCTTCAGGACAAAAGCCACTCAGTAGCCCAGATCGACCTGTCCAGTACGCGTCACTCACTTCCTGAGGCTGCCTCTATTTCACACTGTCAGTTTATCTGTGAGCATCAGCCGAGGTAGACATAAGCTGGTATGAACCCAAGAATTCCTAAACTAGCTTCAAGTATGCAACTCCATCCATCCCACTGATGTTCTTGACATCTTTGGTAATAGTCATTAGAGATGCACAATGTTCAAATACAATAAATAAAAGAAAATATCTCAAGTGTTTTAATTTAGCCATATATATCAATAATAACAACATTTTGTGAAAGGGGTAACATGCTTTATGTGGCATGTTAAATTGGGTAACAAGCTGAAAAAGTTTGGGAACCACTGGTCTAATTTCACTCTCGGATCAATATCTGTTAAACCCTCTCAGTCTGATGGTCTAATTTCATTCTCAGATCAATATCTGCCAAAACTTATGTCTGTGTTATCTTATAACCAGAGAAACTGTCTACTTAAACCCACTGACAAGCCCAGTGTTTCCACCCGTACAGGGGTGGAAACACTGGGCTTGTCACTGACGTCCGTGGTTCGATCCCCGTTACGGGTGGAAACATTAGGGCGTATTTCCCTAAGACACCTGTTGCCCATGTTCTCATAGCAGTATAAGTAGGTACCTGAGTGTTAGCCGACTGGTGTGGGTTGCACCCTGGGGGACAAAATTAACCCAATTTGCCCAAAATGCTCTGCATAAGCAGGGGCTTTCTATATAGTATGTCACTGATGTCAGCTATGGTCTGTATAAGTTGCATCATGTACTTGTAGAAATAAGGATTATTATTATTATTATTATTATTATTGTGTTATGATGATTGCCAGGATCATCGCCCCAGCGTCTCGGCCTGACAGAGGAACGCTAAGTCTACGCCGCACGTGAGAATAAGTTAGGATGACTGACCTGCCGTCTCACAGGTCGGCGGGGCAAAAGCCAACGACCCTGCAAGAGTGTAAAACGTTTAACAGGCTCCATTTCCACACTCACCTCAGTGTAGTAGGCGGTAAGGAAGCATTATGTCCTCTCATGTTAATGGAAGGGAAGTCTGTTAAACGTTTTGCACTCTGGCAACCTTCACTCTCGTGCACGCGTATTATTTCTTAAAGAATGAGACACTTGTGCAACATTTCGGAATCTTTATTGTGGAAATGTTTCGCCAGCCAGTGGCTTCATCAATCTAATACAGAGGACGTAGGAAGATGAGGAAGAGTTTGAGGTAATCAGTCCCTCAGCCTGGAGTGGATGCGATCACTCCATCAATCTTCACAAATGTATTATGTCTTAATCCTGCAATATTTCCTTTCCAACCTAGAAGGCCTGGTCCGAGACCACACGGAGGGGGGGCGGAGACCCCAGGAAGCATTAAAACTACGAATAAATATTTGTTCTGTAATATATATATATATATATATATATATATATATATATATATATTATAATATATATATTATATATATATATTTATATATATATATATATATATAATGCAAAACAACCACTATGAAAAAAAGAGAAGTTCAAGTTTCATGATACTCATATTATAATAAATATATATGATAATGTGAGTAGTCACGAAAGCGCTTGAACTTATTCTATTCGTTTCATAGTACTAGTTGTTTCATATTCATGAAATCACTGTTTACTGTGATCTTATTTCTATATTATTAATATATTTTTATTATAATTAATATAATATTATAATTTTAAAGAATTTGAATATAATTATATATATATATATATATATTCTAATAATAATATATCTTGTTAAATATATATTTCATATGAATATAAATTTATTATATAATTTAAATATATATATATATAAAAATATATATATATATATATTATATTATTAGTATAATTATCGTACGAATAGATTAAAATTGGTCAAATAATGACTCATTTATAAATTATAAGTCCTTTCTAAAGAATTTTTTAAGTTAATGATATTTTTTTACATATATGTTTAATGTAAAAATTAATATTTTGTACCAAAAGAACCTTAGAAAACTTAATCTTAACTTATTATGCTAATTACATTATATATTTCGGCCGACATAGTAAACTATGCCATCTTGGCTATAAATAGCAAAAAGCTCATCTTATATAGGAAAGTGAAAATTTGTGTATGCAATTATATTCTGCCAAAACATTCTGACCTAACGAAAAAATATTTTGATTGTGTTGTTCAGTACTAAATTAATGTAAACGTATTTCAAGAGTATTAGTTGGGGTTAGGCTATAATAAATTGCTCTTTAAATAAGGTTAGGTAAGTTTTCTAAGATTCTTTTGGTGCAATTAAAAATTTTACATTAACATTAATGAAAAAAATATATCTTTAAACATATAAGAGAAAATTTCAGAAAGGACTTAATTTTAAATGAGTTCTTGCTATTGACCAGTTTTACATTTTCGGCACGACATATATATATATATATATATTATATATATATATATATATATATATATATATGGGGGAATGCTTGGTGCAGAGGTTTATATTCTAGCTGGACAAACTTCCTGACCAAGACTTTACAACAAAGTTTTCCATGTGCCCCGAGGTAGGCTCGGCCATGTCAAAGTTAAAAGTGGACAACTGTCAATTTCCGGAGGTTGTAGTGGGGATTGATCAGGGTGCGGACGTAGTAGTAGCAAGTAAGGACCGTCACTAAATATGAACCAATCATCGAACCTCTGGTGGTTAAAAACCAATCAACGAACCTAAAGTCAGTACCCGATCAGCCGGGCTGTGGTTCGTACGTTGGTCTACGTGCGGCCAGCAGTAACAACCTGGTTGATCAGGCCCTGTTCCACCAGGAGGCCTGGTCACGGACTGGGCCGCGGGGGCGTTGACCTCCGGAATTCCCTCCAGGTAGACAGAAGATCAGTTTATTGAGATTAACACTGGAGGCTTAATAACCCGAGTCAGGCGGAGTGGCTTATACATCTATTATGGCCTTCGGTCCTAACTCAGGATGCTAACCAGAACAGTCGAATGAACCCAAGGTATTCTCTGTTTACTGCCCGGTAAACAGGGGGCAGAGAGTATTCCAAGACTCGACCCAGGATTAAACCCGGGTCTTTTAGGTTGTAAGCCGCACGCGCTTTGAGAAAGAGTCGGTCAACGTTATAAGGACCAGTCAACGCTATAAGCAAGGACCAGTCAATGCTTTAAGGACCAGTCAACGCTATAAGCAGGGACCAGTCAATGTTTTCAGGACCAGTCAACGCTATAAGGACCAGTCAACGGACACGGGACGCTGAAAGGTTGTGTTGCTAGCAATATTGGAGGACTGTCAGATTTTTTAATTACAGTCATGAGGAATGAGAGGCAACGAGCTTAAATTCATGAGAATGGAAGCTCCAATCCTCTGATCAAGAGTCCTCCGCCAGTATCAGCAACATACCCCCATGACGGAACTGTGGCAGGTGACGTGTGTTGTGTTGTGTTGTTGGTGTGTGTTGTTGGTGTGTGTTGTGCGGTGTTGTTGGTGTGTGTTGTGTGGTGTTGTTGGTGTGTGTTGTGTGGTGTTGTTGGTGTGTGTTGTGTGGTGTTGTTGGTGTGTTGTGTGGTGTTGTTGGTGTGTGTTGTTGGTGTGTGTTGTTGGTGTGTTGTGTGGTGTTGTTGTGTGTGTGTTGTTGGTGTGTGTTGTGTGGTGTTGTTGGTGTGTTGTGCGGTGTTTGGTGTGTTGTGTGGTGTTGTTGGTGTGTGGTGTTGTTGGTGTGTGTTGTTTAGTGTTGTTGGTGTGTGTTGTGTGGTGTTGGTGTGTGTTGTGTTGTGTAGTGTTGTTGGTGTTTGTTGTGTTGTTGGCGTGTGTTGTGTAGTGTTGTTGCTGTATAAGCGGGGCCCTACAATAACCCGGAACCTAACCTGCTGCATAAGCGGGGCCCTACAGTAGCCTGCAACCTAACCTGCTGTACAAGCGGGGGCCCTACAGTAATTCGGAACCTAACCTGCTGTATAAGCGGGGCCCTAAAGTAGCCCGGAATCTAACCTGCTGTATAAGCGGGGTCCTCCCGTATACAAAACACGAAATAATCACCAACTCCAAGGCTGAGGGACTGATTACCTCGTCTTTTGTATATAGTTCTACAGTCTTTCTCTTGTCCTTGAATTTGTATTGATAAAGTCACTGGATGGCGAAACGTCTACAAATAGATACCCAGATGTTGCACATGTGTCTGCTTCAATAATTTTAATGTTTAGTATGTTCACACTCAACACTGGTACTTGGCAGTGTTCAGTATGTTCACACTCAACACTGGTACTTGGCAGTGTTCAGTATGTTCACACTCAACACTGGTACTTGCCAGTGTTCAACATGTTCACACTCAACACTGGTACTTGCCAGTGTTCAACATGTTCACACTCAACACTGGTACTTGCCAGTGTTCAACATGTTCACACTCAACACTGGTACTTGGCAGTGTTCAGTATGTTCACACTCAACACTGGTACTTGCCAGTGTTCAACATGTTCACACTCAACACTGGTACTTGGCAGTGTTCAGTTTGTTCACACTCAACACTGGTACTTGGCAGTGTTCAGCATGTTCACACTCAACACTGGTACTTGGCAGTGTTCAACATGTTCACACTCAACACTGGTACTTGGCAGTGTTCAACATGTTCACACTCAACACTGGTACTTGGCAGTGTTCAGTATGTTCACACTCAACACTGGTACTTGGCAGTGTTCAGTATATTCACACTCAACACTGGTACTTGCCAGTGTTCAACATGTTCACACTCAACACTGGTACTTGCCAGTGTTCAACATGTTCACACTCAACACTGGTACTTGGCAGTGTTCAGTATGTTCACACTCAACACTGGTACTTGGCAGTGTTCAGTATGTTCACACTCAACACTGGTACTTGGCAGTGTTCAGTATGTTCACACTCAACACTGGTACTTGGCAGTGTTCAGTATGTTCACACTCAACACTGGTACTTGGCAGTGTTCAACATGTTCACACTCAACACTGGTACTTGGCAGTGTTCAGTATGTTCACACTCAACACGGTACTTGCATTTCGTATTACATCTGTACTTGGCAGTGTTCAGTATGTTCACACTCAACACTGGTACTTGGCAGTGTTCAGTATGTTCAACCCTCCGTCCAGTAATCGCCAGACACTCACTCCACACTCTGAAACATCACAGGTAACGGGTTGCGGACTCACGACTTAGCAAAGTGCTGAAAGTGATTGTTTAATGGTAATGGTGGGAACTTTTAGCGGAGTTGTGATGGCGGTGGTGGAAATGACGTAACTGTTAATAAGTTGAGGGATCATCGCGATCGTCCACCGATCTCAGGCGTTAAATTAGAAAGGAACGGTTACATGCACAGGAACATTAAAATACGCATAGAAAAATGAGTGTATACGATAAGACACACACACTTTATTCCGAAACGTTTCGCCTACACAGTAGGCTTGTTCAGTCGAGTATAGAGGAGGCAGCAGAAGCAGTAGATATGTGAAGATGATGTTATCAGTCCGTCACTCTTGAAGATGTAGTTCTGAGGTGGTCAGTCCCTCAGCCTGGAAAAGGATTCTGCTCCATAGCCTGGAACATTGTTCCAGGCTGAGGGACTGACCACCTCCAGACATCAAGGCTGAGGGACTGATTACATCGTCTCTACATCTCTACTACTTCTGCCACCTCCTCTGTACTCGACTGAAGAAGCCTACTGTGTAGGCGAAACGTTTCGGAATAAAGTTACCTAACTGTTGCACATGTGTCTTGCTTATCATCAAGATGAGTGTATACTGAATGTAAACAGAAGTTTGTAAGGTTTACCTTATATCTAACTTCTTCACGAGACGCGCACACACAAAAAAAAAAATCACCAGAGCGCAAAACGTTTAAGAGGCTTCAATTTCACTCGCACGACTTAGGGACGGAAATACCCTCATGGGTGGTGATGGCAACGGCGAAGATTTTAGTGATAGTGATGGTGGCAGTACTGTGGTAATAATGGTGGTTAACCACAAGTCTGCTGGTATAAGCCTCAATGAGAGAGGGTTGGGGGGGGGTCATCATGCACATGATTGGACAATCCCAGCGTGGGCCAGCAGAGATTTGCACAAAAATTCCATTACTATGACACCCGGAGCGCCAATTGCTAACTACTGATGACACGGTGGTTGTTGGGGGATGGGGGGGAGGTGTGGCCTTATTACGCACCTCCCATCACGCTAATGAATCCACGCAAACCACACCTGTTATAACACGGCTTTAGTAAATTCCTAATATTCTCCATAACACAACCTAGTTTCGTTGGCCCACGTCACCTTTTTTTTTTTTTGACGTGGCACTCGACGTGGATTCCCAAACGCTTTACCTTCTTTTTTAAAAACCCATTCTCGGTATTTTAAAATAACCAAAAGGCACAATTCCGTGACGGGAACAATACAAAGTCACACTGTGACTTTGTAAATGGTCCAAGTCGGTCCGAAACGTCGTCACAAGCTCCTCTCTCCTATGTGCGGGTTATTTGTGTATTGTTCTGTATTTTAAATTAATTAGGTAAAAAGGACATGGGTGCAACTAATAAGAGAATTTATTTTGGCAAGCTCTCCAGTTGTGTCATGACTTTACAAACAGTACAGGTTCAGTTATGCAACATATGGGAATCTTTATTGAGGAAACGTTTCCCCCACACACTGGCTTCATCAGTCCAATACGAAGAAGAACGGTGTAAAGAGAGGGAGAGGAGTTTGAGGTAATCAGTCCCTCAGCCTGGAATCGATGTATTCAGTCCATCAATCTTGTAGAAAGTACAGCGTATGGTCGGAGAAGTGACTTATATACTGTAGTCAGGTGAGTGGAAGCAGGAGGAGGCGGAGTCACACTGGAACCATCCACCAGATTAAGTCATCGTCCAAAGGCTGGCCAAGTGTTGAAGAATTGTTTGTATCAATAAGAACAATAATAATATAATAATAATAATAATATGATAATGATATAAATTAGCTGCGTTTACTGACGTGTGTCAAAACATACACCTTTCAGAGGGGAGAGGGAGGTGCAGCTGGAAAGCTATTTGTATATATAAAAGCTACAACTAAACTTAAAAATATTGGCAGCAACCAGGAAGAGGAGGAGGAGGAGGTCTGGTCTGGGACGGAAACGCGGGAGCGGTGACCCCTGAAATCGACTCCTGGGTAGGTAGACAAGATCCAGGTGCAGGTGTGTGTGAGATGTGCTCGCCTCTGCCTCCACAGTGCCACCTCTAAATGGCAAACATCTCTCCGTTATATATCTTACTTCTTTCATTCGCCAGGCTAAGGATCTGGTAACACAAGGATAATAAAATACACTAATATCACGAGTGAATACAGACATCTTGAATAAATACAACCATTGTATACGAAATAACAGTCAAAATGTATTGCATAATTGACATACCTGACTACAGGTCTACCCGTCTGTTTACCAAATGTAAATTGATCAACCTGCAATTGATAAGTAGCAGTGAAACACTGGACTAATCATGTAAAAGATACATAACACACAAAACTCTCAAGACCCGCATAGGTATCCGAGTAAGCAACTGGCCAGCACTCGACCCCACGTTCACACAGCAAGTGTACCATCTAGCCAAAGACTGCGTTCACAGAACACAGTGTGTAGACACCAAGAAGGCAAAAAGAGAAAGTCTAGTCAATCCTAGCATAGGCCGAGTCCACAAAGCTGGGCACAATACCAAGTCCACTCGGTACCAAGTCCACTCAGTACCAAGCCCACTCAGTACCAAGTCCACTCAGTACCAAGCCCATTCAGTACCACGTCCAATCAGTACCAAGCCCACTCAGTACCAAGCCCATTCAGTACCAAGTCCACTCAGTACCAAGTCCATAAATAACAAAAAGGCACAATACCGTGACTGGAACGATACACAAATAACCCGCATATAAAAGAGAGAAGCTTACGACGACGTTTCGGTCCGACTTGGACCATTGAAAAAGTCACACTGTGACTTTGTCAATGGTCCAAGTCGGACCGAAACGTCGTCGTAAGCTTCTCTCTTTTACATGCGGGTTATTTGTGTATAGTGTACCAAGTCCACTCAGTACCACGCCCACTCAGTACCACGCCCACTCAGTAACAAGCCCACTCAGTAACAAGCCCACTCAGTACCAAGTCCACTCAGTAACAAGCCCACTCAGTACCAAGTCCAATTAGTACGAAGTCTTCTCGGTACTTACAGTAGCATATATAAATAACCCTCTTCTTGAGGCCAATCCATTCCAGACACTGCAGAATTAAACCCTAAAACACCAAATTAAGTAAACGCTATAAACCACCCAATCGAGTCAAAGTCAATCCTAATTCTTGTATTGCATTTCACTTAAGCAAACACACTGTAAACACGAGACCAATGCCTTATAAAGTCTATATAGTAAGCTCACACACAACATAGTGCTCACACTTCTCTAAGACTATGCTGCATACACGGCTGTTTATAAGCTTGGTCAGTAAAGCTGAGGTATACAGCAGCTTATAAGCTTGCTGCAAGTTTGGACCTTGATTTTCCACGTAAAATTACCATTACCGGAATGGTTAGAAGTTTGTTCGTTAGGAATTTCTCGTTCTGGAAAATATGCCTATTGTTCTATTATTGTTGACGACTACCAATATAACTTTACCGCATTGGGAAAACATTGGCCAAGACGTACAAGCTACCCTGGCCCTGGTCAAGTCATCCGGTCCCCTTCAAGTCACCCAGTCCCCGGTCAAGTAACCCAGTCCCTGGCCAAGTCACCCAGGCCCTGGTCATGTAACCCAATCCCCGACCAGTCACCCAGGCCACGGTCAAGTCACCTAGTCTCCCGGTCAAGTCACCCAGTCCCCGGTCAAATAACCCAGTCCCTGGCCAAGTCACCCAGACCCTGTCATGTAACCCAATCCCCGACCAGTCACCCAGGCCACGGTCAAGTCACCTAGTCTCCCGGTCAAGTCACCCAGTCCCCGGTCAAATAACCCAGTCCCCGGTCAAGTCACACAGGCCCCGGTCAAGTCATCCGGTCCCCCTCAAGTCACCCAGTCCCTGGTCAAGTAACCCAGTCTCCGGCCAAGTCACACAGGCACTGTCAAGTAACCCAGATATCAACAAGCAGCACAGGTAGTGTTTCTTGCGAGTAATACTGTCAACAACATAAACTTTAAAGAGATATCTGCATTCACTTAATTTCACAAATTTCACCTTCAATGTTGCAAGAAAAGTTTGCCGGAGTCGCAATATTTATGGTAATAAAGGAAGGCAGCGGAGCGTAACAGTGCCAGCCAGTCCATGTGAGAGGCAGGGGAGCTAAGACTGTTGCTGAGCTCGCCAGGTGATGGCCAGGGGAAAGAGGGGGAGGTGGCCAGGTGATGGGTTGGGGTAGAGGGGGGCGAGGTGGCCTGGTGATGGGTAGGGGGGAAAAGAGTAAAGGTGATCTGGTGATGGGAAGGGGGGGGAGGTGGCCTGGTGATGGGCAGGGGGAAGAGGTGACCTGGTGATGGGAAGGGGGAATGGAGGCGGTGAGCTATCTAGGTAATGGGTATTTGAGGCAGCTGATCAAGAGCTGAGCAGACACAACCAGGTGAGGGACAGCTGGTTAGGTGACGCGTCTGAGAAGAGCCAGCTGGCCGGGTGAAGCAGCTGGCCAGGTGACAGTCCGGGGAGGGGAGCCAGTGGCCGGGTGAAACAGCTGGCCAGGTGACAGTTCAGGGAGGGGCCAGCTGGCTGGGTGAAGCAGCTGCCCAAGGAAGGGACAGGCAATCAGAGTAACCACATCTTGCGTGACCACAACCATCACAAGACACACACAACTACTGCAGTTATCAGAATTACTACACATTCCTGTTAGGTAAAAGGACACAAGAGCAACTAACCTTTTGCCTAACATATTGTCGGAAATTCTACGTACATATTATTACGCATTCCTGAGTAAACACACGCCCGTTAGTGAAACTTTCTCTTCTATCTTGTCCCTCATCCTACTTACCTTGAATCTACCTTGACATCCTATTTACCTTGAATCTACCTTGACATTCCCTAGGATCATCGCCCTACACATCATTAGTCTCAGAGCAGGATAAAGGCCCTATCAGTCAGGTTGTTGGTGTTCGGTGCAACCAGTCCAGCTCACGCATGACTATTGTTTCATCTTGAATTTACTGCACCTCTCCTATGCACCGAAATATCGTACGCCGTCTGCCAAGCCTCCCATTTTCCCTAAGAGGTTATACCAGAGTGCAAATCCAAGAGCTGTTCCTCCAGCATTATCCAGGTGTAAAGTATTACACAGGTTTGTATTTTGGGTTGCAGGATACACAACCTGAGAGGTTTTAACTTCAGAATATAGAGAAGCAATCCCTATATGTGGTACCCCGAGTTTCGGCCACCTCCCAACTCGAACAATTATGTAAGTGTATTATAGTAAGTACTTTTGTAAGTGTATTTTTGTGGGTCTGAAATGGACTAATCTAATTTACATTATTAAGCATGGGAACAAATTCGTTCAGTAACGGCACTCGGACAGCATTTTGAAACGAATTATGGCCGAAACTCGGGGTTCCACTGTATTTAATAGCATCATACATAAGAACATAAGAATGGAGAAACACTGCAGAAGACCTACCGGCCCTGACAAGGCAAGTCCTTATCAAAACCACCACTACCCAAGAATTTACTCCCATACCCACGGCACTGAATAATAATTGTGGAGATTTCAAAATAGGTTAGACAAATACATGAGTGGGTGTGGGTGGGAGTTAGACCTGACCGGCTTGGGCCAATAGGTGACTAGAACTTGCCTAACATGGGCCAGTAGGCCTGCTGCAGTACTCCTTCTTTCTTATGTTCTTAAAAAAATCTAGAAGTGTTCCTATTGGGTGAAGAGCTTTTTATCAAAGAAACTGAAGCTATCTTTCCCTTCCTTGGATCAAACTTAATTACTTGCCTTTTCATGCCTGATGGACTGATCACATCGACTTCAGGCTGAGGGACTGATTACCTCAAACTCCTGATCTTCATTCTTCTTTATAATGGACTGATGAAGTCACTGTATGGCGAAACGTTTCCACAATAAAGATACCCAAGTGTTTCACATGTATCTAATTCATCATCCTATAGGTTCTCAACCATCCATTTACAATATACCTTCGATGAGTTTCGAGAGTCTTTCTACTCCCGGAGCCGTCAAACAGCTTATTTGCGTTAATTCGTTAATAACAATAACTACGCACACACACAGGTTAACTTATTGTAACCTAACAAAGAATAATATAAAAATTTTGCAGAGGCTTAGATCGGGCAAAAATCAACGAACTGAAAGGCGCACGAAACTGCACGTCCTATGCAGAAGAGAGGTTGCTACTACAGTGGTGCGTGACTATCAGCCTTAAATGGGATGAACGCAGGCAAGGGAGCAAAGAATCGATCCCACAGTGCGCCAATTAAGGCGTAGAAATAGTATCTCAACCCTACTGCCTCGCCACCATCAGGCTGGCAATGCCTCTCTAATTCTTAATTAGCTAGACTGACCTCAATTTCGTATATATACATACATACATACATACATACATACATACATACATACATACATATATATATATATATATATATATATATATATATATATATATATATATATATTTCCCAGAGAAGGTGAAAGATAAAGATGGAAGCTATCGTCTTTAAGACGTTCACTTAAATAAAAGAGCCTGACGTGAGGTAACCTTGGAAGACTATTTCATCTCTTGCCAAAGTTTATACAATCTATATTGGTTATACCAGGTAACGTGCACAAAACATGATGAAAGTCCACCAGTTTGGATCTGAGCTCCGGGACTGTGACCCCCCCCCCCCTTCTTTCAACGCTGAGGGACTGATTACCTCATCTTCCTCTGTCTCCAGTTAATAAATTCTGTATTAAACTGCAAAAGCCACTGGTTGGCAAAAACTCTTTATAATAAAGAACTCCGACGTTGCACACATTGCCTGCTTCACAGCACCAGAGACGTAACAGCATTTACGAATTGTTTGAAACGGCCTGACAAAGCTCCTGGAGAGCGAAACGTTGCCACAATAAAATGCTACATTAGCTATATCTGTGTTCATTTTCGTAACAAGTTTCAAGTTAGCCAAACCATCACCAAGACAGCTGCTGAACAAAGCTTATCGTGGAGATCAAGCTTCAAGCTGAACTAATACCACTGCATCTTGACTCGACTTGCTCATGCCTATATATCTCCATCTCCTCCTGGTATATTCTAAATAAACTTTCGTATAACTGCAATTAATGCTTTAATCACAAATAAACACTGAGATAACATGTAGAACACTACAAGGAAGCACCAAACTGCTCGGTGTTCTCCCAAGAGATCAATATATGCCTCAAGAGGGGAACTTCAGGAACTGCTCCCGAGTTCCTCATAAGCCAGACTGTGCGGCTACGATGGCTTTACTTCATGCCAGCACCAACAGCTAAGTCATTCACTAGGTCACCAATCGCCAGGCTTGGTTAAGGATAAATTATGTTACCTCCGCTCATTTCAGAGCCAACCACATCTAAGGTGAATATTAAAATGGTATAAAATACCGACAGGTTGTTAGATAAGACACACGCAACAGTTATGTATCTTTAACTGTTGGATGTGTCTTTACTTAACACATCTAAGGTATACTGCCACCCTTTTAGGATGTAACAAACACTAATCTACCAGTATAGTACCTTCCTGCTAGGACTAGGTAATCGAACTCTGATTTTTTCGGCGACGAGCCGCATCCTATACCACTGAAGCTGTTACTGCAAGAATCAGAGTGCCATAACATGTCCGGAGTGTCTACGCTGGAATAAGTGTCACGATCATTAACATCCAGTACTACTACAAACACACCCATACTGGGGCTTTATAATGCACCAGATAAGCTACTTGATAAACCTCTACTCTAAGTGAACGTCGTAAAATAGAGGTTCTCCCTCTTTTTAAAGCGTCTGGGTATTACCAGTAGCCTGAGAACGAGCCGAGGTACGATGATCCCAAGAAGTATGCACGGGTAAAGAGGCGGCATCAAGTGTCCATCAGCTTGCCTCAACACGCACGAGCATACCTCAGCTTGCCTCAACACGCACGAACATACCTCAGCTTGCTTCAGTGTCAAAGCGTGCCTGAGGCTGCTGCCTTGGTCAACAAGTATTACACAAGGAGCCTCAGTTGGCCGGGAGTAACAACCAAGTCTCTCACGAGGTGCTCGCCACATCAGGTTCCTGCATTATTCTTGTTATTATATTCCCTGGGAAACACTTAACCCGTAAGGATCACACAGTGATTCAGGCATGAGAGGCAATAAAATTATCATCCGCTGAAGAGAAAAGAAGCTCCATTTTCCTGGTTGAACACTCGTTCACCGGCATCAAAGAACCTTCCTTGAGGTGCCCCTAGAGGGAAGAGCTTCCTACATCGTCGAGTCTAACTCCTCACGCTACATCATTCCGTTACTTTAACAGTTAAGTCCCACAATTAACAAAACACCAGAACCTTGTGGTTATTCAGCACTTTAACATAAAAAGTTATCATTACTACTTCGCCGACATCATTATTTAACACTGGCTAACAGTGGCTTCAACTCACGTTTAAAACATGTGTTTTTGATGTTGGGACGCTAAATTTAAGCCCGAACTAAGTTTTGCCTCAACACACCCTTTTGGTGAAACAGAACTCCCACGATGACCGTTTTCACCAAGACACAGCCCTCATGGACAAGAACGATTAGGGAAACCTGACTATCAGTCTGATGGTGGACTACTGCTGGACACTGGTGCTGGTAAGCTATACTTAACACTTAGCAATCGTGTCATTACGATTTCGTGAGTCACTCTTGACTGTATGGAAATTTCTGGTGTTTTTGCAATACAATCGCAAACAGGTGATCTTAATGCACAACAAGTCACATGGGGATGGAAATCTTCAGTTCAAGATCTTACGCACTCTTGTGGAGAAATTTTCTCCAGGAGGGGGTATCAGCCCCCTTCAGCCCTTTTCAGCCCTTTCAGCCCTGAAGGGCCCAGCCCTCTCAGAAGGGGCAAGCGTCTTGTTTACTGCTACAGTGAGTAATTGATCGCAGATGCAGTACGAGTATGCGACGTGGTCAAGTGACCGCTGCTCCTTGCAGTCCAGTGTTGCAGAGTGTATTTTAATAAGAGACAGTACATCTCTTACTTTAGCAGGACAATTAAGGAAAATCCTGCTCCCACTTTATTACCATAGTAAAGATAGTGGACATTGTTGTCTATGTTTAAGACAGCAAGAATCAAACATTCTGCTTTGCCTCATGGAGGAAGTGGTAAGGAAGCAAAGGTACTATGTCAGCTTTTCCTTTGTGCTGGGGGCAGTGATGGCGTGGGGTGCTGTGGCGTCTTCAGATTACTTTTGACTCTACTGAGAGTGACACTGACGCCAGGATAACCAACAAAGAACGATCTGTGCATTAGTGTGAACAAAGTGTCTCATAAAAAACAATAAACACTTAAGAGAAGTGTGATCAGCTTCTTTAGTGATAAGATTGTGAACAATAAAGACAAATCTTGTGGAACATAGTGCACCAGTGTGCGTATTCCTAGACTATGGAAGACGTGGACATCCAAGGACACTTCAGCTTCTATCAAGTCACCGATACCTGTCGAAGGTGTGAAGAACACCATAGCTCACGCTACAAGAGCAAGGTAGGTTACGAATTTCTTGTAGTACGGGGGACTGCGCAGTTCTTGAGTCGCAAGGAGTTTGTAATCAACCTATAGTCGGCAGTAAGGGGTGGACTTTTGAGTCCACACAAGTAAGTTTGTCAGCCATCAGTGAATGAAATATGCTGACATAATACCCCCTAGGGGTAATTTATAATCTTACACATTATAACTCATTTACAGCCCGTTGAGAGATGACTTCGACAGCTTCTCAAGACCTCGTCTGCAGGGGTGGCTGTGCAGGCGATGAGCTGTCTTTCTAAGTTAAGTACAAACTCTTTAAACTTAACTGGTAATGCCATTTCTCAACACTCTCTATACATCAAGAGCTATGCAATGTTGCAAAACGAGCAACAGACAGTACGGGAAAAAATTATCTGAGGCAAGGCAGAAGCGTAAAGCGTCAGGCCATGTCACAGTCTGTGTATATATAAGAAAGATTAGTTTTGTCTCTGCATGCATGACAATATTTATGTACTGTTAGATAACACATGTGATTCTTCAACCTTAAAGAGCCAAAATATTGATCATAAGTTTAAAAAAATCTTAGGTGGTAGAGACTACACAAACTCATATGCACGATCAGCACACCAAACTTAAAACAACAAATTTGGTTTCTGAACTGGGTAAAAAGTTAAAATTTGTTGGCTAGTTATTAGCGATCACGACACTGTTACCATGAACACTAAATGCGGCTATTGTGACTAATTTATTGCCATAATACCGCTATCACAGACTGTATCACACTGTTTAGGCATCGCCTATAACGGCACGACAGCATCAGTGACGATGACACAAGACCAGACCATCGGAAGTCAAAGGTGATAAACACGAATTTATAACAAAAGGTAAAATCTCCCTGCTATTTACGCTTGTGTTTTACCTGTGAGGGGTGTCGAGGGTTCCTCTACCCCTGCAGCCTGAGGGAAAGTTTACTTGTTGAGTACTACGTCCACCAGGAAGTGATTACTGCAGGTATAAGTATACTCAGAACTATTATTTCTCTTCGATAACATCAGTCCCATTGCCTGTTATACTGCAATTCAAAATATACAATTAATAGTGTGTGGAGTACATAACTGTATTGTACTGCTGTATCCTCTTTATTTACTAAATAACTGTTATTTGATGCTGGTTTTTTAATACCTCCATTAACGTCTTCCACAACTTCCCCAGATATATTTTAATTTATTTCATGTTATTTCTCTGTGTTGTGTTTGGCCTATTGGGGAAAAAAGTGTGCTTAAAGGATTTTTATGACGTGTGATGTTAGTGCTACTGGTCTGTAGTTCTGTTACTGCTCTGCTGTCCCCTTTGTGACGAGGGATGGTCTGCATTTTCCGTGGCCTCTGCGATTTCACCTGAACTTAAGTTCCTTCTCAAAAGAACACTTGAGTACACTTACTAATGGTATGCTATGTTCTTGGCGAGAAACTAGGCTCCTCAAACTTCGCAACGCCAAAGTGACCCCACCGCTGTGGGTAACGCGTTACTTTGTTAGTGGCTGTAGCAGTATTATTAATTGTGGTCCAACTACTACTACTACTATACACCAAGATAAAATGATCCCAGCGTTAGGGTAACACGTTACTTTGTTAGTGGCTGTAGCAGTATTAATTGTGAACTGTGGTCCTACCACTACTACACACCACGATAAAGTGACCCCAGCGTTGGAAGACCCGTTGCTTTGTGGGTGGAGGTAACAGTCATTGATTGTGAGCTGGAGTCCTCCTGTTACACGCACACAATTGTGTCGAGCGCTTGTGTTTCACAGCTTAAGTGGTGAATAATACTGCGGCGAAGCCAACCACATACGCTAATTTGTATATTACTCAGCCTTTACAAGTGCACAATGCAAGGGAAATTGGAGAATGGGAATAATGAATTATTCAAGGGAAGACTATTATTCTCGTGCACTTTGCACAAGAGGTATGTAACGGCCGGAATAAATTATGCGAAAAATTGTGCAATAAAATGTTAATTAGCGGTTCATTTATTATAGTGGTGAGTGATATGACCTTGTGAAGGTGATGACTGTATAATGTGGTGACCTTGATGAAACTACCACCACTACTGTTACTCTCCTACACCACCACCACCACTACTGTTGTTACTCTCCTACATCACCACTACTGTTGCTACTCTCCTACACCACCACCACTACCGCTGCTACTCTCCTACACCCCCACTACTGTTGCTACTCTCCTACACCCCCACTACTGTTGCTACTCTCCTACACCACCACCACTACCGTTGTTACTCTCCTACACCACCACCACTACCGCTGCTACTCTCCTACACCACCACTACTGTTGCTACTCTCCTACACCACCACCACTACCGCTGCTACTCTCCTACACCACCACCACTACCGCTGCTACTCTCCTACACCACCACTACTGTTGCTACTCTCATACACCACTGTGAATTACACCTTCCTGTTACAAAACAGTAGAACTACTGTAATGCTACGTATTTCTTACTAGTCTACAACTTGCTACACTGGCCCTTCCAACACCGAACCATTTTTCTGGGATGCTGACCGCTTCACCAGATTATCATCTACATTTACTGCACCAGCGGTTACCTCTATTCTGTACGAAAGTTACAAAATGGGAAAAAAATAACTACGTTTTCCTATCATAGTCCTCCACCTTGAATATCTGTCAGCCACAGCTACGATATTTTTTTTTTAGCAAGGCGATAAATCGATATATTACAAATTGGTTAAGATGAGGAGGGACAAGATGCCCAGAAAGTAAACTGTATTTAACCCTTAAACTGTCCAAACGTAGATCTACGTTTTTCCAAAATTTGAATGTAAAAAAACACATAGATCTTTTTTTTTACATTTGAAAACGTGTAAATAAAACTTTGATGTACTTTTTTTTTGGTATATTTGAAAATATGTAAAAAAATGTAGATCTACTTTTGGAGCACTACGTATGTGAATGTAAATTTGTTTGGACAGTTTAAGGGTTAATAACATTAAAAAAATGTGGCACTGAATTGGTAAACTAAAACAAATATATTCTTAAAAAATTGTACACTTGAAAATTTATTGAAACTAACTGAAAATAACTAAATATTCGAGGAATTAGCCCAGAAAAATGAAGACGGTCCTGAAGCTGTGTATTGTATGTTAGGCTAATCGACTATGTAAATTAGGCTAGGCTATGTTTGGCTAGGCAATTTATATTGTTAAGACAGGTTAAGCTACACAATATTAGCTTATTTTAGGTTATTTAGGTTAAGTAAAATTAGGATATGTTTCATTAAGTTTTATTAGAACTGAAGCAAGATTATTCCAACAAAATATAGGTTAAGTCAAACCTAAGGTCACCAGGTCACCACACAACACATTACAACTCAGTGATAAAACACATTGGATATGAAAGATGAGAAATATTTAGTGGCACTAGTAAACTGATTTTTTAATATATATATAATATATATATATATATATATATATATATATATATATATATATAATATATATATATATATATCGTGCCGAATATGTAAAACTGGTCAATTAGCAAGAACTCATTTAAAATTAAGTCCTTTCTAAAATTTTCTCTTATAAGTTTAAAGATATATTTTTTTGATTAATGTTAATGTTAAAATTTTTAATTTTGCACCAAAAGGAACTTACAAAACTTACCTAACCTTATTATAACAAGAACAATTTATTTTAGCCTAACCCAACTAAATATATTTTAGATTTGTTTACAATAATTTAATACTAACCAAACACAGTGAAATATATTTTTTTTGTTAGGTTCAGAATGATTTTGGCGAAATTATTGCATACACAAATTTTCGCTTGTCCTATATGGCAAGATGAGCGTTGCTATTTAAGCCAAGATAGCAAGTTCTGCCTATTCGGCACGACATATATATATATATATATATATATATATATATATATATATATATATATATATATATATATATATATATATATATATATACACTGCGCTAGCCAAGGACCCGAACCCACGTCGTACTGGCCCGCCATTGTGAGCGAGAACCACATGACGCCTTAACCCACTGGACCACCCAATCCTACAAGAACCAAGTACAAAGCATAGAGCGAGCCATGTGTTTTACCTTGGCCGAGGACATACGGAGGTGTGGGAGCTTTCAGGCTAATTTCATTTTCATCCCTGTTTGGTGTACTAACCTACGAGCAGCATTTATATATTATTGTAACCACGAACGAGTGGTATTGATTGATCAATACCACTCGTTCGTGGTCACAATAATATATATAATATAAATATATATATATATATATATATATATATATATATATATATATATATATATATATATATATATATTGCAAGAACTTTGAAATACTTTGATTTTAGTTTGGAAAATAAGTACTGAAGAAAGCGAAATTTAAAAACAAAATTCAGACTGATCCATTTTATTCTAATCATGCTTACCCCCCAAATACCCTCCCTGTACCAGATACCCTAACCACTCTCCCTACACTAGAAAACCCCTCCCTGCACTAGATACCCCAACAACTCTTCCTGTACCAGATACCCTGACCACTCTCCCTACACTATAAATCTCCTCCCTGCAATCGATACCCCAAACACTTTTCCTACACCAGATACCCTGATAATGCCAACCCATATCAAACGCCCACGAATCATGTATCCTACGCCCTGACTCCTTACACCGAACATACAAACCTTCCTTCCCCCAACCCTGACACCTTTACCTTTGACTGACTTCCAACACCCGACACCCCCAACAATTCACCCCCCCTCCGACTAACCCCTTTCACACCCGACACCCCAACCATCCCCACGTTATCACTGGTGTTTCACTCACCCTCTCTACTCATAACAAAAATTTAATCTCATAAAGAACTCTTGTGGGTGGCTCACAAGGAGGAAGAGGATGTAATTATCGAGGAGGAGGAGGGAACAGGATAAGAGTCGGAATGTAGGAGGTGGTGAGGTGCTGGAGATGGATTCAGTGGAGGAGTATTGCGTTGGAAGTGGATCAAGTGGAGGAATATGGTGTTGGAGGACGAAGCAGTGGAGACAATAGCATTGGAGGTGATGGACTACGAGGTGGAGGAGGCAGCGGATCAGTGTGGTGTTAGAGGTAGAATGTAAGGAACAGGAGTTGCAGGTTGTGGAGGAAGCAAAGGAGGGGCTATACTACCAAGAAAACAATATCAGAAGACCTGAGTGGAAGGGAAACAAGACATGTCAATAAAAAAAAACCTAATAAGCACTCTGCTGTGAGAATGTTGTGATCTTCAGTCATGACCTTGGATACACTTCAAGTGACAGCAAATTGTAACTTTCCTCAAAGATGTTCCCACAGGGAGAAAGAAAGTGCACACAACTGATGGTGAACACAACTAGAGTACTGGAGTGGCGGCTGGCATCTCATGATAAACACATTAGGGCTTCTATGAACCCTTGATGTTAACAAAGAAAATAATAGCCTTGGGGTCACCCACCCACACACTAATTACACATTAACCCCCTCCCTACCCACACTGCCAGCGACCAACTACCACTTTCTATAAAGACGAGGGGGCTGCATATTCTTGGACTGTAGAAGAGCAGGCATCTGATACGGCACCTTTCCCTCACAGCCCGAAACACAAGTTAGAAAATCAAGCTTGAATTAAGAGGAAATGTGCTACAAGGTTAAGGAACATGTAAGGAACAAAAATATCAGGACGGAAAGAGTAACAAACGGGGTTATCCAAAGATCAGTCAGGGGATCATTGATATTTCTTATACAGTTGAACGAACAATTAGAAAGTACTAAATCCTATATATGACTGTTGTGAGAATGTCATGCTAATGGGGAGAATACGGACACGCGAAATTTTACAAAGGTGGCCAGGTAAGTAGTTACTGAAATTCGACAACAAAAAGCTCAGTCATGTAAATGAGGAAGACTAAGAACAACTGGAGATATTATAACTTGAGGATCTGGGAGTAAACATTAAACCTAATATATTGCTGGAGGTGAATATCAACCTCGTTACTTTAGTGGTTTATGTAGGGAAAGTTAATCTATGACGAGCCTTCAAAACGTTATAAGCCCTAGAGATTCCCAACAAGACTAGTCCCGGGACTGAACAGCTTGTAGTATAAGAAAATATTAAATGATAGGAGAGCCTAGGGAGGGAATATGATTATGACTTACAAAATACTTCGAGGAACTGATGGGGCTGATAGCAACAAATGCGAGGAACATGGACAAAGAGGCACAGTAGAAAAATACACATAAATGCGTCGTAATATGTGAGAAAAACTTCTCCAGCTGCAGGGTGGTATGGCAGTTTTTTTTTTTTTAGACGGGGGAATAGGAGAGACACATTCACTCACATTATTTATATATAGAGTCATTAGTAATACGAGACGGGAACAGGAGTCGAGACCTGGCCTTTGCAAACACAAATCGGTAAGCGCAAATCGCTGAGTAAGTACCACCCACACCCAACTACCCTGTTCCCTCCGATACCACCCACCCAGCTCCCCGCCCACACCACCCACCCTGCTCCCCACCCACACCACCCACCCTGCTCCCCACCCACACCACCCATCCTGCTCCCCACCCACCCTGCTCGCCGTTCACACCACCCACCCTGCTCCCCGCCCATACCAACCAACCTCCCTGCCTCAGGTATGGGCGGACGATGGACGCCCTTAACTGGGAGTCACCTGGTGCACCCTCATTATGGTGCAGGCGGGTAAGAAAGCTCCCTCTCTCTCTCTCTTTCTCTCTCCTTTGTATGGACTGATGAAGCCACTGTGTGGCGAAACGTTTCCTCATTAAAGATACCCAAGTGTTACACATGTGTCTAATTTATCAACGTGTCGGTTCTCTGAACCATTCATCTATACACACACTATCTCTCTCCCTCCCAGGTAACACCTTCCTCTTCCATTATCTTCTCTTATACCCAATACTCCATAGTAAACCCCTGGCATTTAACCTGGAAAACACAACACAGTAGTGTTATACATCATTCTACCAGAGTTCATCACCACAAAAACTTTAAGGTTATACTCCTAACGCAGAATACAGTAACATTAAGACATACGCTTCTGTACGAGGTCAGGTCGCCCTGAAAACACTGCATAAAAGGCACGTTACAGAACATGTTTTTACTGGTACAAAGTATCGCTCTATAAAGACTTTATCGTGATTTGATAAAGCTTTACGCAGAGCCAGACGTTGTTGCAATACAAGATTGTTCTGCAACGTGTCTTTGTTTCATTACTGTTGACTGTTTGCTGTTTAGATCCGCCCTGTAGGATGGCCAAGTATGGTAGTGTTGGTAGAGAGCAAACTTTTTATTATGTACAACGTTTCCCTCTGTAGAGCTTTATTAAATCGTAATCTGATGAGGCTCTACAAAGAGCGAAACATCTATAATATAAAAGTTAAGTCAGGTAAGGTTTGCCAGGAAACAGGACAAGTGTTTCCTGGCGCGGCTCTTAAGTCATATGATGACCCACAGACGGAGCTTTTTGGCCATCTAATTGAGTCCATCCGTTGGCTTACCCCTCCACCCCTTTAAAAATTATGGTATTAGATTCCAAGTACTAATCTTAATTTTATAATATAAAGACTTGCACTACACCAAGAGTGTTCCTACCCAAGCTTCTCCCTGACAGCGGTGGCACTGTGGCTCTCGACGTAACTAATCTCACAAACGTAGCTGTAAGGTCCTACAGAATAATACCTTCTTGTGCAAACTCAACTCGTGTAACTGCCCTCTCCAGACTTACTTACACATGCCTTCTTTTATGCCCAATATTAAAGAGATATTACGCTCTAATCTGGAGCGCGCAGAGATAAGAATATGTAAAATCCTCAAGATATATTGCAAAGTGGATGCCAGTCTCTCTGTTAATGTAATCTTGCCCGCGAGGAGCCAGCAGATTTGGCAGACACAGTTATTTTAGTCCCATGCCAGTCACATAACCCAGACAGTCTCCACTTATTACGTGACGTTGTACAGTCGTGTTGTGCTACACTATGTTAAGCTGCATTTATATAGCAAACTATCTTATAAAGAGTAAACTTGTCTCAAAATATTGAAGCTCATGGAGGGAAGGGGAGACACTCTCTCTCTCTCTCTCTCTGATTTATAGCTTCATTCTTGCCATCATTACTTTGACTTTCTCCCATTATTTTTTCTTTCCTTAATCTTCACTAATCCTCATACTTCACTCACCGTCCACTATTTCTAACCCTCCTCACATCTGAGAGTCAACCTTCCTTAATTTCTCACACCCAGCAGGCAAGTTTATGGCAATTATGTGCTGAGTTTGAGAAATTTACACATGGAATATGCTGGAGGGACTGGTTGTAAAGCAACACATTGAGACTACTCCTTGTATGTAAGAGCGGGAGGCAGACTACACTGTAAAATACTCCATTAAATAAAAAAGCAAGGCCACTTTAAGTACAGTGTAAGAGAACTCGACAGACATAAAAGACCCAACATTTTTCAACGTCCTCCAGTCAAACAAAGGAATTATCATTAGACTCCTTCTTCACGAGGCAACATGATGGATCAAGAAGTCAGTTCCTCGTCAGCCTGGCTATGGTACCTATACCTTACTGTGTTGTGCTGATATACCTTTGACGAGTTCCGAGTCTTTCTACTCCCGGAAACCGGACATGGGTCAGTTTCCTCTTGAAGACGTCTACACTTGTTCCCGCTCAGTGTTTCTGATATACTCGGGTAAGATGTTGAATAATCTGGGACCAAGAATGTTGATACAGTGTTCCCTTGTTGTGTTCACCGTGTCCCTTCTTTTCGCTTCCTACCTACGATGAACTGCTTGTGGCTAACACCAACAGCTTGACTGATCAGGCCATCCACTGGTAGTCTTGGTGTGGGACCAGGCCGCGGGAGCATAGGCTGGCGAAATCGTCTCCAGGTAGGCTCCAGGAACAGGAACAATACTAGCACTGATCTTCGCCGGACTTCTTACTTTATCCCAGCCTGATGTTTCATCCCTTACCGTTGCTTTTCTGTCGCTCATGAACTCCCTGATTCAAAAGAGCATTTTGTCTTTTATTCTTCCTTGTTCTAGGTTGTACATTACTGTTTGATAGGGTATCGTGTCGCTTTTTTTTTGTGATCTAAGAAAAATATAATCCAACCATTCTACCTTTCATGTATCTCTGAAGCCAATGTAAACTCCATCACCCCCCCCCAATAAAAAAATGATCACTAGACAAGATTTCCCATCACTGAATCAGATTTGGGTTTCTCTACAGATGGTCCACCAGTTTAGATCTCCAGAACTTGGGTTAGTGAACATTATCAGCAATACCGCTCTGTTCTTCAGCACTTCCTGTCTGTTCTTTGTATATGAGGAAGTTAGAATATTTCTGACCAGCCTTCAATAACCTGTTGACGATCTTTGTCTATGGGTTCACTCAGTTTCAGCATATTTCAGTACCCAATATGCAATACATTCGCAAACAGGCGATCTCAACAATGCAAAATAAGCCACGGGGGATTGAAATCTTCAGTTCTAGATCTTTCACACTTGAGCTGAAGATTTCCGCCGCCCCGTGATTTATATATATATATATATATATTATATATATATATATATATATATATATATATATATATATATATAAAGTTGGCCGTCTCCCACCGTGGCGGGTGACCTGAAAAAGATACATTTTCACCATCACTTACACTATCACTGTCTTGCAAGAGGCGCGCAGATACGACAGTAAGATATCCATGCAAACAGCAAATATCCCAAACACTTACTTTAGAGTGCAGACACTGTACTTCTCACCTCTAGGACTCAAACCATACCACGGGCGGGATTTGAACCCGCGGTCATTTCGATTTCGTGAGTCACTCTAGGACTCAAGTCCGCCTAACATATATACATACATAGGTAGGTGTGTGTGTGTGTGTGTGAATAAGTCCCTCAGGACCTTGAAATAAGAATAATGGAGGTGCCAGGTAAGACACTGGGTGGTAACTTGTTGCACATAACGGTGATGAAGGGAACACAGGCAGTAGTATAAGGTTACTATTATATATTAGACAACCTTTCCTCGTGCCCACATCACTGTTACTTTCCCACGTCAAATTTAACTTACAGAGAAAGCCACACAAAGTAGTTTTCTCACTAATATTGTGAGGCTTCATATATGTAATATATTGTATTAACAGCTGCTCTGGAAGGTCTGTTTGTGTTAGGAGGATCCTGTGCAGCTACAATCTTTAGCCTAGCCTAGACTGGTCTAACAAAATTTACCTAGCCTAGTCTAACCTAAGCAAGCCTTGCCTACCTTAACTTTATCAAATTTGGCCCAACTTAGCGTAAGGCAGCGTAGCCTAGCCAAACTTGGCGTAAGGCAGCATAGCCTGGCCTAGCCAAACTTGGCGTAAGGTAGCATAGCCCAGCCTAGCTAAATTTGGCGTAAGGCAGCACAGCCTAGCCTAGCCAAACTTGGCGTAAGGCAGCATAGCCTAGCCTAGCCAAACTTGGCGTAAGGCAGCACAGCCTAGCCTAACCAAACTTAGCGTAAGGCAGAGTAGTGTACCCTAGCCAAACTTGGTGTAAGGCAGCATAGCCTAGCCTAGCCAAACTTAGCATAAGGCAGAGCAGCGTAGCCTAGCCAAACTTAGCGTAAGTCAGAGTAGCGTAGCCTAGCCAAACTTAGCGTAAGTCAGAGTAGCGTAGCCTAGCCAAACTTAGCGTAAGACAGAGTAGCGTAGCCTAGCCAAACTTAGCGTAAGTCAGAGTAGCGTAGCCTAGCCAAACTTAGCGTAAAGCAGAGTAGCGTAGCCTAGCCAAGCTTAGCGTAAGGCAGAGTAGTGTACCCTAGCCAAACTTAGCGTAAGTCAGAGTAGCGTAGCCTAGCCAAACTTAGCGTAAGTCAGAGTAGCGTAGCCTAGCCAAACTTAGCGTAAGTCAGAGTAGCGTAGCCTAGCCAAACTTAGCGTAAGTCAGAGTAGCGTAGCCTAGCCAAACTTAGCGTAAGACAGAGTAGCGTAGCCTAGCCAAACTTAGCGTAAGTCAGAGTAGCGTAGCCTAGCCAAACTTAGCGTAAGTCAGAGTAGCGTAGCCTAGCCAAACTTAGCGTAAGACAGAGTAGCGCAGCCTAGCCAAACTTAGCGTAAGTCAGAGTAGCGTAGCCTAGTCAAACTCAGCGTAAGTCAGAGTAGCGTAGCCTAGCCAAACTCAGCGTAAGGCAGAGTAGCGTAGCCTAGCCAAACTTAGCGTAAGTCAGAGTAGTGTAGCCTAGCCAAACTTAGCGTAAGTCAGAGTAGCGTAGCCTAGCCAAACTTAGCGTAAGGCAGAGTAGCGTAGCCAAGCCAAACTTAGCGTAAGGCAGAGTAGCGTAGCCTAGCCAAACTTAGCGTAAGGCAGAGTAGCGTAGCCAAGCCAAACTTAGCGTAAGGCAGAGTAGCGTAACCTAGCCAAACTTACGTTAAGGCAGAGTAGACTAGCCAAACTTACGTTAAGGCAGAGTAGCCTAGCCAAACTTACGTTAAGGCAGAGTAGACTAGCCAAACTTACGTTAAGGCAGAGTAGACTAGCCAAACTTACGTTAAGGCAGAGTAGACTAGCCAAACTTACGTTAAGTCAGAGTAGCCTAGCCAAACTTACGTTAAGTCAGAGTAGCCTAGCCAAACTTACGTTAAGGCAGAGTAGACTAGCCAAACTTACGTTAAGGCAGAGTAGACTAGCCAAACTTAACAAAACTGCTATATTTTACTTGTGTTTGAAGGTTCACTCTAAGTAAGGAAAACACATGTATTCCATTTTTTTTTCAGTCAAATCTGAACTGGTTGAAGGCAAATAAACACAAACACATTAACAGACTGAGCAAAAACATTACTAATATTAAGAGAGTATTTGTTGAGAGATACAGTCTGAACACTACGTAACCATCAAGCGAGACCAGTTGAAGACAACTTCCGTCCTTGAGAGGGGAAAAACCACGGAAGTAGGTGGTAAAACAAAATAATAACAACAATTCAGCAGCTCTGCAGTGAGTGTTTCAAGAAATTCAACCACTGTGAAACTCGCAATCTTCACGACCTTAACTTCGACGAGTCTCGATGTTTTCCCAGTCTCAAGCCTAATCAACAAGGTTACCTATAACATGCCTGAGATCGGTTTTGAGAGTTTGTGTGTTCTGGCAGCCCTGCATGATCCCAGATTTTCCAGGTGGGTCCAGTTTCGAATCTATCTACTCTCGCATATCTTTGATGAGTTTCGAGTCTTTCTACTCCCGGAGCCCGGTTATGGGCCAGGCTCGCCAGCCTAACATGATTCCAGATTTCCCAGGTGGGACCGATTTCGAGAGTTTTATTTACTCTCGTAGCCCGGCATAGTCCCAGATTTTCCAGGTTGCTGATGCGGGCAGGTCTACAAAGCAGGTCAAAGAGCAGACGCGCCGAGTGCCAATTAAGAAGCAGGTACCAGACACTACACCTCAACAACCTGCTTGACGTCTCTCACGTCAGTAATTCAAGACTTCGTCCCATGTTCCCTGAACCAGCAACGCGACCCTGTATTTTCATTATATTTGCGGGGAAGGAATGCGTGGGGAGGGGTTAAGTCCGTATAGGTTTATAGCGGCTGGAACATGGGAGGCAATCCCTCACGGGAAGTGCCTTGATGCCGGTGAGGTGCTCTTGATCCAAGAAACCCTACCTGGAGGGCGTTCTGGGGGTCGATGCTAAGTTGCCTGCAATTCCCCCAGCGCCCCATGACCTTTATGGTTTAGAGCTCCCCTGATAATGATAATAAAATAATACTTAATAATAAAATACTAATAATAACTAATAATGCAATATTAGTAATAATAAAAAGATACTAATAAAAAATAATAACGGGATGCATTCAGACTTGATGTGAGGAAGAAGAGGGATAGCTCCAATTCCATGAATGAAGAGCCCCCCCCCTCTCAGCATCATAAAGGGACAGTAAGAGTGCCTGAGGTGGCCACGTAAGTCCTTCACAAATGGGCCGTGATATAGCAAGTGTCACACTACTTCCTCTTACCACAGACCTTCACACTCAACCCGTGATCACTTCTCTGTTTTCATTATTATCATCAAAACTAAGCGTTAAACCCTCCAGGGTCATACAGCTTCTCTGTTTTGCAATACTCTATCTTCCATCTTGTAACTTGCAGTTTTCCTCGCGGCTCCGTTACGTATAATTCAAATTCATGGAATAACGGGAACGTTAAATTATTTTTTTCTTAAATTAATGTTTGATGTGGATAAAATGTTGCTTGTCAGCAATGTCAAATATTGTTAGCTAGCAATGTTTTGCGTTGTTAGTCAGCAATGTTTTATAATGTTAGCTAGCAATGTTTTGCGTTGTTAGTCAGCAATGTTTCGTGCTGTTAGTCAGCAATGTTTTGTGTTGTTAGTCAGCAATGTTTTGTGTCGGTTGTCAGCAATGTTTTGCGTGGTTAGTCAGCAATGTTAAATGTTGTTAGTCAGCAATGTTCTCTTTTTCCAAATTAAACAAATATTCCTTCCGTCAGACATGACAGTTGTGTTGTGAAGTGTTGAGTGACATTTGTGCTCTGAAATGTTGAGTCACAGTTGTGTTGTCAAGTGCTATATCACTACTTCCACTACCAGCATTACATCTACCACTACTTCTCCACTTCATTCTTCCTCTCTCTGTCCCGTCCCTGTTCCTCCTCGCCTATATATACCGGCTGCCTCACTCTCGTGTGTTAGTGTAACTAGGTAATGGTCCAAGTCGGATCGAAACGTCTATGTGAAGATTATTTGTGTATTAAAGGAATCAAAGTCGAAAGCTTTTCTCACAAGTTTTCTGGATCAACTAGGCTGTGATGTCACGTCGCTGCTGGCAACGAAATCGTAATAATACGACTGCAAACAAACCACTCCGTGGGGTTTCAACCCATGGAGTAAGAATCCTACAACTCAACAAGGCTGAGTAAGCCATCGACACAACGAAGTCTGGCGTCAGGCCGAGCTTGGAGGAGCAGCAGGACTCTGGAAAGGGATCACGGGTATGTGTGAGGAACTGGTGTTATGGAGAGTGTGTTTCGTGGCTGGATGCTTCCCTCACCAGGAAGTTTGTCTTCCCTCCAGCCTCCTCAGCTCCTCTCAGTGTTTCTTGCATGAACTTTGTTTTTCTTTGAAGCAAGAGTCAAGGGTGGTGTGTGTGTGTGTGTGTGTGTGTGTGTGTGTGTGTGTATGTGTGTGTATGTGTGTATGTGTGTATGTGTGTGTGTGTGTGTGTGTGTGTGTGTGTGTGTGTGTGTGTGTGTGTGTGTGTGTGTGTGTGTGTGTGTATACTAACACAACTTAGATGCAAATGATTTAGAAAAACCGACAACACTGGTGGCTGGCGAAACGTTTCCGTAATAAAGGTTCCCAAATGTTGCATAAGTTTCTCATTCTTGAACACCATGATGTGAAACATCAGTTGAGGAAGATGAACACTAGTGAGTGGAAGGAGCGGAAACTAAGGCAGTGGAAAATCCTCACCTGGGATAACAACACAGGGAAAAATCCTCAATTGGGATAACATAGGGAAAATCCTCATCTGGGATAACAACACAGGATAAATCCTCAATTGGGATAACATAGGGAAAATCCTCATCTGGGATAACAACACAGGATAAATCCTCATCTGGGATAACAACACAGGATAAATCCTCATCTGGGATAACAACACAGGGAAAATCCTCATCTGGGATAACACAGGGAAAATCCTCGCCTGGGATAACAACACAGGAAAAATCCTCACCTGGAATAACAACACAGGGAAAACCCTCACCTGGGATAACACAGGGAAAATCCTCATCTGGGATAACAACACAGGGAAAATCCTCATCTAGGATAACAACACAGGGAAAATCCTCACCTTGGATAACAACACAGGGAAAATCCTCACCCGGGATAACAACACAGGGAAAATCCTCATCTGTGATAACACAGGGAAAATCCTCACCTGGGATAACACAGGGAAAACTCCTCATCTGGAATAACAACACAGGGAAAACCCTCACCTGGGATAACATAGGGAAAATCCTCACCTGGGATAACACAGGGAAAATCCTCACCTGTGATAACACATGGAAAATGCTCACCTGGGATAACACATGGAAAATGCTCACCTGGGAGACCAAGGTTGGGTAAGGTAAACAAACTGGTGAGTCTACAGTAGCTAACAACCAGTGTTACATTCTCTTCATGTTAAGATTCCTGTGAAGAGTGGGTGGCGTGGGTGGAGGTTGAAAAGTGTGGGCGGGCGAGCCCTGGCAACGCCCCGCCCACCACCCACAGGGTACTCATCCACCCTGATGATAACAAAACTGTCCCAGGTTAACACATGGTTAACTGTCCCCCCCCCCTACCACTTCCTCCACCTCCTTCACTTCCTCCACCTCCACCTCCATTTCCACCTGCACTTCTTCCACCTCCACCTCCTTCACCACTTCCACCTCTATCACCTCCACCTCCATTTCCACCCCTACTTCCTTCATATTCACCTATTTACCTCCACCTCCTCCTCCACCTGCTCTTCCTCCTCCTCCTCCCGCCCTCTCACCAATGCTCTGCAAATTACACCTGCAATGTCTCTTTGTCCTTTCTCTCTCTCTCTCTCTCTCTCTCTCTTATTTTCCTCTCTTCCTCTCTCCCCTACTACATTTTTTTCCTTCTTCCTCCTGGTATTTCTCATCCTATAACCCCCATATGTCTTTGCCCAGCTGGGTTCATATTTCGCGCCATGTTGGTGCTGCCATCCAGCTCAGCCTGTACCTCGCTTACCCTGCCTCATTCAGGCAGCCGACGTCACTCAGGAAACAAGGTCTACTCCGTCACTCTATCCTGGGCATGGCCCTCCTGGGCCAGGGAACTTAAACACACTGCCTGTGTATTAAGAACCCAAATAAAGTAACGTTTCCTCCGAAGGGCATCATTCATTCCCGCTACCAGATCAACATGCAATTCACACGACGATATATTTCTCCTCATCCATTACCATTACCATAGTTATCCATCCTCCTCTCTGCATTTTTCATCTAATCTTCCTAATACATTCATATTCTTTCTCTCTCTATTTATTAGCTTACAACCTCTCTACCTCATTTTCCTTCTAGATACCCTCCTCCATATTGCTTTCCCTAGCCTTCCTCTCGCATGTAATATATATGGACGTTCACACACGCTTACATCTCACCCACTACACAACACTTTAAAAAAATATAACCTAAACATACTTTTAAGTGTGTAAAAAAAGGTAAAGATGGTAGGATGGGACCTTTAATTGACTTAAGTAACGGTAGAATGCCAGAGAAATGACTATTAATATAGCTTTCAGCTAATCTTCTTAACATAGCTTTCAGTTGAGTCTTCTTAACATAGCTTTCAGCCGAGTCTTCACAATAACACTAACATGACACTAACCATAACAAAACTTAAAAAAGTCTTTGTAATGACGGTGACGTTAATTAAACATCCACCATGACAGCCTTGAGACGTCATACCCAGAAACGCTAAAGAAACAAATGAACAGGATCAGACGAACTATCACAACCACAATCTTAAAAAAAAGACTAAGACCAAATTGCTTACCCGCTCACAGCAACAAGAGCAATAAAAGAATGCCAGGCGAATGGAAACTGAGAAATATTAGTGTGGTGCCAAACGAGTGAGGTTATGCGCCCTTAACTCCCGCCCCATTAGACATCAATTGTGCTAAAAACAATGGAAATAATAATTAAGAATCTAAAATTGAACTTCAGGGAAAGACAACTTACTCAGCAAAAAATCAACATGAATTAATACAAATGTTCTATTTAAAATTTGGGCTAAATTATTCAACTGTATTCCAAAACTAAACGATAATAAAGTCCCACTGATGTGTACCTCAGTTTTTAATAACGACTCACCTGGAGTCTACCTACCTAGAGGTAGGCAGACTCCAGGTAGGTAGATTGGACGTAGGTAAGACTTAAGGTAGGTAGACTCCAGGTCACATACAAGATTAATAAGTAAAAAAAATATGACTAGTAACCAAGGCGTACATATAAATGGAGTATTTTCCCTCATATCTGTCGCTGTCTTGCAACACTGCATAGCTCCTGACGACGCACGAGTGTCAAAGATCTAGGGCCAGGATTTCCATCCCCATATTGCTTGTTCTGCAAATAAATGGAATTATGAGAGTGGATGAACGTAATCAAGTGGAGTGCCTCAGGGGATGGTCTTTGGATCAATCTTATTTGTAATTTACATGAATGATCAAATTAATGTAAGTAACACATAGTTACACAGTTTAAGGTCGACAGAAAATTAGGCAAAAGGAAAGGGATGGGAGAGAGTCTTCCGTTATACAATCCCTGCCTTTGCTGTCTAGCTAACAGTAGGGGGGCTAGCGAGATAAGTTGGTGTAGATACCTTCATGCTGACTATATGAAGTGTTCTCTTACATCTTTCTTTCCCATGGTGATTAAACACTCACCCATCCCACAAAGGACTCGTCCACCACACCCAGCACTCACCCATGCCACAAAGGACTCGTCTACCACACCCAGCACTCACCCATGCCACAAAGGACTCGTCCACCACACCCAGCACTCACCCATCCCACAAAGGACTCGTCCACCACACCCAGCACTCACCCATCCCACAAAGAATTCGTCCACCACACCCAGCACTCACCCATCCCACAAAGAACTCGTCTACCACACCCAGCACTCACCCATCCCACAAAGGACTCGTCCACCACACCCAGCACTCACCCATCCCACAAAGAACTCGTCCACCACACCCAGCACTCACCCATCCCACAAAGGACTCGTCCACCATACCCAGCACTCTTCGTAATTAACGTCCACTACACTTACTCATCCATCCCATACCAGACTCACCCACTAAACATCACTCACGCGTCCACCACACATTCACACACGTCCACCACACTCACCATTCACACACGTCCACCACACTCACCATTCACACACGTCCACCACACTCACCATTCACACACGTCCACCACACTTACCCACCACCAACTCACCTGCCCGACATTTACAACACTCCACTCCTCCACATGATTTAAGGCAGCGAGTCCCAGAGTCAATTTTCCATGAGCGTTTTCCAATTCCTGAAAGTCTAGTTGTTTTATGTCTTATGCTTGAACCTACCGCTGGAGCCAGCGTTGGAACTTTAATCTTAGGGCAAAACTCTCTCTCTCTCTCTCTCTCTTCTCTCTCTCTCTCTTGAGGTACTTTAAGAAGGATCCAATGTTTCTTTCGTGTTCAGCAGCACTTGTCGTTGTTCCGCAAGTTACTTAAGTAACACTGGTGGTTATTTCGCGTTCCTTGTTCACCAACTGGTGGTTATTTCGCGTTCCTTGTTCACCAACTGGTGGTTATTTCGCGTACCTTGTTCACTAACTGGTGGTTGTTTCATGTTCCCTGTTCAAAAACTGGTGGTTATTTTCGCGTTTCTTCTTCACCAACTGGTAGATATTTCATGTTTCTTGTTCAATAACACATGTTTGACCCGTTTCAAGACTTGACAACATTATCAACGTTTTCTGGCTAGACTCCCCTGATAGTATCCTCAAGTTAGTTCCGGACTAGTAACACAATTCGACATAAGGTTCGCCTTGTTACGCTGAATCAGCGGCAGTTGGTCTCAGTGTCTTCGGGGGAATCTGAAGACATTTTGCAAGACAACGTGATTACGGAACAAAGCCAGCGAACGTTGCAAGAGCAATAATAACACAAGTATTTAAGGCAATGTTGATTAAGACACGTGTGCAACAGTTGGGTATGTTTAGTGTTGAAACGTTTCGCCCACAAAGTAGGCTTCTTCAAATACAAAGGCAATGCAAATGGGCGAGAGAGAGAGAGAGAGAGAGAGAGAGAGAGAGAGAGAGAGAGAGAGAGAGAGAGAGGAGAGGAGAGAGAGAGAGAGAGGGGGAGAAACAAAAGAAGAAAGGAGAATTTGAAAGAGAGAAGCAATCAGAGTATATGCAAAAGAGAGTGAGCGAATAAGAAAGAGAGCAAGAAGATAGGGAGACAGAATAATGTTATTACATGAGCGTTGGTGAGCATGAGACCACTCGAGTGTCTTTAAGGTTTCGTAATGTGAACTTCATTGGAGCCACTAGGCTGGTTCTTGCTGATGCTGACCATGTGAAGACAATAACATGTTAGGTAAGAGGACATTAGTCCAACTAATGCGATATCTTGTGGCAACATTTCGATTTCCAGGAGCTCTGTCAAGCTGTTACAAACAATACATGGATACAGAGTGAGGTGCGTTTTACATACAGATACAGAGTGAGGTGCGTTTTACATACAGATACAGAGTGAGGTGCGAAGTACGTTTTACCTAACTCTCCGGCAAGATTAAGACAATAAAGACGGCGAGGCTGAGTGCCAAGAAGCACTGCAATACCCGGGTATCTTTATTCTGGCTTCATTAGTCCAACACAAAGAAGAATGTTGGAAGATCAGAAGGAGTTTGAGGTAATCAGTCCCTCAGCCTGGAGTCGGTGTAATCAGTCCATCAGTATTTTAACACTGTTCTCAAGCTCCAGTACCTCGTTCACACAGCAGTGTCCGTCACTCTGATGTAACACCTACATTCCTTTCTGCTAGTTGCTCAAGCCCCTGCCTTTTAAAACCTCCTTTACATCCTCTCTACAACCTTACCCTGACGTGCAAGTACGAGTGTCTTGCACCAATGTTCTGTCAATCTCATCCAGCTTCTTGGTCACGGATCTGGGTTGCCTTCTGCGACACGCATGGCTACACGGACAGTATTCGTGTTCACTTCCCCGCGGGATATTGTTGAATAAAACATGCAAGTGGTGGGTGTGGTGTCAGAAGTGGCGGTGGTGTCAGAAGTGGCGGTGGTGTCAGAAGTGGCGGTGGTGTCAGAAGTGGCGGTGGTGTCGGAAGTGGCGGTGGTGTCGGAAGTGGCGGTGGTGTCAGAAGTGGCGGTGGTGTCAGAAGTGGCGGTGGTGTCAGAAGTGGCGGTGGTGTCAGAAGTGGCGGTGGTGTCGGAAGTGGCGGTGGTGTCGGAAGTGGCGGTGGTGTCAGAAGTGCGGTGGTGTCAGAAGTGGCGGTGGTGTCAGAAGTGGCGGTGGTGTCAGAAGTAGCGGTAGTGTCAATAGTGGCATGGTGGCTACGAGGGTATGCCTGGTACACACCTGACAAAACGTGTACTAGGTATGATCAACATTAAGGTCTTCATGAACCACCAACCACCACAACCACCACCACCAACCACCACCAACCACCACCACCAATCACCATCACCACACTCACCAAGACGGCTTGATGACCACCTCTAAGGAGGTGCCCTCGGTGGCCCACGCACCAACAGAAGAAAACGGAAAGTGAGGGGGATTTAGGGCAGAGAGGAGAAGAAAACGGAAAGTGGCGAGATAAGGGAGAGGGGAGAAGAAAACGGGAAGAGACAGGGTGAGGCCCAGGGAAGAAGCAAACAGGAAGAGTATCGGTGTAAAATCTAGAAGAAAACAAAGGGGGTTGGGAACATACCAATGGTAGAAAACAAAGGGGGTTGGAGAGACATACCAAGGGGAGAAAACAAAGGGAGATGGGGAGACATACCAAGGAGGTTGGGGTGACATACCAAGGGAAGAAAACAAAGGGGGCTGGGGAGACATACAAAGGGAAGAAAACAAAAGGGGCTGGGGAGACATACAAAGGGAAGAAAACGAGTAAAGGGAGGCGGGGTGTGAGGCCCTAGGGAGAAAACGGAGAGGTGAAGCCCAAGGGAATATAACAAACAGGAATTAAGGAAACAGATAAAAGGAAGAAAACGACGGGCCTGGTAGGCAACGCTCTCGCCTCACACAGAGAATGTCCGGGGTTCGATCCCCGGCAAGGGTGAAAACACTGGGCGTGTTTCCTTACACATGTCCCCGTTCACTTAGCAAGCAAGCAAGTAGGTACCTGAGTGTTAGTTGCCTTGCACCTGCTGTCACTGTTCACCTAACAAACAAGTAGGTACCTGGGTGTTAGTCGACTGGTGTGGGTGGCATCCTGGGGAACAAAACTGAAGACCTCAATGGAAATAAGACAGACAGTCCTCGATGACGCACTGACTGTGTTATCCTGGGTGGCTAACCTTTCTGGGCTAAAAATCCGAACAAAATCTAATCATATCTTAAGGGGGGGAACGTGAGACTGAGAAGAAGAGGAAATGAACACAAACTGAAGGAAAACAAGAGAGTGGAACGGAGATGGGAATAAAGACAAACCTGAAGGGAAGAGTAAGAAGGGAGGTATCAGTTCTGGGGTGTGAAGAATAGGAGAGAGGAGAGGGATAGGGAGGAGAAGGACTAGGAGGACAGTTTTATTTGAGGAATATTTGAGATGATAAGGAAGACTTTATCTACCCTTCAAGTAAATACAGATGTTGCAAAACAAGCTTGTATTAATACAACGTTTCGCCCTGTGTAGAGCTTGAGCGTCATAATACAGCTCTACACGGAGCAAAATATCCAAAATAAAACCTTACTCCACTACGAACGTCTTTCTTCACTTCTGTCGGCACTGCGACATTTGAATTCAGGAATTATCTTTAAAGAAAGACGAAGAAGAAGAAAACGGAGATGATAAAGAGGAAGAAATGAAACCATACTGCAGGAGTGTAGATCACAAGCAAGACTCAAGAGACCGCCACATGCATATATAAACAAGTTTCTTAATCAACATGCACGACAAGGCCACATACGATACCTACTGTACGATCCTTTACAACACACCACAGCTTACCACACATACGATACCTACTGTACGGTCCTTTACAACACACCACAGCTTACCACACACACTACAATAACTGGCGAGGACCTGTGACGTACCTGTGACCGGCTTCGAGAGTAGTGACACTGTCGCATAATATCTGTAAGCCGGAAAATCCTAGAAAATCCTAGAGGGACTGATCCCAAATCTAAACGCAGAAATCACTCCCTACAAAATCAATAAACTGGGCAGATAGTGCAATATACCCCCAATGAAACACAATAAGTGTCCGGGGCCCAAGACTGTTCAACATCCTCCCACCAGGCATAAGGGGAATTACCAATAGACCCCTGGCTGCCTTCAAGAGGGAGCTGGACAGATACCTAGTCAGTACCCGATCAGCCGGGCTGTGATTCGTATGTTGGACTACGTGTGGCCAGCAGTAACAGCCTGGCTGATCAGGCCCTCATCCACCGGGAGGCTTGGTCAAGGACTGGGACGCGGGGGCGTTCACCCCCGCAACACTCTCCAGGTTGACCAATGGTAGTAAAAAAAACTACAAGACACACTACAATAACTGGCGAGCGCCTGTGACGTACCTGTGACCGGCTTCGACAGTAGTTATACTGCAGCATAATGCCTGTCAGCTGACCAATGACAGTAGAAAGATTCACAGCGAAGAGACTTTGATTCAGCAAGAAGTAACTGACGCCAACTTGAGTGAAATAGACCCTTTGATATACCTTCGATGAGCTCCGAGAGTTTTTCTACTCCTGGAACCCGGCCATGGGCCAGGCTCGTCTGGTGCTTGCCTGGCCAACCAAGCTGTTGCTGCTGGTGGCTCGCTGACCCACATACTCATAACATCCTGATTGATCTGGCACTTGAAGATATCTTTAATATGATACAACTTATACAGACCATAGCCGACATCAATGACATACCTTATAGAAAGCCCCTTATTATGCAGAGCATTTCGGGGAAATGAGGTTAATCTTGTCCCCCAGGATGAGACCCACACCAGTCGACTAACACCCAGGTACCTGTTTACTACTAGGTGAACAGGGACAGCAGGTGTCTTAACGAAACGCGCCCCAATGTCTCCATCCGTACCGGGGATCGAACCACGGACCTCAGTGTGTGAGCTGAGTGCGCTACCAAACCAGCTACGGGATACCCCTAGTTTTACTTTCCTCACATTATGTCCTTGTACTGACAAACCCACTGGATGGCGAAACGTCTACACATAAAGATACCCAGATGTTGCACGTATCTAATTCTTCAAATAATTCGATGCAACAGAATCAAGGTCATGTTATAGAGGCTAATGGTAGCACAAAGTGACTATACGCCAGCCAGACTCGAGGACTCTGCTCAGTAAAGCCATAACAAAGCTGAGGCGTCAAGAAAAGAGCATTATTTGCTACCCACCACGAAATGTGTCCAGGTCAAAGGCAGCACATTCTCTTATCCTCTCTCACGCAAGTGCTCGCTAACCCGGCGACGGCGGCGGCGGCGACGACGACAGGGATAACGGCAATAACAGTAACAGAAAAACAGCATAATATGAAGGAATAGGAGCATCATCATCTCCAACTTGAATACAAATATAGAGTGTTCCTAAAAAGTTGGACCTAATTTACTGTAAACATCTGTAACGTAGATACAGGTTGCTATAAACATCCTTAGCGAAGACAGAGGTGTTCCAAGCTTCATTCGCGAGGATACAGGTGTTCCAAGGTTCATTCGCGAGGATACAGGTGTTCCAAGGTTCATTCGCGAGGATACAGGTGTTCCAAGGTTCATTCGCGAGGATACAGGTGTTCCAAGCTTCATTCGCGAGGATACAGGTGTTCCAAGGTTCATTCGCGAGGATACAGGTGTTCCAAGGTTCATTCGCGAGGATACAGGTGTTCCAAGGTTCATTCGCGAGGATACAGGTGTTCCAAGGTTCATTCGCGAGGATACAGGTGTTCCAAGGTTCATTCGCGAAGATACAGAGTTCTAAACATTATTAATGTGGATACGGTTGCTCTAAACGTCATTAATGTGGATACAAGTATTTCAAACATCTGGTTCCGTTTATATTTTTATCCCTGCTCTTGACATGGCTTTTCCTTTGAGCAGCTTTACACCACTTCATTTGAACTAAGATCACTTTAGATATGGAAGAAGAAGAAGAAGAAGAAGAAGAAGAAGAAGAAGAAGAAGAAGAAGAAGAAGAAGAAGAAGAAGAAGAAGAAGAAGAAGAAGAAGAAGAAGAGGAGGAGGAGGAGGAGGAGGAGAGGGAAGAGTAGTAGTAGTAGTAGTAGTAGTAGTAGTAGTAGTAGTAGTAGTAGTAGTAGTAGTAGTAGTTTGGGAGGAGGAGGAGGAGGCGGAGGGATAGTGTAAGAAATAAGCACGGTTGGTGTGGGGTAGGGAAGACAGCTACAGCATCTATCAGATTATCTGTTCATCTCAGGTAATGCCCTCCATTAATCTACCCCTACAACACACACACACACACACACACACAAAACTGGAGGACCAAGCAGGGATAACAGGGAAGGCACTGCAATGGATCAGGGAATACTTGTCAGGAAGACAGCAGCGAGTAATGGTACGTGGCGAGGTGTCAGAGTGGGCACCTGTGACCAGCAGGGTCCCACAGGGGTCAGTCCTAGGACCAGTGCTGTTTCTGGTATTTGTGAACGACATGACGGAAGGAATAAACTCCGAGGTGTCCCTGTTTGCAGATGACGTGAAGTTGATGAGAAGAGTTCATTCGATCGAAGACCAGGCAGAAATACAAAGGGATCTGGACAAGCTGCAGACCTGGTCCAACAACTGGCTCCTGGAGTTCAATCCCACCAAGTGCAAAGTCATGAGGATTGGGGAAGGGCAAAGAAGACCGCAGACGGAGTACAGTCTAGGGGGCCAGAGACTACAAACCTCACTCAAGGAAAAAGATCTTGGGGTGAGTATAACACCAGGCACATCTCCTGAAGCGCACATCAACCAAATAACTCCTGCAGCATATGGGCGCCTGGCAAACCTCAGAACAGCATTCCGACATCTTAATAAGGAATCGTTCAGGACCCTGTACACCGTGTACGTTAGGCCCATATTGGAGTATGCGGCACCAGTTTGGAACCCACACCTAGCCAAGCACGTGAAGAAACTAGAGAAAGTGCAAAGGTTTGCAACAAGACTAGTCCCAGAGTTAAGAGGTATGTCCTATGAGGAGAGGTTAAGGGAAATCAACCTGACGACACTGGAGGACAGGAGAGATAGGGGGGACATGATAACGACTTACAAAATACTGAGAGGAATTAACAAGGTGGACAAAGACAGGATGTTCCAGAGACTGGACACAGCAACACGGGGACACAGTTGGAAGCTGAAGACACAGATGAATCAAAGGGATGTTAGGAAGTATTTCTTCAGCCACAGAGTAGTCAGGAAGTGGAATAGTTTGGGAAGCGATGTAGTGGAGGCAGGATCCATACATAGCTTTAAGCAGAGGTACGATAAAGCTCATGGTTCAGGGAGAGTGACCTAGTAGCAACCAGTGAAGAGGCGGGGGCCAGGAGCTTGGACTCGACCCCTGCAACCTCAACTAGGTGAGTACAACTAGGTGAGTACACATACTTCAGGCAGCCCCTCCTCCACAATCCTCCCCTCCGCCGTACACTCTAGTAACTCCAACTCTGCTGGAACGATACCTTTGAAGCTACCGTGGCTGATGGACCCTTAATGGAATACTTAACGATATCCTCATTGTCCAACTGAAGTTTCCCAACTCAGGCTGACAAATTTCAACACTGTGTATATATAACCTATCCTGTGGGATGGAACACAACAGGAAAACATACTTCGCTTTTGTTTCCACAATGTAACTGTCATATAGACCAAGACAACTGCGATCTATGAAAAAAAAAACTGGGGTGACATGTAGCTTGTGTTTAAAACCATCGGCTCACCACCGAAGTTCCCGGGTTAGATTCGAGGGCCCGGTGCACCTTATAGGCAAGTTGCTTTACATAGTTACTGCTCTTGTTCATCTAGTAGTAAAATAGGTACCCGAGTTGTTGGTACTCTGTTGTTAGTGGCATCCTGGGAACAACGTGAGAGGAACTTCAGAGCTGCGGACACTGGTCGAGGACCGCGCCGTGAGGACACTGACCCTCGGAACGCCCTACAGGTAGACTCCCTCCAGGAAGACACTTTCGTACAGTACCGCCTAGAAGGTAATCATACTATAAGGTGTACCATGATGCCCATCAAGTGTAAATTAGCATGTACAAAGCACTCTGGGGGGGCCAACCCTCCCCATTTTCCCAGTGTGAGATGGAGTGGTAATCCCTTCAGGGTGAGATGGGATGATCTCCCCATGGTGAGGGGGTGATAATTACCCCCGAGTGAAGGGGTGGTAATCCCTTCAAAGGGGTGAGGGAGGGGTGATAATCCCCCCTGGTTATTAGGGAACCCCCGAACCTGTATGGTGCACAGGGAGGATGCCGGTGATTTCCCAGAACTGGGCCCAAGCGACCTGATGGTCGGAGCACTGCGGGGTCATACTGAAGTCTCACCTCCGTGCACTCAGAAAGCCTAAGACGTTTCTCGTATCTTCAAAACTGACAATTCTCAATTCTGATTGTCAGTGTTAGCGAGAAGAAACTAGAGGCACAGGAGGAGATGAAAAGAAAGGATTAAGAAGGAAGAAGGAAAAGGGGGAAGCATGACATATGCCGTGCAGGAGGCACGGAAACACCCCCACCCCCTACCTGGTTAAAAATGCTTATTAACGTGTCACCGGCAGATAGAGTACAGACTTTCTCCAATATGGCTCTTATTCTGCACCGCTGAACCAACCATTGATTGAATCTGGTAAAAGTTGGAAGGGATATCAGGTGGGCGTCAGGTGGGGGGATGGGGTCAAGTTGGGTCAGGTGAAGTCGGGTGAGAGTGAGAAGGGAAGGGAGATTGGAGGAGTGGGAGTGGAGGATTGAGGTTGTAGCAGAGGGTGGGGGAAGGAGGGTGGATTGGAACTGGAGAGTAGGGGGATAGGAGAGTGGAGTGGGAATGAATTGAAGTATTTGAAGCTGAAGTGGAGGGGGTGGAGATGAAGTATTGTGAGTGGAGACAGCATCACATAATGAGGAAAAGCTAGGGTTTTTCTGTCCTAGACAGGAGAAATCGTTATAAGTGAGGGAAGATGGAAGGGGAGTGTTACGGGAGGGACTGACCACTTCAGAACTACGTCCTCGAGGGTGATGGACTGATTACATCTCCATTGCTTTTGCTGCTTCCTCTGTATTCGACTGAAGAAGCCTACTGTGTAGGTGTACTGGTCGCCCCTCTGCTATTTTGTTAGTGCAGGTGTTTTTGCAGCGTCTGCCAAGTCTCTTGTTGTCATATGGAGTGATTTCTGTGTTCAGGTTGGGATTAATCCCTCTAGGATTTTCCAGGTGTAATTTTTATGTACCTTTCTCGCCTATATATCAAGAAATACAACTGAAGGACTTTCAGTATTCCCAGTAGTTCAGATACTTGACTGAATGTGTACCAGCAGTGAAAGTTCTCTGTACGTTTTCCAGCTCAACACTCACCTGCCTTGAAGGTGGCGTCAGTATACAGGAGTAAGCCGGCTGGAGAGTGCCTCAATGGTGCTTCAGTTAAACATAAAGTCGTAGTGATTTAATTTTAAAACTGATAGAGATCTACTACCCAGCCCTTCTTCAAACGAAGGTGAATACGGGTGTGAAGGACACTCAATATCCTTCACCCCCTATTTAAAAGAGATAAAAACAAGATACACCCCCATTCATAAGCAGAGATACACCCCCATTCATAAGCAGAGATACACCCCCATTCATAAGCAGAGATACACCCCCATTCATGAGCAGAGATACACCCCCATTCATAAGCAGAGATACACACCCCATTCAAAAACAGATACACCCCCATTCATAAGCAGAGATACACCCCCATTCATAAGCAGAGATACACACCCCATTCAAAAACAGATATACACCCCCATTCATAAGCAGAGATACACACCCCATTCAAAAACAGAGATAAACCCCCAATCAAAAGTAAAGATAATCCCCCATTCAAAAGCAGGGACAGCCTCCCCATTCATAAGCAGAAACAAACCCCCCATTCAAAAGCAGATCGAGATACATCCCCCCAATTCCCATTTCACAGCATGGCGAGGCGACTTCCTCCTCCTTAAACAATGGTGTTATACCAGAAAGGAAAACTGTAACATTGGACCATTCAGAAGTCAAGTAGCGTATGCAAATTTCCACCAGTTTACCTACTTTATGGCCTTAAATACTGCACTCTCCTAAATATTCCCGGTAACATCACCCCCCCCTACTCAATCCCGCCAGGCACGCCGGTGGGGGAGGGGTGCAGGTGCCTTGTTGGGGAGTGGGGGGGGGGGAAGAAGATGGGATCCGGCGGAACAGAGATGCTGGAGGGAGGGAGATAAGAGATGAAGAGTAGGATGTAATGGAAATAAAAGTTAAAAAGAAAGGGGAAGGAAAGTGAAAGTAGGAGAGAGGGGAAGGGAGAGCAACGATAAGATAGAGAGGAATAACGTCAAAGATAAGTGCAAGAAGAAATGAAAGTAGAGATAAGAAGGAAATATAAGAGAGGGGGAAGAGTGTGTGGGGATAAACAGAGGCAGGATGCCCACTAGTGCAATATACTGACCCAAGATGATGCCACACCTTTGTTGCTGATACTGTGTGTGCCAGACGAGGGACAGGAGGAGGTGAGGCAGGAGGCAGGGGAAGGAGAAGAGAGGAATGCAGAATGAAGAGGAGGACAGGAGGAGAAGGGAAGAGGAGAAGGGAACATATTCACAACATACAAAATATTCATGAGATTCTAATTCTGTCACCAGTAACGCCGCCACCACCACCACTACTACTTCCGCCAACTACTACTACTACTACTACTACTACTGCTGCTGCTGCTGCTGCTATTGACACCACCGCTCCCCTCTCCCCTGCTTCCAACCATATGCTTTTTTGACCTCTACTTTTCTTGTCCCATTTGTAACTTGACAATGATCCAAGACTGACTAGCGTCGTCCTAAGGTCCCCTCTCCTAGGTGCGGTTTTGGGCAAATTATTCATGGGATGAAAGACCCTGGAGAGGGAGATGACGCAGGATAGGGACAAGATGTTTGAGACGTGAGGAGAGAGAGCCAGGGGGAACAGGCCATAGGGATGTTAGGAAAGTATTTTTTCAGTCTTGAGGTAGTAACTGGAATGTAATGAATGAAATGGTGCCCGGCAAACATTACACAGCTTCAAGATATAATGGGTGCCTGGGCTCCATAAATGTGTGAAACCCGCCGAGAAGAATTAAGAGACGCGGCCAGGAGCTATGACTCGACCCCTGCAAACACAACTAAGCAAGTGCAATTAGGTGACTACTTAACATTGATACAGGACAACCATGTCATCTGACATCACCACACAACTAACATCAGATGACAACGAACATCACCATACGACATTACCATATGACAACGAACATAACCACACAATCAACATCACCACACAACCAACATCACCAACCAACATCACACAACAACTACCACCAACCACACACCAACAACCACATACACACAGCCAACAGCGACACGTAACAACCAACCTCAACACCAAACAACACACACCGCCACACAACCACCAACCTCAACACACAATCATCAACACCACCAACATCAACACTGTTACAACCACGTTATTACGTCACAAGTCAACTAGCTGACACTGGCTACAATATTATAGTCAATATTAACACAGTAGTAATAAGCACTCGTATTTATACTCCATATAATCGCTTATTTATATTTACGAGTCACAAAAAAAATAATGAGGAGGGGTCGGTGCCCCTTGAGTAACTCCAGGTAATACACGGCCCTTGAAATGGGAGGCAATCATGTCTGATCCGAGGGAAAAGAATCAAGAGGACTTCACGAGCATGAAGTCCCCTTGAAGGGAATGTATGTATGTATGTATGTATGTATGTATGTGTGTGTGTGTGTGTGTGTGTGTGTGTGTGTGTGTGTGTGTGTGTGTGTGTGTGTGTGTGGTGTGTACTCACCTAGCTGAGGTTGCGGGGGTCGAGTCCAAGCTCCTGGCCCCGCCTCTTCACTGGTCGCTACTAGGTCATTCTCCCTGAACCGTGAGTTTTATCATACCTCTGCTTAAAGCTATGTATGGATCCTGCCTCCACTACATCGCTTCCCAAACTATTCCACTTCCTGACTACTCTGTGGCTGAAGAAATACTTCCTAACATCCCTGTGATTCATCTGTGTCTTCAACTTCCAACTGTGTCCCCTTGTTGCTGTGTCCCATTGTCCCATCTCTGGAACATCCTGTCTTTGTTCACCTTGTCAATTCCTCTCAGTATTTTGTATGTCGTTATCATGTTCCCCCTATCTCTCCTGTCCTCCAGTGTCGTCAGGTTGATTTCCCTTAACCTCTCCTCGTAGGATATACCTCTTAGTTCTTAGCTGTGTGTGTGTGTGTGTGTGTGTGTGTGTGTGTGTGTGTGTGTGTGTGTGTGTGTGTGTGTGTGTAGGTGGAATGCACGTTTATCACTATACGATTTAATCCTGAGGGAACTAGACAAGCACTTCATGTACTGAGGCTGTGACTGATATGTGGGCCAACGGGCCGCCAGCAGCAACAACCTCGTTGATCAGGCAGGCACCAAACGAGCTTGGGCCCAGGGCCGGGCTGTGAGAATAGGGAAAACTCTCAAAACCCATCGAAGGTAAGAGCACACGTTCAAATCATACGTATTTTTAATTAAAAACAAACGAATGGTGTATAGACCATTTAAATAAGAGGATCCAATCACACTCAATAACAATAACCATGAAATTACTAAACAAAACCAAAGAGTCAATTTCTTGCTGTTGCAACTGCAAAGAGTTATTAGGGTAGCACGTACTAATGAGTACACTTTGTGTGTACTCATTAGTATTACCAGTACTACCAGACTAACACTCCCATCACCACCAGACGAGTCTGGCCCAGCGCCGGGCTGCGGGAGTAGACTCTCGAAGCTCATCAAAGGTACTACATTCACCCCTGCTAACAGCATAAACACCACTATATTGTATACTAAGAGTACTATCATCAGTTTCAACACCATTAAAATCCTTCATGAAGGGAACGCTAGCATCACTTCATTTGTTTACCTCGGGTAAGTTCCCAGAGTCTTTCTACTCCCTGAACTCGGCCATGGGCCAGGCTCATCATCAATACCATTGTAAAAGTGACATCACCACTACACTCCTCCAGGCTACCAATGTCATCCTCAATACCATTGTAAAAGTATCACCAGTGCACTCCTCTATACTACCAATGTCATCCTGGATATCATCCCAAGTGTGTCATCATGGCTACACTCCTCAGGCTAGCAGTCCTGGCCACCAGATACCACTTCATCTTCCCTCCTTTGATGTTTTGAACGACGCCAGAACATTAATTAGGCCGATCCATCAATCCACTTCATCCCTGAACCCCCCTCACCCATCTTCCTTCACTATACGCAAACACCCTGGGTCAGGGAGTGACACAAGGTCAGAACGCCCAGCCGAGAGAAAGGTTCCATCATGTTTCGAGATATGTACAGTGAATGTAAGTAGGTTCCCTCATGTCTAGAGATGTGTACAGTGATTGTAAGCAGGTTCCCTCATGTCTAGAGATGTGTACAGTGAATGTAAGCAGGTTCCCTCATGTCTCGAGATGTGTACAGTGAATGTAAGCAGAAGTTTGTAAGATCTACCTGTCATGTAAGATTTACCTGTCATCTCCAATATTCACGAGCCAGAAAGATGAAAGAACAGCAGTCTTGCCAGAGTGCAAAACGTTTAAAAGGCTTCCGTTTCACACATTTCTCACTGAAGAGATTACACAGTAATGTGGTCAGAGATGTGGCCGCAATTATCGGACGGAAGATTAAGCCTCTACTACTGTGTGTGTTAAATGATGGAGGGAGGGAGGAAAGAGAGGGAGGAAGGGAGGGTGGGCGGGACGGAGGGAGAGGTAGGGAGGGATGGAGAGAGAAATGGATGGAGTAAGAGAGAAAGGAGGAAGGGAAAAGAGGGATGGGATGGAGGGAGGAAAGGATGAAGGAAGGGAGAAAGGAGGAAGGGAAAATGGAGGAGTGGAGGGAGAAATTGAGGGATGAAAGGAGGAAGGAAGGGAGAAAGGAAGAAAGGTGATGAATATACAAAAAAAAAAGATGCGAGAAATGGAGTGGAAGTTTGAGAAGAATAGTGAAGACTCAAGCTGAGAGAACCAGTGATGGGGCTTAGTGGGTAGTGACATGATGTGTGGGAGGTGTGTGGAGGATGGTGTGTGAGGTGTGTGTGTGGAGGATGGTGTGTGGGGTGGGTGTGGAGGATGGTGTGTGGAGGATGGTGTGTGGAGGATGGTGTGTGGGAGGATGGTGTGTGGAGGATGGTGTTGGAGTGGTGTTGGAGGTGGTGTGTGGAGGATGGTGTGTGGAGGATGGTGTGTGGAGGATGGTGTGGTGGTGGGTGTGGAGGTGGTGTGGAGGAGGTGTGGAGGATGGTGTGTGGAGGATGGTGTTGGAGGTGGTGTGGAGGATGGTGTGTGGAGGATGGTGTGTGGAGGATGGTGTGTGGAGGTGGTGTGTGGAGGATGGTGTGTGGAGGTGGTGTGTGGAGGATGGTGTGTGGAGGTGGTGTGTGGAGGATGGTGTGTGGAGGATGGTGTGTGGAGGATGGTGTGTGGAGGATGGTGTGTGGAGGATGGTGTATGGAGGATGGTGTATGGAGGCTGGTGTGTGGAGGATGGTGTGTGGAGGATGGTGTGGGAGGCTGGTGTGTGGAGGATGGTGTGTGGAGGATGGTGTGTGGAGGCTGGTGTGTGGAGGAGGTGTGTGGAGGATGGTGTGTGGAGGGAGGTGTGTTGGAGGATGGTGTGTGGATGGATGGAGTGTGGAGGATGGTGTGTGGAGGATGGTGTATGAGAGGAGGTGTATGGAGGCTGGTGTGTGGAGGATGGTGTGTGGAGGATGGTGTGTGGAGGCTGTGTGGGGATGGAGGTGTGTGGAGGATGGTGTGTGGAGGGAGGTGGTGTGTGGAGGAGGTGTGTGGAGGATGGTGTGTGGAGGGAGTGTGTGGAGGATTAGGATGGAGGCTGGGATGAGAGGGTGGAAAGGTGAGAATGAGAGGGTGTAAGAAGATGGAGAATAGACAAGGGGAGAGGGAGTTGAGTGGGGAATTTAAGGTTGCGAGAGTAATGGGAGTGTGACAGGGGTTCATATGTAGAGGGGTCAGGTGGAGTGGTGGGGGGTCAGGTGAGTGGTGGAGGGGTCAGGTGGAGTGATAGAGGGGTCAGGTCGGAGTGGTGGAGGGGTCAGGTGGAGTGATAGAGGGGTCAGGTGGAGTGATAGAGGGGTCAGGTGGAGTGATATGAGGGGTCAAGGTGGAGTGATAGAGGGGTCAGGTGGAGTGATAGAGGGGTCAGGTGGAGTGATAGAGGGGTCAGGTGGAGTGATAGAGGGTCAGGTGGAGCGTGATAGAGGGGTCAGGTGGAGTGATAGAGGGGTCAGGTGGAGTGATAGAGGGGTCAGGTGGAGTGATAGAGGGGTCAGGTGGAGTGATAGAGGGGGTCAGGTGGAGTGATAGAGGGGTCAGGTGGAGTGATAGAGGGGTCAGGTGGAGTGATAGAGGGGTCAGGTGGAGTGATAGAGGGGTCAGGTGGAGTGATAGAGGGGTCAGGTGGAGTGATAGAGGGTCAGGTGGAGTGATAGAGGGGTCAGGTGGTGGAGTTGATGTAGAGGGGTCAGGTGGAGTGATAGAGGGGTCAGGTGGAGTGATAGAGGGGTCAGGTGGAGTGATAGAGGGGTCAGGTGGAGTGATAGAGGGGTCAGGTGGAGTGATAGAGGGGTCAGGTGGAGTGATAGAGGGGTCAGGTGGAGTGATAGAGGGGTCAGGTGGGAGTGATAGAGGGGTCAGGTGGAGTGATAGAGGGGTCAGGTGGAGTGATATAGAGGGGTCAGGTGGAGTGATAGAGGGGTCAGGTGGAGTGATAGAGGGGTCAGGTGGAGTGATAGAGGGGTCAGGTGGAGTAGATAGAGGGGTCAGGTGGGATGATAGAGGGTCAGGTGGAGTGATAGAGGGTCAGGTGGAGTGATAGAGGGGTCAGGTGGAGTGATAGAGGGGTCAGGTGGAGTGATAGAGGGGTCAGGTGGAGTGATAGAGGGGTCAGGTGGAGTGATAGAGGGGTCAGGTGGAGTGATAGAGGGGTCAGGTGGAGTGATAGAGGGGTCAGGTGGAGTGATAGAGGGGTCAGGTGGAGTGATAGAGGGGTCAGGTGGAGTGATAGAGGGGTCAGGTGGAGTGATAGAGGGGTCAGGTGGAGTGGATAGAGGGGTAAGGTGGAGTGATAGAGGGGTCAGGTGGAGTGATAGAGGGGTAAGGTGGAGTGATAGAGGGGTCAGGTGGAGTGATAGAGGGGTCAGGTGGAGTGATAGAGGGGTCAGGTGGAGTGATGAGGGGTCAGGTGGAGTGATAGAGGGGTCAGGTGGAGTGATAGAGGGGTCAGGTGGAGTGATAGAGGGGTCAGGTGGAGTGATAGAGGGGTAAGGTGGAGTGATAGAGGGGTCAGGTGGAGTGATAGAGGGGTAAGGTGGAGTGATAGAGGGGTCAGGTGGAGTAGAGGTCAACTGACACGTCAACTAAAATTAACATTACAAATTATCTGATCCATTTCTTTCGTTCTATAATAATAATAATAATAATAATAATAATAATATTAATAATAATAATAATATTATTATTATTATTATTATTAATATTTGTGCGGTAATATTATCACTATTATTACACTATAGCTTAAGCATTGATGTGGGAACATAAGCGATGATGTGGGAACATAAGTATTGACGTGGGAACATAAGCATTGACATGGGAACATAAGTATTGACGTGGGAACATAAGCATTGACATGGGAACATAAGTATTGACGTGGGAACATAAGCATTGACATGGGAACATAAGTATTGACGTGGGAACATAAGCATTGACATGGGAACATAAGTATTGACGTGGGAACATAAGCATTGACGTGGGAACATAAGTATTGACGTGGGAACATAAGCATTGACATGGGAACATAAGTATTGACGTGGGAACATAAGCATTGACGTGGGAACATAAGCATTGACATGGGAACATAAGTATTGACGTGGGAACATAAGCATTGACGTGGGAACATAAGCATTGACATGGGAACATAAGTATTGACGTGGGAACATAAGCATTGACATGGGAACATAAGTATTGACGTGGGAACATAAGCATTGACGTGGGAACATAAGCATTGACATGGGAACATAAGTATTGACGTGGGAACATAAGCATTGACATGGGAACATAAGTATTGACGTGGGAACATAAGCATTGACGTGGGAACATAAGCATTGACGTGGGAACATAAGCATTGACGTGGGAACATAAGCATTGCTTGGGAACATAAGCATTGGTGGAACATAAGCATTGACATGGGAACATAAGTATTGACGTGGGAACATAAGCATTGACGTGGGAACATAAGCATTGACGTGGGAACATAAGCATTGGCTTGGGAACATAAGCATTGACGTGGGAACATAAGCATTGACGTGGGAACACGAGCATTGGCTTGGGAACATAAGCATTGACATGGGAACATAAGTATTGACATGGGAACATAAGTATTGACGTGGGAACATGAGCATTGGCTTGGGAACATAAGTATTGGCTTGGGAACATAAGCATTGACGTGGGAACATAAACATTGACGTGGGAACATAAGCATGGGCGTGAGAACACATTACATCAAAACACTGACACCGTAGCCCATTCCGGGCGTTACCAACACCGGTAATTACGACGATTACCGGTAATAGCCTCGCGTCCTCCCGCCACCAGTGAGGGATATCGCACTGGGGACGTAATTACGCTACAAGCTCGCCCCTACCAAGCAAATTACAGGAAGTGCCACTGTAACAGGAAGTGGCAACACCTGTAACCGGGAGTGGCGCAGGTGTACTGGAAGGTGGCACATCCGTAACAGAATAAACAGTAAAAATGCCGAGGAAATTCAGTGACCGTGAGAGATCAGAGACTGTTCAACTTCTTTGCAAGGTCCGAGACGGCTCAACTTCTTTTCAAATGCAAGGAAATTACCTCTTCCTCCCCTGACTGTCATCAAGATCATGTTTATGTAAAGGTGCTAAACCCGTAAGGGCCATCCAGCGCTAAGACTTCAGGATGAAACTTGACGAGGTTCTGATCGGCCAGGTTACACCAGTCAACAACCAATCAACTGACCGTCAAAGGAGCGAGCGAGCGAGAGAGAGAGAGAGAGAGAGATTTATGAATACAAACATGAAATGAGCAATTTGTTACAACACAGTAATGTATTCCAGTTACATAAACTGCTAAATATGTAAAAACTGCTCTTCACCTCATTTGTAACAATTCGACAAAGAGCGTCCGGAATATTAGCTCACACAAACATGCCATTCACTGTATTACTCAACAGGATAATCATACATTCCTACAGGTAACGGGAATAATGAAAGGCATTTCTTAATAGAGCCACTTTTTTGTCCATTGTGATAATTATAATTTACACTGTTTATCATCCCGAGTGTGAGTGTACCAAGTAATATCCCAGGTAGAAGTGCTGAAGGTATAAATAACCAAAAAAAAAGGCACATTACCGTGCTGAAGGTACGTTGCGATTTTCTCATTATTTACATTAAATTAATATGCCATCCTGTGTGAAGGTGGTAGTGGCGCCCATGTGGACGAAGAACAGTACTGAGTGACTGAAGTCATGTTGGGCTGAACGCATACCTGGTAGCTGATTCATCAGGGCCACAGATATTACCCATACCAGAAAGTCCTTATAACAAAATAACTTTATAGGCGGCCTCGTCACCGAGTCCGAGACAGTATTTGTAGCCTTCACAGATTCATATTTAAAAAAAAAAAATACAGTGACAAAATGTCGATACATATAACAATCTAACTGAATGACACCGCGAAAATAGTCCCCAAGGAACCAAATCCGTGAAGGACTGTAGCTACCCGGGCTGTGGCTCGTACGTTGGACTGCGTGCGGCCAGCAGTAACAGCCTGGTTGATCAGGCCCTGATCCACCGGGAGGCCTGGTCATGGACCGGGCCGCGGGGGCGTTGATCCCCGGAATAACCTCCAGGTACCCACGCTAGAGACAGCAAAGGTTGGCTACCCCCGACAGAGACAGTTGGACAGTGTGCTGATATCCCAGACATCTATCTCATCTTACAGTATCCATCCAGAAAGAGTGATAAAGTTAGTCCCTGTAACGGATCCGGGACATCTGCCAAACGTTTCTGGACACATTTCTCTCCATGGCCAACAATTTTTGGTGTATCAACTTATTAACAAGTGAATAGTAGTCTACGAGGCAGCATTAGGTGACACGCACAATCCATCGGTAATTCTCAAAGTCCTTGTTTCACCAAGGGACTGGCAGACAAGACCTCAAGCCACCTGACCCCGAAAAGCTGGCCTCCGAAGCCCCCTGCACATCACGGAAACCACAAATAGAACAAGAAAGCCTCAAAGAGTCTGTCTAACTACCACCTTAGACTTGTAGCCCAGGCAAAGCCGGATCGTAACATATATCAGCATGTTAGATAAAAAGACATATCCAGCTAATACGACAATTTTATTGTGACAACCTGTCGCTCTCCAGGAACTTTGTCAAGCCGTTACCATTAGTTGCACATGTGTCCTTTTACCTAAGATTATTACATATGTAAGCATGTCTTCCTCGAGTTCATGCTCACCGGACAATGTGTGGTAGATGGAGGTGTTCTCCAGTGCACTGTACCAATATAAAGGTACCGACCACGTACCATGGAGCCACTCAACTGATAACAGTCACTGTATGGAATATTAAAACCAAAGGATGAAAACTGGAAAAAAAAATTATTACACTTGAATTTTTCTGTTATTTAAATAATGAGGCAAAACGATTCTCTACAGCCAGAGCGTTCCTCCTCGGGATAAAAAAATGCATAGTCATGAGTGCAATGTGATCTGATTACCAGATATTACGGGTGAGAGACGAGTAGCTTCAGTGAAATGGGTTCACAGATATGGAGTTTCATTCAGATTTTTTTTTTTGGCTTTCTTGTTAGTTAAAAGTTTTCCTGTAAATGGATTGGAGTGTGTTGAAGGGTCGGAGATTGAATGGGTGGTGTATTGGGGTAAAGGGATTGGGTGTTGCACAACAAGTGGCTAGAGTGGAGTTGGAGAATGGTGGATTGGATGGTGGAAGATTGACATGGACTAGAAGGTGGTAGGGGATTACAGTATGATTGGTAGGTGTGAAGGGTGCTAGTCACAGGAAGTTTGGTTCAGTCATTACCATTATGTACACTGCCTCACCAGACAGTTACTGTGGGTAGTCCACATGTAGTTGATTCCTCGGCCCCATCCCAGACCAGGCCTCCAGGTGATTCTCAATTTAAGATGTCTAAAATTGAGGAATATGGTAACCACTGGTAACCACAGAGATTCCTTGCAGGCCACTTTTTCTGTATTTTTTAATTTCTTGACTTTTTCTACTGAACTGACTTCTTGATCTCATTGTGTACTGACAGCACTTGATACATTTTTGACAAGCTACAAGAGAATATCAAAATATAACCTGATTCGTTTGTATTACAATCTGGCTGAATGTCTGAATCAGAACGATGACGTAGAGAGGTTCCCTGACGGAGACCTTGGTGTGTTCTCAGTGACATGAGTGTCACAAGACCTCGTCGAGCCACGTGCTGGACTCGACCCTATGTGGGCTTGCTGGTACATCACAGAGAAGCAAAAAGCAATAGTTTGACTGATCAGGCAGTCACAAGTAAAGTCTGGTCACAGAGTTGCAGAACTCTGGAAACTGGCCCCAGCCACAGTCTCAGGGTGGTGAGTGGAACGCACTAAATGAAGAGGTGGATGCAAACACTGTGCACAGCTTCAAGAGTGTACATGATCGAGCTTTGAAGTGTAGGAATTATTGAAGCCGGTGGAAACAAGTTAAGACGCTGGGCCAGAACGAATCGTCTTCTTGATAAAATGCCATAAAGCAGCATACTGTCTTACAAACATGTATCGACCCTTTACTTTGCAAGTACAACTGGGTGTCCCTAGACGTGTGGGTGGAAGCTGGCAAGTTTATGTTAGTTTAACCCATCTTTTCATCCGTCCTCTTCTGTTCTATTACCGGCATATATTCCACGCAAACTTCCTTTCTTCTGTGTACTTTCATTACCACGAAGAAGTTTATTTAAACCTCCTCACGTTAAGTAGCGTGTCATCACTCCTTGCTTCCCTGGTTACTCACTCACCCGTCTGTGGGATCGAGGCACCTTATTTTTTTCATATGTTGAAATGTTGTCGCTTGTCACCCACGAGTCTCTCCCCCATCGATGACAAGTCACGCGGTGCTTAAAATAACCCAGAGAAAAATGCTGAGTTAATGTGTGTGTGGCAGCGGGTCCCCCACGTGGACGTAATGCTAGGTTAAAAACGGTTGAATGCCTAAACCTCATACAGACGGTGTCTAATAAGCTAGGCTGTCATGGCTATGTGAGCCTGTCAACTGAAGGTAGAAAGACTCTGGCTGACCAGACAGACATCGGGAAAGCCTGGTATGTAAAATGGTCTGGTGATACCAACAAGATGGAGAAAAAACACTTATGTATAAAGTTCAGGACATATATTAGAGGAAACGTTTCGCCACGAATGGCTTCTTCAGTCCTAATGATTAGGATCAAAGGATATCAAAGGGATGCGAGAGTAGATAAATTCTTCAAACCTGTAATCTATTCCAGAAGCCACCGCCCGGAGGTCCGATCTCAGACCATGCTTCCTAACCAACAAAGTCGCCGTAAGCCAGCAAATAGCTGAACTGACCAGATACAGCACTAACACATACCTTAAATACTCTATGAAGGAGTCTGGAAATAAGCCAGAGAAGCTACTGTGTTCTGCTACATCAAAAGATAAACAATCGTACACATTTCACTGTTTACTGTAAATCAAGGCCAAGGGATTGTATACTATCGTAGAATGCTACAATTATACTCCAGGTTAAGGGAACTGCACTGTCAAAATCGACAGAACTACCTACACAACTGACCACTACAATTACTTCATCGCTCAATAAACCTGACCACTGGAAACAGTGGCCAGGTTTGTTGCGCATTACTCATTACATCTCCACTAGCAAGCTTGACCTATGCTTATAATAAGCCTTATACGATCACTACTACGACCACCATCTCTCTGGTTCCCCTAATTCTCATTCACGTCTCTGTATTAGACTGATGAAGCCCTGACGGGCGAAAATGTTTCAAATAAGGATGATACCCAGATGGTGCACATGTGTCTTATCAACTTCTTGGTACTGTATACCTTTGATTTAATTATATAGGGAATTTTCAAGAGACCCTTAATTGTCTTTACATTGAACTTGAGAGGTTCCTCAAGTCAGTTCCTGATCAGCATCCTCCCTTTCATTACCCATTACCCCTACGTTTCCCGAGCACCGACACACCACATCCTCCTGCCGAGCGTTGCTGGGCAACTGATGGAAGCGAATATTCTAATAATTATAATAATAATAATAATAATAATAATAATTTTATTTCTATATGTACATGTACAAGGTATACAGACCATAGCTGACATCAATGACACACTACTGTATAGAAAGCAGCTTGTTATGAAGAGTATTTCGAGCAAATTATGTCAGAATTCGACCCACACCAGTCGATTAACACCCAGGTACCTCTTTTACTGATAGGTGAACACAGACAGCAGTTGTCTTAAGGAAACATGTCCTAACGTTTCCACCCGTACCACAGCTGAGTGCACTACCAATCAAGCTACGCCACACATCTAGGACAGCATTGCTCACTAGCCTGTTAATGTAAAACAATTTTCCTTTCCACAGAAAACAGCTGCTTTAAAAAGCAATGATCCAGTATGCTTTGCATCTCTTGTATGTCGCAAAGCTTCAACAAGGTATCAGAGTTCCACGTTTTGTAGGGAGTGAAAATTTCCTCACATCTTGAATGATCTGTAAACTATTTACTCACGTAAATGATATGCGAGTCATAACTCCGCGTCTCAGTCATCCACTTTCATAGTTAAGTCTGGTGTCAACGACCTGCATGTTACCACGGAAGAGAATACAACAATCATGGAATAAATACACCATTATGTAATTCGTACACATTCAAGCAGTCTCCACACGCTCAACAAATCCACACACAATCAGCAAATTTTACTGAATCACTCCTCACTGTGTACTTGTGCAGTCCTTGACCTCAGCCCTCACATTCAGAGATGATTGTCTACAGAGTGAATTTCCACTGCCTCTCCCAAATGAGGCCATACTGACTCTCCCAAGAGAGGTCCCGTTACTTTCCCAATTGAGGTCCCATTGCCTCTCCTCTGTCAAGTGAGTCTCCTCTGCGTCTCATGAGTCAATCTCAGTTACTCCGTTATGAAAAGATTGGGGAAATAAAGACTGGAACGAGTATAAAACAAATTTGAATCACTCAGCAGAGTGTAAGACCAATGTGAGAGACTTAGGAGTGATTAGAAGCCACGAAATCGTAATAACATGAATGTAAACAAATCATGGAACGGATGGGACTTGAACCCACGGCAGGTGAATTCTAAAACTCACAGGTTGAGTGGTTAACGCACTGGCCTGTGAGTTTTGGGACTTACTCGCCATGGGTTTAATCCCCCCATGTTCCGTGACTTTTTTGGGGGGAGTGATTATGTCGGAGATCTCATCTTCAAGGATCACGACTCACGAAATCGTAATGACACGATTGCAAACAAACCATACCGCGGGTTCAATCCCGCCCGTGGTATGGTTTTTTTTCAAGGATCACAACAGTGTCACTGTCACATCCGCAAAGAAAATGATAGGTTGGATAACTAGAACCTTCAGAACACGAGATGCCAAGCCAATGGTGATATCCTAGAAGTCACTTGTTCTCTCTATGCTGGAATACTACTCTACTCTTAACAGAGTCTTTCCCTGCAGTAAGTTGTTACAGCAGCGCGGTGAGTGTTAGTAAATATTGTTAGTGAATATTCAGTGAATCAGATTATTCTTTCCCCTTGTGTGTTATTTACGTACATGACTACTGCACGACTGACACAGATGCCAACAAGTACTTGATAAATAACGCCAATATAAAAAAAAAACAGTCAAGGATGTGAATGTGATAAGCTGTAGTCTTATCGCAGAACGTCCGGCCAACAGCCGTTATATACTGCGTGCGTAACGGTTATTAGCCGGACACATATGTGTATTATTATTATTATAATCAAGGGGGAAGCGCTAAACCCGGAGGATTATACAGCGCCTGGGGGGGGGGATGTGGAAGGCATTCAGGCTTAATTCGGGGAACTGGAGCACAGATCCAATTCCCAAAATCAAGAGCCCCTCACCAACATCAAGGAACCTTCCTTGAGGGGTACATAAGTGTAGACATAATCAACGAGGATAATGTGTCGCACACATCGACTCCTCTGTAGTGATCAACGCCTCGAGGTTGACACTTCTCAAGTTCTCTTGAGAACAGTTGAATTTAAGCTCAACTCACACACACCCACATTAACTCATCCTGCCTATATATACCCGTCCTGCTCCACTTCTCGTTAGTGTGACTTTGTAAATGGTCCAAGTCGGACCGAAACGTCGTCGTAAGCTCCTCTCTTCATGTGCGGGTTATTTGTGTATACTCATGTACCCGCCCAACCTATATTTAAAGATATCCAAAGTTCTTACCTCAATGAAGCTACCTGGGAGTTTGTTCCATCATCTACAACTCCACTGCCAAAGCAGTACCTCTTTATATTCTTTCTAAATCTAAATTCCTACATCTCGAATTTATTCCTCTTATATTTCAACAGTTTTTGAAGTAGCCGGTAACCTTCATGTTTAGTAAGGTATGTCTTAGATCCTCAGCCTAGACTGAAGGACTGATTACCTCATCTTCTACCTCTTCGGTCTTCTGTTTTTGTCCCTATATAAAAGCCACTGATTGGCGAAACGTCTATATAACAGATACCGAGTTGTTGCACATGCGACTAATTCTTCCCGTATTTCGTAGTTCAATGGTAGCGTGTTCTGCTCACATACGACGGATCCAGATTAAATTCTGAGCGAAGCTGGACACATTGAGCAAGTCTCCAAGCACCTAAATGCTCGACTCCGTCGGGTTATCCCACAGCTCGATCACTAGCGCATTCAGTTCACACACTGAGGTCCGGGGATCGATTCCCCAGTACGGCTGGAAAACATTAGGACGTATTTCCATAAGACACCTGCTGTCCCAGTTCACCTATCAGTAAAATGGGTACCTGGGTGTTAGTGGACTGTGTGGGTCACATCCTGGGACAAAACTGATCTAATTTGCCCGAAATGCTCTGCGTAACAAGGGGCTTTCTATATAGTAGTATGTCATTGATGTCAGCTATGGTCTGTATACCTTGTACATGTACGTGCAGAAATAAAGATATTATTATTATCATCATCCTGGGGCTGATAATCTGAATAGTGTTCTTGATGGTTGCACATCAATATAATTACAAGTTCCAACACACACACAAACTCCCATACCTACCTCCGCCTGTCTACATTCCTCTACAACCTCACCACCTTCCCTCCTCTGCAATCCTTTTATCCTCTAAAAAAAAATTGCTTTCCAAAAATTGGGTTTCCTTTCCGTGGTGCGCAACGTCCTTTCACTCACATTGGTGTCCATTACACTTGCCAGATCCATCTCCACCCTGAACACGCCGTCCTAGGGCCAGACCTGGTGGGTTGGGAGGGTGGAGAGGGAGATTGCTGGAGTGGGTCAGAAGGGTGGCTGGATAGGTGGGTTGGATGGGTTGGTATATGGGGGCTGGGTTGGGTTTAGATTTATTGTTCATCCCGTTACCATCTTGAGAGCGGTCGTCAAAACATTATAGACACAACGTGAAATAAACAAATGCGGTATAGTGCGATCCTTTATTTACAACGTTTAGCCCACACAGTGGGGTTTATCAAGTCACAGTCACAAACAGACCTACCTGAGTAAAGAGTGCATAAGTATATATACATAGGAAATAGTAATAATACTTCGATTTTCCCGCAGTTACTGCATCGTATTATGTGAATCTTGCACAGCGCGTTAAACTTTACATCACTGTGTGTTTGTTAGGTAAGACACACATGCAACAGTTAGGTATCTTTATTTCGAAACGTTTCGCCTACATCGCTAATGGTGGACAACAAAAGATATTATTCATTAAAATTACTGTGCAATTACAAAAATGCAATTTCGCCTATGTGTTCAGACTTTTGGGTCGCCCTGTATAGGTGGAGTCAGAGAATGTTGGGTAGGTTGTATTTGATAGCGACCTGCAAGGGACGGTCCCTATCGAATACAACCTACCCAACGTTCTCCACCTGGATCACTGGGAGGGTGGTTCTCCACGGATAGAAGGTAGACTATAGTGCTACGATGTGGAATTTGTCAACTGTGCACTGTAATACAGAGAACAGCAGAAGCTCTAACAAATATAATTAGAAAGTGAGACTGGCATATCACATTTAGCTGTTGCTTCAGAACCTGACATCTGTTATTCAGTTATTGTGGCGCTGAAGAAGAGAACACAGCCTCACCATCACCAGGAGCACCACTACAACACCATCCCCTCCCCCCTTCGCCATCACCACTAGCACCACTATAACACCATTCCCTCCTCGCCATCACCGACCTACCCACTACCCCACTATCACCAGCAACCATAAAAGCAAGCAAGTAGCCGTGGACATCTGTTGGGTGTCACAAGGTGATCCTCTAGCGTGGTTGTGGTGGGGAGGCATCCAGTGGCCGCTGGCTCAGGGCCTTACTCATCCACTCATTCATTTCCTCACCTCCTGACGTCACGCACGCCACATGGAAAACGATGACCCCATTGCCACTTCCCTCACAGTTTTTCAAGGAGTGTTTGCAAGAGCGTGCAGTGATACTGGTGTCCTGCTGTCTCTGATAAAAAGTTCTTGCTGCACTCCCTGCTCCTACCACCATAATGGTAGACACTAGCCACGTCAAGATGCCAAGTTGTACGTGAATGGTATACAATACCGACATGAAAATCAGACACATGTGTAACATCTGAGTATCTCTGTTACAGACGTTTTGCCATTCAGTGGCTTTATCAATACAAATTCAAGGATATAACTGAAAGACAGTGGAACTATATACAAAAGATGAGGTAATCAGTCCCTGTGCCCACAATAAAGTAGAGTTGCTACAACCCTACTTTACTGTGGGCACAGACAGTAGGGTCAGAATCTTGGCCGAGGGTGGACCAAAAGACGAAGTGGAACTGTGGAGTTTCGTAAGTCTGTCAGTCAGTCAGCCAGTCAGTCTCTCTGTCTGCCTGTCTCTCTCTCCCTCCCTCTCTCTCTCTCTCTCTCTTTCTCTCTCTCTCGTGTCCAAATTAACGTCCTTACAAGCATCTGCCAAACTTAATTCCCACTGGACAACTTTCCACGTAGAATCATCAAATAAAATGCTACCTGATTCCTCACATCCTGTCGCGCTCGCTAAATATGGCTCACCAACCCTCATGTTTTTTTTTTTTTAAGTACAGTATGTTGTCGGAGGCCGAGGGTGACGGGAGCAATGGGGCAAGAGATAGGAGGAGGAGGCTTATGGGCAGGAGGGGTGGAGGCAAAAGCTTAATGGGCAGGAATAGGAGGTAAGAGGTTGATGAGGAGGAGGACGTGGAGGCAGAAGGTTAATGTCACGTGGACGAGGTACAGGTGAAAGACCAAGAGAGTATACGAGGGAAGAGTAGCCTGCAGAAGGTGTACTGAGGTAGACCATCCTCATCATCAATGTTTTCGGTAAACCACCATCATCAATGCTTTAGGTAAACCACCATCATCACTGTTTTAGGTAAACCACCATCATCAATTTTAAGTAAACCACCATCATCAGTTTTAGGTAAACCATCCCCATCATCATCACTGTTTTAAAACGTTCCACACTGACCTTCACTGTGGGTTTCCGGACGCTCTTCCTTTTAAACCAGTGGAACACTCATGTTTATTTTTACTTATGACTGCTGCTCACGTCCACTGTATATATTCATCAGTAGAAAACCAGGACACCATACTTTGATATACCTTTGATGAGTTTCAAGAGCTTTTCTACTCCCAGAGCTCTGCCATGAATGTGCTAAACAGACGAAGAGGGAGATTAGCTAAGATGTTAGTATTTCACGCCGAAGCGGCTAGTTTGTTGCGCACCCTTATATCCATCCTGAGGAAGGTAGCAAACTAGCTATGAATACACAAAAGACTTAGGAGCTAGGCTCCTAGAGGGACTAACATGAGTGTAGGTGAGTGACAGACAGCGGGGATACAAGGATGAGCGTGTGGTAGACGAGGTGAGTGGAAAGAGTCGTGGTAAAAGGCCTCTCTCATTCTGCCCTCCAAAACACTTATCACCCACTGTGTGGTGTCATAATCAACACCTCGTACTGGGTTACGACACCAGGACATTACCCACTGTGTGGTGTCATAACCAACACCTCGTACTGGGTTACGACACCAGGACATTACCCACTGTGTGGTGTCATAACCAACACCTCGTACTGGGTTACGACACCAGGACATTACCCACTGTGTGGTGTCATAACCAACACCTCGTACTGGGTTATGACACCAGGACATCACCCACTGTGTGGTGTCATAACCAACACCTCGTACTGAGTTACGACACCAGGACATCACCCACTGTGTGGTGTCATAACCAACACCTCGTACTGGGTTACGGCACCAGGACATCACCCACTGTGTGGTGTTATAACCAACACCTCGTACTGGGTTACGACACCAGGACATTACCCACTGTGTGGTGTCATAACCAACACCTCGTACTGGGTTACGGCACCAGGACATCACCCACTGTGTGGTGTTATAACCAACACCTCGTACTGGGTTACGACACCAGGACATTACCCACTGTGTGGTGCCCATAACCAACACCTCGTACTGGGTTACGGCACCAGGACATCACCCACTGTGTGGTGTTATAACCAACACCTCGTACTGGGTTACGACACCAGGACATTACCCACTGTGTGGTGTCATAACCAACACCTCGTACTGGGTTACGGCACCAGGACATCACCCACTGTGTGGTGTTATAACCAACACCTCGTACTGGGTTACGACACCAGGACATTACCCACTGTGTGGTTGTCAAAAATCAACACCTCGTACTGGGTTACGAACACCAGGACATTACCCACTGTGTGGTGTCATAACAACACCTCGTACTGGGTTACGGCACCAGGACATTACCCACTGTGTGGTGTCATAATCAACACCCTCGTACTGGGTTACGACACCAGACATTACCCACTGTTTGGTGTCATAACCAACACCTCGTACTGGGTTACGGCACCAGGACATCACCCACTGTGTGGTGTCATAATCAACACCTCGTACTGGGTTACGACACCAGGACATTACCCACTGTGTGGTGTCATAATCAACACCTCGTACTGGGTTACGACACCAGGACATTACCCACTGTGTGGTGTCATAACCAACACCTCGTACTGGGTTACGGCACCAGGACATCACCCACTGTGTGGTGTCATAACCAACACCTCGTACTGGGTTATGACACCAGGACATCACCCACGGGGTGGTGTCATAACCAACACCCCCGTACTGGTTAGGGACACCGGGACATTACCCACTGTGGGGGTGTCATAACCAACACCTCGTACTGGGTTACGGCACCAGGACATCACCCACTGTATGGTGTCAAAACCCAAAACACCTCGTACGGGGTTTTACGACACCAGGACATTACCCACTGTGTGGTGTCATAACCAACACCTCGTACTGGGTTACGGCACCAGGACATCACCCACTGTGTGGTGTCATAACCAACACCTCGTACTGGGTTACGACACCAGGACATTACCCACTGTGTGGTGTCATAACCAACACCTCGTACTGGGTTACGGCACCAGGACATCACCCACTGTGTGGTGTCATTAAACCAACACCTCGTACTGGGTTATGACACCAGGACATCACCCACTGTGTGGTGTCATAACCAACACCTCGTACTGGGTTACGACACCGGGAAACATCACCCACTGTGTGGTGTTCATAACCAACACCTCGTACTGGGTTACGACACCAGGACATCACCCACTGTGTGGTGTCATAACCAACACCTCGTATTGGGTTACGACACAAGGACATCACCCACTGTGTGGTGTCATAACCAACACCTCGTACTGGGTTACGACACCAGGACATCACCCGCTGTGTGGTGTCATAACCAACACCTCGTACTGGGTTACGACACCAGGACATCACCCACTGTGTGGTGTCATAACCAAACCCACCTCGTACTGATTTTACGACACCAGGACATCACCCACTGTGTGGTGTCATAACCAACACCTCGTACTGGTTTACGACACCAGGACATCACCCACTGTGTGGTGTCATAACCAACACCTCGTACTGGGTTACGACACCAGGACATCACCCACTGTGTGGTGTCATAACCAACACCTCGTACTGGGTTACGACACCAGGACATCACCCACTGTGTGGTGTCATAACAACACCTCGTACTGGGTTACGACACCGGGGACACCCACCCACTGTGTGGTGTCATAACCAACCCCTTCGTACTGGGTTACGACACCAGGACATTACCCACTGTGTGGTGTTATAACCAACACCTCGTACTGGGTTACGACACCAGGACATTACCCACTGTGTGGTGTTATAACCAACACCTCGTACTGGGTTACGACACTCATCAAACCAACTCACACCTTATGTCACTCGCTTCGCTTAAAACACACTGCATTAATACCAATACTCTGACACTGTTTAACGTTCTCTTTTAAGACAGAAGAACGTTGATAACTCTATATTTGAGGGAGTATACCTGGAAGGTATTCCGGGGGTCAACGCCCCGCGGCCCGGTCCATGATCATGGACCGGAACCGTGGAAATTAGTGTGGCGATAACAATCGGTATGACATTTTACAAGGTGCTTCTGCCTGATTCTAAAAATAATAATATACTGTATGTACTTTGAGGATTGACGAGACGAAAAATTGCGTGGGCAGAGTGAGGCAGTAGCCGTGGGAACACTCCCATCACGGACACAACACAAGAATACTCATGAGTGTGTTACAACCTTCACTTTCATCACCACTGCATTTACATCCCTCCTGTCCGCCCGACAACCCACCAACCCACCCACCTCTCATTTCCGTCCGTCCACCATTAGATCACCATTCACAATAGTCAAGACACCACCACCACCAGTCAAGACAACCCCCGCCACCACCAGTCAAGACACCGCCCCCACCAGTCAACACAACCACCGCCACCCCCAGTCAACACACCACCACCACCAGTCAAGACACCAAACCCCCAGTCAACACACCACCACCACCAGTCAAGACACCACCACCACCAGTCAAACACCACCGCCACCACCAGTCAAGACACCACCGCCACCACCAGTCAACACACCGCCACCACCAGTCAACACACCACCGCCACCACCAGTCAAGACACCACCACCACCAGTCAAGACACCACCGCCGCCACCAGTCAAGACACCACCGCCGCCACCAGTCAAGACACCACCACCACCAGTCAAGACACCACCGCCGCCACCAGTCAAGACACCAGCACCACCAGTCAAGACACCCACCGCCGCCACAGTCAAGAACACCACCGCCCCCCACCAGTCAAGACACCCACCACCCAGTCAAGACACCCACCACCAGTCAAGACACCACCACCACCAGTCAACACACCACCCCCACCAGTCAACACACCACCACCAGTCAACACACCACCACCACCAGTCAAGACACCACCACCACCCGTCAACACACCACCACCACCAGGTCAAGACACCACCACCAGTCAACACACCACCACCACCAGTCAAGACACCACCACCACAGTCAACACACCACACCACCAGTCAAGACACCACCCCAGTCAAACACCACCACCACCAGTCAAGCAAACCCCCACCACCAGTCAACACAACCACCAAACCCCCAGTCAACACACCACCCCCAGTCAACACACCACCACCACCAGTCAAGGCACCACCACCACCACCAGTCAACACACCACCACCGCCACCAGTCAACACACCACCACACCAGTCAACACACCACCACCCCCAGTCAAGACACCACCACCACCAGTCAACACACCACCACCACCAGTCAAGACACCACCACCAGTCAACACACCACCACCACCAGTCAAGACAATACCACCACCAGTCAACACACCACCACCACAGTCAAGACACCACCACCAGTCAACACACCACCACCACCAGTCAACAAAACACCCCCACCAGTCAAGACACCACCACCCCCAGTCAACACACCACCACCACAGTCAACACCCCACCACCAGTCAACACACCCACACAGTCAAGGCACCACCACCACCACCAGTCAACACACCACCACCACCAGTCAACACCAACCACCACCAGTCAACACCCACCCACCAGTCAACCCACCACCACGTCAACACACACACCACCAGTCAACACACCACCCAGTCAACACACCACCACCACCAGTCAAGACACCACCACCACCACCAGTCAACACACCACCACCGCCACCAGTCAACACACCACTACCAGACTAGTCATTTCAGCAGTTCACTTGCACTTTCAACTCAGCTTTTGTGCCCGGCCTCAGTTACCTGTCTCTCTCCTTTGTTCGTTTGTGTCTGGACAGTTTTACTGTCCTTCCATACAGCGTGGACCATGCAGTGCAAACTTCTTCCTCGTCTATGTACGTATGCACCTTGGTGAGTTTATTGGTTCCTCAGTATTATATTTAAGGGGAAATGTTAAATATACTGGGGGGTTCAACACCTGGAGAATGAAAAGCAATCAGGTTTGATCCGATGGGAAGGGTAGCTCCAGTTCATGGATCAAAAGCCCTTCAATTGAATCTAGGCACCAACACCCTCCTCTCCCCTCCCTCTCCTTCCCTTTTGAAAGGTCCTAGTTCCTGGGATTGCCTCTGATATACCTTTGATGAGTTCCAAGAGTTTTTCTACTAGAGCCCGGCAATGAACCAGGCTTGTCTGGTGTTTGCCTAGTCAACCAGGCTATTGCTGTTGGTGGTCCGCAGCCCCATATATCTATCACAGCTTGGTTGATCTGGCACTGGGTGAGGATACTTGTCCAGTTTCCTCTTGAAGACTTCTACGCTTGTTCTAACAGTGTTTCTCATATCTTCTAATGTTGAATAGACAACAACGAACCATATGAATGTGAAACAAGAAGCCTGTTAAATATTTTGCACTCTAGCTGCATGGTTGGTCGTGATCATGTAAAGGGACAGATAGCTCTTACAAACTCATGAGATCTGAACCCATAGCGAGAGTCGCTAAACTCCAGGCCAGTGAGTGGTTTATACCGACCCCCTTGTACCCGTGTTCCATTTTTCCGTCCAAGTGGTTTTTCACTATTCATCGATCAGTATTTATCACACTAATTCATTCTTCAGGTATAGCGTAAGCGAGGGCTCCACACTGGTGCTGTTACTCAAGGATTACTGTATAGAGTGAAGCTTCTTGAATGATTGCTGAAGACAGTTCTCATGGCTGCCATCTTTGTACACGCCCGTCCTCTTTGTTTCTGCTCCTGCAGACGTGTTTCTCTTGATTACTCCTAATGGTTATAATCATAACCATGATTTTTAAAGAGGTGGAGGGGTAAGCCAGTGGAAGGTCTCGGTCAGCTGACCAAACGCTGCAGTTGCGGGTCATCATATGACTAAGGAAATACTTGTCTTGTTTCCTGACGAACAATATACCTAATCTCTTAATGGCTGTGAGGGTTATCGCCCCCACGGTGCGGTCTTGACCATCTCTCCTGGTCAGTCAGGCTGTTGGTAGCAGCGACACACACACACACACACACACCAACTGGGTAGAATGTGTTACTACTTATTACCTTCCGAGTATAACTTATATTATCACTAACACTGCCATAATGTTAGCCCCTAACATGGCCCTAATGTTAGCCCCTAAGTTGGCCGTAATGTTACCACCTAACATGACTAATGTTACGCTCTAACATTCATAATGTTAGCCCCAACATGGCCATAATGTTGGCCCCAACATGGCCATAATGTTGCTCTCTGGCTCACATAATAACAACTCTGTTTTGGTGCCAAAATTTACGAGGAGGTGAAGGCTATAACGCTTCATATTAGTTATCACCTGGTTATTCCTCCTCATTGACCAGGGACTGTAAACCTCCCTCTCTCTCTCTCTCTCTCTCTCTCTCTCTCTCGCTCTCTCTCTCTCTCTCTCGCTCTCTCTCTCTCTCTCTCTCTACCAGTTTATCATCCCTTTCACCTGTTCTCTCTTCCCCTCTTACTCCAACAATCTCATTCCCCTCACCAGTTCCCTCCCCTCTTTTGCTCCAACAATCTCACTCACTCCCTCCCTCACTAGGTCCCCCCACCCTCTCTTGCTCCAACAATCTCACTCCCTCCCTCACCAGGGCCCTCCCATCTCTTGCTTCAACAATCTCATTCCCCTCACCAGTTCCCTCTACTCTCTTACTCCAACACTCTCACTCCCCCCTCACCAGATCCCTCCCCTCTCTTGCTCCAACAATCTCATTCCCCCCTCATCAATTCCCTCTCCTCTCTTGCTCCAACAATCTCACTCCCCTCACCAATTCCCTCCCCTCTCTTGCTCCAACAATCTCGTCCCTTTCCCCCCCCTCTAATTAGTTGTTCCCTCGAACCACTGCCACCAGTCTCCCCTCTTTCCACCACTTTGCTTCCCCTTACACTAGGGTACACTTCCTCCCCATTTAACTCCCCCTATCACCACTTTCCTTCCCACAAAAACAAATTTCCTCCCCACCCCTACAGGTACACATCCTCTCCTTCCTACAAAAACAAATTTCCTCCCCACCCCTACAGGTACACATCCTCCCGCTCCTACAGGAACATCCTCCCCACTCCTACAGGAACATCCTCCCCGCTCCTACAGGCACACATCCTCCCCACCCCTACAGGAACATCCTCCCCGCTTCTACAGGCACACACCCTCCCCGCCCCTACAGGCACACATTCTCAGTTCTCACCGTTACTACATGAACATTCTCCCCGCTCCCAGGATGCCTCCAGCAAGGTCCACATTATAACACCCTCAGGCAACATTAATTCTTATGATTCTCTCGTGTAACATTATCGCTCTTCATGACCTCTCAACACATAACACCTCAACAATATAAACACAAGACAACATACTCTTAAAGAAACACTTTTGAAGAAAGGGAAGAAAATATACTCTTGAAGGGAAGACAATATACTCTTGAAGGGAAAACAATATACTCTTGACGGGAAGACAATATACTCTTGATGGGAAGACAACATACTCTTGAAGGGGAGACAATATACTCTTGAAGAAAGGGAAGACAATATAATCTTGAAGAAGGCGAGGTAATCAGTCCCCAAAGTCATGACCATGGTGATGAACACACAAAAATACTCCGCCTGCCTTCAGTACTTTGTAGGTCGCAATCATATTTAACCTATTCCTACTCTCCTCCAAGGTCTTCTGGTTCAGCTTCTCAGTTCATTACTCTCAGCTCTGGAACTAGTCTGGCTGAGGGAGCGCGCGCAGCCTTGCTCTGTCTTTCACTATCAGTGATACACAGCGTCTACTAGACACAACACCACCAGATAAGCATATTAAGATGACAGTAATCTGTGTTGCTGTGTCACCAACCTGTCTTCTTTTAAAAAGGATAAACTCCCTCTTATTTGTTAGTATTAATGTGGACACCTAGATTAAAGTCAAGTACAGTAAGAAGAAGAGGTCAGTGTGGTCACCTTGTGTTGTGGGGACACACCAACAGTGTTGTGTGAGGACACATCAACAGTGTTGTGAGGGCATACCAACAAGTGTTGTGAAAACATACCAACAATATGTTGCGGAGACACACCAACAGTGTGTTGTGAAAACATACCAACAATGTGTTATGGAGACACACCAACAGTGTGTTGTAAGGGCACACCAACAGTGTGCTGTAAGGGCACACGAACAATGTGTTGCGGGGGCACACGAACAATGTGTTGCCGGGACAGAAGTCCGTCATGTGACCTCCCTCGTCACACCAGTTTTCAGTTGGACTCCTGTCTCTCTCTATCTCTCTCCCGCCTCCGCCTTCATCATGCTAGGATTAGCCGACAAATTGGCATCAAGCAGCGATAATTGGAAGCAGCAAACAGGTTCCCCTGGGTCCAGCAGCAAGTGACCCTACTGTGGCGGGCGTGTAGCGTATCCACGCCCGCACGCTGTCTGCCCCTTATACTGCAGCCCTAGGGTAGGGTGTGACATCCTAAGACATAGTAATTCCCAGGTAACAGCAGATGCAGCTTCGCTGGAACGCAACCTATTAAGCTGCCGTAGGGTTCTGAATCCATAATGTAATGCTTGGCGATAGCCTCATCGACCTGCTGGAGTGTTTCAGCTTAAGCTGACAGATTTCCTTACCTGATGTAGGGAACCCATACCTTTGATGAGTTCCGAGAGTTTTTCTACTCCCGGAGCCCGGCCATGGCCCAGGCTTGTCTGGTGTTTGCCTGGTTAAAAAAGCTGTTGCTGCTGGAGGCCCGCTGCCCCACAAATCCAACACAGCCTGGTTTATCCGGCACCTAGTAAAGATGCTTGTCCAGTTTCCTCTTGGAGACTTCTATACTTGTCCCAGCAGTGTTTCTGATATCTTCTGGTAAGATGTTGAATAGTCTGGGACCACGGATATTGACACGGCGTTCCCTTATTGTGCCCACCGCACCCTTGTTTTTCACTGGGTTTATTTTATGCTTTCTCCCACATCTCTCGCTCCAGTACGTTGTTATAGCAGTGCGCAGATTTGGGACAAGGCCCTCGAGTGTTTTCCAGGTACATACTATTATGTATCTCCATCCTGTGTGATGGAATATGACAAGGAAACATAGCTAGCGTGTACACAGATACCTGGGGTATACCTGTAGAGTTAACCTGGAGAGATAACCTGAACTAAGACAATGAAACTTGCGACGACGTTTCGGTTCGACCTGGACCATTTTGTTTCCATGTAATTATTATGTAGTGATGGACACTACTAAGGTACCTAGTATTGTTTAGCTAATAATATAAAGAAAGTAGCAGGGCGTGGTAGGAGAGTCGAGTTCTGCTGTCAGCAGACTTAACTCCCACGCGTCCTGTACCTGCTGTCAGCAGACTTACTGTCCCACTCATCCAGTGAATTCCTGCTGTCGTTAATGGCGAAATAAACATGAGTACACGCACTTAAGACACATTTACTAAAACATTTCGGTCCTAGGACCTTCATCCCGTCAAATACATATACTGAAAATGATCATACTCCCAGGACCGAAACGTCTTCATGTACATTCAACAATTTCGCCTGCCTTGAAGGGGGCCGTTTAATACACAGTAACATTTCCGCAGGGGAGAGGACGAGTGGCGTTAAGAGGTCACTCGTTCCTGTAAAGAACAACATGGCACAATACCGTGACTGGAACGATATACAAATAACCTGCACACAAGAAAGAGAAAGAGGGAGAGAAGCTTACGATGACGTTTCGGTCCGACTTGGACCATTTACAAAGTCATACTGTGGCTAAATGGATATATTAAAAAACATGTAAGTAAACACTAGGATATATTAAAAAACATAAGTAAACGAAAATAGCTAATTTGCTGTCATATTACAGAAGTCATCACAAAAATGACTCTAAAATCAATTATTCACGTTTAACGAAAATTATACACAGTTCACTCGAAGTCACTGACCATAACAAGACTGCAAATTTAGACGAGTAAGTAAATATGCTTCATCATTTACGTAATCGCCTTGTAAGGAAAGTGGTGTGTCTCCCACAGTACTCTCCCTACCCATGGTGGTGTGTCTCCCAGAGTACTCTCCCTACCCATGGTGGTGTGTCTCCCAGAGTACTCTCCCTACCCATGGTGGTGTCTCCCACAGTACTCTCCCTACCCATGGTGGTGTCTCCCACAGTACTCTCCCTACCCATGGTGGTGTCTCCCACAGTACTCTCCCTACTCATGGTGGTGTGTCTCCCAGAGTACTCTCCCTACCCATGGTGGTGTGTCTCCCACAGTACTCTCCCTACCCATGGTGGTGTCTCCCACAGTACTCTCCCTACCCATGGTGGTGTGTCTCCCACAGTACTCTCCCTACCATGGTGGTGTGTCTCCCACAGTACTCTCCCTACCCATGGTGGTGTCTCCCACAGTACTCTCCCTACCCATGGTGGTGTGCCTCCCAGAGCACTCTCCCTACCCATGGTGGTGTGCCTCCCAGAGCACTCTCCCTACCCATGGTGGTGTCTCCCACAGTACTCTCCCTACCCATGGTGGTGCGTCTCCCAGAGTACTCTCCCTACCCATGGTGGTGTCTCCCACAGTACTCTCCCTACCCATGGTGGTGTCTCCCACAGTACTCTCCCTACCCATGGTGGTGTCTCCCACAGTACTCTCCCTACCCATGGTGGTGTCTCCCACAGTACTCTCCCTACCCATGGTGGTGCGTCTCCCAGAGTACTCTCCCTACCCATGGTGGTGTCTCCCAGAGTACTCTCCCTACCCATGGTGGTGTCTCCCACAGTACTCTCCCTACCCATGGTGGTGTGTCTCCCACAGTACTCTCCCTACCCATGGTGGTGTCTCCCAGAGTACTCTCCCTACCCATGGTGGTGTGTCTCCCAGAGTACTCTCCCTACCCATGGTGGTGTGTCTCCCAGAGTACTCTCCCTACCCATGGTGGTGTGTCTCCCAGAGTACTCTCCCTACCCATGGTGGTGTCTCCCACAGTACTCTCCCTACCCATGGTGGTGTCTCCCACAGTACTCTCCCTACCCATGGTGGTGTCTCCCTCCCACAGTACTCTCCCTACCCATGGTGGTGTCTCCCACAGTACTCTCCCTACCCATGGTGATGTGTCTCCCAGAGTACTCTCCCTATCCATGGTGGTGTGTCTCCCACAGTACTCTCCCTACCCATGGTGGTGTCTCCCACAGTTCTCTCCCTACCCATGGTGGTGTCTCCCACAGTACTCTCCCTACCCATGGTGGTGTGTCTCCCACAGTACTCTCCCTACCCATGGTGGTGTGTCTCCCAGAGTACTCTCCCTACCCATGGTGGTGTGTCTCCCAGAGTACTCTCCCTACCCATGGTGGTGTGTCTCCCACAGTACTCTCCTTACCCATGGTGGTGTGTCTCCCAGAGTACTCTTCCTACCCATAGTGGTGTGTCTCCCAGAGTACTCTCCCTACCCACTGTGTGTCTCGCAAAGTACTCTCCCTACTTATGGTGGTGTGTCTCCCAGGGTACTTTCCCTACCCATGGTGGTGTGTCTCCCAGGGTACTCTCCCTCCCAATGGAGGTGTGTCTTCCAGGGTACTCTCCCTACCCATGGTGGTGTGTCTCCCAAAGTACTCTCTCCTGAAACACGTGTATGTAGCAGATGACAGTGAAAGTGAAGATTCGAGTTGCCGTAGAGCGAGGAGCGTGGAATGAGTATTTCTCAGGATATTTCAAACACGCTAGCCGTAATGCCAAAGACTTTTCAGCATCCAAGGCGAACTACTATGTGCAATGACACCGTCATGAAGAATCTTACTGACTATATCTTCTGCGACAGCAACTTGCGAATGAGTGGCTGGTGTTAACGCTCTCGCTCACACGGTGAGGCTGGTACTGATTCCAAGCCAGAGTAGAAACATTGGACGTGTTTCTTTCCACCTGTTGTCTATGTTCCCCATCAGTAAAATGGGTACCTGGGTGTTAGTCGACTGGTGTGGGTCGCATCCTGGGACACTGACCTAAGGAGGCCTGGTCACAGACCGGCCGCGGGGCTTGACCCGAACTCTCTCCAGATAAACTCCAGAAACTCCAGATAAATAGGTCTAGTTCCAGCTTTATTCACCATCACGCCACTTAACCCCTACTATATGTTGATCAAGTGAACGCGTTGGTTCAATGTCTCGGCAGGCAGTGATAAGTCTTAATTTAGGCCTAATGCATAATTTTAAACTTGCCTATATATTTTTTCACCAACATTGCATTTGTTTCCACTTACTGACCCTACTTTAACTTACCCTTCTACCGCTATAAAGGAAGACAGGTTGGAAAGGAGTACAAAAATGCATCAAACTACCTCCCCTTCAAACCACCCCTCATCAAACTACCCTCATGAAACTACCCCATCAAACCACCCCATCAAACTATCACTCCATCAAATTACCCCCATGAAACTACCCCATCAAACCACCCCATCAAACTATCACTCCATCAAACTACCCCCATGAAACTACCCCATCAAACCACCCCCATCAAACTATCACTCCATCAAACTACCCCCATGAAACTACCCCATCAAACTACCCCCCATCAAACCACCACCGACAACCCTCTTCTCCCCTCCAAACGACCAACGCCAACACAATTAACAAGTGACGTCACGCGGAAAAATTCAAGGAAACATTTTTTGCTACGCTTCAATTCAATTAGTTAAGTGAAAAAAAAAGAGAGAGAAAGAGACAAAGAGCCACAAGGCTGTCCCATCTGCCTATTGTTATCTCTTGTGAGTTTCTTGTAACAATTCTGATCACGCCACAACATTTCTTGTTACCTGGCCAACCCCACAGATGAAATAACTACGGTTGATGGCTTTATCAGTGGGAAGGCTTGCGTGACAAGTCCCTTACGGTATCCTCAGTGGTGGTGGGGATGAGGGAGGGAGAAGTAGGGGAGTAAAGACGGTGATGAAAGTGGAAACAGGTTAGAGGTACCTTTGATATACCTTTGATGAGTTTCCAGAGTTTTTCTATTCCCGAAGCCCAGCCATGGGGCAGGCCTGTCGTGGCGCTTGCCTGGTCAACAGGGCTGTTGATGCTGGCGGTTCGCTGGCCCACATATCCTTCACAGCCAGGTTATTTAATACCTATTGAGCAATAAGCATTACCTCATATATTGAGCATTTTGGTATCGTCCTCAGCTGGCTTAAGGAGATAAGATGCGTTTAATATATATATTATATATATATATATATATATATATATATATATATATATATATATATACACACACACACAGTAGTCCCCGCGGGGACTACTGGCACCTGCTGCATATACTTGTCCCAGCAGTGTTTCGGATATTTTCTGGTAAGATGTTGAACAGCTTGGGACCACTAGCAGATACGTACATAACTGTAAGGCCTGAGGTCTTAGCAACGCCCTCCTGATCTCGTGAAATGGCCTGGTCAACCAGGCTGTTGCTGTTGGCGGTCCTCTGGCCCACATATCCATCTAGCTTGTTTAATTTGGCTCACCGTGGAGGTAGTGAATAGGAAATGCATAAGAGACCCTTGACTGTCTTCGAGAGAACACTTGACAGATTCCAGGAAACCTCATGAAAGGGGTTCGGAGGGAGGCTATGTTGTTGTGCGTGCAGTGAGCACCAACAGTGTGAGTGTCGACCGAGGGTACAATGATCCCAGGAAGTACTTGAAGGTAACACCGCCAGGTAACACAAAGTGCACCACCTGTGCACGTGGGTCACCACACGCTCTCTCTCCTTTTAGTATTTTATTCCACGAAGACCGAAGTCTTAATCCTTCGCCCTCCTCCATCCCTCTTCTTCCCTCTCTTCCTCCTTACTTTTTACTCCTACCCTCCAACATCCTCACATTCCTTGTTCCTCTCCTTCCTTCCTAACCTCCCTCCTCCTCCAGACACTTCTTCCTTCCTAACCCACCTCTATTCCCTTCCTTCCAACCCTTTCCATCCCTAACCATTCTCTCCTACCCTTCATCTCATTTTCCCTAGTCTCTCTCTCTCTCTCATCTTTCCCCTCACAGCATCTTCTCTCCTAACTGGCATCTAGGTTTTATCTACAAATAATGTGACTACAAGACATTCCTGAAGTCACTACTACCTGGCCACTGGCAGTACCAAGCCTCAGGTAGCCACACATTACATCTGCTTCCATAGTGCTTCCACTGTCTCGATGCACAGCCGCAATGTCTCGATGCACAGCCGCAATGTCTCGATGCAGTCGCACTGCAGACAATAATGAAGAAAAGACACAGGTGCAAAATAAAGCGTTTATTATGACGCTGTTTTCCTGTGTAAAGCTTTGTTAAATCAATGACTTGATACAGTGCTACACAACGCAGAATGTCGTCCCGATAAAAGATTCTGTATGTCTATGTCTCTTGCTGATTGCACTGGTGGTTGGAAGACATGAGTGCCAACAAATATGGGAAAGTCAAAGACAGAGAGCTGAGCAAGCCTTTATTTAGACAAGGTTTTGCTCAATAAACTACCACCGAGGAGCAATAAACCGGCATCAGGCAGCAATAAACCACTAGAGAACATCTCGAGAAGATGAGCTCAATGACACTAAAGTATGCTCCAGACACAACATTAGGGAACAAAAAAAAAAAAAAGATGCAAGCTAGAGAGAGACGCTCCCTCTACAGGCTAGGATGAAGAATCACAAAACTTCTCTCAAATATAGAAGACTTTCTCAGGAATTAAAAGAAACACTGGTTAGAGAAGTGGAAAACATTAAGATCAAACTGAATACATCATACAGAGGGAGCAAAAAGCCATCGACGAACCACGGAGAGGGTGGGGATTGAACCTAAGGCGAGTGAGTCGTAAAACTCCAGGCCAGTGTGTAAACCACTGGGCCAGCCACCTGGCCCCAATACCCTTTCTCCTTCTCATATCAGACATAGACAAGGATGTAAATCATAGTACTGCATTATCGTTGGCGGAGGACAATACAATTTGTACGAGAGTGCCATCCAAGAGGCCTGGTCTCAGACCGGGCCGCGGGGGCGTTGACCCCCGAAACCCTTTCCAGGTAAACAAACCTCCAAACTGATATAAACGAGTTCGTTCAACGGGCTACAAAAAAAATATTTAGTGATAACTACTCCCATTCGGAAAAAAGGAAACATAAAAAACAGAATATAAAACATTCAAACCACTCAACAAAGCGGAAAAATAATGTGAAGGACCTAGGAGTGATAATGTGAAAGTATCTTCTAATCAAGGATGACAACTGTGTTACTATCACAAGCGCGAGGAAAATTAAAGGTTAGGTAAGTAGAAGATTGAAAACAGAGTTGCCAAGCCAATGCTGACGTTCTGAGTCACTTGTTCTCTCCAGACTGAAGAAATCTGGAGAATGTACAGAGAATCTTCACGGTTTCTAAAGATTGTCAAGCTCCTAATTTCTTGGGAATACCTAAAATCCCTCTAACTGTACTCCTTGGAACGTTGACGAGAAAGATGCATCATAATTTACACCTGAAAATTCTGGAGGAAAAATTACTCCCTATGGAACCAACCAAGAGGTTCGTTAGACGGTGCAAATGAAAAGCTGAGGTGACACACTAAGTACACTATGTGTAAAGGGATCAAGACATTCAACACCTTCCCTTCATACATAAGGGAAATTACCAACAATTTCCTGGCTGTCTTCAAGAGGTAACTTCGTAAGTTCGTTAAGTTAGACGTTGATCAGCAGGCCTGTGGAGCCTGCTGAAGTGCATGCAGCCAGAACCAACGGCCCCTTTTAAGGCAGATGAAATTGTGGAGATGGAGAATATGCAAGGAACTCCGTCAACTACCTAAATTAGCTACTGGGAACGCATGAAGTCCCAGGAACAGTACTCAGTGGAACGTAGGCGAGAATGACGTACTTTTGTATCTTTGATGAGTCTCGAATTTTCTTACTCCCAGAGCTTGGCCCTGGGCCAGGCTTGTCTAGTGCTTGCCTGGTCAACCAAACTTTTGCTGCTAGCGGCCCGGTGGCCCACATATCCATCACAGCTTGGTTGATCTGGCACTTGGCCGAGATACTTGTCCAATTTCTGATATCGTCTGGTAAGATGGTGAATAGTCTGCGACCACGGATATTGATACAGTGTTCGCCTATTGTACCCACGGCGCCTCGGCTTTTCAGTGGGCATATTGTATATTTTCTCCCATATCTCGCACTCCAGTGTGTTGTTATGGCAGTCTGCAGGTATGTAACTACTTCGTAAGTCCCAAATCTGCACACAGGCATACCACTGGAGTGAGAAGTGTGAGAAAACGTGCAATAAATCCACTGAAAAGTAGGGGTACTGTGGGCACAATATATCATAATAAATTACAAACCACACCTGGAACATTCCCCAGGGAGTTATCTCAAACCTGCACATTGAAATCACCCCCTATGAAAGCCGGAGACTCAGCAGACGGAATTACCTCCAGTAAAAATCTGGTGGTTAGCAACCTGGAGATCTTGTCGGCGACCGGGCCGCGGGGGCGGTGACCCCGTACACTGACTACAGTCTTCCAGCATGATTTAACAAGAACGTCAACCAAGAAGCCTCGTGTAGGACTGGGCCGTGGAGGCAGTGAATCCTGGAACTGGAGAGATCCGCAATAAACCGGCACTATGTAGCAATAAACCAACAAGGAACATCAATAAACCACTATGGAGCAGCAATAAAGCACCCAGAGGAAAAGGAAAAAATTCAACAAAAAAGCAATAAATAAAGTAGCAATAAATCACTACCACAACAATAAACCGCAATCAAGCAGCAACCAATCACTACGAAATATCAATAAACCATCAAGGAGCAGCAATAAACCACCAGAGAGGAGCAACAGTAGCGCACTAAGCTTCACCGCTGTGATCCTAAATTCGCAGCAAGCTGGTGGTGAAATTATCCCAGGACGGGAGCACCTCATTCAGTATTCCTAGCTTGAAGCCTCATATGACAGCCAAGCCCGAGACTCACCCCCTGGCAAGGGTAGTGGGGGAGAGATGGGGGTGACATTCTAGCCCCCGGTGTTGCAGGGTATATGAGGGGTGACAGACTTGCCTCTCTAGCTCCCCCTCACGTGGGAAGGTGAGGGAGGAAGGGCTGAGTTTTACGATTCTCAAACCGTTTGGTATTTCATGCGTCAAAAATTTCTAATATCACTATAAACTCTGCCAACTTCATCAATTTTCCGCTATCTTTGCTACTATAAAGTGTTCCGTAGCTCGACTGTTAGCGCACTCAACTCGCACACTGAGGTCCGTGGTTCGATCCCCGGTATTGGTGGAAACATTAGGTCGTGTTTCCTTAAGGGGAAGATCCTAGACTTATGAAGGCAGACAAAGAAAATGTGATGGTAATTATGGACAACGTAGATTATAGGGGAAAAATAAACATGATATTAGAAGACGGGAAAACTCGGCGCCTCTTAAGACACCTGCTGTCACTGTTCAGCTATCAGTAAAATAGATACCTGGGTGTTAGTCAAATGTTGTGGGTGGCATCCTGGGGGTGGTAGTATACCTCAGACAGGGATGGGCTTTGAAATGAACTAAGGTAGGATAACAGCTCTTGGCTTGTAAAACTGACCTGTGTAAAAATATGGCCTCTGGTAGGGATGCGAGGGGTAGAAAATCCCTCGAAACCGGTCACATGTATATACTAGGTGAAATCCAGTAATGCCAGATTACGGTTTCTAAGTTTTTTCTCATTTAAAATTTAAAATTTGCAAACAATGTTAATTATATCGTTGATTATAGTCGCTAATTCGCAGCTTGTTTATTTCCAAAGTGCAAAACGTTAAACCTGTAAGGACATACAGCTACAAGGAGAATGGAAAGTAATTAGGTTTGTTCCAAGGGGAGATGTGGCTCCACTTCCACTGACCAAGAGCCTTTCGTTAGTATTAAGACCCTCTGAAGAGTGCGGAACCTCCATTAAAAACCAGTTCCTAAGAAATGTGCTGCCAGTCTTCAAGATGTTCCTGGTGAGGAAGCTTGAGTGAAACACCGTGGGGTCCAGACTTCCCAGAAACACAAGTTTATCCATAATGTGCTGCCAGTCTTCAAGAATATGCGAGAAAATTACCCCATTCCAGGATATCGAGTACGCCAGGAAAGGCAATCGAGCGTCAAGAGGCAAGGACCATCCAATCTTGCTGTGTTCCTCACCCTCCACACTTCCCGTTTCTGGGGCAGAGGAAGAAGAAACTGGTAAAAAAAAAAGAGGAAAGGGGCAAGGGAAAGGGGAACTTCCAGAGGGGAAAGAAGAGAAAAGCGTAGGAAGAAGCCAGAGGGCGGGAGATATTTACTTTAAGCCAAGGGAGAGAGAGAGAGTTTATTGGGCAGCGCCACTAGAGATAGTACTACAGTGCATTGTGTCACTGACGACACTTGTTAATTTTCAAGAGATAACCACTGTTGCAAGCGGCCAGCGCTAACAGCCTGATTTAGTTATTCATTAACAAGGAAGCCTGGCACAGGGCCGGACCCCGGAGGCAGTGACTACCGGAAGCATCTAAGTTAATCTACAGTCACAAATATTTCACTAGACTGACCTATTTCACAAAACCTGCCCATTAAACAAGGCTTATCCATTTTACGAGGCCTACTTATTTCACACGGCCTACCAATTTTCTCGTTTAATCCAAAATGTTTGAAAACTCACGTGTAGAAGAGTCAGTCGTCCTGGGCTCACCTGGTGAAAGAAATAATTACATTAAGTATACTTTGTATTTAATATTAGTGTTTACAAACAGAGTAGTCCATCTCCATCTTCCTGGTGATGGTTTCGGGGAGCATCGCCCCCCTCTGGCCTTGAGTTTACATTCTAGAATGTTAAAAAGAGTCACTAAAGTAGAAATAACTCGGAACACTACTGAAGTAACAGTCACAGTTCTTGTAATTTGAAGAGGAAACATTTGGCAATATTTTAGTCCGTGTTGACTGTTAATTTGTTCCAGCCTCGGAACTGTGACATATTAGTTATAACGTACTACGACAAGAATAGAAAAAATGCTAGCATCAACAGCTATGACCAGAACAACGGCACAACCATCAACAACTTCTGCAACATAAAAAAAAACTCCTATAACGCACCATACAAGAATACAGAACTGTGAACACCTGCCTTGCACCAAGGCAAGAACAACTTGAGAACACCTGCAGTGCACCAGAACAAGGACAGCTTGAGAACACCTGCAGTGCACCAGGACAAGGACAGCTTGAGAAGCGATAAACCCTCCCAGACATCCTTCACAGATCACCAGTGTTCCTACGAACTCAATCGAAGTGGAGGCAAAAGTGTTAATCCTTGCTTGTAGGCAGAGAACACCGAACTATCTATAGGATGGGGGGGTTAGGTTAATGTAGGTTAGGTGAGGGTAGGTTAGGTTAGGTAAGGTTTGTCAGGAAACTTGACTAATGTTACCTGACGCGGGTTTTAGTCATATGATGACCCGCAGCTGAAGGCCGTCTGCTTACCGGTGGTTAAAAACCATCACATGTTGCCAACAAATATGGTAGAATTCGTGAGTTGATAAAATTATCCACAGAACGTAGCATCGAATACAATAAAGGTTTGCTCTGAAGCAAACGTCTTGTCACCAGTAGCACCTCACGTGGTATACAGAGCAGGAACCTGAACCTTACCAGCTGAGAAACTTATCGATTTGCGTGCGGCGGGGCGAGTCTAAATAAGGAAACAAATACACTGTGCCTCACCAGTAAGCGATAGTCGACTGGCAATTTTAAAAGTTGCCCATCTAGGACTGAGTAAAATTTAAAAAAAATATTGGCAACCAGGGTTCAACAAGAGCAACAGCCTAGGTGGATCTGCTCCTGCAGCTACGATCAAGGAATCACTAGTGTCTCTACATCCACTAACACTATCCCCACCATCTCTTACACATCTGTTTAGAAATTAAACAGGGCTACTATCCCTTAATCGGTACAAATAAGATCACAACACTAGAGCAAAATACACTCAACCACACCAGCACCACCTAATCACTACCATAAATATCACCATAATAAACAAATACACTGTACAACCACAAACCCACAAATATCACACCCCACTACAACCTACTCACTACCATTAAAACCACCACCACAATAGACTAGGATACCCTCCACCACACACACCCACAAGTATCATGACCATCACCACCGCCAGAACAGGTAGGGGAAGGGGAGCGTAAAGGGAATGTCCATGAGAAGCACAGCTTGTAAGGTTAACGAAATTAATGGGGTAACAAACGGGATAGGAGGGGAAGTAGCCTGCGAGGTCTGGTGGAAAATAATAGAAGCAACAACAGAAAATGGAAGAGAAAATCTGCTAAATTCTGGGAGAGCTTATGGGTAAAGGGACTGAGGGAAGAGATAAAAATGGGGAAAAGAAAAAGAAAAAAAGAGAAAAGACCTAGAAAACGAAGGGACTTGAGAGAGGAAGTGGAAGGAGTATGGTGGTGAGAGGTCACTGTACAGGAGGCAGAGGCAGGGGCCAGGAGGCCTGGATTAGGAAAAAAAAAAGCCTAGATTAAGGGAATCAGACTGGTCAGGCATGGAAAGAATGGGGAAGGGGAAAAAAGGGCCTGGGGCCAGGAGGAAGAGTGGGTCGGAGGGAAGAGCATGGGTCAGGCAGGGTTCAAGTACGAGTCAGGGGGAGAGAGTACATGGGTTAGGAAAGGGAGTAATGGAATAGGATACAATCTAAAGTAGATTACAGACGTTGACACACACTTAAAAGCGACAACTCTTCTTTCAGATTTAACCTTACTAGAAATGCAGGTTACCTGGAGGTTATTCCGGGGATCAACGCCCCCGCGGCCCGGTCCATGACCAGGCCTCCCGATGGATCAGGGCCTGATCAACTAGGCTGTTACTGCTGGCCGCACGCAGTCCAACGTACAAGCCACAGCCCGGCTGATCCGGCACTGACTTTAGGTATCTGTCCAGCTCTCTCTTGAAGGCAGCCAGGGGTTTATTGGCAATTCCCCTAATGCTTGATGGGAGGCTGTTAAACAGTTTTGGGCCCCGGACACTTATGGTGTCTTCCCTTAGTGTACCAATAGCGCCCCTACTTTTTATTGGGGGCATAAGTAAGTTAATTCAATACATAAACAACAAGAAATCAATAAGAAGTGTGAAAAAAAACACGAGTTATTAAATTTCGCCTCTCCCCATTCCATATATATATATGTCGTGCCGAATAGGCAGAACTTGCGATCTTGGCTTAAATAGCAACGCTCATCTTGCCATACAGGACAAGTGAAAATTTGTGTATGCAATAATTTCGCCAAAATCATTCTGAACCTAACGAAAAAAACATATTTCACTGTGTTTGTTTAGTATTAAATTATTGTAAACAAATCTAAAATATATTTAGCTGGGTTAGGCTAAAATAAATTGCGCTTGTTATAATAAGGTTAGGTAAGTTTTCTAAGTTCCTTTTGGTGCAAAATTATAAATTTTTACATCAACATTAATGAAAAAAATATATCTTTAAACGTATAAGAGAAAATTTTAGAAAGGACTTAATTTTAAATGAGTTCTTGCTAATTGACCAGTTTTACATATTCGGCACGACACACACACACACACACACACACACACACACACACACACACACACACACACACATATATATATATATATATATATATATATATATATATATAAAACTTTCTTTTCTCCTACGAGCGGGTTACTTGTATGAGTAGGAAAATGAGAGGATGGCTGATGAGAGCTTTCAAAATAAGAAAGCAATGTCAATGATGGAACTCTTCAAATCAGTGGTGATTTCACGACCTGTGTATTATTGTGTGCTCAGAGCACCTTTCAAGGCAGTCCCCTCGTACACTGCCTGCATGGAATCAATAAAACATCACAACTATTGGAAACTCCTCAAAGCGATAGGATTGTTATTTCTGGAAAGGAGAAGAGACATAAGCCTGATAATGTATACATGGAAGATATTTAAGAACATAAGAAAGAAAGAACACTGCAACAGGCCTACTGACCCATGCGAAGCAGGCCCATGTGCCCCCCCACCCCCGATTAGCCCAATGACCCATTCCCCCGTATAAGCCCAATGACCCACCCAGTCTGGTCACCTCCACTCAAGGATGGAGCACGGCACCAGACCCAGCAGCACAAGCTAGTCAGTTCCAACTCACACCCACCCACACCCACTCATGTATTTATCTAACCTATTTTTAAAACTACACAACGTTTTAGCCTGAATAACTGTACTCGGGAGTTTGTTCCACTCATCCGCAACTCTATTACCAAACCAGTGCTTTCCTATATCCTTCCTGAATCTGAATTTTTCCAACTTGAAACCATTGCTGCGAGTCCTGTCTTGGCTGGAAATTTTCAGCACGCTATTTACATCCCCTTTATTTATTCCTGTTTTCCATTTATAAATAAAGGGGATGTAAATAGCGTGCTGAAAATTTCCAGCCAAGACAGGACTCGCAGCAATGGTTTCAAGTTGGAAAAATAACAACTTACTGGAGTGAAACATATGGGAGAAAATACAGAATAAACCAAGTGGAAATCGAGCAGAAGTTAGAAGTCTTCAAGACGTAAATGGCTCTATGAGGGCCTACAGGCCGCCAAGCACCAACAGCCTGGCTGACCATTCAGGCCTGTGATGGTTACCTGGAGTAGTATCCGAAGGTCCCAGATCAGGCCTACAAAAGAACCCTCGAAGCCAGTCACAGGTAAGTCACAGAGTGAACACACTGTGATTATCCTGCAGCTGTTACCATCCTCCCAGCCATTTTTTTACCTATGGGTAATTAAATTTGGGTTAATTAACGAGACGCAACCTAAAACATCCAAACATTTTAAGCTACGTGAGAGGCCAGGAATGTGTAGTAATGTAGATACTTCAAAAATAAACGAAATGAAACGCGTTATAAAACGATGTATTATGATGTGTTGTGATGAACAACCTTGAACGCTGCCTCCTGAAGCCGGAGTGTCCTTCCCGACACTGCTGTGATTTACCTGTAAGTCCCTCTTATACAAATCACACACACACGAACCAACACACACACCACACACACACACCACACACACACACACACACACACACACACGATCGACTCCTGCAACCACAACTAGGTGAGTACACACACACACACACACACACACACACACACACACACAACCATCGTCCTTGGTCAATAAGCATGTCCAGTATTCTCAAAACAATATATATATATTTTTTAAATCATATTCAAAGGGAAAATCTATACCCATATGAATCAGACAGCGCATGTTGAAGGCGATATATATATATATATATATATATATATATATATATAATATATATATAGGGACCCTCATCCTCAGAGAAAAGAATAAACTTGCTTCAGGGAAAACTCAAGGTTCTCCCTGAAGCTGTTTGAGAATTTTCTCCTACCACCCCCTATATTTCAAGTATGTTTTATTTAAAGACAAAATACATTGGCCAAACATTCACAAAAATACAACAGAAAGTAAAACAACATAGGTAACTCAGAGCTACATCTCGAATACTTCGTCCAGCTCCCCTGCGGTGGGCCGCATGCCCAGAATGCTGCAGGCATTTCCTCTCTGGATCGCAACACTGAGTCTCTGAAAGAGGAAGCTGGTCGCCCTGTGGTCCTTGGTTTCTATGATGAGCTTTTCACCCAGCTCTTTGAGGAACTTTAGAGCACACTTGCCCCATGCTCCAAGGGTCTCCGACCCTATTGGAATGAAGTTATAGCAAGGGGGAAGGTCTTCATATTTTCGGATCTTCTGGGTCTCCCTGTGGCTGGCAGCTCCACCCCCTTCCACTACAGAGTATGGCAAGTAGGTGTCTGCCAATGTGGCAGCACAGGTGTAGTCCCAGGCAATCTGCTTTCCATCCTTCCAGGGTAGCATAGTGGCTCCATCAGGACGCTTTTGACTTCCATCAGACCTCTGTACTTGGGGTTCCCGTTGAGCTGGGCAACGGGCTGTGGCGAGGCTTCTCTTTATTATGTCATTGACCTCCTCATGTCTGGCATACTTCCCTTCTGCTGTGTGGCACACGAGACCATGAAGTCCGAATTGATCAGCTGTCGCCCTGCCGCAAATACACCTATGTTCGGTGAGGATGGGGGCGGCTAGGCGAAGAGCAACACCAATCCGAATGGCCTGTGGGTCGAGACGGGTGCCCAGGGAGGAATTGGGAACAGCTAACAGGAAATCTCCTGAGTGTGGTGCCTTCACTGCCAGGAGACGAGCATATATATATATATATATATATATATATATATATATATATATATATATATATATATATATATATTATATATATATGTCGTGCCTAATAGGTAAAACTTGCTGTTTTGGTTTAAATAGCAACGCATTTCTTGTAGAATAAGGCAAGCGAAAATTTGTGCATGCAATAATTTCGCAAAAATTCTTCTGAATATAACAAAAAATATTTCATTGTGTTTATTATTAAATTATTGTAAATTTATCTAAAATATATATTGTTGGATTAGGCTAAATTAAATTGCGCTGGTTATAATAAGGCTAGGTACAAAATTATTAATTTTTACATTAACATAAATTAAAAAAATATATCTTTAAACGTATAGGAGAAAATTTTAGAAAGGACTTAATTTTAATAGAGTTCTTGCTAAATGACCAGTTTTACCTATTGGGCACGACATATATATTATATTTTTCCAATTTGTATAAGCATTATTAACAGGTTTGCATATTCACGAAAAATTCTGGAGCTTATTACAGTGACAGAGATCATGCTGATTGCTACTGAATTTACTATTGTTAATTAATTATACTCTTGCTTATAATTCAAGTTGATTTGACTTAACGAGGATATTTTTTGATATCCGGTGGGAGGCTGCTTGCGACGCCTCTGATCATTCCTGGCACTACTATGTCACCTCAGAGTGTCAATGATGTAATGTCTGGCTGGATGTCAATTAATTCAACTTTTCCGCAAAAGTTTTCGCTCACAAATACAGTAGTTGGATGATCGCCACCATCACTCACTAGGCTTGTCCTCGTGCTGTGGGTGGGTGTCCACACGAGGCTGATATGACTCGCAAGACGTGTCCTCGTGCTACGGATGGATGTACATGCAGCCTGGTGAAGCACGAGAGGCTGCCAAGAGCATCACTGCTGGTCACGGTGCTTGTGTACCAACTTCCTACACAGTCCCGGGCCAGTCATCATCTACCTTACTGGAGAGGAACACGCTACGACACTCCGCCACCTTCCTCACATTATTCATGCAGTTCTTCCACTTTCCGTGACTGTTCACTAAATTATGTCACAACAAAAAAGTATGAGTTATTGTGTTAAAAGTCGAACTGTCAATTTACGAACCGCGGTTCGAGCCCCTCGTCTACCCTTTTGTTTATTCATATTCCAAAAAGTTAACGGCGTCGAACACAAAATCTGGCCACAACCTACGTACACACACCTGACTTCAGCAACAACTTGCAAACATAGATATACCTACCAGTGTATAGTATTTATAATTATACCTTTCTATGTATAGCATTTACAAATATACCTTCCAATGTATAGTATTCATAAGCATTCCTTTCAATATATTTATTTTCAACGTCCAGCATTAAGCCAATAAAGCATTTAAATAATTGGGAACGCCTCAAAGTACGTACTAAATAAGTAAGTACTCGCTTGAGAGCGAATACTTACTTAGCACTGGCCAAATGGTCCTTCCCGAGTACGGTAAGTCGATTACTTTGACTTAAAATATATACATACAGGTTGGGGTACACCTCTGGTGCAAATTGTGGGACCCATAGCCTCGAAAAAATGGATAAAAAAAAAAGGCTTCGAGAAAGAATATTTGGATTTCTTCCTGAAGCCATTTGAATATTCAGGTTTAACAATTTCAGTATCTTGTCTGGTGGATCAGTGTGAGAGACGTTATTGTTGTGACAGCGCTGTCATGTACACTGTGACATCACCATTACAAAGTGTCTAGCAGTTCCGTGTCAACACCATCATCCTCGTAACACCGTTGCCACCTTCATTGTGACATCTTCCTTTCTCCAGAAGACTCGTGTAAGCTCCATCATGCCCGTGGGAGAGAGAAAGAGAGAGACTGTTGTCATGATCACTGTCTTATCTTCCCTCAAATGGATGGAGAGAGACGTGAGACAAGTCACTTGTTGTTCAAGTTACATCTTCCACTGTGTAATGTGTTTCTGCAAGACCCACCTTGAGACACTGAACACGACTCATGGCACACCACTGGTAACTTCGTAAGAGTTGGCAACTGTCATGCCTTATCACCTTATCTGCTGGTTACACGACTACTCAAACACCAAATTGTAATAAACACTGGTTACTATATTAGCATTATTATTACATTTATTATTATTTGTTATTATTATATTCATTGGGAAACACTACACCTATTACGATGGCCTGTGGCCTGGTGGTAAAAGTTCTCCGAGTTCGATTCCCGGCGAGGGTTGAAACATTGGGCGTGTTTCCTTACACCAGTTGTCTATATACCCCATCAGTGAAATGGGTACCTGGGTGTTAGTCGACTGGTGTGGGTCGCATCCTGGGACAAAATTGACCTAATTTACCCGAAATATTCTGCATAACAAGCGACTTTCTATACAGCAGTATGTCATTGATGTCAGCTAGGCCTGTATACCTGGTACATGTATTTGTAGAAATAAAGATATTATTAATATTATTATGTCATATTATAGTACCTGAGGAATGAGAGGTAACTGGGTTTGACACAGTAATGGAAGGTAATTAGGTTTGATACTATGGAATGGGAAGTAATTAGGTTTGATACTAAAGAATGTGAACTAATTAGGTTTGATACTGAGCAATGGGAGGGAATTAGGTTTGATCCAAGAAATTAAAATGTACCTCTGATTCCTTAGGTAAAAACAAAACAAAACCTCCACCAGCATCAAGACAATTCTTCGTCCAACTCTTCCTCCTTTGAGAAGAACAAACTGTGGTCACTGGAACACACGAGCCTCTAACATTGCCCTTCCTTTCATCAGTAATTCCTGTCATTAGTAATTTCCTCTCATATCTTAGGAGTAATTTTTCCGAGAAGCCGATGTTTGTAACTGTTCGTGAACCCGCGGACACACATTTCCCCAGCGAATCTGGTCACAGAGCCTTCATGCATCCTGGTACCAGCTGTCTCTCCACGGCGTCACGCATCTATCACTATTCAACTTCTTTACCACCGAACCACACAACAGCTAAGATGTGTGGATTCTGAGAAAAGTGCAGAATTAACAGGGAAAAAATAGGAGTAAATTTGTGGAAACTAGAATTGGTTACCAGGAGGAGATTGTTGATAGAATCTTCAGAACATATTCCATTTTAAATGGGTTGCGAACTTGGTCAAACACAATATAATTTAAGAAGGGGCAGAGTGGGATTTAACGACTACTTCAACAACCGCTTCTAAGTCAGACTGCTGCTCTGGAAAACACAGAGCAAACTCTCACTGACAGTGTCAGTTCCGCCATCTACATTATTTTGATTGCCTAAAATTCTTCACACTGTACTCTTGCCATTAAATTTTCCCCTCTGTGCTACTAAGGTCTTCTTCGGGATGCTCCGTAAATGCTGGGAAATCATCTTTAAGAATAGTCTTCAATTTTTCCCCTCTTGTGAAATGATCTGTTTTTGTTTTACGCAGACAAAGGTTCCAGCTTCACCAGTCCCTGTGATGAATGACCCATACAGGCTGAGAGCTTCACTTGCACTTACTTGTTAAATTATCTTCTCCACTTACCTCTTCCTTTATACTGGACTGTCTTTCCTTGCATCTACTTGTTAAATTATCTTCTCCACTTACCTCTTCCTTTATACTGGACTGTCTTTCCTTGCACCTACTTGTTAAATTATTTTCTTCTCCCCTTACCTCTTTCCCTACACCGGACTCTCTCTGCCCAGTTAGTATCTCTACTGGCAGTAATGTGTTCGTCAAGACACTGGAATATTTTCTGTTCCTTTGTCAGATGATGAGCCACTCTCTGATTAAGCAACAGTTGACGTATCGATGCTAGGTACATACGAATGATTAAGCAGCCTCTGACTTACTGGAGATTGCAGTATACCTTAACCTACACTTAAGAAATTAAACTTTGGAGGATATTTCAATCCGTCGTGAACCATTATCAAATAACAATATTTGTGAATCTGAAGATGATAAGCCACCCCTGGCTCTCCTGAATGTGAGTTATTTGTCAATCTGAAGATGATAAGCCACCCCTGGTTTTATCGGGGTTTTATATTTATTGTTAAAAATCCACTGGCTTAACGACAACTAGACTTTCCATCTCATAAAACACAGGTTTAGTAGTATCTAATGATCACAACTTAATATTTATTTATGGGTTCATGGTAATCTATATTTTAAGCCTCTTATTGTCCACCTTTATCTCTTGCTTCCTGGAACTCACGCCTTCCTCGTGTGCCGCCGCTAAATGCTGGATCAGCTAGGCTGTAATGAATATGTGGGCCAGCGGGTCACCAGCAACAACAGCCTGCTGCTTGACCAGGCAAGCACCAGACAAGCCTGGTCCAAGGCCGGGCTGCGAGAGTAGGAAAACTCTCTAAATCCATTAGAGGTATATCAAAGGTATGAAGGTATTTTTCTTTTTATCTTGCTTCTTGTCGATGCTTTTGGCACTTGGGAAATTGTATCTTTCTTATACGAGGGGGAACTTAGGGGGTGCTGCCCCTTAGCACCGTGACTGAAGGGTGACAAGTCAAAGGAGTTGTTCACCTCATTAAGGGGGTGCTGCCCCCTAGCACCGTGATTAAAGGGTAAAGGTCAAAGTAGTTGTTCACCTCATTAAGGGGTTGCCGCCCCCTAGCACCGTGATTAAAGGGTGAAAGGTCACAGCGATAATATAAATTGCCGTTTTTGTGCTAATTAACTTAGCCTCTGAAAAATAAGTGTAAATATTTTTTCGCTATGCATAATGCGTTAAAAACGAAGTTTTCCGTCATTTTCACTGTAGGGAAGTTAGTTAGTTTAATAAGGGAAGACGATTTAAATGTGGCAGCCTGAATAAAATGTGCAGTTTTTTTTATATCTCTTATGTGAGTCTGATGAATCTATCAAACATCTGTACACTTTAGTCAGGGATCTGCTGCGTGTCTGTGTTAGGCAGGTGTTTTGTACAACTGTGTGTGTTTCTTTGTCTATTCGTGTTGAGTGTTTTGGGCAAGTTTCTCGTGTCGTGTTTTTATATACAAGGCGTTTATTGTATTTAAGATATTTTTTGGTTTAGAAAGACACGCAAGCAAACACTATAACATATTTATTAGAAAACGTTTCGGTCCTGGGACCTTGATCAAGGTCCCGGACCGAAACGTTTTCTAATAAATATGTTATAGTGTTTGCTTACGTGTCTTTCTAAACCAACTTGTCGGTATTTATTACCAAGGTTTATACCAAGGTATTTTTTGCATGTGTAATTTTTTTGTGTTGATGTAAGGTGTTTTTGTATGTCTACCTGGAGGGTATTCCGGGGATCAACGCCCCCGCGACCCGGTCCACGACCAGGCTTCCCGGTGGATTAGGGCCTGATCAACGAGGCTGTTACTGCTGGCCGCACGCAATTCAACGTACAAACCACAGCCCGGCTGAGCCGGTACTGACTGTAGGTATCTGTCCAGCTCCCTCTTGAAGACAACCAGGGGTCTACTGGTAATGTCCCTTATTTCTGGTGGGAGGCTGTTGAATAGTCTTGGGCCCCGGACACTTACTGCGTTTTCTCTTAGTGTACCAGTGACGCCCCTATTTTTCACTGGGGGTATGTTGCAGCGCTTGCCAAGTCTTTTGCTTTCGTACGGAGTGATTTGTGTGTGCATGTTAGGGACCAGCCCCTCCAGAATCTTCCAGGTGTAGTTTATGATATATCTCTCGCCTGCGCTCCAGTGAGTACAAGTCAAGTGCTTCCAGGCGTTCCCAGTAGTTAAGGGGTTTGATGGAACTTGTAAGTGCAGTAAAGGTTCTCTGTACATTCTCTAGATCTGCAATTTCACCTGCCTTGAATGGGGATGTTAATGTACATCAGTATTCCTGCCTAGAGAGAACAAGTGATTTAAAAAGGATCATCAGTGGCTTAGCATCTCTTGTCTTGAATGTTCTCATTATCCATCCTATCAGTTTCTTCGCAGATGTGATAGTGGCATTGTTCTGGTCCTTGAAGGTGAGGTCTTCGGACATTACCACACCCAGGTCTTTCACATTACTCTTCCGCTCTATTGTGTGATTAGAGTTTGTAGTATACTCAGTCCTAGTTATTATTTCCTATGTGTTTAATTTTTTTATTTCTGTAAGCTTTTTTAGTAAGATGTGTGTGTGTGTGTGTGTGTGTGTGTGTGTGTGTGTGTGTGTGTGTGTGTGTGTGTGTGTGTGTTCTGCAACATGGAGACCAGAAGTGAGCCTCAGAAACAAGACTTTACTAACATCACAACAAACACTAGTGTAACCTTGGGACCACTTTTAGTTACGCTTCTTGGGAGTTAGCCATGCACTCCAGTGCTCATGTTACAAACACTTACTGCTGCCTTGCCATCAGCTTCCTGCACTCACCACCACTACCACCCACACCATCACTAACACCACTACCATCCATACACATTCCTCTACTATGACTACTACACACATTTCCCTACTACGACTACCACACACACATACAGCCTCTGACACCACCACCATCTGCACACTCCCTGGCACCACTGCCAGCACAACCATCAACACCATCGCTACCACCATTAGCAGTACCACCACTCCACTCGACACTATCAGAGCCAGCAGCATTAGCAGCAGCCAACACATGGAGAAGGTCTCGTGCCCACCACGCAGTGTTACTACTGCTGGTTGATAAGGTGGGCGTCAGAGTGGGCGCCCTGCTCCACCAGGCCCACTATGATAGCAATCTAACACTTTTGCCCCAACCACAGTGCAAAATGACAATTGTACCCCAACGACAGTGGAAAGTAAAAATGGTGCAACAACGACAGTGGAAAGTGACAATGATGCCAAACAACAGTGGAAATTGACAATGGTGCCACAACCCCAGTGGAAAGTAACAATGATGCCACAACAACAACAGTGGAAAGCTACAATGGTGCCACAACAGCAGTTCCGTGACAATGGTGCCACAACAACAGTGCAGTGACAACACTACCACAGCAAGTGAAAAGTGACAGTGGTACCACACCAACAGTGCAAAGCGACAATAGTGCCACAACAGTGCAAAGTGACACTCGTTCGTCAAACATTCCAGTATGGAACACCTGACGATATCCATAGTAAGACACACGCAGCATCAGTAATCTTACTGCCGAAACGTGACGCCCCCGCTACACGCATCATCAGTCAAAGTCAGAGATGATTCTTAATGCTCGGCAATAACCCATACGGTGACAGAAACTCAGGAGATTAATTAACCTGTATATTTCGCCCCTTCCCCCTTATGGTATCATTATTGAGCACTGACAAATGTTTACCTGGAGAGGGTTTCGGGGGTCAATTCCCCCGCGGTCCGGTCTGATTCCTAATGTGGCACATGAGTCAGAATCACCAACTTATCGATACTGTATACCATTTACAATATATCCAAATAGCCAGACTGGAGTCTAGCTCAGCCTGACAGTTTTCATTACCCCTATAATAATAATAATAATAATAATAATAATAATAATAATAATAATCTTTATTTCTACAAGTACAACTTATACAAACGTAGCTGATATCAATGACATACTATATACAAAAGCCCATGGTTATGCAGAGCATTTAGGGCAAATTAGATTAACTTTATCTCCAGGATGCGACCCACACCAGTCGGTTAACACCCAGGTACCTATCTAGGTGAAGAGGGACAATAGGTGTCTTAAGAAAACACGCCCCAATGTTTCCACCCGTACCGGGGATCGAACCACGAATCCCATTGTGTGAGCTCAGTGCGCTACCAACCGAGCCACGGGACACCTATAGTAGAAATCCATCCAGTGTGATGAACTATGAGAGGGAAAACACCACTAGGTTTTGTTTCCATGTTTTAACTACTGTATCAGCAGCACGCTGCTGATGTAACCCATTTGTTTAATATAAAAATACCAGACTGAACCTTTTAATGTAGTGGGCAGGAGGAGCCGGGACCCTCTCCACCAACCACTTACCCTTAATGTGTTTTTTAAGATTTTGCCCCGAGGAGCGAGTTTATTGGGCAGCGCCACTCACCGCTCGGTACTCGTGGCTCAATTGGTAGCGGCCTCAGCTCTCGCACACTCACACACACTGAAGGACCGGGGTTCGTTCCCCGTTGTGTATGTTTCCTTACACCTGATGACCCTGTTCACCTAGCAGAAGGTGTTAGCCGACTGGTGTGTGGTCGCATCCTGTAGACCACAAGACCTCAATGGAAACAAGCCAGTCTGATGGCATGACTTTATTGGGTCACCCTGGGTTACTAACTTTCTGGGTTAATAATTCCGAACAAAAATCTTCTTCGTTCTGGAGGTGAATATGCCGACATAAACACTGCATATTTCAGACAAAATAGTTGGATCTTCACTGACATCAATTCAATCGTTGTGTCCATAGTTTAAGGTACACATGCTGTGTATCTGTGTATGTATACCGAGGTGTGTGTGTGTATGTGTATGTGTATGTGTGTGTATCGTCATCACCCACCACCACCACACTTCAACTTACTGTACATAAGCTCACCATAGCATTAACCCGAAGACAATGTTATGAGCAATCAAGGCGACCTTCTCTAGCCTTGGTTATGGGAGGAATGATAGTAAAATCCTCGGGAAAGTGAAGGATAAAGGGATGCAGGGGGAGACTTAAACCTTGGGGAAGGGGGAACTAAAATCATGGAGAGGAGACGATTAAAACCGCAGAGAAGATGAAGAATTAACCATGGAAAAACGGAGGACTAAAATCACGAGAAAGGGAAGGATTAAAGCAATGGGAAAGTGAGAGGGAAGCTGAAACTACAGTAACAGTGACGCAGAGAAGGAAGAGCTGTAAAAAAATAAACAAAGGAGATACAATGAGGAAAAAAGTGAACCATAATTATATACAAACATCACGAGTCAAGGCTGCAGGACACACACTGAAGAGGAAGCGATGAAAGACGAGAGTGAGAGAACAGAGACTTCTTGATGACCACCTGATCAACCAGGCTAGTCTGACCAACAGGCACGCACAACCATCACAGTCTGACCAGCAAGCCCACACAACCATCACAGTCTGACCAACAGGCCCGCACAACCATCACAGTCTTACCAGCAAGCCCACACAACCATCACAGTCTGACCAGCAGGCTCACACAACCATCACAGTCTGATACACAAATAACCCGCACATAAAAGAGAGATACAGGCCCGCACAACCATCACAGTCTTACCAGCAGGTCCACACAACCATCGCAGTCTGACCAGCAGGTCCACACAACCATCACAGTCTGACCAACAGGCACGCACAACCATCACAGTCTGACCAGCAAGCCCACACAACCATCACAGTCTGACCAACAGGCCCGCACAACCATCACAGTCTTACCAGCAAGCCCACACAACCATCACAGTCTGACCAGCAAGCCCACACAACCATCACAGTCTGACCAGCAGGCCCGCACAACCATCACAGTCTGACCAGCAAGCCCACACAACCATCACAGTCTGACCAGCAGGTCCACACAACCATCGCAGTCTGACCAGCAGGTCCACACAACCATCACAGTCTGACCAACAGGCCCGCACAACCATCACAGTCTGACCAGCAAGCCCACACAACCATCATAGTCTTACCAGCAAGCCCACACAACCATCACAGTCTTACCAGCAAGCCCACACAACCATCACAGTCTGACCAGCAGGTCCACACAACCATCACAGTCTGACCAGCAGGTCCACACAACCATCACAGTCTGACCAGCAGGCCCGCACAACCATCACAGTCTGACCAGCAAGCCCACACAACCATCATAGTCTTACCAGCAAGCCCACACAACCATCACAGTCTGACCAGCAGGTCCACACAACCATCGCAGTCTGACCAGCAGGTCCACACACCATCACAGTGCCCAGCGGGCCAACACAACCATCACAGTCTGGCCAGCAGGCCCACACAACCATCACAGTCTGACCAGCAGGCTCACACAACCATCACAGTCTGATACACAAATAACCCGCACATAAAAGAGAGATACAGGTTTTTCCTTTTCCGTTTACCGTAAACCTATGCACAGTGGCATGTACATTCACTACTTTTCCTATCATGCTTCCCCTGTCAAGAAAAGTGTTATCTCCCTCTTTCTCCGTGCCCTCCGCATCTGTGATCCTCAGTTCCTTCCAGCAGAAATTTCCACTCTTCATAATTCGTTCTCCCGTCTTGGCTACCCTTCCCATTTCATAGACTCTGCCCTCTCACGTGCTAAACGCAATTTCTTCTCTCCCAAACTCTCTACTCATGGGAACTCTTCTATTCTCTGCCTTCCCTACATTTCCGGTCTTTCTAATCTCAACAATTCTCTCCGTCCCTTAGACATCAAGCTTACCTTCCGCCAGACTAACACTCTTCGCACTAATCTCGTTCATACCTCTCCTCCCTCTACAGATGTTCCTGGTGTCTACTCTATTTCTTGCTCCTCCTGTCCTCTTCAATACTTCGGAGAAACTGGTCGATCTCTTTCTGACAGACTTAGGGAGCACAAAAATAGTGTTAGGCTTGCCGACACTAACAATGCTCTTTTCTGTCACTTCAGAGATCATAGCCATCCTATTGACTGGTCTTCTGCTAAAACTGTCTTCCCTACTTCCAACTCGAACAGTCGCCGTCTAGTTGAATCCTCTCTAATACACAACTTTCCTTGTATGAACCTTAGCCCTGGCTTCGTCTCTGTAGATGCCTTCCTCTCCCACTACATTGTAAAATGCTCCAAACTTCAGAACACCCGTGACTTAACCTGAATCCTCATTTTTTCTTTTTTTTTCTTCTTCTTCCTCTTCCCCTTTCCTCTTTCCTTTTCTCCTCTGGGTTGTCTTTCTCTCTCCTGTCTCGTGTTTCTGTTCCTTCTTCATTTATTTCACCACTTCCCCTTTCACGCACCTCTGTGCGCTTGCTCTCCCTCTGTGGGCATCTAGCTCTCTTGCAGTGCTCCCCTTCCTTTGTATTTGACTGGCTCGTCATCCTTATTTCCCACTTCTACCACTACCACTACTACTACCTCTTCTTCTACTACTACTACACTACTGATGAAATTAAGACACATGTGCGGCGTCTGGTTGTCTTTGTTGTGGACGTTTCGCCATCCAGTGGCTGGCTGGATGGCGAAACGTCAATGATGGGGATGTCCGGGTGTTGTGCATGTGTCTTAATTTCATCTTGTCGGTATTATATACAATTCTTGTATTACTACTACTACCACCACCTCTTCCTGCCTATATATAGCCGTCCTGCTCCACCTCTGGTTAGTGTGACTTTGTCAATGGTCCAAGTCGGACCGAAACGTCGTCGTAAGCTTCTCTCTTTTATGTGCGGGTTATTTGTGTATCGTTCCAGTCACGGTATTGTGCCTTTTTTGTTATCACAGTCTGGCCAGCAGGCCCACACAGCCATCACAGTCTGACGCGACACCCCGAACGTTAACTTGTCTTCCGCTTCTTTAAATAATATCCCTGAGAGATGTTAGCTCAATTCCATGAGATATACCAGTAATCTCTCTGGTAGTTCACTCTTTATGTCATTCGATGATTCAAGCTAAACCCGTTACCACCTCTATCTTTGTTCCAGCAGCATTTCTTACGTCTGTAGGTTGAAGACACTTGGATCACGAATGTTGACACACTGAATGAACATTAAAATGGTATAAAATACCGACAGATTGTTAGGTAAGACACATATGCAACAGTTAGGTATCTTTATTTCGAAACGTTTCGCCTACACAGTAGGCTTCTTCAGTCGAGTACAGAAAAGTTGATAGAAGCAGAAGATACTTGAAGACGATGTAATCAGTCCATCACCCTTAAAGTTTTGAGGTGGTCAGTCCCTCAGTCTGGAGAAGAGCATTGTTCCGTTGTCTGAAACAATATGAAGTTGAAGTGACAGGATGGAGCTTTATATAGTGCCATGAGATATACCAGGCACTATATAAAGCTCCATCCTGTCACTTCAACTTCATATTGTTTCAGACAACGGAACAATGCTCTTCTCCAGACTGAGGGACTGACCACCTCAAAACTTTAAGGGTGATGGACTGATTACATCGTCTTCAAGTATCTTCTGCTTCTATCAACTTTTCTGTACTCGACTGAAGAAGCCTACTGTGTAGGCGAAACGTTTCGAAATAAAGATACCTAACTGTTGCATATGTGTTGACACACTGTTCTATAACTGTCCATTTCCACTACCAGCATTACCCCCTACTCCTTTTTTTTTTCTTCCTCCCGTTCCTGTCCCCCTCGCCTATATATACTGGCTTCCTCATTCTCTTGCGTTAGTGTGACTTGTAAATGGTCCAAATCGGACCGAAACGTCGTCACAAGCTTCTTTCCCCTATGTGCGAGTTATCTGTGTATATTTCGCCCCTGCTCTTCAATGGGTTTCTTCTACAATTGCTCGCGTATTTTCACTACAGTGCGTTGTCGTAGTGTACAAATAAGGTACCTAGCAATCACGTATTTTCCATTTATAAACTGCGAGATCAGTGTCTCACCTCCTTTCCTGAGAGTACAAGTGTTTTTAAGCGATTCCAGTAGCTATCGATTCTATGGAACAAGGACAGCAGCACAGCTGGTGGCCAATTACTATAAACCTAAACCAGAAACTGCAGCAATAGCAGCAGCAACAGCAACAACAGCAGCATCAATAGCAGCATTAATACCAGTAGCAATAACAGCAACAGCAACAGGAGGGGGATGTGATGTGAAGAAAACTCTGCGGAGGGTGTTCGGACAGATATGAGCGCACATGTGTCTTCGTCAGGTACGCCAAGGTGTTGCATACTGACGAGGAACACGGCAGGATCTAGCAGGGATGGTGGCGTGGGTAAGATTACTTCCCCACCTGCGCCTCCTGTGTGTTTACTACAGGAATGGTGGCGTGGGTAAAATTACATCTCCTACCCACGCCTCCTGTGTCTACCGCGCCATCCTGAGAGGTAGTAATTCCCAAGTAAGAGTAACTCCAGCTCTGCTAGAGGGAAACTTTTAAAACTGCCGTACCTAGAGAACCATAATGATATGCTTAACAATATCCTCATCGACCTGCTGAAGGCTCCAAATTCCGGCTAACACATTTAATTACCCGATTTAACTAACCCTTCCTGCATTACTTTAGTGTTTTCTACGTATGAAAAAGTTGTAACACATGTACTATCTTGTTTTCCCACAGTGTAACTATCATATACAGCAGATCAGTAGTACACTACTGATGCACACCGTGACCACGTTCTCTGGTCCAAAAATGCCTTTCAACACACCGTGTAAAAGCGGGTAGTCTGTTCCTCGAAAAGGGCGGGTATTGAAAGGTCTTTGTCCATTCATACTCTCTTTTTCCTTAGCGTACTCACAGCACCCCTGCTTTTCAATGAAGGTATTTGGCACCGTCTACAAAGCCTCTTACTTTCATAAGGATTGATCTGTGTGTGCAGATTTGGAACCAATTCCTCTAGAATCTTCAGGTGTAAATTATGATGCATCTTTCTTGCCTACGTTCCAAGGAGAGAGAGACTTCAAAAGTTTTCAATAATTCTGGTGCGTGACTAAATTTATGCGAGCAGTGAAGGTTCTCTACATTATCCAGTGCATTTATAAATTATTAAACAAAACGTGCGAAAAATGCCTCCTGTACTCTGAGTATACCGTTAAGCTTTGACGTTCTTTAACATATCCGGAGATACACCTGTGACTCAAGAAATCGTAATGACACGATTGCAAACAAACCATACCCCGGCCGGGATTGAACCCGTGGTCATAGAGTCTCAAAACTCCAGCCCGTCGCGTTAGCTACTCTGGCAGCCCGGCTTGTCTGGTGAACCCAACTTCCCTATGTACATCAAGTTGTTATTAGTTAGCGTAAATTAGCAAAACAATTCTAACAAGACACACAGTAACATATGACCGAATCTGTGCAAGAACGACCGGGGTAAAGAGAACATGCTCCACGGCAGTGAACGTCAGAATAACCAGCCTTCAGTGAACATCGGATATCGAACGCTCTCCTCATTGGGGAACGTGGCTTCCATGACGTTTGGCAGACACATTACAAGCACGCGTTGTCAGCTGAGAAAGAATTAAATGACGACTAAAGTGAGATTTAGCTTAGTCCCTATCCTAGCACTGCATTATCATTATTATAATTATTATTTATTATTATTATTAATATTATTATTATATTCATGTGCAAATATTAATTAAATTTGTTGGGAACATATATAAACAGCACCTGGGATGATTTGAGGTAATCAGAATTGATTCGAAAAAGAGGAGGTAATCAGATTTCATTCGATGAAGAGGAGGGGTAGTTGGAATGGCTATTAAGAAGAGGTTGGTAGTTGCCTGAAGGGTGTGTAGAAGCAGTATATAAAACCTGATGAGCACTATTGTTACAACAGCATCGTATCTCCCAGTTACAGCAACACACACACTTTCTCACCCACGCTGACCCACCTGTGTACACTCATGTACACCCTCATCCTCTTGTGTGCACCCAGGTACACCTTCATTTTTGGTACATGTACGCCTTCGTGCTATATACTCATGTACGCATGCATGTTCTTGTGTACACTCAAATACACTATGATTTTATGTACACGCTCATGTACACCTTCCTGCTTTTGTTTATACAGTTACGTATAGGAAGGCCCCGCTTTACAGCGCTTCGATAATACAGCGGTTTTTAATTATACCCATTCTTTATTTATTCAGACTTCCTACAATAAATATATTTACCACTCACTACAAGCTAAGGATGAAAATATTTTGAAGGTAAGTAATGTGTCTACTGTATATGTATTTTTTAGGCTTAGCTATATTGCTCACTTTATATATGATAGTGTGGACATGTTATCAGGTTTTTATACGCATTTGAAAGCGAAAACAAGGTTATATTTCACTTTACAGCGATAACTTGGAACCTCACCTGCTGTATAAGTGGAGCCCTACAGTAGCCCAGAACCTCACCTGCTGTATAAGTGGAGCCCTACAGTAGCCCAGAACCTCACCTGCTGTATAAGTGGAGCCCTACAGCAGCCTGGAACCTAACCTGCTGTATAAGCAGAGCCCTACAGTAGCCCAGAACCTCACCTGCTGTATAAGTGGAGCCCTACAGCAGCCTGGAACCTAACCTGCTGTGTAAGCATGACCCTACAGTAGCCTGGAACCTTACCTGCTGTATAAGTGGAGCCCTACAGCAGCCTGGAACCTAACCTGCTGTATAAGCAGAGCCCTACAGTAGCCTGGAACCTTACCTGCTGTATAAATGGAGCCCTACAGCAGCCTGGAACCTAACCTGCTGTATAAGCATGACCCTACAGTAGCACAGAACCTCACCTGCTGTGTAAGTGGAGCCCTACAGCAGCCTGGAACCTAACCTGCTGTATAAGCAGAGCCCTACAGTAGCCTGGATAGCCTGGAACCTCACCTGCTGTATAAGTGGAGCCCTACAGCAGCCTGGAACCTAACCTGCTGTATAAGCAGAGCCCTACAGTAGCCCAGAACCTCACCTGCTGTATAAGTGGAGCCCTACAGCAGCCTGGAACCTAACCTGCTGTATAAGCATGACCCTACAGTAGCACAGAACCTCACCTGCTGTATAAGTGGAGCCCTACAGCAGCCTGGAACCTAACCTGCTGTATAAGCAGAGCCCTACAGTAGCCCGGAACCTCACCTGTTGTATAAGTGGAGCCCTACAGCAGCCTGGAACCTAACCTGCTGTATAAGCAGAGCCCTACAGTAGCCCAGAACCTCACCTGCTGTATAAGTGGAGCCCTACAGCAGCCTGGAACCTAACCTGCTGTATAAGCAGAGCCCTACAGTAGCCCAGAGCCTCACCTGCTGTATAAGTGGGACCCTACAGTGGCCCCCGGAACCTAACCTGCTGTATAAGCGAGGCCCCACAGTACACCTTCATGCCAGACTGTGTTGCATACGTTAGGCTGCACGAGACTAGCACCAACAATTTGGATGATCAGACTAGCAGCAATGAGGTTTGATCTGGGACTGGGTCGCGGGAGAGGGGGCGGTGGCCCCGAAACCGTCTGAAGGTTAAGGCAAAGTACACAGTGCTTATACATTCTATCTGCACTTACACTTGTACTTACACTCATGTGCACCCACACCTTTTCATAAACTCATGTACACACATTTATACATGTAATCATGTGCACCAACATTTACACACACTGCACGTCTGTACAAATATAACTTGTTATCAACAATATTTTTACCAGTTCCTCAATACAACAGACAGACTGTCAATTTTCCAGTAGTAGTGAAGTCTGCTCAAAACTCACTTCAATACTACTGTCAGAAAATCTGACAGTATGTGTTGGTCCGTCCCAGGGTCATGGCCCCTGCGGCCCACTCTCACCAGGGCGCGTACAAGGGAAAGGGAATATTACAGGACCAAGAACTATTAAGATAAACCAGGAAACCATGGCGAATGAGTCGTAAAATTCGCTCGCCATGGGTTCGAACCCCACCCGTTCAGTGATTTGTTTGCAATCGTGTTATTAGATTTTGTGAGTTAAGATAACCATAAGACAGCAAAGACTGGCGTATAATGAACGCAAGCAGAAGTTTGTTACATGTACCTGCCACCTTACACGTTTGTGAGACAGTAAGGCAAAGACCAGCAATCTTGCTGGAGTACAAAACGTTTAGCAAGCTTCCATCCCACACTCGTAAGAGATGATGAAAATGGTATAAAAAGCCGACAAGTTGATGATTTAAGACACATGTGGAGCAGCTGGGTATCTTTATTGCTGAAAAGTTTCGCCTACACAGTAGACTTCCTCAGTCAAATACATAGGCAGCAGGTGTAGTAGTGAAATGAAGATGTAATCAGTCCATCAACCTTGGAGAAATAGTATTTTGAAGAGGTCAGTCCCTCAGCCTGGAGAAGAGTTCAGCTTCATGGTCTGGACCGATATGGAGCTTAACACTTCTCCAGGTTGGGGGACTAACCACCTTAAATACTATTTATCCAAGGTTGATGGACTGATTACATCATCTTCATTTCACTACCTTTGTATTTGACTGAAGAAGTCTACTGTGTAGGCGAAACGTTTCAACAATAAAAATACCCAACTGCTGCACATGTGTCTTAATCATCAACTCGTGTGAGAGGATTGCAGTGGATCCTTGGATGGTAGCTCTCTACCAATATTTAATATGTATTTTCTAGGGGGATGAGTTAGTGGCAGGGCATTGCCCAATAAATTCTCCTCCCAGGGAAAACTCAGAAAAACTTGAGCCACAAGTCTCGAATTAAAACTGACTGGATTAGTCCAGATGACACCCACGTGTAGCTGCTGACACTGACGCAAGTGCATAAACACATCTTTAAATAAGCAGTTAAGATGGTTTTAATGACTCAGCACAGACACCCGAGTGAGCTAGATTCGAGATAAATCCTTGGAGGATGTTTCGGCGGGGAAGTGTGGATAAGGGAAGAACAGCAATATGTTAGGATAGAGAGGGGATATTTATGGGTACAGAGTGAGGTGCAAGGCATAATATAATCGTTTTTAGGTAGTAATAGTAATGTATTGTTTGTAACGACTTGGCAAAGCTCCTGGAGAGCGAAACGTTGCCATAATGTCACATTAGTTGCACTTGTGTCCTTATACCTATTGTCGGTAATTCTACCAACATTGTTACACGACATTTTTATTGAGGCGACGTTTCCCTCTCCTTGAGCTTTGTTGGTAGTATATTGACTCCAGGCTGAGGGACTGATTACCTCAAACTCCTTATGATCTTCATTCTTTTTTTGTATAGGACTGATGAAGCCACTGTGTAGTGAAACGTTTCCTTAATAAAGATACCCAAGTGTTGTACATGTGTCTAATTTATGAACATAAGCAGGCCTACTGGCCCATGCTAGGCAGGTCCAACTCACCCCTACCCACACCAAGAAGTTCATTCTCCCACCACGGATGATAAACGTTTAGACTGGAATGTTTCCTGATTTCCGCTATCTCGTTACCAGGAGTATCAAGACCGTTATTTTTCTATATATATTTTGCTTATATGTTGTTAGAATATATACAGTAAATAGCATTAAACAACCTGCAGGAATCCTTAAGCAGTTGTGGCTGGGCACTACGTTAGGAAAGTGACGTATTAAAAGAGGACCCACCAGGGCACTTGCCTCTCCTTCCCTCCCTCACGTGCACAAAGTCGGGAGGACACAAAGGGCCGCTCGTCTTATGAACTTTAGCAATTGTTAAGCAGGTCACAAAGTCACTTCCTGAGTAGTGACGGAGTGAGTCTCTGAAAGGAGTGGCCGCACCCCTGCCACAATACTGCATCCCATTCTCACATCAAGGACAACACATTCACCAATCCCACGCTGTTGCTGTTTGTTTTGGTGTTATTACTGTTATAATTATTATTATCATTATTCTTATTTCTTACAATACCGGCCGTCTCCCACTGAGGTAGGGTGATCCGAAAAAACAAGGAAACACATTCACAAACGTTCGTTCAATTGCTGTCTTGCCAAATGTGTGAAGACACTACAAATTGAATGACCCATCAAACAAGATCATCCCCAATCCTCCTTCAGAGTGCAGGCATTGTACTTCCCACCTCAAGAGTGTAGGCATTGTACTTCCATCTGTGGATTTGTCCAAGGTGACACCGCCTACGACTGCTTCACCTCACCTATCTGCAGTATAAAAGCCCCTTATTCACACAAATGCTGTATTCTTATCAAGATTGCAGAACTAATTATTCGACTCCAGGCTGAGGGACTGGCTACCTCAATCTCCGATGTTCACTGTTCTTTATATTGGACTGATGAAGCCACTGTGTGACGAAACGTTTCCTCAATAAAGATACCCAAGTGTTGCACATGTGTCTAATTTATCAACTTGGCTCTCTGAACCATTTATCTACACTGTATTTCCCATCTCAGAGTGTAGGCACTGTTCTGCCTACCTTAGAGGTGAGGTACAAAATTTGATATATATATATATATATATATATATATATATATATATACATATATCATTGATACCAACAAGTGGTTTAAAAAGACAAGCTATGACAACACTAGGACATTTATTAGAAAACATTTCGGTCCTGGGATGCTGATCACTTCTCGGGGTCACCATATGGACAAGACCTGGGCAGCGTTTTCACCAGCGAACCACAAATCACCAAGTTCCCAGTACCGACACGTTCTCTAATAAATATATCCTAGTGTTTTCCTCGCGTCTCTTGAAATTTTAAATCTAAGTGATATATAGCCGAGTGTTCTTAAAAATGTTGTTTTGCTAAGCGGGTTTAGTCAGGATAATGAATAAGCTCATCTTCCTGGACACAATACACTTTGTAGGCAGTGACGCTTGACCAGTTATGAGTCATCTAGGCAAGACTGTGTGATAGTTGTGTGAGGAATTTACAGCATCTTCCCTAACTCGCTGACGAAAGGAAGCTAATCTGAGCCTAGGAAGGGTAAGATAGCTCCAGCTGCTGGGATTAAGAGCCCTTCGGAACTGTAAACGTACCCATCCCTCCTCTTGAAAGCAACTCGCTGAGAAAAATAAAATAAAATACGTATACATGATTGCTGTCTTGTACATCACTCTTGCAATAATAATAATATCTTACAATAATAATAATATTATTATTTATCAAAATATATACAAAAATATATATCGTTATTTTTGCTCTGTTTTATTTTAAATGTTATCAGGCATTTTTTTACGGTATCAGTCTACCTTACCGTTTGAATATTTTTTTTACGATACTTTTGGAAGAAAACGGTGAACAACGAAAACAGACAGTGTGTCTTAGGCCGAACAGTCTGTGATTAAAACCTCCACCACTCGTAAACATTATCAACCAATATTTATATTAATGTAACACGAGAATGCCCGATAAGTAAGACAAATGTGCAACAGTTAAGTATTTTTATTCCTAAACGTTTCGTCTACACAGAAGGCTTCTTTAATCGTGAGTACTTAGGAGGCAGCCTTCTCTGTACTTGACTGAAGAAGCCTACTGTGTAGGCGAAACTGTTGCACATGTGTCTTACTAATCAACTTGACAGTATTGTAACACCATTATTATATTCACGGTAATATCTCTTCGTTCTGACATAAACACTGCAGCCTCTTCCCTTTCCCTGGTGGCCGATGTTACCAGCCATTTTCTTCTAGTACTGGAGCATCAACAAATGACTGGATCAAGAACATATTCACTGCCAGTACACATTCCTTCAATGACTCCAGTGTAACTTTTCAACCAAATACTTTTAATAGCATATTTTCTGAAATTTTACGATTTTTGCAGTTTTGATCGATACACAATTTCCCTGCACAACTGCCTAAAGAGTATAAATTGTTAATCCTCTGGCCATTCTGTCAGAATTTAACTTAAACTTTTCTATGTCAAGTTTATACAATATACTGGACTGTCTTGCGATAGGATAGTGATCATATGGACTGTCTTACGATAGGATGGTAATCGTATGGACCGTCTTAAGAAAGGATGACCACATGGATTAAGATGATGATTCTATAACTATCGTAAATCAACGTATCAACGTATCGTGCCTTATACATACACTAATACAGGAGGGTCCCGGTTATGCAGCAGGTTAGGTTCCGGGCTACTGCTGTAAAGTGAGCCTTAGCCTTTCTTTTTTACTTTAACATGCTTATAAAAGCCAGTTAACATATTTACACTATCATACATTAAGTGAGCAACAGAGCTAGGCTTAAAAAACGCATATACAGTACATATATTACTTACCTTAAAATATTTTTGTCCTTAGCTTATAGCGAGTTGTGAATATATGTACTGTAAGAAGTCTGAATAAATGAAGAATGGGTATAATTGAAATCGCTGCATTAGCTATACGCCGTAAAGCGGAGCCTGCCTATCTACAGTACTGGGGTACACTTTACTCCTTGACAACTAAACACACGTTAACAAGCCTTAAGGAAAACTTAGAGGAACAGTTAACATATTGTTTCGTATAGGTTAATTTCTAGATACAATCTATGTTTCAAAAATACTACGACATTCATTATCGCGCAGTGGTTGGGAGACCAACATCACACAGTAGCAGGAATGCCAACACCACACAGTAGCAGGTAGACCAACACCACACAATAGCAGGAATACCAACACCACACAGTAGCAGGAATACCAACACCACACAATAGCAGGAAGACCAACACCACATAGTAGCAGGTAGACCAACACCACACAGTAGCAGGTAGACCAACACCACACAATAGCAGGAAGACCAACACCACACAGTAGCAGGAATACCAACACCACACAATAGCAGGAAGACCAACACCACATAGTAGCAGGTAGACCAACACCACACAGTAGCAGGTAGACCAACACCACACAATAGCAGGAATACCAACACCACACAGTAGCAGGAATACCAACACCACACAATAGCAGGAAGACCAACACCACATAGTAGCAGGTAGACCAACACCACACAGTAGCAGGTAGACCAACACCACACAGTAGCAGGAAGACCAACACCATACAGTAGCAGGTAGACCAACACCACAAGGTAGCAGGAAGACCAACACCACACAGTAGAAGGAAGACCAACACCACACAGTAGCAGGAAGACCAACACCACACAGCAGCAGGAAGACCAACACCATACAGTAGCAGGTAGACCAACACCACATAGTAGCAGGTAAACCAACACCACACAGTAGCAGGTAGACCAACACCACACAGTAGCAGGTAGACCAACACCACACACAGGATGGTGAACCAGCGTCGTCAGTACCATAAGCTTCACAGATCAGCAGTGACCTTCAGTGAACGTGCTGGGTATCATAACAGCCTCTCAGGCCGGTAGTTTCGTGTCCGTGTTAGTACACCACATTTCCACCACCTTTTACAATCCTGACTCCACGTCAGGCTTTTCTGACGAGAATGAAACAAGCTGTCAAAAGTTTTCCTTTGATATACCACCCACTGTACGTTTGTGTAAAGAGCATTCTCACGATGTATACTGTGTAGCTACTGAGAGGATGGTATACATACAGTATACCTACACTGGTTTAATGCTGTGCATGTCAACCTGTTTGTGACAAGTCTCCTGAAGATGGCTTCAATGAGAGGACGAAATACTGTCTATACTTCTCTAAACCGCATTTCCACTGCCTAAATATGGGAATCTTAGTTTTGATTCCCTATTTTTGCTTACATTTGGTTAAACAAGTAATTCTTAGCATCTCTTAAGACCCACGTGTGTTTTCAGCTTACATTTATACGACCTTTGCCCCAGTACCTTGTATATCAAAGTTACTCTTGGCAGGCGGATAAGAGACAGCTTATTCTCCTTATTGTCATTCCTGGCTCTTCCCTCTTCGAAAGTCGTTAGATTTAGCTCCTTTAGTAGGTTACACAAATGCATGAGTGGGTGTGTTAATTAAAGGGACACAAGTGCAACTAATGTGACATTTTATTGTGGCAACGTTTCGCTCTACAGGAGCTTTATCAACCTGTTACAAATAGTACATGGACACAGGGTATATATAGGCTCAAAGTGAGGTGTAATACTAGTGGTGGTGGTGGTGGTGGTGGTGGTAGTAGTAGTAGTAGTAGTAGTAGTAGTAGTAGTAGTAGTAGTAGTAGTAGTAGTAGTAGTAGTAGTAGTAGTAGTAGTAGTAGTAGTAATATTAGTTGTTAGGTAAGACACATATGCAACAGTTAGGTATCTTTATTTCGAAACGTTTCGCCTACACAGTAGGCTTCTTCAGTCGAGTACAGAAAAGTTGATAGAAGCAGAAGATACTTGAAGACGATGTAATCAGTCCATCACCCTTAAAGTTTTGAGGTGGTCAGTCCCTCAGTCTGGAGAAGAGCATTGCATATGTCTTACCTAACAACCTGTCGGTATTTTATACCATTTTAATGTTCAGTAATATTAGATGTAGTAGCAGAAATGCAATATATGCAAGTTGACTGTTCTACCATACTGTATTACTATTACTACTACTGATATTACTACTACTACCACTAGTATTACACCTCACTCTAAGCCTATATGAAAGTTAAGACACATGTGCAACATCTGGATATCTTTATTGTAGTAGACGTTTCGCCATCCAGTGGCTTTATCAATACAGATTCTAGGACATAATAGGAAGACAGTAGAACTATATACAAAAGATGAGGTAATCAGTCCCTCGGCCTTGGAGTTAGTGTTCACAGCATCGTGGTGGAGGAGAATCTGGAGCAAAGACAAGAAGACTGGCGGTTTATATACTCGTCAGTGGATAGGGACGGGCAGCAGACGAGGGCAAAGTCACTGGTAGGCGGGATTCCCCAGTGGAAGTAGGTCCTTCCCAAAGAGATGGGTTAGTTGCAGCAGCCGTGAAGGTCTTGTAGATGTCCTCTGAACCAAGATTCCATGATGTTGCAGTGTCTGACAAGTTGTGCATGAAAGGTATAAAATACCGACAATATGAAAGTTAAGACACATGTGCAACATCTGGATATCTTTATTGTAGTAGACGTTTCGCCATCCAGTGGCTTTATCAATACAGATTCTAGGACATAATAGGAAGACAGTAGAACTATATACAAAAGATGAGGTAATCAGTCCCTCGGCCTTGGAGTTAGTGTTCACAGCATCGTGGTGGAGGAGAATCTGGAGCAAAGACAAGAAGACTGGCGGTTTATATACTCGTCAGTGGATAGGGACGGGCAGCAGACGAGGGCAAAGTCACTGGTAGGCGGGATTCCCCAGTGGAAGTAGGTCCTTCCCAAAGAGATGGGTTAGTTGCAGCAGCCGTGAAGGTCTTGTAGATGTCCTATATATACCCTTTGTGTCCATGTACTGTTTGTAATGGCTTGATAAAGCTCCTGGAGAGCGAAACGTTGCCACAATAAAATGTCACATTAGTCGCATTTGTGTCCTTTTACTTAACATATTGTCGGCAAATCTACCAATATTAATACAATGAGTGGGTTTGTAGATGAATGGTTCAGAGAACCGACATGTTGATAAATTAGACACATGTGCAACTCTTGGGTATCTTTATTGAGGAAACGTTTCGCCACACAGTGGCTTCATCAGTCCATACAAAGGAGAATCTTGAAGAACAGGAGGAGAATGAGGTAATCAGTCCCTCAACCTTGAGTCGATGTGGTCAGTCCATCAATCTTGAATAGAATACGGCATACGTGCTGAGAAGGAGCTTATAAACCGTTGGCAGGAGAGGTGCAGCAGTCATAGGTCGCGTAACATTTGTTCAATGTTGAAGTAGGTCGTGCCCAAGAATTAGGCAAGCGAAGAATTCCCAAGTATTAAGATCCCAAGAAGTTGCAGTGTCTGACAGGTTTGGTAATCAGTCCCTCAACCTTGAGTCGATGTGGTCAGTCCATCAATCTTGAATAGAATACGGCAGTGTCTGACAGACACTGCAACTTCTTGGGATCTTAATACTTGGGAATTCTTCGCTTGCCTAATTCTTGGGCACGACCTACTTCAACATTGAACAAATGTTACGCGACCTATGACTGCTGCACCTCTCCTGCCAACGGTTTATAAGCTCCTTCTCAGCACGTATGCCGTATTCTATTCAAGATTGATGGACTGACCACATCGACTCAAGGTTGAGGGACTGATTACCTCATTCTCCTCTTGTTCTTCAAGATTCTCCTTTGTATGGACTGATGAAGCCACTGTGTGGCGAAACGTTTCCTCAATAAAGATACCCAAGAGTTGTACATGTGTCTAATTTATCACAATGAGTAGGTGTGAGTTGGACCTGACCAGGTTGGGCCAAAAGACTTGGTGCAGTGCTCCTTCCTTCTTGAACGGGTGTGACTCGGACCTGCTTAGCATGTTCCTTCTTATAAGAACGTTGATGATTGAGACACTTACGAATGTGATGAATCAAACCATTCATCACATTCTTATAAGAACATAAGAAAGGAGGAACACCGCAGCAGGCCTATTGGCCCATACTAGGCAGGTCTCTCTCAAACTCAAACCCATTAACAAAAATATTTGTCCAACCCATTTCAACTATTATTTTCTAATGTTTTAGTCTTGGTTTTATTTTCATCAGATGTAAGATTAATATTGCTGTAAATCCCCAGATATACAGCAATATTCTTATATTCTTGTATTCTTATATTCCTATATTCTTTCTAACCAGTTTGAATCCATTATTACCGATTCTCTCTTGGAGGGATACCCTCAGGACCTCATTTATATCTCCTTTGTTTATATCCATATTCCACTTATACACTTCAATCATGTCTCCCCTCATTCTTGTTTAGTGGATTTGTGATAGTATGGGCCAATAGGCCTCCATTCTTATGCTCTATGTACTAAAGAGTATGTCCCCGAGCAACCGCCCACACGCATCCCTGGTAATACGGTTGATATGTGCCTCCGGCGACAGGCTGGGTGCTATATTTACCAACAGTTCCTTCTCTTAGGTCTACGTTTGAAATTTCTTCTCTTCTCACTGTCTCCTCTCTCTTCTTTCCGTTCCCCTCGCAGATTTCCATCATCTTGCACTTGTGACGGATGAACTTCAGTATCTACCTGTCTGACAGATCGTTTAGTATGTCAAAATTTGCGCCAGTTTACTTTCTCTTCCTCTTCTATTCGCCTGCGAGGGGAAAAAAAGGAGAAAGAGGAGGAAATACATAGTAATGAAGAATAAAACAAAAACGAGACACCGGAAAAGGAAGGAAGCCGCAATGATGGCGACAGAGGCGACGAAAGAGGAATTTAAAGAGCTAGTGTCGGTGGAGGTGGGTGGGTGAAGGAGAGTAAAAGCAGTAGGTGAGGGGAAGGGGGGGGTAGGAGGAACAGGTGTAGGAGTCAGGAAAAACACCTCCCCTACACGTGTTCGTCACTGTGAGGTTTCTCAGTGACGACACTCAGGCAGGACTTGTAATGAGATGAGCCACAGCGACGACACAAAATTTAATGTGCATGCATCATGAATATCAGATTTGCACCTACAAGTTGCAACTTACACTCCCCGGAGATGACACTTCCACATGGTAACCTGTCATTCAAGTGATTACCTCGAACTTCTGACACTTCAAAAGATTAATTGATCTGTATATTTCGATCCCCTTCGATGAAGAGGATCCCAGAAGGGGATCGAAATATACAGACCAATTAATCTTTTGTGTCTGTCTCCATGTGGGTTATTACCCAACACTGACAAGTGTTCATTACACTTTAGTTATTCCTTCTTAATTATTAGTTATTTTTGCGTGTGCATACCAATACGGAAAAAATCTGACTATTAATTTAAATACGGATAAAAAGCACTCTAGAACGTTAATAAAGTTACAAACTAAATAAACAGGCTTTCATTTAAGCTTAATTTCTAATTAACACTTTAGTGGCGTTTATTAATATTATTATATTCATGGGAAGGCGTTAAACCTCATGCCTTACATAAAACGTGTTAGGTTTAAAACGCATTAAACCAGCAGGGTTAAGTTGAAATTTCCACCTACCACCGTCGTCATCCTATTACTGTGTAATGCGCTTATAAGCGTATTACATAAACAGTAATTAGTTGATATTAGTTTAAATATACGCAGATTTGGATTAACCTGTGACGGAACTTGAATTAACCAACCTAAATTTATTAAGACTTGTAAATGGTCCAGGTCGGACCGAAACGTCATTAGCTTCTCTCCCCTATGTACGGGTTATTTGTGCATTGTTCCAGCCACGGTATTGTGCCTTTTTGTTGGGAATGTCTAACAGCAAAGACAGCTCAAAAATGAACGAGCTAACAAGCGCTGGAAAACTAACGTTATTTTATAGTGAGAGGAAGAGCAAGTGGCAGGTGAAGATGTGACAGTCAGCATCCCTTCAACACTTACAACTATCTTCTTAACACCTCCCTTACACTGCACTCGGGAAAACATCTCCCCTACACTACACTCAGGAAAAACACCTCCCCTACACTACTCAGGAAAACACCTTCCCTACACTACTCAGGAAAATACCTCCTCTACACTACTCAGGAAAACACCTCCCCTATACTACTCAGGAAAACACCTCTCCTACACTACTCAGGAAAACACCTCCCTTACACTACTCAGGAAAACACCTCCCCTACACTACAGTCAGGAAAAACACCTCCCCTACACTACTCAGGAAAACACCTCCCCTACACTACAGTCAGAAAAAACACCTCCCCTACACTACTCAGGAAAAAACGCGAGAACTTTATTCTCTGCGCCTGGCCGGATGCCAAACTTTATTGTTGACTGCCTGGTCAACCATGTTGCTGAGGCTAGCGGTGGATTCATTACCTTCACATGATGATATAAACATGTTACTAAGAGGAACAGAGTGCAAATATATCTTCTACATTGTGATGGATATGTGGGGCAGCGGGCGACCAGCAGCAACAGCCTGGTTGACCAGGATAGCACCAGACGAGCCTGGCCCATGGCCGGGCTCAGGGAGTAGATAGACTCTGGGAACTCATCAAAGGGTGGCAGGTGATCGCGGAGAAGCGCTTCAACACTCATTAAAGACAATCCCTCTTAAACACTGTCTGACTACAATGTCAGACAATCCACTATGTGACGCAACACACGTCTTCATGTCTCGTCCCCCACCTGTGGAATGATTACGCGTGTTGTCAACCCTGGATGTGTGGGGTGTTAAGGGACCAGGCAGCGATTAACGAACGGAGAATCGAGCCTCCACCACTGCTTGTGCTGAATGACCCACATGGGTTTAGAGCTTCATGAAATATAAGAGTGATGGGGGAAGGAGCTGTAGTATGCTTACATTTTACTCGACCCCCTTGACGTCTATACAGAATAGTTTGTAGGAGTCAACAATCCTTCAGGGTGGCACAAATGTTAGCCACTTGTACTGTGTGTAAAATGGTTATAATTATAGCCATAATTTTAAAAGGGGGTGGACCGGTAAGCCAGCGGAAGGCTTCGGTCGGATGACCAAAACCTCCAGCTGCGAGCCATCATATGACTAAAACCCGCGTCAGGAAACACTTGTTTATGTTTCCTGACAAACCTTACCTAACCTAACTTGTGTTGCTATAACTGTTTTCGACCCTTGGTACCAGCGCCCCCGCGACCTGATCGTACACAGGTCTCCTGAACTGCAAAGGAAATAGTATTACAGGAATAAGAAATATTCAGAAATAAGAGGAAATTAGGTGTTTAATTAATGTAGGTAGAAATCTGTAAGATTTACCTATCACATTTTGCATTTACGAGGCAGAAATTGGCTAGTTAATGGATGTTTAAAACCCATCGATCCACGAGGGTCATTAAGGACATGTAACCTCTTCACCACCAGTCTGGAAAACTGCTTCGTAACGGCTTGAGAGCTGGAGAGCGAAACGTTGCCACAATAAAATGTCGCATTAGTTGCACTTGTGTCCTTTTACCTAACATACTGTCGGTAATTCTAGCAACATTAATACAAGAAAAACTATAGTGACTTCTCACACTGTATATAATGCATATCGAGATACACATCCATATGTGAATAAACCGTTCACGAGACGAAAAAAAAGATCCAAAAATCCTGCCAGAGTGCAAAACATTGAAAAGGACTGTTTCTCAAACTCATTGGTTTAAAAAAACAGGTGAGCAAACATCAGGATATATTAGAGAACGTTTCAGTCCTGGGACCTTGCTCACTTTAATCAGGGCCGAAACGTTTTCTAATAAATATGTCCTAGTGTTTAATCATGTATCTTTTGAAACCAATTTGTCGGCATCAGAGACCAAGTTTTATACCAAACTGTCATTATCTGGAGTCTACCTGGAGTGTGTTCCGTGGCCCAGTCCCACACCAGGCCTCCCGGTGGGTGACCTGATCACCTGGGGAATGGAGACAATCGATCAAAGGAAGAAGAGGTCACGTCCAAATCCTTGGATAAGGAGGCCCTTACCAACTTCAAGGAACTCCACTGAATTTTGGAAACTGCTGCGATCGTTTCAAAATTACGCAGTGAAACGCGGTACAAAATGAGGGTGTGTTTTGAGCTGACCCCCCCCCCCCGTCACAGCTGGTACACACCCACCATACCTTTACAGCTGGAACACTCAAACACCATATCTTCACAGCTGGAACACACTCATCATACTTTCACAACTGGAACACTCACCATACCTTCACAGCTGGAACACCCACCATACCTGCACAGCTGGAACACTCACCATACATTCACAGTGGGAACTCATCATACTTTCACAACTGGAACACTCATCCTCCCTCCCCAGCTGGAACACCCACCATACCTACACAGCTGGAACACTCACCATACCTTCACAGCTGAAACACTCACCATACCTACACAGCTGGAACACTCACCATACCTTCACTGGAACACACCATACTTTCACAAATGGAACACTCACCACTTTCCTACAGTCTGGAATCATCCAACCACCATTCTACACTGGAACCACACTCACCTAGACTTTCACAACTGGAACTCCACCATACCTTCACACTAACATCACACTTCACACCTAGACTTCCACAACTATTACGCCTAGACATCACATACCTTCACACCTAGGACACGTCCATCATACCTTCACACCTAGGACACGTCCATCATACCTTCACACCTAGGACACGTCCATCATACCTTCACACCTAGGACACATCCATCATACCTTCACACCTAGGACACGTCCATCATACCTTCACACCTAGGACACGTCCACCATACCTTCACACCTAGGACACATCCATCATACCTTCACACCTAGGACACGTCCATCATACCTTCACACCTAGGACACGTCCATCATACCTTCACACCTAGGACACGTCCACCATACCTTCACACCTAGGACACGTCCATCATACCTTCACACCTAGGACACGTCCATCATACCTTCACACCTAGGACACGTCCATCATACCTTCACACCTAGGACACGTCCACCATACCTTCACACCTAGGACACATCATCATACCTTCACACCACCTAGGACACGTCCATCATACCTTCACACCTAGGACACGTCCATCATACCTTCACACCTAGGACACGTCCATCATACCTTCACACCTAGGACACGTCCATCATAACCTTCACACCTAGGACACATCCATCATACCTTCACACCTAGGACACGTCCATCATACCTTCACACCTAGGACACGTCCATCATACCTTCACACCTAGGACACGTCCATCATACCTTCACACCTAGGACACGTCCATCATACCTTCACACCTAGGACACGTCCATCATACCTTCACACCTAGGACACGTCCACCATACCTTCACCATTAACAAATGCAATACACAATCTGTCCCGTCACTTTTGACAATTTCCTTCACAAAATATAAAAATAAAAAAATTTAGAGTTAGTGTGGGTTAAGCTTTTAGTTTTTATGATACAGGCAGTGTAGAAGCCCTCTGGCGGCCAGCTCACTCACTACATCTACAATAGTTACAAGCTTCAAAAACAAAAATATACAATTCTCCAACTTTTTTTCAAATTTCTGTCTTTTCTTTAATCTTTTGTTTGTAGAGGCGGGGGCCAGTAGGTATGGATATTTCAAGTGACGTACCTTTGATGAGTTCTGAGAGTCTTTTTACTCCCGGAGCCCGGCCATGGGCCAGGCTCGTCTGGTGCTTGCCTGGTCAACCATGCTGTTGCTGCTGGTGGCCTCTGTCTCACTACCAGTCACAGCTTCTTTACCTGTGATGGACCTGTGAGCTGTTTCGGGAATTTTCCTTACTTGCACGTCTCGCCCTTGGGTCGGGCCTCCCTGCTGATTGCCTGGTCGATCAGGCTGTTGGTGTTGCTGCCCCGCTGGTCCACATATCCATTATAGCCTGGATATGAACAGATCACCGCGGGGGGAGCGATCTAGCTTCCTATTGAAGACCCCTTCACTCCTTCCTTGGAAGTAAATTTTAATTAAACAAGATTGGCTATGCCAGAATTCCGATGTTAAAAGTTCCAGATATGAAACTGGACCACTACCTTCTGCAAGTTCCAGATCACCAAATCTCTGGCGCCTGTATATAGGTGTACGAGGCGTTAGCAGCAACAGACTGGCTGACCAATCGGTCGACAATAAAGTCTGACTGACCATGCAGTCGACAATAAAGTTTGGCCTCTGGCCGGGCTGCCAAGGTAGGAGAACTCTGGGGACCACTCACAGGTATGCCACAGGTAAGTGAAACTAGCGTGTCACCAACAGACAGCATGGCTCCTTGCATGGTGTTGTCAGGGAGGGGAGGGGACCGACACATCATCCTACCTACCCTCCCCACTATGAATATTCATCTCTATGGCCGCACACACCTGAATACCAGATGAGTCAACACCTGCGGCACTCACCTGCCTTACCCCCCACTCAAACTCATCCCCATTCATTCACATATTCCTAACCCCCACCACACTCATGTACCCCTCCATTCAGTCACCGTCCTCATTATGTTCATGGGAGGAGAGCTAAACCCCTCAAAGCACTCACCTCCCTCTAATAATAATAGTAATAATAATAATCTTTATTTCTACAAGTAAACGTACAAGGTATACAAGTCCAGCTGACATCAATGACATACTACTGTATAGAAAGCCCCTTGTTATGCAGAGGATTTTTGGGGCAAATTAAGTCAATTTTGTTCCTAGGATGCGACCTTCACTAGTCGACTAACACCCAAGTACTATTTTACTAACAGGTGAGCACGGACAGCAGGTGTCTTAAGGAAACACGTCCTAATGTTTCCACCTGTACCGGGGATCGACCCCGGACATCAGCGTAAATGGCTTAAAAAAAACCGACATGTTGAAGAATGAGAAACTTGTGCAAAATTTGGGAATCTTTATTGAGGAAACGTTTCGCCAGCCAGTGCTTTCATCAGTCCAATACAGAGGGATCGTTTTCCTATGCAGCTGTGGGAGTAAAACTTGGCTTCGTCACGTTCTGATGTTACCCCAAGTGTGTCACATGTCAACTATGCTGACCATTTATTTTTTATTTTAACACCTCGGCTGTTTCTCACAAGTGACCGAAGAAGTTAACACTGTCATCATTCGTTCAACTCTTTTTTCTTTCCAGAAGTGAACAGATATTAAAATTCAGTTGACCATCAGACTCGCAATATCACTACTCATTCTTCATCCTCTCATCCATCCTTCATCCCCTTACCCATCCTTCATCCTCTCATCCATCCTTCATCCCCTTACCCATTCTTCATCCTCTCATCCATCCTTCACCCTAACCCATCCTTCACCCTAACCCATCCTTCACCCTCACTCATCCTTCACCCTAACCCATCCTTCACCCTCACTCATCTTTCACCCCTCACCCATCCTTCAGAATGCAGGCATGTATCGTCTTCAGAACTTAAGTCCGGCTGACCAGTTCCTTGAACTCCCTAAATTATTCAGTGATTTATTAATTAATTCCACTCAGCGAAACTCGCATTTTTAGTCCCGTGTTAATACAAGTGTTAAATCAACAACCTGATGTGTGTGTACTCGAGCCAGAGGATCAGTATAACCAATAACTACACTCGATAAACCAAGCCCAGTTCTGAAAGACCTAGCATAAGCATGTTGCAAGATCTTACCTTCAAACAGCACAACAGGATTGCCATCACAAAGTTCACAACTGAAAAAAATGAGGCTGGATAACAAGAACTTGCCAAACAAGATCCGCGAAGTCACTGCAGATGCTCAGATGCTCTTGCACTTGAACTCTCCAAAATGGAGAGTTCAAGCCGCTAGCCCAAATTAGGGCTAATGACATGGCAACTCTTGAGAAACCTTTTATGTCAACATTTGTGAAGCCTAACCACCAAATTACTTGCAACATAAAATCATACTGTGCTTTCTGAAGTGCAGGCGAGATTGTACCAAAATGTACACCTGGAATATTCTGGTGGGACTGATTCCAAATTTGCACACTGAAATAAACCCTTTGGGGAGGAGAGGGCACACCATGACTCGAAATATCCCAGTGAAGAGCATAGGGGACTAAAACCCTCAGAGATAATTCAAAAAGTGTTAAATAAGAGTCCAAGGCTCTTCAACATCCTCCCTCCATACTGAAGTGTCACAGACTGGGAACTAAAGTGTCCTTGAGTATTCAGGTCACAGAGAGTCGGGGCAGTAAGTCAGGAAGTCACAGTGAGTCGGGGCGGTTCAGGGAGTCACAGTGAGTCGGAGCGGTGAACCAGAGGGTCACAGCGGTAGGGAAGGTAAGTGGGTCACAGCAGGCAGGGACGATGAGTCCGTGTGTCACATCGGGTCGGGACGGTGAGTCAGTGGCAGTGTAATCTCCTTTCTCAAATATTCTTGTTCTGTTATCGGCGGTTACAACTGTATATGTGCACTCAGAGGTACGGCCTTCTCGCTACACAGCTCAGGCAATGTTCACACGACTCTTTTATTATTATTAATTTTTCTTCAGAAAAACTGGATACATGAGCAATGTGCTGCTACCCTTTTCTATACCACAGAAACATAAAGGGAACAAAAACTAGCCGTTTCCCTGTCAAATTCCATCACACGCACTAGGCTTCATAGTACTAAAATCCGTTAATTTGCGTTGGTGTTACTATTACTTGGGAATAACCATCTCCGAGCATGGTCTATCCCATACACACAGACATATGATTTATTATTTTTAAGATATCTCCATCACAGAGCAAGCCAACGAAAATTATACACAGATATTAAAGAAAAGAAAAAGAGGAGGGGGGGAGGGGTAAGTTTGGTTTGCAAAAGTCAGTGATGGTTGTGTGCAATTAATGTAGTAGTGTGTTATGTGGTAGAGTGTAGTAGAAGTATTGTGTAATGTGGTAGAGTGTAGTAGTACTGTGTTAGGTTGTAGAGTAGTAGTACCGTGCTAAGTTGTAGAGTGAAAAAGTCATTGATGAGCAGGAAGGGAGAGAGGGCCATGCTAAGACTCAGGACATAGGCACCAGGTGATGATTATCTCTGAAAATAGAGGAAATACTGCCAGGCCTAACACCTGCCTCCCATCTCCCCACCTGTCACCAACGCACGTGTTTATGCAAGGAGTTTAAAGGGAAAATAGCGTGAGAAATCTGATGGAAGTATTTTTAATTGCTTGAATTTTCAAGATTCTATATAGGCAGGTGGAGTTATGCTTTTAATGTTGAACTCAACTGTAGGTAGCAGCTCTTCACACCTCGGCCAGTGTTGGGTGAGTAAAGGTATAACACTCATATGTAGGAATTTTCCAAAACTTGGCCAGGTTTTGGATCAACAATTTTTCACCAGTATCATGGCATGCCAATATTGGCCAGGTTT
>NC_069469.1:23290706-23293206 GCF_026875155.1 Cherax quadricarinatus
AGTGTATCTTGAAGCAGGTGCACGTGGCAAGGGCGCTAATGAATTGTGAAACAGTTGTAAGGTGACAAGGCCGATAATAAATTACGAAACATGTGCACAGTCGCATGACCACTAATGAACTGCCTTAAAGGTAAGGCGAACACAACATTATAAACAAAAGAGTAGAAGTATCTTATGTTTTAAAGAACTTCAGGGAATCAATAGCAGGGGAATGATTCTTTTATAATTTTACATTAACGCGAAAATATATAAAAAAAGAAAAAAAAATTGGGACTTTTCAGCTAATAACCCCAGCAGAAGAGGTCATATGACATGTAGAAATAATTCTGGTTCAAAGGTTACCTGGAGGTTATTCCTGGAGGTTATTCCGGAGGTTATCCCAGGTTGTTAGTGTTTTCCAATATACACTATTGTATTCCGAGCCCAGACAACATTTCTTTTATAATCTATTACGTGGTCCGATATTATCACATCAAGATCCCTTTGTATCCTCGTACGCTGTCCGACATTATCACAAGATCCTTTACCTACACACTATGTTCTATGAACAAATCTAACTGCGTTCGATTTTTATGAGTAGTGGGTTTCTTGTTAGTGAAGTGGTTGGAATTTCTCAGTTAACCGTCGAATCTCCAGTTGTCCACAGCAAGATTAATTCTCATACGAGTGTTTTCGACCGATGCTAATTTCCCGCTGATTAGTTCTTCACAAGTGATTAGCGGCAAGAATCCAGAGCGTGAAAACAGCCCCATCACATTAGAACAGAATAAAATTACCTCCTTTGGCTCATACTTTCCCTAACATTGTATATATTACGAAAACTTTAACGTTTAATACTCTTATCTTCTTCTACTTGTCAGCCAATAAACAGTTTTACTACTTTTAATGAATTAACAAGTAAAGTGCCGACTTCCACGTCTACTTACCCATGTTACGCTAATACCCATAGCCATTATCTTTAGACCCTAAATATCTCAAGGAGGCAGTTTAGATGCTTAGACAGAGGCGTCATTCCACAAGTTCTAAAAACAATTGGTACAGTCAAAATTCTCAAAAAATTGGCAGTGAAACACGTAAAAAACTGGAGACTCGTATAGCACAGACATTTCACATTATCAAAAGTCTTTGAGTGCTGAATACGACTGCTAAACATATAGAACCACAACATTCACACTGCTTGGGACAACATGGACTTACAGCAGATTAAACTCCTCCTGTATACGCACTAGAAAGACTAGAAAAAATTATGTAATTAGAGCAGCCTTTGTGAAAGCTTTCGATAAGCGTCATTATGGGGTAAAAAGTGTCTGATTGGATTTCGTGCAACACTGCATTCTAATCTAGATAAGGTTACTAAGATATATTATCTTAGAGAACAACTGAGCAAAATGAGGACTAAAATTGTAGCTATTTGTGTGGGCACAATACTGTCTCCAATTGTTTCTCTCTGATTCTCATATCGGATTTTGACAAAGAAATACTGCATAGCACTAATAACCTTCGCAGGTGATACGTCTGGGCCAGGGGTTTACCAACCTTGGGATACATGTACCCCAGGGGTACATTTACATTCTCGAGGGGTACATAAGGGTCTGAGAGTATAACCATGGTGCACATTGCTGTACAGTGTACACTGTACAGCAGTGTACACCATGAGTAATGTAGAACAACACACAACACCCTCATTACAAATCAGGTGATAAAGAGAGCAGTCAACAAGGCAAGCTCTCCTCCCTCTTTCATGTTACAAAGCTACATATATGTAGCACTTCAAAATTAATAAACTCGTAAAAATCATACCGAACGCGTTCTGCAGCTGCTGAAGCTTCCCCTCGTATTAATGAACTTGTTGCCAAAAAAAAAAAAAAAAAAAAAAAAAAAAAAAAAAAAAAAAAAGGTTCAACCATCTCATTAGTATTACTATTTAGTTTTCAGTATATTGTTGAAAAGTTTTGTGTACTTTTCCTCATTAGTCATGATTAGTGTATATAACAGATATGTATGGGACAGATGAAGATATTTTATAAATTCACTGTCTTCATTGTTATCAATAGTATAAAATCCTTATATAATCTCTACACATACAGATTTCATAATAAAATATTATATAAGTCAGTATAATTTTATTATTTTCTGACCCTTAATTTTTAGGGGTACATGGGAATGTGTCACGATGGCCAAGGAATACAGAACAAAAAAGGTTGGGAACCCTTGATCTGGACGAATGATATCTATGGAAGACACCGCAATGTGTTGCATGTGTCGGAATGCTTGCAAGCAACACAAAGAGCCTGACCAGGCTGTTAACCAAAAGGCCTGGACCGAGAAGTCACGGCTGGGCGATGCGCTTCTGACACCAACAAACATTCAACAGGACAGCGACTGCAAAATAACAAGTCATCAAAGCAAACAAGTAGCGCTACGTCTCCACCGGTATCCTGACACTAGTTTATTATCACGGAAAATACAAACATACTTTTTTCTTGGTGTGGTAAACTTG
>NC_069469.1:23298206-23315706 GCF_026875155.1 Cherax quadricarinatus
GATTGTTTTATCACTAATGAATTGTATGCTTTCCCCTTTTCAGAATAAGTGATATTTTCAACAAGCCTATACACTGCCTCATGGCTGCTTAAATGACAGTGATTTTTCTTTGTACACGTGGTAGCTTTACTCCGACAAAATACACCAAAGTAGTGGTGTGAAGGTCAGGGATCAGGACAATCTGTGGGCACCTCGCTGCTGTGACTTGCTCCAACTCCTTACGCTAGTGGGTTGCTAGACGTGATGCAGGCCATTTGCAGACCCGATGGTATGGAGGGAACCAAAGCATTACACCTCGTATTATTTCTGTATCACAGGTGTCGGGGTTTTCATTAAAAAAAAAAACAGAAATCTTAGGTTGTTTATCAAGTTTATCGGAAACCCACCAATAAAAATGATCTCACACACTTCTATTCCAGTCAAGATACCAAGACCAAAAGAGGCATCATCATCGGGTTTTTCCTAAGAGCATACCGAATTTGTAGTCCTGAGTTTCTTGACGAGGAATGTACATACATTCACCAAACATTCACTGAATTACATTTTTCTCCTTTTTTCATCAAGACTGCAAGAAAAGAGCTCTTCAGATCATTAATTCTCCACGCATCAACACCGCTCCCAACAAAGTTATAATTCTTCCCAACAGCCAGGTTGCACTAAACGTCTCAAAAGTACTTTCACAAGCTAACACCAGAGTCGCCATCGCTTCTAGCACTTCAATAAAGGATCTAACCAAGACAAAATCCAAGCACCACGAACCAGTCAATGCAGGAGTTTACACTATACCCTGTGGAGGCTGTGACAAGATCTACGTAGGTGAAAGAGCAAGAAACCTCGACACCCGCCTCAATGAACACATTTACGCATGTAGGAACGATAACTTGAACAACGCCTGTGTACAACACCGAAATTCCACCACTCATCTCATGAAATTCAGAGACGCCCAATTAGTGATCAAAGAAACTAATTTCCGCAGACGCAAGTGCCTCGAATCAGCAATGATCGCTGTTTCGAATACAATTAAACAAAACAACGGCAGCTTCACCATCTCCGAAGTCTTAGCAAGAATCCTCATGAAAACAGTAAACCCTGCCATCACATAGTCTCTCCTGTTATACTACACAACGCACATTACAGAGTGAACACTGAAACAACCTGCCTCTTTCCAGTCTATATTTGTCCAACCTATTTTTATGTTACCCAAGTAATAGCTTTTATATCCTTTTACTCATGTACGAATTAATTGCTCTACCATATTGTATTATTTTTGTCACTACTACTACTACTACTACTACTTCTACCACTAGTGAACATCGAAATGGTACCTCACTAGTATTGCACCTCACTCTGAGCCTTTATATACCCTCTGTGTCCATGTATTGTTTGTAATGGCTTGATAAAGCTCCTGGGGAGCGAAACGTTGCCACAATAAAATGTCACATTAGTTGCACTTGTGTCCTTTTACTTTACAAAGCTATGTATGTTCCCTTTGGATGATAAAGAAGCCACAAATTCCGATTCTGAGTTTGAACCGGTTGGAGTCGTGAGTCGACCAGAAACCACATCTCGTGACTGAAAGTGACCTTAACGATCTTGTGCGTGATCTTAATTTATCCACTGAACAGTCAAGAGCTACTTGGCTCAAAACTGCGCCTGTGGAATATACTGAACCCAGACACAACAATCAGTTTGTTCAGAAAATGACAGAAAAGACCAGAAACTTACTTTAAATACAGAAGAATCAGTATGTTACTTTATAGATTCCAGAAAACAGATCTGAAGGTAGTCTTACTTCACTTCACTTCACATACTGCTTTAGTTTTTGCTTTGTTGTAGACTTCAAAGAAACATGTGAAACAATGCAAAAACTTGTCATTGATTGAATATGAGAAGTTTAGGGAAAAAATTGTGACCCAAATGTAATAGGTTTGTAACTAGGACTGCAAGGTGGAAATACATAATACTGCTGGTTCCTGTGCCTGTGGGACACTCGAAATACATAACACTACACTCGTCGTACGTAGCCAACTCGAAAGTCATAAAAGACAGGCGTAAAGAACGTTCAACATAGGCCATTAGTCCATCCAACGATATACTTTTTCCGCCTTTACACATCCTGCTAGGCCTCATTAAAAACTTCATCTGCGCTTTGGACAAAGATGGTGCAGGATTTGCTTATCTGGGGAGGCTTCCCAAAGATAGTGACACCAAATTGAAAGAAGATATATTCATTTTGAGGAAAGTCTCCAAGATACTGAACTGAGAGCATGGGTGGCATTCAAGAACACTTGGGCAGATTTCTTGGGCAGTCATCATAGTGATCACGGAACTACTATAAAAGAGCCATTGACAGAATGTCTAATGAAATGTCGGATGTTCCTCAAGACTCATTTTCTTCATTCTCACCTTGACTTTCCTGCCAAACCTTGATGAAGTTAGTGACGAACACAGTGAACGATTTCACCAAGATACAGCCATCATGGAGAAGAGATAGCAGGAAAACCTTACCATCAGCTCGATGGCCGACTACTGCTGGGCACTGGTGAGGGAGAGAGATACTGGAAATTTCTGTTAGATCTATTATGCGCATCTATCCATACATAACACATGTTTAAAAGATTAGTTTTTGCCATAGCATCCCAAACTCTTAATGTTTATGCATAATATAATGCCTATGATTGTTAGGTAACATGTAATTCTTCAAATTTAAATATCCAAAATACTGATCATAAGATTAAAAAAAAAAAACTTGTGATAGAAACTAAACAGGTTTAAACCTTAACTCTTAAACTGCTATTTATGAACACATGAGGTTTGACAGATCATGCAGGATATCTCCATTGAAAAGTAGGGAAGTGTTGGAGTGCGGACAGCTTGACCGATCTGGCCAGCAACGAAGAGGCCTTGTCTGAGACCGAGCCGCGGGGGCGGTGACCTCTGGAATCGACTCCAGGTAAGCGCTTCAAAGCTAACTTAAAACTAATTTGGTTTCTGAACTGGATAAAGTTAAATTTTGTGGGCTAGTTTAATTTATTGTGTAAATTGTTATTTTGGGAGATGTAAGGAAAATAAGCACATTTATTTAGGTCTCGCAGCACTCTTGTCTCGCGCCTGGCCCCAATGTAAACAAAGACGGGTGGCGTTTTCAGGTTACGTACCCTAGCCAAACGTTACCGTAACTAAACGATACTTAACCAATTCTCAGTATCTCCCAAAATAACAAAAATACTTATTCCATGATGTGTACAGGTTGTATGTAATGAAAAGTGTAAAATAATGTCCGAGTTCCATCGAGTAGATATCACTATATATATAGCCTTGAGGGGTCCTGAATAATATCCAATCACTGTACTCTTGATTTTTCCAAGCAGCCAGCCTAGGGCATTGCAGCTTAGCCAGTGGGTACCGAAATTAGTACCAGCACGCTGTGTTCCATCAACCAGTACCCAAACAAGAGCCCTTTCCCATCCCCAGGCTGGGGGCATCTCTTGGGAACCCTCCTCCCTAGCCACAGGACGAGGGGTCTCCCATACGCCCACCCCATCCCAAAGGAGAGGACTAACCCCCAACCATCCCCTTGAAGCACCTCACCTCTGTTCGTGTGGGTTCCTCACTTTACGCCGCCCCCTCTCCCCTCTTCGAAACCCACCCTGCGGAATGGAATATGACATGGAACTATTGCTAGCTTTTGCTCTCGCTATGTAACTCGTATAGAATAGGGTAGCATTAACTGGTGATATATCAGTGTTTGCTAAATAAAAAAATTACCGCCAATTATTTCACTGCCGTAACTTAGTTAATTCTTTACTTAGGTAAGTTAGGTACAGGGGCAAATACAGTGCATAAAAGTAATGTGTATTTAGAATTTAGCAATTGCAGTATCACCTGTTATAATTATTCACCAAAATGACTTAAATTCATTAGATAGATTCGTTTATTCGTCGTCTACCAAGCCTAATATATTGTCATATAATTTAATCCTTAACTCTGTGAACCACCACCTTTAATTCTGTGCCTTTCCCTAAAATGTTGTGCATCTTATGGGCTTTACATACAGTGTTATGAAGAATTTTAATCGGGTAACCCAATATAATAATGTGTGGTTTAGATTTAAACCAGTGCTTTTGAGCCCATATGTTATCCTTGGCAGCAATAACAAAATTAACTTATACTAGCCTGCATTACCACACTAATGAGCTGTTAACCCCATGAACTGCAGCATCCTGTTATTCCTTGGTGATGCCGGGTAGTTGCTATAGCTGTCTGGTGTAAATACGCCCATTAGAGACGAGGACAGAGAGGGGCCCCTCTGGTGAGTGACTTTCTATGTCGGGGGTTGCAGCGGCCACTCTACCCCAGGTCGTGACTCCCAGGTCACGGCCCACTCCACCCACTCACACCACTTGTAAAGGATAACACTAGAATCTCACCTGTGAAGTGTATAGTGGAGGTAGTGATGGTGCGGCCACAGTATGTGTTGTGGGGGTCAGCCTCGCACCACGCTGAGTCAATGTGCTTCACAGATCACCCTGGCCCAGTCTTCCTTCGTTTACCCTCGCTATCCTCACCGTTAACACTTGTTTATCGATTCAGTATACCACAGTATCGTACTCGAAAAGGAAATTGCAACGAACAACGCATCACTGAAGCACCAATACTTAAGAAAATCGAGTTAGTACCACTGAGCACCACACCAGACAGGGCTGGAGAGAGCGCGAAAAGACGTGTCCTCACCCTTCCGCGTCTAAACGCACACTGGGATCTGCCTCATGCTCTTGCCGTCTCCTGCGTCATTCATTTATCACCTGTATGACGACAGGAATACTGTAAACGTCAGTCTGGGAATACTTGATATTGGCCCATGAGAGGCGGTCCTCTTCTGACGTTTTCGCGACCTATCTGAAGCCAACTTACTAGGCTTAAAGCCATTACAATACACAAAGATCATTAAGGCTGAACTACACTTGCATACTAATATCAAGAACACTCTAATCCCTAACATAAGCATTAATGTAAACTCGGTGTATACATACTGACATACACTTCTCGGTGTATATGCCATGACCCACTAAACTTTGTTAGATTTAATGCTTTTCGATTGGGTCATTAAGGCTGCATTTCACTTGTACGTATGTATAAAGACCCCTGCATGTCCTCAGAAGGGAGCTTGCCAAGTTTCATAAGTCAGGTCCTGATCAGCCGGGCTGTGGTACATACGTTGTACTGCAAGCTGCTAGCACGAGCAGCCTGGCCGATCATTCCATGAACCAGGACGCCTGGTCTAGGACCGGGCCGCAGGAGTGATGACTCCCGGAATGGATATCAATCAAGAATCCTTAAAATGACTATTAAAAGTAAATTCTACGAATTTGCACAGAACGGCATATTATTCGATGCTGTTGAGGGGCTCTTCTCTAAGGGAATGAACCTGTTCTTTTCCTCGGATCAAACCTGATTGCCTTCCTCAGGTTTGATCTGAGGGAAGAGTCATTCCAGTTGTTTGGACCAAAAGCCCCTCATGCGATCACTACCCTTGAAAAATAAACTAGATGACAGGCTGAGAGATGTATTACTGGGTCCTCGCGTCACATTGCTTACACAAGACGACGCTTGTGTAACATTTCTTTCCAAGGAAGGCTGTCTTGATCCCGGTGGAGGGCTCTTGATCTAGGGAATGGAGTTACTCTTTCCATGAGATCAAATCTGATTCCCCAGGTACCTATGACTCCTACAAGTTTAGTGCCTTTCCATAAGTGTAATAGTGATAGTGAAGTAGGTGAGGAACGTGTGTTCCGGACAAACAGGACTCATACACGGAGCACAGGTATGCACTCCAGGTATACAATCCAGGTATACACTCATGTACACCAAATGTAAGAGTCACACACAGTTAGGTTAGAGCCTACGCACTACACAAGCCTCTATAAGCCTACGATTATGTACTTTTATCAAGAATACTCTAATCCCTATAACAAAGATTAAAGTAAACTCACTGTATAAACACAGATATAAATATCGATGTATTTATCTTATGACTTAGCGTATATACACATACGTATATTTCTCGGCGCGGGACCAGCAATGAAAAGTCACGTAGTAGCAACCCATCTTAAGCTCAGGGCTGACAGTTGCCACATGTTCCAGGATCCATATTCTTACCGAGTGTATTTCCATATTCCTCTAACACAAACAATAGACTGTGAAGGTATGGCCACGGGAAGGATGAAGATGGGAGAGAAAGAGAAGTAATAGCGTAAATTATTACGAAGACGCCGTAATAGACAGCAAGATGTAAGCACTCACTACGCTTTTTTTTTTTTTAGTCATTTTTTTCTACATGTTTCATTCGTCCAATTTCACCTTCACTCAACGCAGTTCATGTAAACTTAATGAAGTATCATTCCATTATAGGTGGAAGGCAATGATGGTGCCTTTTTTAAGGATAAATACGTCACGTATAACTCAAGATGTGGGCTACACATGAAGCAGTGTATTATAAACAAGTTGCATCACCACCCTAAAATATTGTGGCTGGAGGAGATTACCATCCTGCCGGCGGGTTCCCAAGCCTTTTCCTGCCTGCGGAAGTCTGTTCCAACGCCCGCACCTTCCATTGTTACTTTCTAAGTTTATTTAGGCACAGGTACACATAAGTACAATTATCATACATGGTGTAAATTACCTAGGATAACCCCAAAAAGTCAAAGTGACTTATTTCCACTGGGGTTCTTGCAGTCGCCAAAAACTTTAACATCTATATAGCCCCCCAGTTACAAAAAAAAAAAAAAAAATGTGAGCGATAAGCACTGAAATCAAGTATTCAAATAACTATTATTGAATTTATGCGCCGGCTGAAATTGTGCAGAAATCGACGCATCGTTTAAACTTTTTATTTCTGCTACTTATACTACACTGAAAGATTCCATAAACAAAGTCTTCCACACACACGAGGGTAAAGAGGTAAGTTGGCTCATCTTATCTTTCAGGCTTATTTTCAGGCTTATGATTCTCGTGCTACAGCCTGGCTATGAGCAGTGTCTGGCTGTGAGTAGTGTCTGGCTGAGTAGTGTCTGGCTGTGAGTAGTGTCTGGCTGAGTAGTGTCTGGCTGTGAGTAGTGTCTGGCTGTGAGTAGTATCTGGCTGTGAGTAGTGTCTGGCTGAGTAGTGTCTGGCTATGAGCAGTGTCTGGCTGTGAGTAGTGTCTGGCTGAGTAGTGTTGGTGTGAGTAGTGTCTGGCTGAGTAGTGTCTGGCTGTGAGTAGTGTCTGGCTGTGAGTAGTGTCTGGCTGAGTAGTGTCTGGCTGTGAGTAGTGTCTGGCTGTGAGTAGTGTCTGGCTGTGAGTAGTGTCTGGCTGTGAGTAGTGTCTGGCTGTGAGTAGTGTCTGGCTGAGTAGTGTCTGGCTATGAGCAGTGTCTGGCTGTGAGTAGTGTCTGGCTGAGTAGTGTCTGGCTGTGAGTAGTGTCTGGCTGAGTAGTGTCTGGCTGTGAGTAGTGTCTGGCTGTGAGTAGTGTCTGGCTGAGTAGTGTCTGGCTGTGAGTAGTGTCTGGCTGTGAGTAGTGTCTGGCTGAGTAGTGTCTGGCTGTGAGTAGTGTCTGGCTGTGAGTAGTGTCTGGCTGAGTAATGTCTTGCTGTGAGTAGTGTCTGGCTGTGAGTAGTGTCTGGCTGAGTAGTGTCTGGCTGTGAGTAGTGTCTGGCTGTGAGTAGTGTCTGGCTGTGAGTAGTGTCTGGCTGTGAGTAGTGTCTGGCTGTGAGTAGTGTCTGGCTGAGTAGTGTCTGGCTGTGAGTAGTGTCTGGCTGAGTAGTGTCTGGCTGTGAGTAGTGTCTGGCTGTGAGTAGTGTCTGGCTGTGTAGTGTCTGGCTGTGAGTAGTGTCTCGGGTGTGAGTAGTGTCTGGCTGAGTAGTGTCTGGCTGTGAGTAGTGTCTGGCTGAGTAGTGTCTGGCTGAGTAGTGTCTGGCTGAGTAGTGTCTGGCTGTGAGTAGTGTCTGGCTGAGTAGTGTCTGGCTGTGAGTAGTGTCTGGCTGTGAGTAGTGTCTGGCTGAGTAGTGTCTGGCTGTAGTAGTGTCTCGCTGTGAGTAGTGTCGGTGAGTTGTGTCTGCTGTGAGTAGTGTCTGGCTGAGTAGTGTCTGGCTTGAGTAGTGTCTGGCTGAGTAGTGTCTGGCTGTGAGTAGTGTCTGGCTGTGAGTAGTGTCTGGCTGAGTAGTGTTTGCTGGCTGAGTAGTGTCTGGCTGTGAGTAGTGTCTGGCTGTGAGTAGTGTCTCGCTGTGAGTAGTGTCTGGCTGAGTAGTGTCTGGCTGTGAGTAGTGTCTGGCTGAGTAGTGTCTGGCTGAGTAGTGTCTGGCTGTGAGTAGTGTCTGGCTGTGAGTAGTGTCTGGCTGTGAGTAGTGTCTGGCTGAGTAGTGTCTGGCTGTTTCTGTGAGTAGTGTCTGGCTGTGAGTAGTGTCTGGCTGTGAGTAGTGTCTGGCTGAGTAGTGTCTGGCTGTGAGTAGTGTCTGGCTGTGAGTAGTGTCTGGCTGTGAGTAGTGTCTGGCTGTGAGCAGTGTCTGGCTGTGAGTAGTGTCTGGCTGAGTAGTGTCTGGCTGTGAGTAGTGTCTGGCTGTGAGTAGTGTCTGGCTGAGTAGTGTCTGGCTGTGAGTAGTGTCTGGCTGAGTAGTGTCTGGCTGAGTAGTGTCTGGCTGTGAGTAGTGTCTGGCTGTGAGTAGTGTCTGGCTGTGAGTAGTGTCTGGCTGTGAGTAGTGTCTGGCTGAGTAGTGTCTGGCTGAGTAGTGTCTGGCTGTGAGCAGTGTCTGGCTGTGAGTAGTGTCTGGCTGTGAGTAGTGTCTGGCTGAGTAGTGTCTGGCTGTGAGTAGTGTCTGGCTGTGAGTAGTGTCTGGCTGTGAGTAGTGTCTGGCTGTGAGTAGTGTCTGGCTGAGTAGTGTCTGGCTGTGAGTAGTGTCTGGCTGTGAGTAGTCTGGCTGGAGGGGAGTGCGGCTGTGAGTAGTGTCTGGCTGTGAGAGTGTCTGGCTGTAGTAGTGTCTGGCTGAGTAGTGTCTGGCTGTGAGTAGTGTCTGGCTGTGAGTAGTGTCTGGCTGTGAGTAGTGTCTGGCTGTGAGTAGTGTCTGGCTGTGAGTAGTGTCTGGCTGTGAGTAGTGTCTGGCTGTGAGTAGTGTCTGGCTGAGTAGTGTCTGGCTGAGTAGTGTCTGGCTGTGAGTAGTGTCTGGCTGTGAGTAGTGTGTGTGAGTAGGTCTGGTGAGTAGTGTCTGGCTGAGTAGTGTCTGGCTGAGTAGTGTCTGGCTGTGAGCAGTGTCTGGCTGAGTAGTGTCTGGCTGTGAGCAGTGTCCTGGCTGTGAGTAGTGTCTGGTGAGTAGTGTCTGGCTATGAGCAGTGTCTGGCTGTGAGTAGTGTCTGGTGAGTAGTGTCTGGCTGTGAGTATGTCTGCTATGAAGTGTCTGCTGTGAGTAGTGTCTGGCTGTAGTAGTGTCTGGCTGTGAGTAGTGTCTGGCTGTGAGCAGTGTCTGGCTGTGAGTAGTGTCTGGCTGTGAGTAGTGTCTGGCTGAGTAGTGTTTGGCTGTGAGCAGTGTCTGGCTGAGTAGTGTCTGGCTGTGAGTAGTGTCTGGCTGTGAGTAGTGTCTGGCTGTGAGTAGTGTCTGGCTGTGAGTAGTGTCTGGCTGTGAGAGTGTGTCTGGCTGTGAGTAGTGTCTGGCTGTGAGTAATGTCTGGCTGTGAGTAGTGTCTGGCTGTGAGTAGTGTCTGGCTGTGAGTAGTGTCTGACTGTGAGTAGTGTCTGGCTGTGAGTAGTGTCTGGCTGTGAGTAGTGTCTGGCTGTGAGTAGTGTCTGACTGTGAGTAGTGTCTGACTGTGAGTAGTGTCTGGCTTTTTCGGTGAGTAGTGTCTGGCTGTGAGTAGTGTCTGGCTGTGAGTAGTGTCTGGCTGTGAGTAATGTCTGGCTGTGAGTAGTGTCTGGCTGTGAGTAGTGTCTGGCTGTGAGTAATGTCTGGCTGTGAGTAGTGTCTGGCTGTGAGTAGTGTCTGGCTGTGAGTAGTGTCTGGCTGTGAGTAAATGTCTGGCTGTGAGTAGTGTCTGGCTGTGAGTATGTCTGGCTGTGAGTAGTGTCTGGCTGTGAGTAAGTCTCTGGCTGTGAGTATGTCTGGCTGTGAGTAATGTCTGGCTGTGAGTAGGGCTGGCTGTGAGTAGTGTCTGGCTTTAGTAGTGTCTGGCTGTGAGTAATGTCTGGCTGTGATAGTGTCTGGCTGTGAGTAATGTCTGGCTGTGAGTAAATGTCTGGCTGTGAGTAATGTCTGGCTGTGAGTAATGTCTGGCTGTGAGTAATGTCTGGCTTGAGTAATGTCCTGGCTGTGAGTAGTGTCTGGCTGTGAGTAATGTCTGGCTGTGAGTAATGTCTGGCTGTGAGTAATGTCTGGCTGTGAGTAATGTCTGGCTGTGAGTAGTGTCTGGCTGTGAGTAGTGTCTGGCTGTGAGTAATGTCTGGCTGTGAGTAGTGTCTGGCTGTGAGTAATGTCTGGCTGTGAGTAGTGTCTGGCTGTGAGTAATGTCTGGCTGTGAGTAGTGCTGGCTGTGAGTAGTGTCTGGCTGAGTAGTGTCTGGCTGTGAGTAATGTCTGGCTGTGAGTAGTGTCTGGCTGTGAGTAATGTCTGGCTGTGAGTAATGTCTGGCTGTGAGTAATGTCTGGCTGTGAGTAGTGCTGGCTGTGAGTAGTGTCTGGCTGTGAGTAGTGTCTGGCTGTGAAATAATGTCTGGCTGTGAGTAGTGTCTGGCTGTGAGTAATGTCTGCTGTGAGTATGTCTGACTGTGAGTAGTGTCTGACTAGAGTAGGTCTGGCTGTGAGTAGTGTCTGGCTGTGAGTAGTGTCTGGCTGTGAGTAGTGTCTGGCTGTGAGTAGTGTCTGACTGTGAGTAGTGTCTGACTGTGAGTAGTGTCTGGACTGTGAGTAGTGTCTGGCTGTGAGTAGTGTCTGACTGTGAGTAGTGTCTGGACTGTGAGTTTGTGTCTGGCTGTGAGTAGTGTCTGGCTGTGAGTAGTGTCTGACTGTGAGTAGTGTCTGACTGTGAGTAGTGTCTGGCTGTGAGTAGTGTCTGCTACGCCATTAATGGCCGGAGGGTCGAGCCTCCACCACTTTCCGCTGAAAAACCCGCACTTGTTTTACTTCCTAAATAATTATTTAAAAAATTATTTGTGTTGGAAAACGGATATTGAACTATCTGCAAGAGTTGTGACAATTATTATTTGTCCATATTATTATATACATGGGAATCGCTAAACCCGTACGGGTCATACAGCGCCTGGGGAATGCTAAGAATCAGCTTTGTTCAGAGAAAGGGAGCTCCGAGTCTTGGGACCCAGAGCTGTATACCAGCGTCAAGACACTCCCCTGTCTTAGTCTCATACTCTGTACCTCTGACATGATCAAGAATTTTGTATGTGCACTTGAGCCGCTAAATATACCCTTACCTAAGTTTCAATAACAGTGACAATTATTATTATTATTATTATTATTATTATTATTATTATTATAGTCCACTCCAACCTGCTAAACCTGGAGCAGTGAGAACCCCCTTTTAATCAAATAACTACTTTCTACATGCGGTAAAATGTTTTACTCTACTCATTTCATTATGGACATGAACGGAAAGTTTTCAGTGGATATGCAGACATATATCAGTGTGGAGCTTTATATGACTTAAAAACGCTTTTTACTTTAGTGGAGCTTAGATGAAATTAGACCCACGGCAAGCAACAGAGATCCAGCATTGCTATCAGGATCAGTTGAACTTTAATTAGGCCCACAGCAAGCAATAGAGATCCAGCAAGGCTAGAAGGCTCAACAGAAGTCCACAGTTAGGTCCACAGCAAACAGCAGAGATCCAGGAAGGCTAGAAGGATCATTTGAACTCTTATTAGGTCCACAGCAAGCAGCAGAGATCCAACAAAGCTAGAAAAAGGATCACCATCTCCACACTCTTACCTTTTTCACGCATAAATTTGCTGGAACATTTTGATCTGTATTTAAACGTCTGTCTTGGAAACCAAAACCGTATACAGATTATCTTAGTGTAATGCTAGTTTAGCTGGAGAACCCACTTATGTTCCTGGAAGCCTCTCTTTGAGAGTTAATCCACCAAATATTGATTTGTTGCCTTAAAGGATGGGAGGGAGGCAACTTTGATGCTCCTTTCTCCCAGGGAATTGGTGTTTCACTCCTTTCCTTCGATCAAGTCTGACTTCCATTCTCCATCCACTGTGTGACCCCTTGCGGGTTAAGAGCTTCCTTGTACACTCCATGATAATACTGAATAAGGTATTACAAAACATCATAACATCATCCACTGAGTAAGATGCTAGAAAACATCATCCACCAAGATGTTAGAAAACATCATCCACTGGGTAATATGTTAAGAGGCTAGGAAACATCCACTGAATAAAATGTTAGAAAACAGGTGATAAGGTATGAGAGGTACTGGAGAAGTTATCACGAGCTGAGGACAAGCCTCACCGTGCCACCGAGGTTGGCAATGCTTCACTGTCCTCACTATGTATTGTAATAAGAATTTATGGTCAAGATAAACGCATTTCTCTTGGCACTTTATCACCAATGATGAGGTGATGCCACCACCTACACCCTCCCTGCCAGCGCACACGAACAAAAGTACCTCGTGGCTTTTAGTGTAGCGGAACTGAATGCATCAGCAGTGTGCTTATTCAATACAACAGTTACACAGTGGGAACGAAAGCTAGCCATGTTTCCCCCTTGTCATATTCCCCTCAGGACAGGTCACATATTGTTAAAAATCTGTCAGCCTGGGATGAGAGACTGGCAAAGAATAAAAAGGCACAATATTGTGACTAACAACACACAAATAACCCGCAAATAGGAGAGAGAAGTTTATGATGACGTTTCTGTCCGACTTCGACCATTTACAATGAGGATATCATGTATTCATTAGAGGTTTGGACAAAAAGGCCTTTAGCAGCGTCCAGGCAGATCTCTGGAATGGAGGTATGGAATTATAAAGAAAACCAACGGTGGAAACTAAGGTAGATTTAGATTTTGTTGTCGAGGCGGCTGCTTTATTGTGCGATGTGTTGACGATGTGTTGTGGTGTAAGACATTAATGTTGTGTGACTCGCAGCAGTGAGACAGGTATTCACTCTGTGATTGATTGCCAGAGTGCAAGCCCCGCAGACATATTTTTCCTGCATGACACGTGAAGAGCAGGGCGGAAGAGGGAGCCATGAATGAAGACCCAGGATGAACGTGAGGCTTGTACGGCAGAGGATGAACGTGAGGCTTGTACGGCACAGGATGAACATGAGGCTTGTAGATATACTGTACTATAACATATGTACAGTGAACCATATACTCAGTAAGTGCATCATACTGCCAAATACTATGTACTATACAGACAGGTAAAATGTATCGTGCATCCAGGTATAGCAGACCGCACACCCTGGTACAGCAGACCATATATCCATGTAGGTGAGTAGTTTTGAATTCTAATGAATACCCTCACCGAGCAGATCATTCAATACACACACACACACACACGAACAAAGATAAAATTAACAAACAATAAAGTTACCAACATGAATAAAACCGACTACAAATGAATACTATCATACACAGTTAAAATAACCAACATCAGTTAAAAAATTCTATTAAATCGTTAATAAAAGACTCCGAGAGTTCCCGAGGTCCCTAAAGGCACCTCAGTAACTATGGAAACCACGAGGAACGTTATAAGGTCTACGTCAATGGTAAACAGTTACAATAAGTTTCACTGTCACCTGCAGACAGGTAGACAGGTAACCATGGGTGAGATAATATAAAGAAGGAGCACTGCAGCAGGTCTACTGCCCCATGCTAGGCAGGTCCAAGTCACCTACTGGCCCAGCTGTGCGAGTCTATTTCTTAATCGACGGAGATTTGTCTCAAAGTGGCGATTCCTGTTGACCATATACACATGCATCGGACCATATACTCAAGAGTATACCGTATCTCCAATACAGTGTACCACGTTTGCACGCTCAAGAAGTGCTGCTCCTGGCAGCTACACAATAATGTCTTCCCCCGTGGCTAGAATCTAATCCCTAATCAGATTAAAAAAGTTGGTCTCTTGAGTTTGGCTGGTGCCTCCGACAAGGACCTAGTCAGCTCGGTGCTTCCGACAAGAACCTTGTCAGCTCGGTGCCTCCGACAAGAACCTTGTCGGCTCGGTGCCACCGACAAGAACCTTGTCCCTGGGTTTCGCTGAATGCGGTTAATTTAAACTTTGAACTCAATTATTAGGCTCTGCACTCGGCCAGATAAACAAAAAAAAGGAAAGTTAAACAGGATAATGTGGGTGGTAGGAGGCTAGCAAATATAATTATCCCCAGCAATATAGCCGCCTCTACCCCCTCACGTCCCCTTTAAGGGGATATATTGATGCTGTTAAAAAGGATCTTGATCCAAGAAATTGGAGTTACTTTATCCCTCCTTTTATGAAACCATGATCCCTCAAGGGAGGTTCCTTGACACTGGTGAGGGGCTCTTGATCTAGGGAATTGCATCTGTGCTCCAGTTCCCCGAATTAAGCCTGAATACCTTGCATCCATCCCCCACGCAGGCGCTGTATAATTCTTACAGGTTTAGCGTTCCCCCATAATAATATGAAGCCACGAGGCGTTACAATCCTGGTAATTGGAAAGGTAGTTCTTGAGGTCTGTGGGGCAGCTTAGGGCTCCTCCCCGCATCTCACACTGTGATATACCTGTGACTTCCCCTTTCGAGTCTTCCTACTCTCAGCCTGGGGCCAGGTTTTTCTGTTGATTGCCTGGTCAGTCAGGCTGTTGCTGTTGGCGGTCCACTGGCCCACATATTCATCACAGCCTAAGTTTACCTGGGACTTGGCGGAGGTAGTGATCCAGTGTCCTCTTGAAAAGTTTGTTTCTCCAGGCAGTATGTCAGTTGAATACTATCTACCAAAGGTACTTTTCATTTGTAAAAAAAGGGGATAAAAACTTTTTATCTCTTTTATACGCACTAAAACTTTTCATTAAAACGTCCCAGTGTGTATACACACTCACTATACATCCCGAAAGTGCTTCTTCTTCTTCGGGTCACCCTGCCTCAGTGGGAAACGGCCGGTGTGTTAAGAAAAACATCCCCTGTATATACACTGTTTCTCTCAGGATGTATATACCAAACTATGCATCCCATGTATATACACTGCTGCTCTCAGCAGTGTGTAACCTGCCAGACAGTGAGCATCAACGAACAATTAAGACTGGTATCAGAATATGGATCAATAAAACAGGAACGAGGCAGTGAAACTTACATCGCCCCATTAATGGCACATTAATTTTATTAATTAAGGCGTCCGTGACTCTCCGAGCTCTGTCCTTACGTACACTGCTGCGTGTTGCAAAAAAAAAATAGCGAACGGTGTTGCAAAAAAGAAAAAAAGGATTTAACAAATCGTTAATAAATTCTCATAAAAACTTGGGTTCAGCTCATTTCTACTGAATGATAAACAACTCTGAAAAATATATAGTTTTTCAACGCTTATTGGGAATTGACTTTCACGAGTGACTGCAACATTGTAGCTGTTGTATACGACGTATTGAATTGTTTACGACGTATGGAACAATTGTTCACGACGTATGGAACAATTGTTTACGACGTATGGAACAATTGTTTACGACGTATTGAACAATTGTTTACGACGTATGGAACAATTGTTTACGACGTATGGAACAATTGTTTACGACGTATTGAACAATTGTTTACGACGTATGGAACAATTGTTCACGACGTATGGAACAATTGTTCACGACGTATGGAACAATTGTTCACGACGTATGGAACAATTGTTTACGACGTATGGAACAATTGTTCACGACGTATGGAACAATTGTTTACGACGTATGGAACAATTGTTCACGACGTATGGAACAATTGTTCACGACGTATGGAACAATTGTTTACGACGTATGGAACAATTGTTTACGACGTATGGAACAATTGTTCACGGACGTATGGAACAATTGTTTACGACGTATGGAACAATTGTTCACGACGTATGGAACAATTGTTCACGACGTATGGAACAATTGTTTACGACGTATGGAACAATTGTTTACGACGTATGGAACAATTGTTTACGACGTATGGAACAATTGTTCACGACGTATGGAACAATTGTTCACGACGTATGGAACAATTGTTCACGACGTATGGAACAATTGTTTACGACGTATGGAACAATTGTTTACGACGATGAAACAACTGTTTACGACGTATGGAACAATTGTTCACGACGTATGGAACAACTGTTTACGACGTATGGAACAATTGTTCACGACGTATGGAACAATTGTTCACGCAGGCTTGGAACAATTGTTCACAGGTTTGGAACAATTATTCACACAGGTTTGGAACAACTGTAGCTACAGGTAACCTCTGCAGTGTGCTTACCCTATGAATGGTACAAACTTTTTCGATACGTTCACTGGAACTGCTCAGTGATGTACATTGTACACTATCTTTCTACTTGAGGTGAAGTGGTAAACCCGTATGGGCTTTACAACGCAACTCGAATGTAGTGTAGACGAGTGAGACAGAAGTTCGTAAGGTTAATCTCTCGTTTTACATGATCATAAAATAGATTTTTTTTGTAATTTCGGCAACCACTTTCCCAGTTTACACATGGCTGTTCAACTTGCCACACCACCAGGCAGTCCTGGCTCCAGCTCCCGTCCCTCCAACTCAGATTTTACGAAGTGACTTTAAATCGCTTCGTGGATCGATGCAACATAACTCTGCGGAGGTAACGTCTTATGTGTGAGAAACAATCTCCAGTTTATGGCTGGCCTACTGTGTGGGTGATGGGAATGTGGTGTAACTGGTATCTAGGTTACTATAGCCAACACTGACCATACTGCTCCAGCGTGCTGGACACCACTGCTCCAGCCAGTGGTGACAACCACCATTGTAGCCAATGCTGGACACCACCATTCTAGCCAGTGCTGGGCACCACCAATCCAGCCAGTGCTGGACACCACTGGTTCGTCCAGCTAGTGTTAGGGTCACCACAACAACAACGTCTCGCCCGGGTGTTGATCCAGCATCATTCAGCACATCACACGACCAACTCACAAGCGCGTGGACTCGACAAATCGTGGACAAGGCAGGAAGCCCAGGTGAAAGTCACACGTAAGAAATATTGCTGCGTGAGAGACAGTCTTTATTTTACAACTGCCCCCCCCCCCATGCACACTCCAAGACACCACCACCATACACACTCCAAGACACCACCATACATACCTCCACCATATACACAGTATGGCTGGGTTATATCTTAGGTTTCCTGGGGTTATTAAGCGTGTGAATGTGGTAGAGACTGACAAGATCGCTCCCACCTGAGCAAGGACGTTCCTGTACCTCTTGGAATATCCTCTTCACAGTGTTTCCAGGCTTCACAGACAAGCATTTAAACCAACGATTGAGGAGATCTGGTGTGTGTG
>NC_069469.1:23320706-23333206 GCF_026875155.1 Cherax quadricarinatus
GTGTCCCCAACACAGTGTTTGGTTTCCCCGGGGTTTGGGGTTCAACACAGTGATGGTTCAACTGGGTGGGGGCCCAAACACAGTGATGGTTCACCGGGTGTGTCAAAAACAGTAAATGGTTCCCCGGGGTTTTGGGGGTTCAACACGGGGAGGGTTTTAAAACCTGGGTGTGTCCCCCACTGTGGGGGTTTCCCCTGGGGTGTCAAACCCCCCAAGTGGGTTCACCTGGGGGGGTGTCAACATATAAAGGTTCCCCTGGTGTGTCAACACAGTGAGGGTTTCCCACCTGGGTGTGTAACACAGTGAGGGGGTTCACCTGGGTGTGTCAACACAGGGGATGGTTCACCTGGGGGGGTGCCCAACACAGGAGGTTTTCCCCCTGGGTGTGTAAACCCACAGTGATGGTTACCGGGGTGTCAAAACAGTGATGGTTAAACCTGGGTGTGTCAACACGGGTGATGGTTCTCCGGGTTTTGCCCCAACACGGGGGGGTGATGGCCCTCCTGGGTGGGCCCACAAAAAAGGGATGGTTCCCCGGGGGGTTTGTGCCCAACACAGTGAGGGTTTTCTCCGGGGTGGTCAACACAGTGATGGTTCACCGGGGTGGCCCAAACACAAGGGTGGTTCACCTGGGGGGTTTTCAACACAGTAAAGGTTTTCCCCCGGTGTGTAAACACAGTGATGGTTCTCCTGGGTTTGTCAACACAGTGATGGTTCACCTGGGGGGTGCCCAAAAACAGGATGGTTTCCCTGGGTGTGCAACACAGTGATTTTCACCTGGGTGGGGTCAACAAAAGGGGAGGGTTCACCGGGGTGTGTCAACACAGTGAGGTTCCCCCTGGGTGTGCCCAACACAGTGAGGGTTTCTCCTGGTGTGTCCAACACAGTGAGGGTTCACCTGGGTGTGTCAACACTGTGGGGGTTCCCCCGGGGTGTGTAAACCCCTTGATGGCCCCACCTGGGTGTTCCCAACACAGTGATGGTTCACCTGGGTGTGTAAAACACATGAGGGGTTTCACCTGGGGGGGTATAAACACAGTGATGGTTCCCCTGGGTTTTGGGGCCCAACACAGGATGGTTCACCTGGGGGTGTCAACACAGTGATGGTCCACCGGGGGTGTGCCCAACACAGTGAGGGTTCCCGGGGTGTGTCAACACAGTGAGGGGTTCTCCGGGGTGTGCAACACATTTTAGGGTTTTCTCCTGGGTGTTTAAACACAGTAAAGGTTTCCCCTTTTGGGGGGTTCAAACAGTGATTTTCACCTGGGTGTGTAAATACACAGTGATTTTTTTCCCGGGGTGTGCCCAATACGGGAAGGTTCACCTGGGTTGTCCAACACAGTGAGGGTTTCCCTCCTGGGTGGGGTCCCCACAGTGATGGTTCCCCTGGGTGGTAAAACACATGATGGTTCCCGGGGTGTGTCAACACATTTATGGTTCTCCCTGGGTGTGCCCCAACACAGTGAGGTTTCCCACCGGGTGTCAACACAGTAAAAGGGTTTTTTCCCCTTTGGGTTTTTCAACCCCAGTGAGGGTTCACCTGGGTGGCCCAACACAGTAAAGGTTCACCGGGTTTGTCAACCCAAGTAAAGGTTCACCTGGGTTGTCAAAAACGTAAAGGGTTTCCCCTGGGTGTGTCAATAAAATAAAGGTTCACCTGGGTTTTGTAAACACGGTGTTTGGTTCCCCCGGGGGTGTGTCAACACAGTGATGGTTTCCCTGGGTTTTTAAAACACATTTGATTTTTCACCTGGGTTGGTCATTTCAACCAGGGGATGGTTCACCCTGGGTGGGGTAAACACAGTAGGGTTTTCTCCGGGTGTGTCAACACAGTGAGGGTTTCCCCCGGGGTTTTGAAACACAGTGATGGTTCCCTTTTGGTGTATCAACACAGGAGGGTCACCTGGGTGTGTCAAAAACATTTAAATTGGTTCCCCCGGGGTGGTCAAAAACCAGTGATGGTTCTCCTGGGGGGGTCAACAAAAGTAAATGGTTCACCCTGGGGTCCAACAAGTGAGGGTTCACCTGGGTTTTGTAAACCCAAAAAAGGGAGGGGTTCACCTGGGTGTTAAAACACAGGGATGGTTCACCTGGGTGTGCAAACACAGTGATGGTTCTCCGGGTGTTCAAAAAAACAGTAAAAGGTTTTTCCACCCTGGGTGGGGTCAACACAGTATGGTTCACCGGGGGGTGTAAAACCCCCAATTTGAGGGTTTCTCCGGGTGTTTCAACACAGGATGGTTCACCTGGGGTGTGTCAACAAGTGAGGGTTTTGGGCCTTTTTGGGGTGTAAACCCACAGTGATGGTTTCACCGGGGGTGTGTCCAACCCAGTGAGGGTTCCCCGGGGTGTGCCCAACACGGGTGAGGGTTTTTCTCCGGGTGTGTCAACACAGGGGAGGTTCCCCCTGGGGGGTGTCAACACAGTAAATGGTTCTCCTGGGGTGTCAACACAGTAAAGGGTTAAACCTGGGTGGCCAACAAGTGATGGTTAAACCTGGGTGGTCAACACAGTGATGGTTCACCTGGGTGTTTAAACACAGTGAGGGTTTCCCCTTGGGGGGGTGTCAACACATTGATGGGTTCACCGGGGGTGGTAAACCACAGGGGATTTTTTCACCGGGGTGTGTCATGCAACAAAAGGAGGGTTTCCCACCTGGGTTTTTTGCCCAACACAGGATGGTTCCCCTTTGGGTGGGGTCAACACAGTGATGGTTTCCCCCGGGGTTTGGTGTCAACACAGTGAGGTTTCTCCGGGTGTATCAACACAGTGAGGGTTCACCTGGGTGTGCCCAACACAGTGAGGGTTTTCACCGGGGTGTGCCCAAACCCACAGTGAGGGTTCTCCGGGGTGTGTCAACACAGTGAGGGGTTCCCCCTGGGTGTGCCCAACACAGTAAAGGTTCACCGGGGTTTTTCCCAACACAGTAAAGGGTTCACCGGGGGTTTTGCCCAAAAAGTGTTTAGTTCCCGGGGTTGTGCCCAACGCATTTGATGGTTCCCGGGGTGTCAACACAGTGATGGTTCACCTGGGTGTGTCAACAAAATTTGGGGTTCACCGGGGTGTGTAAAACAAAGGGATGGTTCCCCCTGGGAGTGTCAACACAGTAAATGGTTCACCGGGTGGTCAACACAGTGATGGTTCCCCCTGGGGGGTGCCCAACACAGTGATGGTTCACCTGGGTTTTTCCCAACAAAAGTAAAGGTTCTCCTGGTGTGCCCAACACAGTGATGGTTCACCTGGTGGTCAACACAGTGATGGTTCTCCTGGGTGTGTCAAGAGGCTCCCGGAACACCAAAAATTCTATTATCAAAAAAAAATTTTAAAATTCGTCTCATTTTTAAATGAAAACACTTGAGTAAAAAAATTGTTTTGTAACACCCTCTGGGTTTGCTATAAACATCTTCACATTAAAAATGCAACACAGACCTTTTTTTGGGGCCTTTAAAAAATTTACATAAAACACAATGATAAACATCCATAGTCCAAAAAATTTAAAAAAAAATCTTTTAAAGTCACTTCAAAAGGTGACAAAACCAACAACAACAACAAAAACAACAACAACAACAATAATAATAATAAAAATAAAAAATAATAAAAATAAAAATTTTAAAAAAAAATAAATTCAAAATTTAAAATGTGAGGGGATGGGGGAGATAGAATTTTAAAAAGAAAGTTAAATTTTCCCTTTGGGAAAAATTTATGAGTGGTCCCTACAAGCACCACAGAAGAAATATATCATTAATTTGGGGCTTTTAAAATCCCCCTTCTGAGAATTCCTCCCCCCTTCCCCAGCAGTCCTATTTGGTAAATTTAAAAAACACTCCATAATCTTATTTTTTCTTCTTTCTTCTCTTTTCTTCTGTCTGCCCTGTCTGCCCTTTCCCTGTCTGTCCCCTCTGCTCTCTTCTCTCTCTCTCTTTTTCCTCTCTCTCCCCTTTCTCTGTCTGTCTGTCGGGCCTTTTCTTTCTGTCTTTTCCCCTCTCTTTTCTCTCACCCCCTCTCTCCTCTCCCCCATTCTTTAACAGGAAAATACAACAAAAAACTGTTTCCGGGGGCCCAAAGTTCCCAATGATGGGAAAGCCCGGGAGCCAGGCATACTACAGGGGGGGAGAGAACAATTGTACACTCACTGAACAACATACACCCCGGGAACAACAGTCCCTTTCATGGAAAACCAAATTTACACCCCATGGAACAACAGAAAACACTCACTGAACAAAAAGTAAAAAACTCAGGAACAACAGTACACTAAAGGGAACAACAGTACACTCTGGAACAACATTTAAACCCCAACGGAAAAAACATACCCCACTGAAAAAACAGTAAAACCATGGAACAACAGTACACTCAGGAAAACAACATTAAAACTCAGGAAAAACAGTCACTCAGGGAAAAAACCCGTACACTCACGAACAACATTAAACTCACTGAACAACAAAACTTTCACTGAAAAAACAGAACCCTCACTAAACCCAAAAATACACTCACTGAACAACAGTACACTCACTGAACAAACATTCACACTGAACAACAGTAAAACTACTAAACAACAGTACATTCACGAAAAAATACAAACACCACGGAACAACTAACCCCACGGAAACATACACCACGGAAAAACCCTCCCCCAAAAGGAACAACATACACTCAGGGGGAACAACAGTATTTTCCCCACTAAAACAGCAGAAAACCCCTCACTGAACAACAGTACATTCACTGAACAACAGTACATTCACTAAAACAACAACATTTCCCTGAAAAACCATTCCACCACTGAACAACAGAAACACCACTGAAAAACCCATTACTTCACTGAACAACAGTACTTCCGTAACAACAGTACATTCACTAAACAACATTACACTCACTGAACAACAGTAAAACTCACTGAACAACAGTACACTCACTAAACAACAGTACATTCACTAAACAACAGTCACACACGAACAACATACATTTCCCCTGAACAAAAAAAACACTCACTGAAAAACAATACACTCACTGAAAAAACAGTACACCACTAAAACAACAGTACACTCACTGAAAAACCCATACACTCACTGAACAACAGTACACTCATGGAAAAACCCTTTTAACACTCACTGAACAACAATACACTCACTAAACCCAAAAAATACACCACTGAACAACAGTACCCCAAAGGAACAAAAATACACTCACTGAACAACAGTACATTCATGGAACAACAGTACACTCACAAAACAACAGAACAATCACGAACAACATTACACTCACTGAACAACAATAAAACTAAAACGGGAAACAACAATACACTCACTGAACAACATCACTCCTGAACAACAGTAAAATTTCACGAACAACAGTACACCCCACTAAACAACAGTACACTCACGAAAAACCAAAACACTCAGGGAACCCAACTTTACACCACTGAACAACAATACACTCACTAAACAAAAATTACACCCCTTTTAAACCCAACAGAAACACTCAGGGAAACAAAAAATACGCTCACTGAACAACAGAACTTTCCCATGGAACAACAGTAAAACTCACTGAACAACAGTACACTAAACTGAAAAAACAATACACTCACTGAACAACAGTACATTCATGGAACAACAGTACACTCACTGAACAACAGTACACTCACTGAACAACAGTACACTCACTGAACAACAGTACACTCACTGAACAACAATACACTCACTGAACAACAGTACACTCATGGAACAACAGTACACTCATGGAACAACAATACACTCACTGAACAACAATACACTCACTGAACAACAGTACACTCACTGAACAACAATACACTCACTGAACAACAGTACACTCATGGAACAACAATACACTCACTGAACAACAATACACTCACTGAACAACAATACACTCACTGAACAACAGTACACTCATGGAACAACAGTACACTCATGGAACAACAATACACTCACTGAACAACAATACACTCACTGAACAACAATACACTCACTGAACAACAATACACTCACTGAACAACAATACACTCACTGAACAACAGTACACTCACTGAACAACAATACACTCACTGAACAACAATACACTCACTGAACAACAGTACACTCATGGAACAACAGTACACTCACTGAACAACAATACACTCACTGAACAACAATACACTCACTGAACAAAAGTACACTCATGGAACAACAATACACTCACTGAACAACAATACACTCACTGAACAACAATACACTCACTGAACAACAGTACATTCACTGAACAACAGTACACTCACGGAACAACAGTACACTCACTGAACAACAGTACACTCATGGAACAACAATACACTCACTGAACAACAATACACTCACTGAACAACAATACACTCACTGAAGAACAGTACACTCATGGAACAACAGTACACTCACTGAACAACATTACATTACCTGAACAACAGTACACTCACGGAACAATAGTACACTCACTGAACAACAGTACACTCACTGAACAACAGTACACTCTGAAATATACCAGTCCCCTCAGGAGTAAACTTTGCTGGAGAGAGAGAGAGACTATCTTCTGATCCTACAATTAACCACCACCCCCATCACTACCACCACTACCACCACTATCACCACTACTACCACTACCACCAATACCACCACTATCACCACTACTACCACTACCACCAATACCACCACTATCATCACTACTACCATTACCACCACTACCACCGCTACACCACTACCACCACTTCTACTACTACTACCACCAGTACTACCACTACTACTACTACTACCACTTCCACCACTACTACCACTACCACCAATGCTACAACTACCACCACAACTACTACCACTACCACCACTACTATCACCACTAACACCACTACCTCCACTACTAACCACTACCACCACTACCACTACTACCACTATCACCACTACTACCACTACCGCAACTATCACCACTACTACCACCACTACTAGTACCCTACCACACTACCACTCCCACCACTACTACTACTACCACCACTACTACTACTGCCACTACCACCACTATTACCACTAACCACCATTACTACCACTACCACCACTACCACCACTATTACCACTACCACCACTACTACCACTACCACCACTACATACCACAACCACCACTACTGCCACTACCACCACTACTACCCACTACCACCATTACTACCACTACCACCATTACTAACCACTACCACCACTAAAAACCACTACCACCACTACTACCACTACCACCACTACTACCACTACCACCACTACTGCCACTACCACCACTACTACCACTACCACCACTACTACCACTACCACCACTACTAACACTACCACCATTACTACCACTACCACCATTACTACCACTACCAACCACTATTACCACTACCACCACTACTCCCCACTACCACCACTACTACCACTACCACCACTACTGCCACTACCACCACTACTACCACTACCACCACTACTACCACTACCACCATTACTACCACTACCACCATTACTACCACTAACCACCACTACTACCACTACCACCACTACTACCACTACCACCACTACTACCACTACCACCACTACTACCACTACCACCACTACTACCACTACCACCACTACTACCACTACCACCACTATTACCACTACCACCACTACTACCACTACAACCACTACTACCACTACCACCACTACTACCACTACCACCACTACTACCACTACTACCACTACTACCACTAACCACCACTACAAACCACAAACCACCACTACTACCACTACAACACACTACTACCACTACCACCACTACTACCACTACCACCACTATTACCACTACCACCACTACTACCACTACAACCACTACTACCACTACCACCACTACTACCACTACCACCACTACTACCACTACTACCACTACTACCACTACCACCACTACATTATCAAGGATCAGTAAATGTAACAGAAGAAGAGAAGGTTATATAAGGTTGAGATGTTACCTCGCGGCCACATCAGACATTACTCCTCTTCCATTATGATGCTGTTGGGATGGTAAGAACTTGTCAAACATACCTTAAATTCTTCCCAAATATTATTTATTATAAAGGAATCTAATTTGCATAATTCTAAACCAATATTCACATTTCTCCCAACCATAGACCTGCTCCATACAACTTTTTCAGTCTTTTAAAAACCAACTGGATGGTTAAAATGTCTCACATGAGTAAACAGTGCATTAGACTCTTGTCCAGTTCTAATGTTATATTTCTGTTGTTGTAATCTTAGTTCAAGACCGTAATAAACTATATTATATTTCTTTACATGGCATCAGGTAGACACAGCCGTTTTAAGTGTTTAAGGCATTTTAAATCATTTTGGGTATTTTAAATAGAAATTTCTTCATCTATGAAATATGGGCTGCAAATACTCAAAGTTCTCAAAAGTATGGATGAAAATACAAAAAGTTTAACTAGCATGATGTGAAGAATAATAGTGCACATAAGAACTCTTATCTATTGGCTTCTGTAAATTTTAAATTTAAAATCGCGGTTCCCCTTAATAATTAAATTAAGATATCTAAAAAATGAAATTAATTATTTTGTTCAAACTCAACAGGAAAATTTATAGAATAACCTAGACTTGTTGGTTTTACGCATATACTGTAATAATATATATATATAAAATATATATATATATATATATATATATATAAATATATATATATATATATATATTATATATATTATTGTGACCACGAACCAGTGGTATTGATTAATAACAACACTGCACTAGCCAAGGACTCGAACCCATGCTGCTTTGGCCTGCCTCATGGTGGGCGAAAACACATGACGCCCTAATCCATTGGACCATACGACCATACAATCGTATGGTCCAGTGGATTAGGGCGTCATGTGTTTTCGCCCACCATGAGGCAGGCCAAAGCAGCATGGGTTCGAGTCCTTGGCTAGTGCAGTGTTGTTATTGATATATATATATATATATATATATATATATTATTATTATTATTATTAACGATCTCAGTGACAACTGCAAATAATAATCTGTCAACTAGTGATGATATACAATAAAGATTTGACTGAACGAATCATTAATAACTGCATTAGAGTTAATGTTGTGGCCAGTTATCCCTTGTAATTACAGGGGGTGTTAAGTGATCAGGGGTAGATTATTTAATTAATCGGCGAGTGACCAGTGTTCAGCCCATGGTGATCCCAGCGCATCATCAACAATGTTAGTAATGGTTATACGCTGAATATTTTCGTTTGAAAAAGTATAGTAATCAGCTGTTTTATTAACGGGGGGTAACAGAGAGTACTGTATGTGAGTATTGTATGAGGGTACTGTATGAGGTAATGTAGGTATACAAGTGCATGTAGAGTGGGTTCGGATGACATGCATGAAAAATACACCGGGACCCTTGTAAGGAACACAAATATACAGGGAACGTTACAAGGAACACAGATACGAGGATCATAAGTGCACACGGAACCTTACAAGGATCATAAGTACACACGGAACCTTACAAGGAACACATAAATACACGAAAAAGCTTGTGAGAAACAAACAAATATGCAGGTGTGGAAACACACACACCACTCAACTAATGATGCCAGGGTAATGAGTAAAATACATTAACTATAGATGGCCATCTTGTGCCTGGACACGCAGCATAATTACCAAGATAATTACTAGTGCACCACCAAGGTAATGGTTCACTCGCTAACTGGGGACCAATCGCCTTCCTTCTTAATGACACGACACCCGCTAAATTACATATTAATTCACATATAACCCACACTTTGGAGAAGAAATTAGATGATGTTTCGATCCGTCCTGGACCGTTATCAGGTCCGGAGTGGCGTATTAGAGAAGTGTTGCAGCCCCACGTTATTCTCACTTATTCTATTTGTTTATATAATTAATAGGATTTATGTTATCTTGACGTCTTTATGTTATGGAAAAATGTGTGTTGTGCTACTCTGAAGTGTTACAAAGTGCCATTTTGAAGTGTTATAAAAGTTACAAAGTGTAATTTGAAGAGTTTCACCTTACATCAACACAACCAGCTTCACCCTGCATCAACACAACCAGCATCACCCTGCATCAACACAACCAGCATCACCCTGCATCAACACAACCAGCTTCACCCTGCATCAACACAACCAGCTTCACCCTGCATCAACACAACCAGCTTCACCCTGCATCAACACAACCAGCTTCACCCTGCATCAACACAACCAGCTTCACCCTGCATCAACACAACCAGCTTCACCCTGCATCAACACAACCAGCTTCACCCTGCATCAACACAACCAGCTTCACCCTGCATCAACACAACCAGCATCACCCTGCATCAACACAACCAGCATCACCCTGCATCAACACAACCAGCATCACCCTGCATCAACACAACCAGCATCACCCTGCATCAACACAACCAGCTTCAGCCTGCATCAACACAACCAGCTTCACCCTGCATCAACACAACCAGCATCACCCTGCATCAACACAACCAGCATCACCCTGCATCAGCACAACCAGCTTCCCTGCATCAACACAACCAGCATCACCCTGCATCAACACAACCAGCTTCCCCTGCATCAACACAACCAGCATCACCCTGCATCAACACAACCAGCATCACCCTGCATCAACACAACCAGCATCACCCTGCATCAACACAAACCAGCTTCACCCTGCATCAACACAACCAGCATCACCCTGCATCAACACAACCAGCTTCACCCTGCATCAACACAACCAGCATCACCCTGCATCAACACAACCAGCATCACCCTGCATCAACACAACCTGCATCAAACCCTGCATCAACAACAACCAGCATCACCCTGCATCAACACAACCAGCATCACCCTGCATCAACACAACCAGCATCACCCTGCATCAACACAACCAGCATCACCCTGCATCAACACAACCAGCATCACCCTGCATCAACACAACCAGCATCACCCTGCATCAACACAACCAGCATCACCCTGCATCAACACAACCAGCATCACCCTGCATCAACACAACCAGCATCACCCTGCATCAACACAACCAGCATCACCCTTGCATCAACACAACCAGCATCACCTGCATCAACACAACCAGCATCAACCTGCATCACAACACAACCAGCATCACCCTGCATCAACACAACCAGCATCACCCTGCATCAACACAACCACATACACCCTGCATCAACACAACCAGCATCACCCTGCATCAACACAACCAGCATCACCCTGCATCAACACAACCAGCATCACCCTGCATCAACACAACCAGCATCACCCTGCATCAACACAACTAGCTTCACCCTGCATCAACACAACCAGCTTCATTACCTCTTCGTCTGGATATTTTACACAAAGTTTGCCAGCCTCTCATTGTTAACAACCACAACTAACGCAAAAAATCACAACTTTATATTTTAAATACTGAAGTCGACCTCCGACCTAAGTCTTAGTGAGGGATATAACTAAACTTTCTAAACTATATATGTACAACAGCGCTCCCTCACTGACCTAATGTAACCTAATTGAGTTTATATGTTTATGTTGCATTAATGATAAGGCAGGTATAGCCATGTCCCTTCAATGTATATATATATATATATATATATAATATATATATATATATATATATATATTATATATATATATATATATGAAATAGTCATCAAAGCCTTGGAAATTGTCTGAATTCTTTCACGTAAAGGTTGTTTGAATATTATAATTTATTAAATATTGATAAATAATTAGAAATATATTATATATATATATATATATATATATATATATATATTATAATAATATATATATATAATATATATAATATATGTCGTGCCGAATATGTAAAACTGGTCAATTAGCAAGAACTCATTTAAAATTAAGTCCTTTCGAAAATTTTCTCTTATACGTTTAAAGATATATTTTTTGATATATTTTTTTCATTAATGTTAATGTAAAAAATTTTAATTTTGCACCAAAAGAATCTTAGAAAACTTACCTAACCTTATTATAAAAAGAGTAATTTATTTTAGCCTAACCCAACTAAATATATTTTAGATTTGTTTACAATAATTTTATACTAAACAAACACAGTGAAATATATTTTTTTCGTTAGGTTCAGAATGATTTTGGCGAAATTATTGCATACACAAATTTTCACTTGTCCTATTCACTTGCCTATTCGGCACGACATATACATACTATAATATATTATATATATATATTATATATATAATATTTATATATATATATAATATATTTAATATTTATATTATATATATATATATGCAATAAGATCACAGTAAACAGGTGATTTCGGAATATGCAAAACAACCACTCTGAAAAAAATAGAGAAATTCCAAGCGCTTTCGTGACTACATCACATTATCAAGGAACTATCAATACACACACACACACACACACACACACATATATAATATATAATATATATATATATATATATATATAATATATATATATATAT